>NW_004624734.1:26341978-26353966 GCF_000247695.1 Heterocephalus glaber | reverse complement strand
CTCAGTACCTTGGTCTGGTGGTCTGGTGTCCTCTGTGTCTTTGTAGTGTGGAACCAGGTGGCTGCCTGTCTGCAGCGGGGTGATTTCGGCGTCTTCCGCGTGACTGGGAACCTCGGTAGGGTGTGGGCAGACCTGCCTGTCTGCAGCGGGGTGATTCCGGTTTGGAGAAGTTAAGGTCAATGAGCACTGATGGAAAGCTACATAATCTCTTCTTTCAGTTCTTAAAATTTATCCTTGAATTACATCAGCTATTTGTCCAAATTATGTGGTTTTGGTCTTCGGTGGAGATGCTTTTAATAAATTCTCCTTTGTTAAGAAGCAACCAGCCTGCATCGAGGGATGTTTTAAGGCACAATACTGGGAGACTCCTTGTCATATTTATGGTGACAGTATTGTTTTCTTTCTTTTCTTTTCTTTTCTTTCTTTCTTTCTTTCTTTCTTTCTTTCTTTCTTTCTTTCTTTCTTTTGGTACTGGGGATCGAACTCAGGACTTTGTGTTTGTGAGGCAGGCGGTGGAACCACTGAATTAAATCCTCAGCCCTTGAGAGTATTGTTTTCTTTATGAGGATCAGTGAAAGAAATTTCTCTTAGGTCTTTGTTTCAGGAATAGTTGTGCTTCTCTTAAACACCTGTTTTATGCACACACAAACCATGTAACAGACAATGCCACTTTTTTTCTTCCTTTACCTGCTAGGAAGTTCACGTTCAAATTTGCAGCTATATCTTGAGCAAATCCACAGACCCTCACTACCTGTGTAACTGAAATTTCATTCTTAGCATCTTCATCTTTTTTTCTTCTTTCAGGCTTCCTCTTCTTCATTTACTTATTGGTTTGTTTTCATTATGTTACATGAGGTTTTTTAAAGGCATCTTAAATTATTTCAGAAACAAGGTGGTTAAATAAATAAATACAAAGGTAGTGATGAGACACTGGCTTACACGAATCCAGCTCTGAGTGTGGTTGTGTGGCTTTGACCAACAGTCTATTCATAAGTACAGGATATTTGGAAGACTGATGTTAGGAACTCTGGAAGTACCTGCACTATTTATAGTTGCATTTTTAAGCAAATTCTTGAATCTGAGTGGTGAATATGTGCCATTCTAACTGGAAAGGTAATTATCAAATTCCTCAGTAATCCATTTGGCCATAGAATAGAAGTACCTTTACACTCAAGGGAGCAAACAGCTGGCAATTTCTTTCATCTGAGCTGAGCCATTTTCTTTGTAATGTTAATTCCTGAATGTACCCATTCAAAGATCAAAGTCCAAATACTTAAAACCACAGATTTTGCAGATCCTTAGCCAATCTTGGACTAGATTTGCAACCATCAAGTACTAAAGAAAGCAAAGCAAAATGGAACCAGAGCCTTAAAAAAGAGTGTGTCACACATACACACGCACACACATGCACACATATGTATATTTCCTAGTTAGCACTCCAAATTATCCCTTCCTCCTCAACTGGGAAAAGAACAATCCCAGGCTAAAAATGACTTGAGCAGGGTAAAGAAAGTTGTTTGTTTTCTGTCAGTCTAAGCATTCTTTCTAGTAGTCCCTATGTCATCTGCTCCCAAGGGGGAACAGCTGCTTGGTGATCTGGCTACTTATTCGCAGATGGTACAATGTGGGGCACAGCTCAGTGCCAAGGTGGCAGAGCTCAGCAGTGATTTATGGAAGTGATTCAGAGTCTTCCTGGGCCTGCTTTCCTACAGGGAACTGTGGAGAGGATAAAGATTGGGCTTTGCTCTTTTGGGCACTTTTCCCAGTGAATCCTAACAGTCATCTGCTTGAAATCAAGGAAGTCAGTTAGGTTTTTGGAGGGAAGGGGGTGTAGCTCAGCTGTAGAGCACTTGCCTAGTATCTGTGGACCCCTAGGTTGCATCCTCAGTACTGCAAAAAAAAAAAAAAGTCTGATACAAATATTAACAGTACAGAAAATTCAGACAAGAGTTTGAAAAGTCTACTGTATTTTTAAAGAAAAGACTTTGAAAACTCCACAACTTGTATATTTCAAAAGAACTTTTTTCAAGTTTTTTGTACTTTCTGATTTGATATAATACACGTTTGCACATATGTGCCTTAGAAAGCCTCCCTGGGGTGCAATTGCATAGAAGCAACTTCCAATGTTCTATAGCACAGGAGGGTAACTATGGCTGACAGGAATTAATTGTATATTTCAAAGTAGCTAATACAAAGAAATCTGAATGTTCTTAACACTAAGAAATGATAATGTTTGAGATGATGGATATGTCAGTTACTCTGATCTGGTCATCACAAATTGTGTACAAGCATTGAGAAATATCACACTGTACCCCATAAATAGGTATAATTATCACATGTCCTTTAAGATCTTAACACTGTATTAAAATTTTTTAATAAAGAAAAGCTTTTCAGAAATGCATAGTGGTTATCTCTGAGTGATGGAATTCCAGGGAACTGTTTTTCTCTGCTTGTCTCCCTGGTCCGATTTCCCTACAATGGTTACCAGTAACAATGTGGTTGGATGCCAAGTGGAGGTCAGGTTCAGCATATAAAGAAGAAAGCAGAACTCAGTTAAATTACTCTTGAAGATAATTTTTCTATTAAAATAGGATGTACACAGCTTTAGGCATCAAAAAGTTGTTGCCTTGCATCTAAGGCCCAAGATATATAAAAAAATACATAACTGACACATCAGAATCCACTTAATGGTGCCATAAGGTGCCAGGCTTTGTGGGAACTGAGACCAGCTGTGGAAACATCTGCCATCTTTTTGCTGACTTTTACAGTGGAGCTTGTACTACAGAGTGGAATGGCCCAAAGAAACATCTTAACTCTTCAAATTACTTTCTCTCTGTCTTCCTAGGATGTGATGTGAGAACTTGAAGCTGAGTTGCAAGGCAAGGCATTATTTTAAGATAGATCATATGCTGCAGATCAGTAAAATGTAGATCAGTGTTTCCTAGGGTTGAATTTATTTCCACTTGGCAAAGCTTAATACAGCTTTAAGGTATGGGGTGGTAGGAATGGAATGGGTCTGTGTATAAAAGCGATGCCTTTTGGCAGGGCATGAGAATGACTTCCCACATTTGCTTGGAAACTCTGGGCTGCTGCAGCAAAGGTCATCAGAAAGGATAAACCTGTCACTTATCTATTGTCTTCCTTAGGTCCTATCTTCCTATTTAGATCCTGCTCTGGTTAGGAGGGGCAGATGGAGTGGAACCATTTTTATTTATCTCTCTCCCTCACTCTCTCATCTCCAAATAGGCACAGGTTACCCTAAGACTGGTATGCACTAGGAGATGTCTGGAGTCACAGACAGGGGAAGCACTCAACCAACACGTGACACACACTTGCAGAGCACTGAATATGTGTAAGGCAGTGGGGTAAGCATTGAGTTAAGGCCTCCGTCCAAGGACTTTACAGACTCGGAAACATCAGCGTTTCTAAGTGCAAACAGTGGTAAGTTTTCCAAAGGGAAAAGGCAGGATTCTATAAAACTGCCACTGAGACCACTTTTGGAGAGAAGGACACTTTGAAGAGCGGCCATTATGTGGGGTGAGAAGGTATCAGCCAGAACCATAGTATAGAGCGAGTGTTCCAGTGGAAGCACTGGTCTCACCTGCAACCCATGAGACACTCGAATCCCTAAGGAGCAGAGCAAGCCCTTCTTAACTAAAAATAAGCTTGCTGAGCCTTTGAGGGAAATCCTGTCTCTGCACAGGGGAAGCCCCCCCCAAAACAGTTCTGTGGTCCTAGCCCTAGTGCCCCACCCCACAGGATGTGTAGGCCTGGTGGTCCTCAAATGGCAGCTCCAGACCTTTCCTGCTAATTTCACCTCCCCAGAGCGTGTCTCCAGCGAGGCTGGGCTCCCAAGCTGGGCGCCTGCCAGTCAGTCTGGCCAGGCAAGGAACTATTTTGGGAATTTTTACGATGGAACAATATTTTTTGGGTAAACAAATGAAAGCTGTTAAGCAGGGACGCTCACCCCTAGCTCCCGGTTCACCTTTTTCCATGTGGAGGAGTCACAGAGGTAGCACTGTCCGGTGGGAAGAATGCTCCCCTGGGATACCCACTTCTCTCTGTACACCTCATCATTCCTCCCAGGATAAACAGTGACAGAAATTCACTGCCCCTCCCCACACCTGCCTCCCATCTCAGATTCCTTGAAAACAACATCCTTAGAGCAGACTGGGGTGGGGACTGGGCAAGCACCATTAACCCCTTAGGGCCTGAGGCCGGACTCAAATGGTACCTCGGAGGGGACTTAGAGAACATTTGCCACCTCCCTTCCCATCCCCACATCATCACAGGTGAGCAGATCAGGGCCCAGAGTGGGAGTCTTATTGCTCAACTTGGCGTGGTTCATCAGTTGCAAATGAGGTTGGAACCTTACGAGTTTCCTGGCCTAGTTTCTGGTTTTCTTTCTTCAGGCCAATAGCTGCCTACCAACCACACACCCATAGGAAATTATAAATGTGCCCAGTTGCTATGCACTGATTTGCTTTCAGCCTCACCCAGGAGAGGGCTCTCCTGCTGAGGACTGGTCCTGTACCCTGGCCCTGTCCTGACCCAATGGCCCAGCCTCCAGAGGATGGATACTTCCACCTGCCCATGGCACATGCCTCTGACTGGCTGTTGGGCAGCTGCTGCCTCCTGACCAATGGTACCTCTCCTCGGTGCTGTGAGAGCAGCCCATCCAGACCTCATTCCTCCAGCGGTCCTGTCATCTCCCATCACACCCAGTGGCCCTAGGAATCTACAGAGGCCTGGGCCTGATGTTTTCAAACTGGCTATGGCCATCTTTTGGTGTTTGAGCTCAAAGAAAGATAATTAAGGGCCCCAAATGAAGACAGGATTGATGCTACACATTCCCCTTATTGTTGGAGCAAGGAGGCTACTGTAAAAATAGTAATAGTAGCTGCTTCTTTTTGATTCCCCACCGAGCCTCTATAGACATCTCATTTCATATCCACAACAACCTTGCATGGTAGAGATTATTTGTCCTACTTTACAGATGAAGATACTGAAGGCCAGAGGAGTCCAAGGTCACATGGCTAAGGAGTTAGTAGTGGAGTTCTGTCTGGGTTGAATCCTACGGCTCTCCCCATGCAAGCTCTTTCCAGGTGTGGCCAAGAAGGTAGAAGGAACATTTCATGGGTGGAATAAATATAAACTCCAACAGATTAAGTGTTGGGATTGAAAGAAAGGGATAGATAAAATATATTATCTATGTTTGGAGTCTTGGATTAGTCAGGAGTTTTTATGGCTTTTGTTTAGATGTCCCCTCAAATCCTCATGCAGTCATAGGTGTGGCTTGTTCAGAGGTGGCTGCATTTAGAGTGTGTGACCCTGGGATTGACTCCTGGTGCAACACTAGGCTCAAGGGCACTAGGATTAAGGGTGTGGGTGCTGCCTACCCTAAGTAGCCTGGATAAGATAAAGGGGCAAAAAGACCAGGTTAAATTCCCTTGCTTGCTTGCTTTTGCTGTCTTCCATCACCATGAATTGTTGCTCCTCTGCCATGTGCCACTCTGCCTTGGAGCCAGCTGATTATAGACTGAAACCTCTACAAACTGTGAGCTAAATTAACCTTTTCACCTTTAACCTTGGGTGTGTTAACTAACACAGGAGTCTGGTTTTTGGATGACAGAAACCCAACTTAAATGGGAAGAAACCTAAAGAGGAGAAACACAACTGTAAAAGGAGGTCGTCCTCATTTGTATCCCAGAGAAGACTGGGGCTGCAGCTGGCTTTAGGAACAGCTAGACTCAAGGCACACTTCTTCTCTTCCTATGCCTTTTGACTTGGCTTAATTCTTTAGGTGGGTTTTCTCCACATTCTGGGATTAGTGTTTGCTGGCAGGCCCAGATTCACATCTTCCTGGCAGAAAAGGGACACTTTTCTTTCATAACTTTGGTGAGGAGATCCTAAGAAGGATTCTAACTGGCTGGCTTAGGTCATCTGACCACTTCAATCATCTGCCCATTTTCAATCTGGCAATCACCATGGCCAGAGAAACGGCAGACTCTGGTCTTGGGAATCATGTGTCACATAGAATGTGCTCGACAGGGCAAAGGAATTGCAATATCTGATGAAGAGGAGAAAGGGGCCTGAGAAGCCAGAAATAACAGATAACCTTGAGGGTTAGGAACTGGAAGAATATGATCAGAGGGACAAATTAAGAGGAAAGGTAATTAAGGATTATAGTACTAATTATAACCATAGCAATAAACAATATTTACTGCTCTTCAGCTTACAAATCCCCTTCACATGCATTTTTCTTTATTACACGTCACTCCTTTATTAAACTGATTTGGAAAAAAGACTTAGTTACAGTTATGCTCAAAATGAGTCCTGGGCCCATGTGGCAGGGCCAAGCCAACTGGAACATAATTCAGAAATCGGACATAGTGAAAGACACATTTGGACATGGTCAAGAGGCATTTTCACCGCTGCCAAAACAAAAGCAGAGGGATCCTAGGATACACAGCAGGATGCACTCCAGCCCCATAGAGGCCAGAGTTTATCCTGCACTAGTGTGAGGAATGGCTCATTTTCTGGTGACCACATGTGGAACTATTCAACCACCACTAGAAACCCCAGAAGGGTTTTTGTTTACTTTTTTTTTTGTAGAAAAATTTAACACATAAACTTAATTCAGGATTAATCCCAACCTTCTGGAGTCAGCTCCTCTAGAGTGAGGGAGGAAATCATTGTTTTTTTAATCACCATGTAGGTTACATTCATCTCCCGCTGGAATGATGAGAGCTCCCTGACAGTGACCAGACTAGAGAGTACAAGGCTGGCTCCTGGGAGCACAATATGGTCTCTGGCCTCTCCTCACTGGTCATGCCTTGGCATGGTTCCTCCTTGTCCCCTACTCAAGCATGTTCTTAATAAACAAAGCAGAAGCTCTAGGAAAAAACAGTTACTACCTCTCAACTCTCCGGGATAAGAAGAGCCTTCCCTGGGCTTGGACTGAGAACTTGTGTCCTAGAGGTACTATTCTGACTAGATTCTATCAAGGGAGGGGTATAGGGGCCAAAATGCTAAAATGAAAATGGGAGCCATAGCTCCCCATCTGCAACTACAATATAAGATGCCTACAGATGTGCTCAGTGTGACAGGTGTGGGGGAGAGGTGCAGAGGAATGGATGGATGGGGGTAGCAGGCTGCTTGCTGGCCTTCACTTCTTGGCCTTGCCCTGGGCAGCCACAGCTTCCATGGCTTTATGGACAGTCTTTTCATCCCCTAGGAACTGCATGGGCTTGGTGGGCTTTAAGGTCTTATCCAACTCGTAGACAATAGGAATACCAGTCAGCAGGTTCAACTCCAAGATAGCTTCTTCAGAGAGACCTCCCAGATGTTTGACTATACCCTGGAAGGCTGTTGCCGTGGGCTCCAGTCAAGACCCATTTCCCTTCCTTGATCTGGGGAACAATTTCTTCATTCCAGAAGGGCAGAGCTCTGGCAATAATGTCTTTCAGACTCTCACAGGAAGGCAGGTGATCTTCAGTGAGGTCTGCATACCTACGATCCTTACTGATGTTACTGTAGAAGGGATGATCAGGCTCCATAGGAGGTGGTGGGACATCATAGGAGCACCTCCAGATCTTTACCTGAGCCTCACCGTGCTTGGCAGCAGTTTCTGCTTTATTAAGGCCAATAAGACCCCCATAGTGCCACTCATTGAGATGATAAGTTCTCACCACTGGCAGCCACATCTGGTCAATGCCATCCAGTACTGTCCAGAGGGTCCGTATTGCTCTTTTCTGCACTGAGGTGAAGCAGATGTCAAATTCATAGCCAGCATCTAGTAGCACCAGCCTGCTGTGCTTCGCCTCCATGTGGCCCCGGGCTCAGGTCGGTGTACCAGCCGCTAAAACTGTTCTCCAGGTTCCAGGCGCTCTTCCCGTGCTGGATCAGCACTAGCTTATGGGCGGCGAAGGTGGTGCCCACTAGAGCTCGCTGAGATTCTGGTGGCAGCCGCCCCTCCAACCCGGCTGCGCCTGCGCCCTAGCATCCCCCCCCGCCCCGCCCCCGGGCTCCCTCACACTTTCTCTACTAAATCTTTCCACTCGCTCCTCTTCAGATGCATTTTTAAGTCCTCATATAACCTTGAAAGGTAGACAGAATAGGTGTTACTGACCTAATTTTGCTGATGAGACAATAAATGATGTGCTCCCAGCTGGCAGGTGGCAGGCTGGGACTTGAATGGTGGACCCAGGTACATATTCTCTGAATCCAGGTACTGGAGAGAAGGCGTGCTGAGTGTGGAGTGCCCTGTGTCCTAAAGGCGGATGCTACTTTCAAAAGGTGACAGGCGCATCTGAGCATGTCACTTTGGGATCCTTTGGCTTAGTGTAGTTCCTGCTAGGCTTAAGTGCCATGTGGACAGGAATGCCATCTATCTGCTCATTTTTCTACCTTAGTCCCATGCACAGCTTGGATGGAAGGATACAAGGTGAGGCAGTGAGTGGCCTGTTGGGGGGCTAAGTCTTCACTGGGAGGTGTGTAGGGGGGAGGACAAGAGCAGCAGGCCAAAGATCAAGGCTCAGGCAGTGAATGCTGGGGGAGAAGAGGAGTAGTAGAGGAGCAAACTCCAGAGAATTTTCCAGATGCATTGCAAAACTTAACATGTGGCTGGGGATTTAGCTCAGTGGTTTCGCTGCCTGCTGCACAAGTGCAAGGACCCGAGTTCAATCCCCGGTACCAAAATAAATAAATAAATAAATAAATAAATAAATAAATAAAAGACTTAACATGTGTCTGGAAGACCCTGCTGGATATAGGGGACCCATGGATTCTGGAAACCCCTAATTAGTGCAACTGGACTATGTTGTCACAAGGCAAGTTGAACCTTTTTAATCCAGTCTTTGCTGTACCTGATTCTGCTTCTCTGGGAAGATCTATTATTTGCATTTTAATTAGGTACTAGTTAAACCAATCAATCTGTATTTATTGAACACTATTGCTAGGCAATGTGCTCTGCAACAGGGGTGTAGCGATAAAACACATCAGAAGGGTCATCCATTCATTAAGCCCCTATTATTTTCCAGGTGCTTACTGTGTTAAGCACTGGATGTCTAAGATTGAGTGAAAGTCCAGGTTTGCAGACTGTGACCCAGATTACAACCAGTCATAATACCATGTGATGGTGATTTGGTCTGCATGCTACGTACACAGAGACCAACTTTGTTTGGGACATACAGGGCATTTTGGATGGGAAGTTGCTATCTAAGCTAGACCAGCAGAGCAGAGGACAGAGGTGAGTGTGCACATGGCCTGTTGGGAGAGCCTCTGGAGGGAAAGAGCAGTATACAGGGGGAGGTGGTGGGCAACGGAGGGTGGGAAAGAGGCAAAGCTTGAAGAACAGCCAAGGGGTTTCTACTTTGTCCTAAGGCAAAGGGAAACCCTCACCTGGTATAGGCATCTATGTTTTGCTATCCATTCATCTGTTGGTTTCATGGTTTGTTCTGTGGTCAGCATGTCCTGGTTACGTGGTCTTGTTGCCTTTTAAGATGTAAGCTCCCAGGGGACAAGGTCAGTTTCTGTGCAAACCATTAATTTTGTCCCGAGCGCAGCATACTATGGATCATATCTGGGTTCCTGGGAATGCTGCATTCAGGTGTGTCAAGGGAGATCCTGGCCGGGAGCTCTATGGAGTGAGCAGGGAGCAAATGATGGGATAACAAGAGGTTGCTGCACCTGAACCTCCCTGAGTTTCCCTCACCCACCACCTCTAGGTTGCCATGATTTATATGCCAGAATGTGCTGTCTCTACACTGATAGCCATTCCCTCTAGTTTAAGAGCAGAACTCCCAAGTTTGAGCAGGGCAAAGGCTACCCCGCTTCATCTTGCTCCTGATGATGTCCAATGGCTGTGCTTCTGCCAATGGGATGTGAATAGAAGGAAGCCACACTTGAGTATGGCCTCGAAGTGGAATGTAAGACCACTCTCTTACAGAAGGGATTGAGACCACTGGAGAAGTGCCTGGGACACAGCAGTGAGTGGCTGGGTTTATCTGTTAGTCCCGTTAATCAGAGCCAATATGTGCCCTGGGGTTGTTCACCATCTGCCCAGACACAACTCTCCCTAACCTTCCCGGAGCACAGAGAGGAGAGTTTGTCTTGGCTGTAATGGGCCAGACGTGAGGAAGTGATCCTGGTTAGAAAGCTTTCATACAACTGTAAGTATGGGACGTGCTGAACCCAGTTGAACCTCATTAAAATACCATGGCATAGTGAGTGTTTACATTTCATGTTCGTGATGTTTGAATGATTAAATTCATATGAAAAACGTAAGCACTGAGGCACAATAACTGGCAGCATCTGGGCCACTATTTCAGGATGAAGTATGTTCAATGGTGACAATGGTGTTGGCAGAACTAGTTGGCTCTGAAGGATGTGGGAGGCCCCAGCTCAGTAGGAACCCCACATGGCCTGTGGATGCTTCCCACTCTGCTAACTCACCATTAACACCATTTGGCTTTTCTCATGTAATTCAACACCAAACTCAGCACATACTTGGCTGATTTATGATCCATGAAGGATGAAGCCGGTGTGATTTGGGAGAGGCAGCAAAGAGCAGTGTTTGAGGGTGTCCTGGGGAAATTTAGTCGAGTAGGAAAAAAAGAAAGGGTGTGCAGGAAACAAATAGGGCAATGTGTTTGAAAAACACATTTCTTAAATACTTCACAGTAGGAAGATAGGAAGACAAACTATGGCCCAATCTTTCATTCCATTCATTAAGCAGGGTGGGGGGTGGCTGTGAGAGGGGTTGGGGGTATAGGGTAGGGGGTGGGAGCAGTGTGTGCTCTGGTTCTGGGTTAGAGCCCGTAATGCTTCCTCCTGCCTGTGCCCTGCCATTTGCCATGGTGCCTCACCAAAGCATGAGCCATACCATTTGGACTTTCAGCCTGGCCATGGCTGCCCAGTTAGCTCTCTGGGGGCTAACTCTGGGATGCAGTTTTAGACTCAGGCAGATCTGAAGTTTTAAAACTTTATGAATACTTAATTGAAGAACTACAAGCATGTGATTGGAAAAATAAATGATTACGAGACATGTTTAAAAGGCAACCTACAATCTTTCATTCAATCTTGCTTTCTGGGGGCAGTGGCTTTTAACAGTGTTGGTTTCTGGTTCTGCCAGTTTACTTCCAGGTCTCTGAGTGCCATGCTGAGACAGTTGTCTTCTATACCCATGGGGAAAAGTTCCAAGACAACTCTCATCCCCCAAGATACCAATATCCACAGATGCCCAAGTTCCTTTATAACCTATGCATGTCCTCCCATATATATTTTTTTCTTTTTTTGGTGCTGAGAATTGAACTCAGGGCCTTGCACTTGCCAGGCAGGCATTGCACTGCTGAGCTACATCCCCGGCCCCGCTCCCATATACTTTAAACCATTACTTATATTATCTCATACAATGTAAATGACATGTAAATAGCTGCTATAAAGTGTGTTTAGGAAGTCATGGTAAGGAAAAAGTCTTTATGTATTTAGTCTTTATGCATGTAATTTATGTATGTATGTAGTTTACTTATTTTTTGTGCTGGGATTGAACCCAGGACCTCATGTGTACTAAACCAGTGTAACATCACCAAGCCACACCCCCAGCCCAAATGGATTTTTTTTCAATTATTTTTGACCTATTGTTGGTTGAACCCAAGTGGAACCTGCCAGTGTACAGGCTTGAGTGTTCTGCTATTTTCTGGCAGATCAACTAGAGACATTGTCCACTGGCTCCCTGCTCTGAAAAAGCAGGATGTGTAAAATTGAAATTACCCCCTGTATATCATCAGACCATAGTGCAATAAAATTGGAGATCAATAACATGAGACACTGCAAAACTCCCACAAACACCTGGAAATTGAATAACACCCTCCTGAACACCAATGAGTCACAGAGGAAATTAAAGAAGAAATTAGATAGTTTCTACAAGTAAATGATAATGTCAGTACAACATACAGGAATCTATGGGACACAATGAAAGCAGTTCTA
>NW_004624734.1:26320621-26338913 GCF_000247695.1 Heterocephalus glaber | reverse complement strand
AAAAAAAAAAAAAGCAGGATGTAGCTCATCTGTAGACACAGATGCACCACCCAGACCCTCTTCAAAAGCAACCTGCTGCCCAGTCTAGGGAGTGCAACCAGCAGCCAGCTGCTGCCGCCAGCTTGTTCAGGGTCTGCTCAGTTGCACAGAGATGTGTCACTGGAGGCCACAGCCTGTCAGGGACTGAGCAGGCAAGGGAGAGATGCCAGGCTCTGTTGGCCAACCTGGGACACTTTAATGGTCAGTGATCACTCCAGTGCTCAGGCTGCTGGCAGAGAGCACAGTTTGACAACTCCTCTTGTGCATCCTTCTTCCTTCCCCCTTTTTCATGGAACGTCACATGCCCTGAAATCTTTCAGCATCTGCTTCCATGAAGCACAACTTGCAACCATCACCCTTGTCTCTCCCCCATGTTTTCAGGGTATATTAAATGTGTGTTGGTCAAATTAACTAAATGGGGGCCAGGGATTTAGCTCAGTGGTTCTGCCGCCTGCCTCGCAAGTGGAAGGACCTGAGTTCGATCCCCGGTACCAAAAAAAAATTAACTAAATGGGGACATTTCCCCCCAAATTGTTTCCCCTGCAAGGTTCCAAGTTAGGGTTAGCCATGGGGGAAGTTCACCCACGTTTGGAAGGTAGAAGGGAAGCGACAGCTGTTTTTACTGTCTGCAGCCAGGTCACTGACACTCTGTGCACCTCGCTGGCGCTGCACTGGGTTCCTCTAGCTCTTCCTCATTCTCCTCAGCTCACTGGGGTCCTATCCGAACAACCCCCCCCCGCCGCCCCCCCGGCCCGATCACTCATATTATGAAGGTTGGAGGCAGTGAGAGAGACAGATGCAGATTTCAGTTTGTCCCTGTGGTTCCAGGTTGTCCCTCCTCTTCCTCACTTCCACCTTTTCTTCCCAGATGCCAGTTCCCTTAACCTCGGTTCCAATAGCAGACACAGAGACCATGACTTCCATAGACTGGTGCAACCAGCTCCTGTAATTGTGTGAACTCTGATCCCAGTGATAGTTCCCCTTTTCCTGAATTCTGACTGGTACAGTCATTATTTCTAGTTCCTCTCATTAGCTTTGCTTAGTTAGCCCTGAGCAGTACTTGGCTCCTTACTCTGTGGGGGTGCTGTTAATATCTCCACCCTTACCCTCCCTCCCTTCCTCCCTTCCTCCCTTCTCACCTCTTCTCTCAGCTATTTATTTTTGCATTGTCAAGTGGGTTAACATTACATCCTGTCCTGAAACCATAGTGAACTTTTCCCTTCCTTGCCTGTGGTCCATTCTAAAAGCCAAAACCAAACAGCATTTAGAGTAGTGCATTTTGTGTGGGTAAATGGACACCAGGCCTAATGATGAGCTATGCTTATATTTCCTTCCCTACATGTCAAGAGCAGACACCTGTGTCACTCAAAGGACAAATAGACTTTTTATTTTATTACTGCCATTTGGTCATATGCCTTTCTTGTTTAATGGTTTGTTTTTCCTGAAGTTTTTGATTGATTTACTTTTTTCTGCTTGGGCAAAGAAAACTAGGCCTTTGTGGTCATGTCCCAATTACCACTCAGTTTCCTCCTCCTCTTCCTCTTTCCCTTCTTCCTCCTCCCCTCCTTCTCCTTCTCCTTCTTAATTTTGTGACAGGGTCTAGCTAAGTCATTAAATTGCCCCAACTGGACTTGAACTTGTGATTCTCCTGCCTCAGCCTCTCAAAGTGTTAGAATTACAGGTATGCACTAGCATGCCTAGCTTCTCACTTGCTTCTTATCTACTTTATGTATTGCTTAGAATCCGTTCTTTTTGCTTAGAAAACATTCTCCTTGGGACCCATGACATTTTATGGATCATGAATGTCTATTGAGGCTCACTAAACAACTGTCACCTTGGAACTTCTTTTCACTGGTCTCTTGAGTTAATCTCACTATTTCTTGTATTCTCATATGGCCTTTTTGTTCCCTTGAGATCTAGTCCAGTTTTGCTGAAATACATTCTCATTTAATGTATCCATGCACAAGAGATACCTGTCAGGAACTTATGTGAGGACATAATATCTGTGCGATTTGGACAGATTCCTAATTATGTCACCAAGCTCATAGGGTGACTATGAAGATTATACTTGATAATATTTGTAAAATTCTTGTCCTTTCTGTGTTTGGTTTTCTGAGACAGGGTCTTGCTGTGTAGTTCAGGCTGGCCTTGAGCTCACTATGTACCCAGGCTGGCCTTGAACTCACAAGGATCCTCCTGCCTCAGCCTCCCAAGTGCTGGGATTACAGGCGTGCACCACCACATCTGGAAAAATTCCTGCCCTTTGATGCTCAGAAAATTTTGGTTTATTCCCATCATTATTCCACATTATTTTTCCCTAAAAGATTCTCAAGTGCTCCTATTGCCTATGGAATAAAATTCAAATTCTTCATCATGGCCTAAGGGCCTCCATGATGGGATCCTAATTGACCTTTCAGGTTTATTTTTAACTACTCTCTTCATGTACCTGGTACCTTGCCAAACTGTTTGCCCAACATAGCTATGTCTTCTAGTCACTGGGCCTTGACTCTTTCTCTGTTCACTCTCCATGGAAAGCCTTTCCCATAACATCTGTGTGTCAGATTCCATTTCCTTCCCCAGTGTCCACTGCACCTTTATCTCTCTCTCATCTCCCACTGCAAGCAGTCCTCATCTCCCCTCTGACTTTTGTCCTCTCGTCTGAGTATTACAGCTGTGGCCTCATGCTTGGCGGGCTGCCAGTGGATGGACCAAACCCTTTCAATGCTTCCCTGCAGCTGGGGCAGCTGCAGTGTTGAATAATTCTTTTTTTGTAGCCTGGGCAGAATCGAGCCTGCCTCTAGGCCACTTTTTCAGAAAGCCAGAAAATCATTGCTTCTTTCCTCTGTCCCACCAGGGCAACTTCCCTCTCGGGAAGCAGCCCCATGCCCACCTCAGGTAGGGTCCTCTTACATGTAGGGAAGACACCTAATAGATGAGATCTTTTGGCCAGTGGAAAATGTTTTGCCATCAAATCTCTCTCACACTAGGATTTAGTTACAGGAACAAAATGCACATGCCCATGAGAGGAGTAACCTTAATTATAACCCACTCACTTATGTTTATTCCCATTCATTTCATGATTGCATAAATGTATTAGAGGAGCCTGGTATACCAGGCACTCTGAAGAGCTTGGGGGGAGAAGCTGCTGTGGAGAAGACAGAAGCCTTGCCACAGGGAAATCACAACTAGCTTAGATTGGTTTACAGATTGCTTTTTGATCATGAGGACCTTCTGAGAGTAGAGGAAGGAGCATCTGGGGGCAGGAAGAGTGAAAGGCTGGGTGTGTGGATGAGGATGGTTCAGGTGGAGTCCCCGAAGGGCCTGGGAACCAGGATGGAAGAGGATCCCAGGAACTGCAAGGTGCCTGAGAATTTCCTCTGCCTCCCAGTTTAGCCTTCGGGTGGGGTGGAGCTGTCAGCCAGTAGGCTAGGCAAGAAGGTGGGGAGAAGGCAGAAAGGGAGATGTTGCAAGCTCTGAGTACAAGGTTCTGACCCATCTTATTCACATGTCAGATTCTCCTCACCAGGTGAGACCCTGGATGGCCCCTTAGAATGTAATCCGAGAAGGAGCCCCAGAGAAAGGACAATCTCTTTGCTCACTTGGTTGTGTCTAGCAACTTCTGTTTATTCTGGGATGGTGGGAGAAGGGTGGCCTCAGCCAGTGCTCACTCTAGCCTCATCAGAGGTAGCCAGCCCCAGCTCTAGCTCCCTGGCCTGTATCAGTGTACAGGGTGCCCAGTGCTAGAGGGAATCATGTGTTCTGAGCAGACACTGCAGCCTATTAAAGGCTGAATTCTGTCTGTGGTCGCATCCTGGAGGGCTACCCTACAGCAGACAAAGCTCCTTTTGTAGTCAGTGGGACTAAAGGAAGGGGGAAGTTGAGCTCTTAATGTGGCCAATCAACTTCCAGCTTATAGCAATAAATTTCTCCCTGGACCTTTTCAAAACAAAGCTTGGCTAATGTGGAACCAGGGGCTGGAAGTGGTGGCTGAGGCGTGGCATGGCCCAGAGCTAGCTCAAGCTACGGGATCTTGGGACTCCAGCCTTTTATATGAGCTTTTATGCTAACTGTCTTATTCCAGAGGGAAGACTGTCCAGGGAGCCCACCCAAACCAAAGTCCACAGGTTCTTATAACTGGAAGTGTCCTTGGAGATGGCCAGTCCAGCCTTTCTATTTCCTAAGATGTGGAGGAGGAGGGGGAATGGGGGTCTCTTATCTACAGAGATAGTGACTGGGCTGGGGGTGGCTGCAGACCCCCTCATTCCATATCCACATGTCCTTCTGCTTACACCAGACATGACTTTTATTTGGAAATGTGTACACATCAGCAAAGGCACAAAAGGAATAGGGCAGTTAGCTCCACAGAGCCAACTAATGATGATGGAAGCTAAAACAAAGTGATCAGCCTGCAGGCTAGGAGCCATCCTGGTTCTCTCGTATCACACCACAGGCTTTGCTTACGCATCAGGTGGTCTTGTCCCTGGAAGGCTCCTGCCTCCTCAGCTAGGCACCTGATCAAGAAGATGAGAATCGGAAAACCTTGTGTATTTGTAGTATCCTAACTTTTCTAAGTAGCAGCTCATGTGAGCCTAAGAGCAACCCTGAGAGATATTATTATCCCTTCTGATAATAATAGAGGTAGCAAATGGAGTGCAAGGGAGGATATGATTGCCAAATACCATACAACTAGCAGATGGTGAATTGTATCGCAAACTCATTCTTCTGACTCAGAATCCTGTTCTCTTAGAAGATATGTGAAAAAGTGCTTTGAATAACACGAGCTGTACATGGTGTGATGCTAATGAGCACCACCCCTGTGGCCCTCTCCATCACCACCACTGCCCTCACACCATCACGATCACCATAACAACCCCTGCTTCCGCTGTCACTCTCACTGCCATCACCACTGCCACCAGCGCCGCCACCCATCTCCTCACTACTAACCCAGTCATCACCACCAGCACAGTTCAGTCACCATCCTCATCTTCACCCAGCACCATGACCACCACCTCCATCAATCCCGCTGTGATTACCACCCCCAGCTCCCGCATCGTCCCAATCCACACACCCAGCCACTACCATCATTACCACTTTTACCTCCACCACATCCCCTCCCACCAGCATCTCCACCAATACTATAACCACCAACTTCAGCAGCATTAGCACTGCCGTTCTTGCCACACTAGAGCCACTGCTGCCATTGTCAGCGCCATCGCCTGCGCCACCATCACTGCTACTAACACCTTCAAATCTGAACCCTAAGGCTGTTTCTACACCTGGAGCCTCAATCTCTAAAACAGCTAAGTGCATGGAACAAATTCAGCTAGTCCAGTCCTTTGATGCTAAAGTGTTGTTCATGGACCACAGCATTAGCATCCCCTAGGAGCTTGATAGAAAGGCAGAATTTAGACTCACCTTGACTTATTGAACCACGATTTCCATTTTAATGAGATTCCCAAGTATTTCTATGCATATTAAGGTATGAGGAACAGTGCTCTAGGAAACCTTCAGAATCCTCAGAGGAGATGGCTTTAAGCTAGAGGCTCCTCTAGACTGACTTGTTGAGCCAGACTACTAATCCCTTGTCTCAGCTCCATAGTGCAAGTCAAAGAGTAACTTTCAAGCACTGTGCTTCTGGTGTGCTCCACATAGAGATTTGCAAGGCCTTTGGGATAGACCCAGACTCACAAGCCCACAGTAGGAAAACTGCCCTGTGGCCCAAGTCTTGACAGCTGAAAAATGAGAAAGAAGTGATCTGGGGCAGAGGTTGGGAACACGTCCTTGCTTTTTTATCAGTGTTACAAGTTTTGCCCTTTTCTCCCTGGATCTCAAATGTGGAAAGGACTAAAATGGAGCTCCTTCCTCCTTGTTATATCTTCAACATATAAGGTGTGATTGAAAACTAGGATGATATGTAACTTTAAAAAAGACTTTGACGGTAAAAAAACACACTGCCATTAATCTCCCTTAAAATACTCTCTTGCTTTGAACACACTCATCTCATCATTTTTTCCACTTTCTGAAGCAGTTCTGGAAGTCCTCTTTTGTGTCTTTAGTTGTGTTATCAAGGCTGCCTTGATGTCTTCACTCGATTCAAAACATTTACTTGTCACAGTAATTTTTACTTTGAGGAAGATTCAGAAGCCCCATAGGGCCAGGTCGGGTGAATAAAGTGGATAAGGACACACCGTACTGTTTTCATGAGACTGCCTTCTCATCAGGTGTCACTCAGCAGCAGCACCCACTGTATTTTCGATGACATCTTGTTATGACACTTATGAAAGAGGACTTCCAGAACTGCTTAGAAAGTGGCAAGAACAATGGAATAAGTGTGTTCAAAATGAGGGGAAGTATTTCAAGAGGGATTAATGGCATTTTTTTTTTTTGGTACCAGGGATCGAACTCGGGACCTTGCATTTGTGAGGCAGGCGGCAGAACCACTGAGATAAATCCCCAGCCCGGCAATGTGTCTTTTGCTGTAATAAATTTTACCCTACCTTTTAACCACATCTTGTTCACCCGAGGCTTTGCAGATGTGTGAGGACTGCTTGGGTGAGGACAATAACCATGGAGCTCATTTGTGATGCAATTACAGCTACAGACAAGTCCTGTTAGAAAGTGGTAACTGTTTTATATCCCAGCCAGTTGTTCTGTTGCTGTGACAGCAAAGGACAGGTGTGGGAGGACTAAACTGATAAGTCATATCTGGGTCCTCTGTACACTGGGCCAGGCAGTATAGCCAAGTGGTTTGGAAGATGGTCAGTAGAGCCAACTGTGATGACTGATTGTGTCAGCTTGAGAAGTTTAGTTAAGAGAAGTTTAACTAAATCAGCTCAGCAATTCTGCACCCTAGGGCAGCTTGTTGCCTGGATGGTATCAAGGGGAAATGAGGAAGGAGGAAGGAGACTTGTGCTTCTATTTCTTCAGAGGAGCTCCAGTCTTTGCCTTCACCTTGGATGTCATCTCCTGGCTTCCTGGGCAGTCTCTTCAGCTTCTGGCTAGGATCCTTCAGCCTTCCAGCATAGATTCATCAGCCTTCCATTGCAGACCCATTGGCCTCCTGATATGGACTTGTACAGGACACTGCAGTGAGTTGAAGGACACTGCAGACCTTCAGCTAAATCCTTTGGACTCCAGTGTTCAGACAGATCCTCTGCATTCTTCCTCATGTGACTCTGTAGGAGGCCATTGTAAGCCAATCTTGTAAATTCATCTATTTTTGTATATTTTGTGTTATATCTTTTTCTCTAGTAAATACTGACTGATACACCTATACAGATTGGCTTCAAATCTCAGCTCAGTGATAACTTATTGGCTCCATGACCTGGGGAAAGTTACTCGATCAACTTGTGCAACAGTTTCCCCATCTGTATAATATTAGGGTTGTTGGGAGGATTGAATAAATTAATACATATGAAGTACCTAGAATGATGCCTGGCACATAGTAAGTGCTAAATATGTGTTATACTATTATTATTATTACTATTACAGGAGTAAGTGAAAACAATAAACATTTGTTGAGAGTGGGAAAGGCATTGTGGATTCTAGATGTTTGGGGAGATAAAAGATTTAAAAGGAAGAAGACACGGACCCTGCCTGAAGATGCTTTCATTCTAGAAGAAGAGAGAAGATACTATAATATGTCAAACATATGGAATGCCATGTAAGTAAGGCCAATAAAACCCCCTGAATTTTGAGAAAGGAAATTGGATCTCAGAAGGAGAAAAGCAAAAGTCAGGCCAGAACCTGAACTAATTTAGGGCATTTGGAAAATGTGTGTGTGTGTGTGTGTGTGTGTGTGTGTGTATGTACATATACTCACAAAAAGAAAGGCCAGCTTTTTTAAGAAAAGAGAGAAAAACTTTTCCAATGCCTCCTTATAACCTTATTTCATTAGGCATTTCCATGAATTCATTAGTACATCAGGCATGGCACTTTTGTTTTGGCAACCCAGTTCCCAGGATAACTGCAGGTCATCCAAGAGGCCAGATTTTCTCAGAGGGGAGGATTCAAGTGGAGATTTCTAGGTTAAAGCAGAGCTGGGCACCTCTCCCTTTGGGAGTGAACTGGAGCCCCATATTTGACACCAGAAGAACGCTGGCCCAGGGGCCATTAAATGGAGGCTGATTTATGTATAAGGTTCTAAAGTGTAGTTGTTCCCTTACATAATAACTAAGAAAAAAAAAAGGAGGACATCAACCTGATTTAGAATCTCTTCCTTAGCTATTTTGAGGCTGTATGATAAAAATCTCAGTTGTTTAGCACCCCAGAAGGATGAATTGTTCTAAGGTGTTAAAAAGTTTAATCTTTGGGTGCCAAGTTTAAATTGAAATCATTCTGATGGGCTCTCAAAGCTATATACATTCTTCTTTGCTTTGTTTAGTAGGGTATTTGGAACATGACTTGGCCCTTTTTTGATATTTTAGGTGCTTATCATAGTACTCTATTGCCCTTATGATCTCATGTAGAGGATGTCTTGACCACTGTAGTTAGGTCCAGGATGTTAATGTATACTAACTCTCTCTTTCAATATCCAAGGTGAACTGGTTCCAGGACCCCTGAGGATACCAAAATCTGCCAGGGTTCAAGTCCCTTTTATAAAATGACATAATACTATATAGCTAGGTACTATGGTGTGCACTTGTGATCCTAGCTACTTGGGAGACTGAGGCAGGAGAATTCCAAGTTTGAGGCTAGCCCGGCCAGCTTAGTGAGACTGTATCTTAAATTTTTAAAATTTTAAAAAGGAATGAGGATATATCTCAGTGGTCAAGTGTCCTTGGATTCCATTCCCATTGCTGCAAAGAAGAAAAAAGGTACAGTATTTGTATATCACCTATGGATATCCTCCAGTATACTTTAAATCATTTCTAGATTTCCTTTTAAAATTTTTTTAAAAAGGTATAACTTTATTATCATCCACTAAACACACACATATACAAAAATTAAAATTTTCAAAGAAAAGCAATGCAAGGGAAAAAACTATAATAATATTCAAATATAATAGAACTCAACCAAAGCAAAACTAAAAAGTACTTAAACATTTTTCCATATAATTTAAAAAAACATCTCAAGCATTAACAAGACATCAAAGGATGTGATTTGTTTTAGAAAGATTTTCAAGACTAATATTGAACAAATAGTGGTCTGGAAAAAAAATTCTAAATAGCTAGTAGTCTCCACATAGGCCAAATTTTTGAAATTTAAATTTCAATACAGTCATGTGACATGTGATGAAAATATAATCTGAGAAACATGTTATTAGGCAATTTCATCCATGTGTATCGCAAAGTACCACACAGAGTGCCAACTTCTATGTGCAAACTGAGAAGGTATTCATCAATCATCTGTGATGGCCCCTTGATATTATCCAAATATGCAGTTAAACACGAGATACATGAGGCTACCACTGGCATAGCAGCACACTGTTTTATAGTAAACTCTTTTATATAAGTAGGATTATGCTCTAAAGGATGAAAAGCACAGCATGTTATAAGTACCTAAAACAGTAACAGCCATTTATCACACTATCAAGTACTGTATACTGTACATAGTTGTATGTGCTTCTTCTGGAGATACACCCTTCTCTTCTTTGATCTCAGTGACTCTTCCTTCCCAACTCACTGATGAGCTCCAGCCTAGTCTCTATCTACATCTCTTCCTATAGTTTTAAACACAATCTGTATATGGATTCTTTCCAGATTCCAGTCTGTAACTCTGATCTCTCCCCTTCCCCTCCTGCCACCCCTACCTCTTTGAACCTTTTCTTCCTATTTCAAATTATCAATTATTCATTTTAATCATTTTAATTCTTAATTACACAAGATTTCTTACATTACTGAATACAATGTAAATGCCACATCAATAGTTGTTTTTACACTGTATTGCTTGGAAATAACTACAAGAAAAAAGCCTACACATGCTTAGTGCTGATGTAATTTTTTTAAGTTTTAAAATCTGGATCAATCCACAGACACAGAACCAGTAGATACAGAGGGCTGATTGTATTTTAAATTTTATAATAATTTTTTGGAAAACCCCCGCAATAGAATTCTGGATTTAACTCTGGAATGTAAAGAGCCTGGAAGTTGTCACTACCATCTTTATACAAGAAAAGGCAAGAAAAACAAAAATTATCAAATTTCTCAGATGCATCAGAGATTGACACTGCAGAGCAAAACCTTTATCCTAACCTCTAGAGACAGGTAGGGGCAGAGAGATACAACTGAGATCATCTTCCCTGAAGCAGAGGTGCTGGAGCACAATCTGATAGGGATATGAATGATGACATGGTAAATTGCTGGAGGTTGGGTGTGAACAATTATAAGCTGAAATCTGAGGACTGGGCTGGGCATTTAGCTCAGTGGTTCTGGCACTGGCCTCAAAAGTTCAAGGTCCTGAGTTCAATTCCCGGTACCAAAAAACAAAAACAAAAACCTCACAAAATCTGAGGAGTCTTCACACTGTTGTGAATTTTACCTCCAGAATCTTTACCAAGTTCTCACAATGAAGACCCAAGAAAGAATCCCCTGTGGCTTTGTTAGGAGGAATAAGAAACTCCATTTGGAAATACACTCAGAGCATTTTTCTTAACAAAGTTCTACTTTCCAGGAGGAATGACCTCACCAGAGTCTTAGCCCACCTGAAGGACAGACATTTACTCAGCTTCAGCTCCCATTAGCCTTCCTGTTTCATCTAAAGGGAAGAGGAATCTGAGATACATATGTTAAGGTCATAGGCTAGAGATACAGACCCACAAAAGGCAATAATTAAACTATTAGAATTTTATAACACTTCCTGTACCTCATCACTGTGTAAACAAGGCATCAGTATAATAAAGCAGATTGCAGCTGAAAGAGCTACAAGGTGCAGATTCTATTTGAGAAGGAGTTCTTAGGAAAGCCCAAAGATATGGAAGAGACAAAAATAAGGGTATAGAGAAATTTGAAGGCTCTGGTACCTACAGTTATAATAAAACATTAAACACAGCTCAACTAACCAGCCAGATTATTATAAAATCTCACATTAAGACTATTTACTTCTATTCTTATTACCTTATATATCATACTTGGCTCTCAACAACAACAACAACAATAACAACAAAAACAAACTACAAGGCATACTAAAAGACAAAATAAAAACAAAACAAAACAAAAACTCTACAATATGTAAAAACAAAGCAAGAGTCAGATCCAGAATCAGGTAAGAAATAGATTTTGGAGTTATCAGGCAGGGAATTTAAAAATAACTAATACATGAAGAATTTTAATGAAAAAAGTAGAGACAATATGGAAGAACATATGGATTATATAAGAAAAAAATTGGAAACTATAGGCAAAAAGACCAGAAGGAAAGACTAGAAATCAAAAACATTGTAACAGAAATGAAGAGTACCTGTGATGGTTCATGAGTAGACAGCATTGGTTAATAAAGGAATGAGTGGCCAGGAATTTAGCTCAGTGGCCCCACAAGCACAAGGACCCAAGTTCGATCCCTGGTACCAAAAATAAAAAATAAATAAATAAATAAAGGAATGAATGCACTTGAAGATATGTTAATAGAAACTTCCCAAACTCAAAAGCAAAGAGAGAAAAAACAACACATGAATACATCAAAAAATCCCCAAAACTAGGATATCCAATAATTGTAGGGTAATTAAAAAAAGTATAACATTCATACAATTGGAATATAAGAAGTTAAAAACTGACAAAATAGAGCAGAAGAAATATTTGAGGTAACAACAGCCAAGAATTTTCCAAAATCAATTACAGATATCAAACCACAGATGCAGAGAGCTCAGAAAATGCTAAATACAATAAATACAAAAAGTTTCTACCCTTAACTAAATTATATTCAAATTGCAGAAAACTAAAGACAAAATGGAAATCCTTAAGGAGCTAGAGAAAAAAAAATCACATTATCTACAGAGGACCATGGTTAATAATCACAGAGAATTTCTTATTATAAACCATGCATCCCAGGAGAATGGAGGGAAATATTTAAAGCATTGAAAGAAAAAAAGCCACCAACAGAATTCTACATCAAGTGAAATTATTCTTCAAAAGTAAAGAGGAACTAGCGAAGCTTTCAAGAAAATAAAAACTGAGGGAATTCATCACCAGAGGACTAGCCCTGTAAAAAATGTTAAAAAGAAGTTTTGCATCAGAGAGAAGAAAAATGATCAAACAGCATAAAGAAATGAAAAGCATTGGAGAAGAAATTAATGGAGGTAAAATAAAGTTTTATTTATTTTTAATTGATCTAAAATATAACAGTTTAAAGTAATAATAAAACAATTTATTGGCTGATTGTGGCCTAAAGATAAGCTAAATAGATAACAGGAATGTTATAAGCGGTAGGAAATGTAACTGGAAACACTCTGTTATAAGGTACTATATTATATGTGAGGTAGTATAGAGTCCTTTAACAGTAGACATATATTCATTACAATTGCATATTGCAAACTCTAGGGCAAACACTGAAAAAATGTTTAAAGAAGTATAATTAATATACTACCAAAGGAGATAAAATGAAATCATAAAATACTCAACTAAATCTTCAGAGAGTAGAAAAAAGGGAAGAAAGAAAATAAAGAATCAATGCAGTGGATAGAGAACAACTAAGTTTAATACAACTATATCAATAATCACTTTAAATGTGAATGGTCTGAATACATAAATTAAGAGACAGAGATTGTCAGAGTGGATTAAAAACAAAACAAAGGCCGGGGATTTAGCTCAGTGGTGCCACTGCCTGCCTTGCAAGAGCAAGGTCCCGAGTTCGATCCCTGGTACCAAAAGAAAAAAATAAAAACAAAACAAGACCCAAGCATACGTTTTCCATAAGAAATCATCTTAAATATCATGACTCTGAAAAGCTAAAACTAAAAGAATGGAGAAAGACAAAGCACGCTAACACTAACAAAATGAAAGCTGGAGTATTAACTTCAGACAAAGCTCACCTCAGAATAAGAAAATTATCAAGGATAAAAGAGGAATTACACATTGAAAAAGGGATCGTCAAGTGTGGTGGTGCATGCCTGTAATCCCAGCACTTGGGAGGTTGAGGCAGGAGGATACCATGAGTTCAAGGCCAGCCTGGGCTACATAGTGAGTTCAGGGCCAACCTGAACTACAAAGCGAGAGCCTGCCTCAAAAAACAAAAACAAACAAACAAAAAGATCAATTATCGAAGAGGACACAGCAATCCTTATTGTGTGTGTATCCAACAATAAAGCATAAAAATACACAATGCAAAAACTGATACAGCAGTAAAGAGAATTAGACAAATGCACTATTATAGTTGAAGAGTTTGGTACTTCTTTTTTAGTAACTGATAGATCAAATAGACAAAATCAGTAAGGATGTAATTGGCCCGAACAACATTACCAATCAATTCAAGTTAGCTGACATCTGGAAAATATGCAATCCACCAACAGCCGAATATACCTTCTTTTCATGCTCAAACAGAACATTTACAAATAGACCACATTATGAGCCATAAAACACACTAAACATGACAGAAATCATGTAAAGTATGTCCTCTGACCACATGAAGTTAAACTAGAAATCAGTAACACAAAGATTGCTGAAAATTTCACAAATATTTAGAGATTAAATGAAACACTGTTGAATAAAACATGGGTGAAAAATCTCAAGAAAAAATTTTAAATATTTAAATGAAATAAAATGAACATACAGCTTATCAAAATACGTGAGATGTGGTCAAAGTAGAGTTTAGAGGGCAAGTTATTGCATTAAATGCGTGTATTAGAAAAAAGAGATCTCTAAAGTTATAATTTGTATAATGTTAGATAATAAAAAAAAGAAATATCTAAGCTTTCACCTTAGCAATCCAGAGTAAGAAGAGCAATTTAGCCCAAAGCAAGCAGCAAAAATGGATAAAAAATTATAGAAGAAATCAGTAAAATTAAAACCAGGGAGACAGTTGGGGATGTAACTCAGTGGTGCCATGGCTGCCTGGCAAGCACAAGGTCCTGAGTTTGATCCTCAGTACCACACACACACACACACACACAGACACACACACACACAGACACACACACACACAAACCCCAGGAAGACAAAAGATATACTCAATGAGACAAAAACTAATTATTTGAAAAGGTCATTCAGAATGATAAATCTCCAGCCAGGATAACCAAGAGAAAAAGAAAGAAGACAAAATTTATCAATATAAGAAATGAAAGTAGGGGGCTGGGGATTTAGCTTAGTGGTGCCGCTGCCTGCCTCATAAGTGCAAGGTCCCGAGTTCGATCCCCAGTACCAAAAAAAAAAGGGCCAGGGATTAGCTCAGTGGTTCTGCCGCCTGCCTTGCAAGCGTAAGGACCCGAGTTCTATCCCCGGTACCAAGAGAAATGAAAGTGGGGTCATCTCTACTGATCACATGGACACTACAAAGATAATAAAGGAATACTATGAGCAACTCTATGTCCACAAATTTGACAACTTAGATGAAATGGACCAATAGTCCCTTGGAAGACATTCTACTAAAACTCACACAAGAAGAAATAGTCTAAATAGACTTATGTGGATGAAAGACATTAGCTTTTCATTTTGTTTGTTTATTTATTTTATTTTATTTTTGAGACAGTATCTTGCTATTTAGTTCAGGTTAGCCTTGAATTCACTGTGTAGGTCGGGGAGGTCTTGAACTCATGACAATACTCCTGCCTCAGCCTCCCAAGTGCTGAGATTACAGGCATGCACCACCACATCTCATTATTAAAGAAATTGACTCAATAATTAATCATTTTCTGAGGAATAAAGCACCAGTCCCAGATCATTTCAGTGCTGATTTCTACCAAACTTTTAAGGAAGTATGATACCACTTGTATCATGGCTTGTATCTAGATGTCCCCTACAGCCTCATGTGGTCATAGGTTGGGAGTTTCAAAGGTGATTGGATTAGGGTGTGATACTGAGATTAAGAATATGAATAATGGAAGCTCCACCCCAAGTATGGGTGGCACCAATCACTAGGCTTGTAGTCCAGATGGAATACAAAGGGACAGAAGGAAGGCAGGCTTGTTGCTGTCTCTGCTGCTTGCTGTCTGCCATGCCATGAACTCCTCCATGACACCCCTCTGCCATGCCACCGTGCCTTTGAGCCAGTCAACTATGGACTGAAACTTCTACAAACTGTGAGCTGAAATAAACCTTCCCTCCTTTAACTTTGGGTGTCAGGTATTTTGTCTCAGCAATGAGAAAAGTAGTGAAGACACTGCTTCTCTAGGATCTCTTCCAGAAAACAGAAGCAAAAGAAACACTTTCTAACTCATTCCTTGAGGACAGCATTGGCCTATAATCAAAGTCAGAAAAGACATTACAAGAAAAGAAAACTAAAGACTACTATCATTCATGTATATAAATGCAAAAATGCTCAACAAAATGTAGGCAAATAAAACTCAATAGTGTATAAAAATTGTACATGACCAAGTGAGATTTGCTCCAGGTATGCAAGGCTAGTTCAACATTCAAAAGTCAAGTCAGTGTAATTCACTACATCGTGATTAGGCCGAAGAACAAAAATAATAAGATTTTATCAATTGATTTAGAAAAAGCATTTGATAAAATACACTCTCCATTCATTATAAAAACTCAGCAAACTTCCTCAACTTACTAAAAAAT
Source organism: Heterocephalus glaber (assembly GCF_000247695.1). Next base: position 26,323,224 of record NW_004624734.1, on the reverse strand, counting down.
CTGCAAAAGGCTTACACCTAACATCATACTTGATGGTGAGAAATCGGAGCTTTCCTCTTGTAACGGGAAAAAGATACATATGTCTGTTATCACCACTCTTATTCACTGTTTTGTGAGACTTTCTAGCTTGTACAATTGATAGAGCAATAATAAACAATAAGACAGGCCTTTACCTTGCCTCCATGTTTTTTTTTTCTGCAAAATGTTTGTTCCAGAAATGTAATAGTTTGTGCTGCACAGTGCTCCTGCCCAATGTATCAAAATGTTTTGTAAATGTTTGAACTATGTGACCTTTTAAGAATGTTCTATTAACTCCACCCCCTTACAGGAATGTTCTGTTAACTCCACCCCTTTCAGGAATGTCCTGTTAACTCTGCCCCTATGCTTCTATAAGCATGCTTACTTGGTATGTGTTTCAAAAATGTTCTGTAACTCCTCCCCCTTGTTTCAATGAGCATGCTTGCCTACTCCAAAGATTCCTATATAAGGAGGCTCTCATTTCTGGTCAAGTGCTCAGACTTCGAAGTACGAACTCCTCTGAGTCCCCTGGCTTAATAAAAGATTTTTCTCCACCTCTTAGAGTGTCTTTCAGATCCACAAGTCTTCAAATTGTGGTAGCTGTGACTCAGAGCTATAACACTTGGCTGTGCCTCAGAGCTGTGGCAATTGTTTGTGACACTGAACTGTAACACTTGGCTATAGGACTGAGCTGTTCTGTTTTGCTACAACACTTCCAGAGCCTGAAATATTGATTATGCCCAAAACATGCTGCAAACATGTCTGCAAACATGCAGTGTAGGCTGCAAAGAGTTAAATCCTTCGATTGGCTTACTTTAAGAAGCGAGTCTGACTGAAACTACATGACTCACAGAAGTATCTCATGAGCTATGGTAGCACACAGGTTAACATGACCTCCCTGCTAACAGCCACAGCTGAGACCAGAGTAATGGCCTAGGAAGCTGTGGGGCTAATACAAGATAACATCCATAGCTGAGGTCAGAGTAATCTCACCAAAAATCTATTCCCACAATTAGTGCCGTCATAGCTTGAAGGACAATGCTCTAATTACAACGATATATTTTGTCTATCTTGCTTCTAATTTGAAAATGCTTTGACTTCCCTTTAAAGCCTTGCCTGCTTTAGTTTCCATAGTAATTTCACATACTGCACATCTATACATGCACCTTTACCCTGATTGATGAATAATAAAATTCGGTGGAAGAGACAGGTGAGTGCCTTTTACCAAAGGAGCATTGGGCATCCCAGTTCAGACGTTCTCTTTAACTCTGTCTTAAGTTTTTCTTCAACCTTGTGTCATGCAGGTGGGGACTAGAGCCTTACTGCAGGAGTCTCTGCCACAACACAATAAGAGAAGAAAATAGAATAAAATGAAAAACAAGGGAAGCAAGAAATAAAACTTTGTATTCATAGAAAACTTCATTGTCTATGTAGTAAATTCCAAAAATTTGACAAAAACAAAAACAACAAACCAAACCAAAAACAAACCATAGAATCTGTGGGATTAATTAGCAAGTATTGCAAGATTGAAGACAAGATTAATATACAAAAAGCAATTGTTTTTCTATCTACCAATACTGACCTATTAAAGTTTTTGAAAAATATCATTTAGAATAACATGAAAAGGTGAATACTTACGCATAAATCTAACAAGGTATATATAGGAGCTATATGTGGAAACTACAAAGGTCTGATGAAATAATCCAAAGAAGATCTAAACAAATGGAAAGCTATCCTGTGTGTTTATGAATCAGAAGACTCAATATTATATTAGCTCTTCTTAACTTGATCTCTACAGAGTTTGGCATAATTCCGATTAAAATCCTAGTGAGCTATTTTATACATATCAACAAACTGATTCTACAATTAATATGCAGAGGCAAAAGAGCTAGAATAGCTCATATAATACTAAAAAAGAACAAAGTTAGAGGGCTCATAATGCCTGATTTCATGACTTACTACACAGCTACAGTAAAAAAGATTTTGGTATTGGTGAAAGAGTGAGAGCTCAGCAATGGGATCATAGAAATGTAGCCAGAGTATCTTTGACAAAGAAGCAAAAGCAACTCAGTGGAGAAGGGAAAGGTTTTTAAACAAGTAGTGGAGAGAAGGTGAGCCAGTTGCAGCACCCAGAAGGAAGCTCCCCCACTGCCATCCCAAGCTTCTAGGGCAGAGAATGTGAGCTGGTCCCAGAATCCAGAAGGAAGCTCCCCACTGCCATCCCAGGATCCTAGGGCAGAGAAGCTGAGCCAGTCCCAGCACCTGGAAGGAAGCTGCCCTGCTGCCATCCCAAGCTCCTAGGGTAGAGAAGGTGAGCTGCTCCCAGCACCTGGAAGGAAGCTCCCCTGCTGCCATTCCAAGCTCCTAGGGCAGAGAAGGTGAGCCACGTGGGCACCAGAAGCACCCCACCCCCCGTGGAAATGAGAAGACACGTAAACAAGTCTCAAAAACAGACTTCTGGATCACCTACAGCAACCCCAAAGGGAAACAAGATGGAACACTCTGATACTCAACCACCTGGACTCTCTGAACTGGCAACAAAAGAGGAGCTGGGAAAAATGAAATCAGAAATAATTACTCAGATA
>NW_004624734.1:26233758-26303631 GCF_000247695.1 Heterocephalus glaber | reverse complement strand
AAAAAAAAAAAAAAGATACAGTACAATATGGCTCCAGGGGATCGTACCAAGCTAGAATTATGTCTGGGGCTGGTGTCAAATGTGGCTTAAATAAAATAGCAATGCATTTCTCTCATGTAAATGTCCAGGGGTCTCTGTCCTAGCTCTTTATGATAATATTCAACCCAAGCTCAGCTAGCCAGGTGTGAGTGGCTGAGCACATGACCCTGCAACCTGTTCCTGGCAGGACAGTTACACAGGCTAGCAGACGGATAGACTGGGCAGTGACGGTCTGAGAGATCCCTTTCCACTTCCAGGAACTAAAACACCTGCCAGCCTGGGGAAGCCTGCTTCCTAGCATGATGCTTGAGGCCCTTGAACAAAGTCCCACCTTGCCCCGCTACTCTCCCTGAGCTCATCTTAGCTTCATACATCCCCACTCTGCTCCCATTTGTTACAGTTCAGATTTTGGGAGAGATTTTGAATCCATGCCAGTTCCTTGTTGCAGTCCTTGGCGATATTGTTCTCTCCTTCCCAGAACTTGGCAAGTCTTTACTGAGCACCTACTATGTGCCAGGCAGGGAACTGTGCTGGGAGTGGAGAAGAACCTAGTTCTCCTGAAAATGGTCACAACAGCTGAATAGGGCAGGATGATGGCAAGGGCTCTAAGGACAAATAGACATTCACTGAGTGGGAGGAATGAGAGGCGCCCCAGACAGAGGCTGTCGGCACAGCGCAGACAGAGGTTTAGGAGACATGGAAGGATATGGTGTGTCAGGGAGCAGGAAGTAGCTCTGTGGGGCTGGAGGGCAGGAGATGTTGCAAGGGTGGGTTCCTAAGTGACCATTCTCTCTTGGTAACCACTCCACCTTTCTTCGAGCATCCTTCCTCCTCACATTTCCCATACACATGGGAGGAAGTTGATTCTACTCAGGACCTAGAGGTGAGGCAGTTAGCCCGGGTATAGACTACTCAGCACAATCCCTTCTTATCTGAGGAGGGGAGTGACTCATTCACACCTGAGAAACTGGAGAAATCTTTGCTGGCAGCTCTAGAGAAAGCAGCTCTCCCTCTTTCTCCTAAATCTCATAGAGTGTTGGTGTGAGGCCAGGAATTGCAGCAGACATTTTGTCACTATGAAAAGGTCTTCTTGAACATGAAGGCAGCACTATGCAGGACAGAGAAAACAACAACCAGAAAGAAGCAGGGACTTTGAGGATATCGTTGAACCACTGAGTCAAATCTACACTAAACCTGCTGTATTCTAAGGCCTAAGGCTAGCTTTAGGGAGTAGGTCACAGGGTGAGGGCCCTTGACCTCTTTCTGGGGCAGGGGGGCACCATACAATGTTTTCAAGGAGAGGAGTAGGCTGACTGACCCCTGAATTGCAGGAAGTCGCTGCAGGGCCCTGAGCAAAGAGCTACACCAAGGCCTGAAATGTGGGCCTGAGCGAAGACAGGTGAAGATAGCAGAGATGAAGGCTACAGAGACACAGAAGCCAGGTGAACTGGAGCGGGTGCAACAGAAAGAGCCTTAAACCCCTACCCTGACTACAAGATGCTTTCCTCTTCCGCCTCTGTCAGTGGCCCTCTGTGAAACCATTTCTTCTGCCACGACTCTCCTTCCCTCCTGCGGATTCCTGCTCAACTGCAGGTCTTTATGCCCACACCTGGTCCTCTGGAGCAGGGCCACACTGTGCCATAGCTATGTCCCTAAAGACGAGCCTGGGCCACAGTTGGCACACAGTGGATGCCTACTTGGATGCTGTTGACAGCTTACTGGTTCCTGCTCTGAGCTCAGTGTCAGCTGCACCATGCCCCTCTTCCCCAGGGCTTAGGCATCTGTTTCAGAAGCAGCTTCCAAAAGCTGCAGCCCCAATACCCAGCTTCCTGGTTGTCGGCAGGTGCTGGAAACCTGGGTGCCAGAGCAGCAGGGAGGCAGTCACAGGGGACAGGCCTGGGCGGTGGGTGCTGGCCAAGTCATCAGGGTCATATGCATTTATGAGAGGCATGCATGTGCCCTGAAAACCCTCCCGACACCCCTCTGCAGGAAACAGAACCCAGCTCCCCTCTCTCGTTTTTTCTCACCTGTCTTGTCTTGTGGCCAGAAGCACATTTCAAGCCTTCCTTGCTCCTGCAATAAATCAGTGTAAGTGCACACTTCCCTCCGCTGCAGGCTGGCTCCCCGGCCCTTAGCTCTTCCCATTCCTTCAGGCCTGCAATGCTTGGGTTCAACTTCACAAAACAGTAACCCTTTCGCCCCTTTCAGATGTGGGATCTTCATTTTCCTGACCCCTGTCCCCCAACTTCCCACCTCTCTTCATACTTCATCCCACGAGATGCCAAGGGTATTTGGCAATGCTCTGGGATCTTACGACATTGGGGGGAACTGTGTTAATCTTTTACTAACTCTACAGAGCATTTTCCTTATTCTTTTAATAGCAGCCTCTAGGCCCCTCCTTCCTCCAACCCTGAGGTTTTCCTCGTCACTGCCCCAAGATCCCAAGGCTTCCCTCTGGTCTGTTTCGTCAAGGAAATTCCTGGTTCCCAGCTAGCCTGTGCTGCTTCTCAGAAGGGCTCTGCGTCTCAGCTCTCATCTGCCCCAGTGTTGTGTTGTCTTCTCTGTCACCATGGCAGGGATTAAGACTTGAGCCAGGGAGGGCGGGTGGAGAGGAGGAGTGAGCAGGAGACGCAGAGGGGGTGAGGAACCTGATTGGAGGCTGTGGAGCTAGAGAAAGCTGGAGAGAAAGAAATAGGCTGAGTGTGGCAGGGAAGCAAGAGGGATTTCTGTTTTGCATTGTTCTATTTTGGTTTTGGTTTTTTGGTTTTGGTTTGTTACCGGAGGTGACGGGAAACGCACATAGGGCCGAATCCTCCCCCAGTGCAGTGACACAGCTAAAGCAATCCCTCCTCCATCCTCAGTAATCCCAAGGTGATCTTCAGATCCCAGATCCAATCAGGAAAACTCTCAAAATAGCTTCCACTTATTCCCAGTTCACTTTATGGACAAGATTGCTCTGTCAGTGGGACAATGTGACCCAGTGCCACCCGAGGCCCAGGCAAGACAGGACCAAGGTAGATGCCCAAGCAGGGCCCAGACCCACACCCACTGCTCCAGACTGTACTCCCAGTGCCCAGGACCCCATTGTCTCTGCCCACATGGCCCAAGCTCACTTCCAGGCCTTGTGTGGCTTCTTCCCATGGTCCACTCTCAACATCGCCTGCTTGGCTGGGTGGTGGACAGGACACAGAGTTGCAGGCTAATGCCTGGCACATTCATGTGGGAAGGCCCCGGGCTAAGGATAAGGACCAAAGGAGGCCAGGCCTTGAGCTGGGGCTGCCTCTCCCTGTGGTGCCATCTGAGCAATCAGGAAATGCCAAGTTTACATTTGCTGCCCAGAAGATCACAGAGAACCCTTTGTGAAGGCGGGTGCGTAAGACATATTCTATGGTTTGTTAGCATTGCTGATAGTTTTTAAATTGCTAGATACATGGCTTATGGATCCTGGTGCAGACACCTGTTTCCAGCTCTTTTGGTTCTTTGGCCCAGCTTCCTCTCCACACAGCTTCACTCAAATGCTCGCACACTCTGGGAGACAGTAAAAGCTTTTCACAGGTGTAGTAAGGGCAGAAGAAATGGCAGAGAGGCAATTTGGTGTCCTCTCTCAATCCTTTTTGGTTGTCTAGAATGTTAACTTTCTATCACCATGACAAATATTAGAAAAATCAACTTATAAGGAGGAAAGGTCTATTTTGGCACATGGTTTCAGAGGTTTCAGTCCATGGTCCATTGGCACTATCATTTTTGGGTCTGTGGTAAGGTGGACTAGCATGGCAAAGAGCTATGGTGGAGCAAAGCTGCTCACCTCATGGTGACTGGGAAGTGAGGAGAGAGAAAGGGCTGGAGCTCCAGAATCCCCTTCAAGGACACACCCCTAGTGACCTTACTTCCTTCTACAAGGCCCTACCTCCTAAAAGTTCCATCCCTCCCAGCAGCACTGCAGGCTGGTGACTTCAGCATACAGGACTTTTGGGACCACTGAAAGGTCAAACTATAGTATCTAGCTTTCAAATTCCCATTCTGTGTCTGGAGAGCATCCTACCCTGGAGTCCCATGCATTTTTGAGATATAACAGGGAAAGGAGCTCACATCCTAGTACCAAAGACAAAGATGCTAAAACTTGCAGTGGCAGATATCACCAGGAACCTCCCCTGATGTGCACGCTCCCTTTCTTCTTTAGTAAGAGTATCTCCAGTCTTAGCTAGGTACTTGACTACCCATATCAAAGACTATATTTTCCAGACCCTTTTCTGCTAGCTGTGGCCAAGTGACCAAATTCCAACTGTTAAGATGTAAGTATTATGCAATTTCCAGGAAGTGGTTATACAGGGAGAGGCTTTTTTTCTTTCCTAATGACTGGAATATGAACTTGATGGCAGACACTCAAGCAGCAGCATTGGTCCACAAGGCAGCATGCAAGGGCAGAGTTGAGAGTTTTAGAGCAGCCTTGCACAGTTGGCTTTCATTTTTTTTTTTAAACAGAGAAAAAAGTAAATTTCTATTTTGTTTATGCCACAAGTATTTTGAGTTTTCTGTCACACAGAGTAGAACCCAAGACTGAAGACATGTATCTTCCTGGCTTCTCTTGAAGATAGGGCAGGGCATGTGGCCAGACTCATGCAAGGCGGGCTCTCTGGCTGGCATTCGGGATCCAGTGTTGGGTGTGTAGATGAAGCAAGACAAATTGCTCAGTGCTTGGTGGCAGCAGTGAGGCCTCACTGAACAGTTCTGCCACTGTTTTTGCTGGAAGGTCTCGACCTTGTCCTCTAGCTTACCTGACAATTCTGAATTATTTGAAATCCTATGAATATATTTCTTTCCTGCTTATTTCTGCCAAGATTGGTCAGTAGTGCAGAGTCTTAGTCACTATCAAAAATGCCTTTTAATGATAAATTCATCAAGACGGTTGGCTCTGCCGTCAAAGTCGTCCACTGACTAATCTGTTAACTCAAACTCAATGTGAGGCACGAATTCCATTTCAAAGTCAGAATTTTCTAACACCTTTGTCTCTAAAGAGGCTTCTGGCAGGGGCAGAGTTGGGTTCTTCAGAATATTTGGTGTCTTTTGTGGTAGGCATATGTGCCATCTGCTAGTAGAAGCGATGATATTTTGGGGGGCTGGCAGCAACCAGAATTAAACACAGATCTAATTACATTAGTCCAAGTTCAGTTAGAGGTATGTTCAAAGGACAGGAGCATTTCGTGTATCCTGAAGTCATTTATACAGCAACCACAGCTATTCAGAAAACTGCTAGGAAGTAGAAAAGGGATAAAACCCAAAACAAAATAAACAAAGAAACAACACCCTCAAAGCAAAACAAAACACAAAAAAATTGTTCACAGGCAAAATCGGTGTCACAGAACTCATCGCCTAGAGTTTATGCACTAAGTCGAAGGCCAGTCATTCCGACCTCCTTCAGAGCCATTCGGTCCGGGTGTCAACCCATGTTCCATGGAGAATGTAGACTGAGGACTTTCCATTCTAGGGTAGATTTGATGGGTTGTCTCTCAAGGGGATACAGCAGTGTTGCTGTGGTCCAAACTCTTCCAGAAACCAGAAGACCCTTGTGAGTTTGTGCTAACATCAGACAAATCTAGGATAATAAGTAGACCAGAAAGCCTGGAGCCTGAGCCCACTTAGTGCAGCAGCCTTTACTCTAGTACAGCTCAGTGTCGGCCTGGGGGAGTGAGTTTGCAAAAAAACTCCTGGCATCACGAAAAATGAGTGCTATGTTTTAGATCTAGAATGTCACCCCAAACCCTCAGGCTCAGAGATGGGGCTTTTGAAAGGTGACTGATTGGATCATGAGTCCATAGCTGACTGCCACTCAGAAGTGGGGCCTGGCTGGAAGAGGCTGGTCCCTGGGGGTGTGATCTGGAAGGGTACATTCTTGTCCCTGCTCCTCCCTTGGTTCTCTTCTGTCTGCTTGCCATGTCATGAGTAACTTTTCTCTGTCAGGTCCTTCTACTATGCCATTCCTGCCTTGAAGCCAGCCAACCATAGGCTGAACCCATTGAAGCCATAAGGCAAAAGCAAACCTCTTCTCCTTTAAGTTGTGGGTGTTGGGTGCTGTGCTGTAGTGATGGGAAAGTGACCAATACAGTTAGGAAATTCAACCAGCCGTACAGTACCCTGTGCTGGAGAACCTGTGCAACAATAGGGGTTCTCCAATTGTTGGTGGGAGAGTAACTACTTGGGAGACTGGTTTGATGGCAGCTTTCCGAGCTGAGTCCAAGCAGCGTTTTTGACCTTGCAGTTCCACACCTGTGGCAGAGAGAAGCTCTTGTGATGGTCATAGGAGTCATGTACCAGAAAACCCATGGCAGCATTACTAGTAGCACTCAGAATCTCTCAGGTATCCACCTCCCAACAGAATGAATGAACACATGTAATATTTTGTGCAATGGAATATTACACAGCATAAAAATGAAGGTACAAAAGCCATATCTGCTTCCATGGATGAATCTAAAAACACAATGTTCATCAAAAGGAAGCGATATAAGTAGGATTCCATTTATATAAAACAAGGATGTGATTAACATATAGTTTGGGGAAGGAAGAGACTTATAAGATACTATTATGATATTCTTTTTCTTACTTGGGTGGTAGGTCTGTTGATGTTTATTTATATTCTTTAAACTGCATACATATACTTTATTTATGTGTATGATATATTTCACCAATGCTTTTTAAAAGACAGAGGAGAAAATAGGCAAGTTTTGTTGAATGTATTCTGCTTAAGAAGACAAGATGGTATTTGATAACATTAGAGTTTTTTCTACCAACAATGAAAAACAGAAAAGGTTTTGGAAATCAGAGGGCTCAGTTTCATGACAGCGTCTCAATTTTTCCCTCTGTGGGAATAACCTAGATTCAAGTGAGTTTCTGAATCTTGAAAGAAAAGAGAGGGGTCTGGGGGAAGCTCACTGATGTGACACCCAGGTCCCTCACCAGTTGGCCCCAGGCTGCATTCCCTCCCTCTGACTGGTTCCTCATGGCACGGTTGGGTACTTGTTAGAAATGCAGAATCTCAGCCCCCACCCCACACCCTGACTCAGAATCTGTTCATTGACAAGATGCCCAGGGGCTCTGAATGTCCACTACAGCATGAGGAGCTTTGCTTAAGTCTAGACATGGACCAGGGGCCAGATACGCAGTTCTTTACAGTTTTAGGAAAACCGTAAAACTTTGCGGTACTGGGGAATTGAGCCAGGGCATTCACACAAGCTACATCCCCAGGCTTTTTTCTTTTTTCCTTTTTTTTTTTGTGTGTGTGTGTGTAAGGGTCTCACTAAATCACTAAGTTGTCCAGTCTGGGGTCAAACTTGTGATCCTCCTGCCTAAGCCTCTCAGAGTGCTGTGATTACAGGTATGAGTCACCAAGCCTGGGTTCAAAAAAGAAAAAAACAAAACAGAACAAAAAAAACCCCTGCCTTTTTTAACATTCCCAAGATGGGCACTCTGGGCTGCAGTGGACAGTGCTCAGGGAAAATTTCTTTCATTCATTCAAGTGATATTAGGAAGAATATGAAATTGCCATTTCATAGGGCACTGATGGTCAAATATTGCCAATTTGGTATGGCCTATCTCTTGATATTTCTTGACCTCCTGTTATATGCCAGCCATAAAATTAGATACTGGAGATATGACAATGGGTACAAGCAACTTCAGACCCTGCCCTCACAGAGCCCACAGTCTACCAATAGTCATTGATTTTTTAAAAAACTCTATACAAACAGATGCAAAATTACCACTGTAGTAAGAGCGCCAAAGTGGAAACCTCTGATATATGGAGCATCTAGAAGTTGACAGATGTCAGGGTGGGGGATGGTAAGAAAAGCTCTCCTGGAGAGAGGAGGAGAGGCAGATGAAGAGGAGGAGGAGGAAGAGAAGGAGGAAGAAGAGGCAAAGAAATACGATGGGAGGGGTGAGGAGTTAACCAGAGTGAAGTGGGTGACAGTGAGGAGCCATAAGTGGTCACGGGGGGACCAACTCCCCAGGCTGGGTCCCCTCTCCCTGCACTGGTGGCTGGGAGGCAGCTGAAGTTGGCCATAGTGGCACCGTGCTGCTGTGCAGGCCTGTCTGCTTCTCACAGTCCCTGGGTTTAAAGAGCCGTGGAGTTTGGATTGCAAGTTACGGTTTAATGGTCCTGCCAGTCAAGTGCACTCACACCCCATCTGTGTGTTCTACTTTTGATACTTTCTTCTTGAATAGACTTTGGAGGGAACTCCGGTCAGCTCCTGGGATGCCTGCCCTGGTCTCCCTCTGCTGGGTTCTGCACATGCCCTTCCCTCTGCCTGGCATGGGCAGCCTGCCACCTCCCTCCAGAGACCCCTGCTCACTCTGGTCATTTTGGGCATCCATCCAGGTGGCACCTGTCCTCCTGCCTCACGGCCCCTCCCATGGAAAGATGTCCTCCACTCACCGTCCCAGAGCACCAAGTCTGACTTTACTCATCAGTGTTGTGCAGCACACAGGTGGTGCTTGATAACTGCTTGTTGGATAAATACATGAAACACTGTATTTTACCCAGTGCACAGCTGGGTCAGACCCGGTGCGGTGGTTTCCTCAACCACCCTTCCCAGTCGCTTTCTTCCTAGCCTGTCTCTGCTCTTCGGCCTGGACAATGTAAAAGTTTGCTTTCCCAGTTTCCCTGGCAGCTAGAAGTGATCATGAGACATAATGCCAATGAAAAGCTGCTGGGGGCTCCTGGAGAAAATTTTGCTTTTTAAAAGTAAAAGCAACTAAATTTAAAAAAAAAATGTTGTAAAAAGTGTCGGGGATTTAGCTCAGTGACACTGTGCCTGCCTTGAAAGTGCAAGGTCCTAAGTTTGATCCCCGGTACAAAAAAAAAAAAATGTTGAAAAAGGTGCTGTTCCTTCTCTTCTTCTTTGCATGTTCTGAGCTGTGAGGTGTGGAGCTTCAGTAGCCATCTTTTTTTTTTTTTGGTACGGGGATCGGACTCAGGACCTTGCTCTTGCAAGGCAGGCGGCGGCACCACTGAGCTGAATCCCCAATCCCAGCCATCTTTTAACTATGAGGAGCAGGACAGTAGAATCAGACAGCAGCCTAGACATTGCTGAGCTACATCCAGCACAGAGCCAGCAGCTGTTATCTCCAGACTTGTCTGTGTTTGAGGAAAATGAATACCTAATTAGGCATTGCTAGGTGGATTTTCTGTTATTTTCAGCTGACAGCATGCCTGATAACATCTGGGGTATAGGGACAGACAAGAAAACAGAGGGCAGAATCTACTTGACTTGTCAAAGAAGAAAAGTCACTTGCTGAGAGTCTATGGGTCCCAGATCACCGTCCTCACTGCTGCATAGGCATGACGCATTTAACCCCACAATCCGTGCAAATAGAATTACCCTTTTGTTATACAGAACAGTCAACTAAGGCTGCAGGCCTGAGTCGATACCCCCGGGCACCTGGCTGGAAGTGGCCAGCTGGGATAGACCTGCTATTTCTGCTCTACCACATTGCTGCCCACAAGAGAAGGAAGGGTGGTGGGCCTCTTAGCAAAGTCAGCTGAGGTTTTATTTGTGGGGGGAAGTCTGGGGGCTGGTCTCAAATCTCAACTTCCCCCAGATGGATTAGGATTCTTCTCCCAGCTTAACACCTGTGGCTAGCAGCTACACTAGCTTCAGATGAGTCAACCACTTTGGTTAGAGCAGCAATTCACAGCTTTGCACACTGAGGGTGCCACTGCCAGGCCTAGAGACATCCTGAAAAGAAAGCAGGTCCTTTGTCCGCTGTCTTCTCTTCCTTTCACCATGGTCTCTGCAGCACTTGGGTCTTGGGAGTCCCCAGACCAGCAGTGACCAGGCAGGATGTCCTCCATGCTTCTGTCTCTCTTCTCTTCTCCAAGAACCCAGCACTTTCAAGTTTTCTGTGTCCCCTATTGGAGAAGCAGCTTGTAAGCATACTTGCACCAAAGTATTGGCTGTTCCATGTGTTCCTTCTCCACAGTCTCCCCTCTCCACCAGAGTCTGATGCTGGTAGTTAGAGATGGTTCTGCAGATGAATTGCCCAGCCCACTCCAGGCTGTCAGACCCTTCCTGGTTCTTGGCTGGGTGTGAACCATGGTCTTTCTGACTGGTCCTACTTAAGGCCTTGAGACCTTGTGCCAGGCTTTGTGCTGACAGTCATGTGAGTTAAACATTATGACTCCATTTTATAGACTTGAAAACTGAGATTCCTCCCAAGGTCACACAGGATGACTCAACCCTAGACCTGCCGGACTTTAAAGCTTCTTGGTAAGAGTATTTCTTGTATTTTCCTTCAAATCCCTTCCTACTTCTTAACTCACCCCCACTTTTAGAGGTCCCAGAAGTTTTCCTATTAGATTTATTCCTTAAGTAAAGGAAGCTGAACATATTTTGCTCTTCAAGAGTCTTCATTGGAATGAAAAGTCCCTGGGAAGTATAATCCCTATACCTTTACCTTATGACACCAGGGTAGGGATTGTTAGTGGATTAGTCCTAGGTGGGGACACCCCAAGGTAGACTGGGGGCAGGAGAGAATGGGCAGAAGGGAAGTGTTCAACTCCAGGGCCCCTTTTCTCTGTTGTTTTGAGAAGCCCAAGGTTAACTTCCTGCCTGATTTCCAGGGCCCTAAGGCTGATAATTTCCAGAGAGCTATTTTGGGATGGCAATTATCCTGAGACGGCCTTCTCTCCCCGCTCTGGCATAGTCCAACAAGGCTTCTGGGGAGCCACGAGTTCCAAGGGCTGTGTGGAGAGGAGAGATGGGCAGGGCCGTGTGTTCTGTCCTTCCCTCACCCTGACTTCTGCGGCTCAGAGAGCCAGGCTCCTTACAAGACAGGTCTGAGTTTGGGGGATTAGGGGCTTCAAATTCTACCAGCCATGGCTCCGGGTTGTCATGGCAACCTCTCATTGAGCCAATCTCGTGTGGATCTGGTTGTTTCTAAAACAAGCTGATAACTTCCTGGTTGACAGTGTTCATTTCAGCTGGGTCAAGAGATCTTCTAGATGAAGGGATCATCACATTTCTGGCTTTGACAGCTTGAGCTTTTAGGACTCCACCCAAGAATCAATATTTTTATTCCTGGCTTGGTGCAGAAGTCTCTTTACTGATCTGCAGGAATAAACCTGCCCCTTGACATTGCCAGAGCTTCAGAGTCAAAGCCTGAAGGGAAGTGCTAAATAACCCTCTGTGCCCCATGTTTTCTATGATTCCCCTCCCCTCTCTCCTTTCTATCCTGCCTTGGTGCTGGGTCTGAAAGGAAATAGAGTGGCCCAGGAAGTGGAGTGGCCCAGGAAGTGTATTGGCCTGCCCAAGGTCACGGAGCTGGGCTGTGGTAGAACCTGAAGTGGAGCCCAGCTTGTCTGATGGCTGAGCCTGTGCCAGAATCCTTAACTTGTGCCTCCCCATCTGAACTGTGTGGGTAGAGCTACCCTGTGGTGACATGATTGAGCTCAACTGTAGGAAATAGTAGGAAATACGAAGGTGGCCAGGACAGAAGGCTCCTCCCCTTTGCTGCCACTGGTTCTCCGACTGCCCTGGGGAGAAAACCAACATGTCTAAATGTAAAGAGCCACCCTTCCCGGGATTTAATGATCTGGAATAAATACCAATGTGCCTCCTAAAACCCCACATTTTATTTAAAATAGCAACATAGTGATTTGAAGTCCTCTTTAGACTTGGGATACGCTGTTACTTTTTGTTGTTACATTGCTTTTTTTCTTTTTTTTTTTGGTACGGAGCGAAACCACTGAGCTAAATCCCCGGCCTCTCTTTTGTTTTTAAAATGTCCTCTTTGTACAAGGATGTTTATCTGTGATATAAAATTCAATTTCAAAACTGTTTGAAGTCCTCTGTGACTTTCCTTAAGAATAACTGCAGATGATTAAAGATGACCCACGATCACAGTGAGAAGATTGTTACCAAATGAGTGGAGCTAGTACCAGGTGTTATAGGCCATGCTTGTGCCAAATCCTAACCCAGATTATGACAGTATTTGGAGGGTCCTTTGGGAGGTGATAGGTCACAAGGGTGCAGCCCTCATGAATGAGTGCTCTTAAAGAGACAGATTGCCTTTGTTCCTTCCACTATGTGGGGACAGTGTCTGCGAACTGCAGAGTGGGCCCTCACCAGACACCGAATCTGTTGGCACCTACACTATGGACTTCCCAGGCTCCAGCACTGTGGGAAATAAAATTCTCTTTTACAGCCTTGTGTTACAGCAGCTCAAATGGACAAAGACACCGAGGGGGTTCAGTTTGTAAGAATTCATCAAGTTGTACCCTTTTTTGTTTGTATGTTAATTGTCAACTAAAAATTCACTTAAATATTTAAAGCAAGAGTGAGGTCTGTCTCTGGATGACAGTGAAGGTGTTTGTGTCCCTGACCTCTGGTTGATAGTGGAGTTGATGGCCTGTGATTCTGACTTCAAGCAGAGCTCTCAGGGCCCTGCAGGGACTGTCCCTGTGGTCACACCTCTGTGACAACCTTTCCTGTGGCAGCCTTCTGGGGTCTGGCACTCCTTGCCATTTAGCTTCCTGGAGTTTAAAATGTAGAGTTCCCAGAGGGTTAAGTGTAAAGACCTCATTGTGTTTGTGTGTGTGTGTGTGTGTGCATTTGCACACCATATGGGCAGTAAAGGCCAGTCAACAACTCAGAAAGCAGTTCAATTGTTTTCGTCACATCTCAGCTCCAGCACATACTAGCTGTGTGACACTGGTGGAGTTCCTTAACCTTTCTCATCTCTGTTTTCCTCATTTGCAGAGTGAGGATAACAGCAAGGCCTCCATCACAGAACAGGATGAGGAAGGATTAAATAAGATAAAGTGTATGAAGCACTTAGCACAGGACCTGGAAGTTAGAAGCACAAAAATAACACACAAATCAGAATGCCTGGGGATGGGGCTCTGGCATCCAGAGTGGTTTTTTTTTTTGGTTATTTTTGGTTATTTTTGGTACCAGGGATCAAACTTGGGTCCTTGCACTTGTGAGGCAGGCACTGGAATGACTGAGCTAAATCCCCAGCCCTAGCATCCAGTTTTTAACAAGTCCTGGGTCACACTGGGCACAGCCAAGACTGAGAATCACAGTCTGGCCTGGACTCTGCTCCCCCATTGCACATGGGAGATCTGGGTGTGAATTCTCTTCTCCCTCTCTTACAAAGCAGAGGGACTGCTCTTTGGAAAGGTGTTTAGATGCGGAGATCTTCTCTTCCTCTCCCATAGGCATACATGGAACATATGCCAGGCGCTGTGTGGGGGAGCAGGATTGTGGTCAGTTGTGACTCTTGGCATTGAGAGCCACCTGCTCACTGGGAAAATGGCCTGATGAGTCCCACTGTGGTGAGGGATACAGCATGCATGGACTTTAGTTTCAGCTTTGTCCCTGAGTGTCTGGATTCTAGTTTTCACATATGTAAAATGAGAGGGATGGACTGGATGATTCCTGAGGTCCTTCTGTCTCCAGCACTCACTGAATCAATAAGTGTATCCTTAAATGTGGTGATGTAAAACCCAACAAGAAAGCAAATAACCTGATGTTAAAATCAGCAAAAGCCATGAACAGACATCTCACCAAGGCAGATATGCAGATAGCCAGTAAGCACACAAAAAGATGCACAAAATCATATGTCATCAGGGAAATGGAAGTTAAAACAAGAAGATGCTGCTAGACACCTATCAGAATGGCCTAAATCTAAAGCACTGACAACACTGAATGACGGTCAGGGCTTGGGTCCTATTTGCTGTGGAGCAACAAAAACTCTCATTCCTTGCTAGATGGAATGGTATAGTCACTTTGGTGGACAGTTTGGTAGTTTCTTGAAAAAACTAAGTGTTTTCTTACCATATGACCTAGCAGTCATATGCTCCTAAGTATTTACCAAAGGAGTTGAAAGCTTACAATCGCATAAAACCCTGCACACAGATTGTTATGGTTTGTGTCTACATATTCCCCCAAAGCCTCATGTGGTCATAGATGGGGCTTTTCAGAGGCAGCTGGATCTAGGGTGTATGATACTGGGATCAAGGATGTGTGGATAATGGGAAGGCTATCTGGGGGCGAGTGCTACCCACCATAAGGGCATGTAGCCTGGATAGACTATAAGGGACAGAAAGAGGGCTGCTGTCATCATTTGCTGCTTTGCTACTTTGCTGCCTTTCTGCCTTCTCCCCATGAAGAACTGTTTCTCCTCTGCCATGCCCCTGTGCCATGCCACCCTGCTTTGGAGCCAGCCAACTATGATTTGAAACCTCTACAAACTGTGAGCCAAATAAACCTTTCCTCCTTTAACTTGGAGTGTCAGGTATTGTGTCTCAGCTATGAGAACAGTAACTAAGACACAGAAGTTATAGCAGTTTTATTCATAATTGTCAAAACTCACAAGCAACTGAGATGTCCTTGTTTAGGTAAGTAAATAAATAAATTGTGGTACATCCAGACAATGGACTTTTATTCAGGGATAAAAAAAAGAAATGAGCGCTCAAGTCATTAAAAGACATGGAAGAAAAAAAAAAAAAGACATGGAAGAACCTTAGATGCCTGTTGTGAAGAGACAGTTGCCAATCTGAAAAGGCTATATACTGTGTGATTCCAACTATCTGTCAACCTAGAAAAGGCAAAACTATAGAGACAGTAAAAGGGTCAATGGTTGTCAGAAGTTGCAGAGAAAAGGGACAAATTAGCAAAGGACAGAGGATCTATTTTATATACTTGTGTGACCCTACAGAGTGTAGCATCAAAAGTGAACCCTAATGGAAATTACAGACTCTGAGTGATAATGATGTTTCAGTGTAGTCTCATCCATTGTAATACATGTACTACTCTGCTGGGGCCTATTGGTAGTTGGAAGATAGGAGTACATGGGAAATCTCTGTACTTTCCAATCAGTTGTTCTGTAACGTAAATTGTTCTAAAAATGAAAGTGTAAGCTAGGGGTGGTAATACATGCTTGTAATCCTAGTACTCTGGAAGTCCCAAGCAGAAGGATTCCTTGTTCAAGCCTAGCTGGGGTCAATTTAGGCGCTTAGTGAGACTGTCTCAAAATAGAAAACAAAAAAAGCCTGGGGATGTAGTTCATTGTGAATCCCCAGTACCACCTCCCCCCACAAACTCTATTGAAAACAAAAACAAAGAAATGACAAAAATAAAACACAAAAAACACTGTATGCTGTATGATTAAGTGCATGGGCTTTGGAGATAGCTCCTGTGGGGAGTCCTGGCTCTGTGGCCTAACCAGGTGTGACTATTAGCAAGCTGGCTATGTATTCTATGCCTTGGTTTCCTTAGCTGTAAAATGGGAATAATAATAATAATAATACCTGCTTCACAGGTTTCTGTGAGGATTAAGTGAATTAATAATTCTAAAGCATTTAGTGTACTGTTTGGCACCTAGTAAGAGCTCAGTCAATATTAGCTGCTATTTAAAATGTGAACCTTTTAAAGAGATGATTCTAATCGATTAGCTGTCGCTAGCTTGTGGCCACAGTAATCCCTTACATGCAGGATAGTCAGATATCTGACAAGGTGAATCCTCTCCAGTCCCTGCCTGGGGGGAAGATCTTTTCCAGAGCTAGAACTTTAAGCCCCCACAAGCTCTGAGGTCCAGAGAAAATGCTCTTTACAGGGCCATTCCAATGGATGTAAGAGGAAAAGGAGTGACATGCCACATGTCTCATTTGTCTGAGTGTCTGGGCAGTTGACCCAGTTCCCATTCTTCCTTTAGCCAGTCAAGCACAGTTCTGTTTCTGATGTTGTGATGCTGCCCTGGGGGAGTGTGTTAGTTACTTTTCTCTCATTGCTGAGACAAAATACCCAACACTCAGAGTTAAAGGGGGAGAGGTTTATTTAGCTTACAATTCGTAGAAGTTTCAGTCCATAATTGGCTGGATCCAAGGCAGGGTAGCAGAGGGGCAACAGTTCATGGAGACAGAAAAAAGCTAAAAGCAACAAGGGACCTTAAGAGTGTCTTTCTGCCCCTTTTATTCAGACTACCGAGGGTGGGTAGCACTCAAGCCTTCAATCCTAGTGCCCTTGGACCTAATCCCACCATGAATTAATCACACTATAGATTCAGCCACCTCCTAAATAGCCCCACCTCATTCACATGAGGCTTTGGGGGGACATCTGAACACAAGCCATAACAGGGAGAAAGGCTGTCCTAGATCAGACCAAGGTCAGTGTCCAGCTTTAGGGCAATCTTATCTTCTGACCCCAGCAGCCGCTCTCCCGTGCTGTCATAGAGGATGTCCTATAGGGTGGGATGGTAAAATCTGCAAAAGTCTTGCATAAACATTCAATTACTTCTTTTGAGCCTCACAGCAGTCCTGTTAGATGACTCTATGGCTCTCCAAGGCTGAGTCCCACTTAAGAGTTTTTAATGGGTAAGAGGCACAATTGGGACCCAGCTGGTTGGCAAGCCATGTTGGATCTATTAAAAGTTTAAAAATCTTTTCCTTTTGCTGAATATGAATGGGCCCCTGGAGCAGGGATCACTGGTTGCATCACTAATGGTCCACCTTCCCCACACAGAGCCTCCTTTCTTTGAGTTCAGTGACTTGGCCTCCTCTAGGAGACTGAGTCAAAGCCAATCAGATTCATCCCAGCCCCCTGGCCAGGGATTAGTCTCCAGGTGGACATGGGACTCGGTTCTGGCAAATGAGATATGACGGGAGATCTACAGAAGAGGTTTCTCTATCCTAAAAACTGTTAAGACTGAGTGTGGTGGCACATGCCTAAAATTCCAGCACTGGGGAAACTGAGATAGGATTGCAAGTTCAAGGGCAGCCTGGGCAACATAGCAAGTTTTGGGCTAGACTGTACACAGCAAGACCCTGTCTCAAAAAACAAAAACACCTGATACCAAAAAACCCCAGCAAACCAGACAAAACAAAACAAACCCAAGTAAGGGAGAAACAGCCTGTATTCTTCCACCAATGATCAGCGCTTTGAATTTCCACTTGCCTCATTTGGTTTTGATTTCTACCTTTCTGCTCAGGGTTGTCTGTTAAAGAGTACCTAGTTGGCTTCTTTGGACTCTGGCCCTGTGGGCATTGCCTCATCTCTGGATGGCACCATGGCTGGATCAGTGGTCTGATAGATGTCATTTGCTGCAGTTCTGAGGCGGGGTGCTCTCCCCCTTGGGAGAGGGGGCATCTGTCCCAGCTTGATGCACCTGTGCAATCATCCCAGTAGTAACATATGTGGGCCCCAGTCCCCAGTTGCTCTTGAAGAAAGCTGAGAGCCAGGCCTCAGGTCATGCATGCACTTTGCCTTCATGTTCCAGTATGAGAGTGGGAGGGAGATGGAGATGAAAGCTTTCTTAAGGGAACTTTGTCCTAGAGTTCAGGCTTGCCAAGCACAGTGGCTTGGAAAAGCTCTTTCCTCTTTGAGAGCCCCAGTAATTCCAAAGACATTAACTCTTTGGTTCCCAGTACCTGGCCAGCTTCCCAAATGGGCTTAGTAGATCTTAATTGGGCGGTTAACATCAACAGCACGGAAGGATTACATGGTATTTCTATCTTCTATCTTCTTTCTATCTTCTGTTTCCTGGCTTCATTTTCCTGGTAGCCTAGTGAAGAAAGGTCAGAAAGAGATTATCAAGCCATCTCATGACACTGGACAATGTCCTATTGAGTACTCACCCAGCTGTGTGCAGGCCCTGTGTTAGGTGCACTTGTATATGGCCTCATTTAGTCCCTACTGGCCTACCAGGAGGAATTACTACGTCCACTTTGCAAAGACGGTAACGAGCCTCGGAGAAGAGTGAGTTGTGAGCCTGGCATGTGCGTCTGGTACTATTTCTACCACCCTACATTGCCCACACCATTTGTCTGAGTCTCTGTTTCCTTCAGTGGAACCTCTAAGGTCACGATTAATTCAAATTCCATGATTCTGTGGAATATTATCCCCTGCCAGCGAAGAATGGAATTGAAGCATAGCAATGATCATTGTCAGTCAGGATAGGTGAAGTCTGCCTGTGACCAGGCTCCCTTCTTATGACTGGAGCAATGGATAGTTGAGATGCTTCTGGGGTTAGAGAATTAAGAGCAGCACAAAGCAAAACTGGCTGACTTCAATGCCTTTGTCTATCTAGCTTCTGGGCAATCTCTATTGCTACCAGCAGCTTATCCCCTTGAAAAAAATCCCAACCTTTCCTGGCAGGTAAGCATCAGCTCAAGGCTCTGATGTAGGCTGGGTTCTAGGAGCCAGGATGAGACACCTTGCTGGTGTAGAAACACTACATCCAAGACCTGACTCTCCAAGCCCTTACAATGTGATAAGCATCATCGTTCCAAGTGGGCAATAACTCATTAAATCTTTACGATAGTTTTATGGGTTGGATAGTATCATGCACATACTCTTTAAATGATGAAATTGAACACAGAGAGGTTAAGTAACTTGCCAAGGCCACATAGCTAGTCAGCATCAGAGACAGGATACAGAGGTAGTCTGGTTCCAGAGCCCATACTCTTTACCACTATGCTCTGTTGCTTTACATGATACATTATTCTTGAAAGACGTGGTCTTTAGTTGAAAAATGCATATATGACCATGGATGATAATCTGAGATATCAAAATAGGTCTGAGAGAATCATGGCTGAGGAGTAAAGTCTGTAGCACTGCAACTTTGACCTATGAGAGGAAGGGAAGGTGAAAGAAGCTCTTGCATCCCAAAACAAGTCCCCAGGGAGGCTTTTTAAATGGTGCCTGCTTCCATGCCCACAAGTGGGATAGACCTGGTGCACCAAGCTGACTTAGATATGGGTTTCTGACGTATAGAGGAAGGTTGGTTCAATGGTTTTCTACCTGTTTCGTAACATGTGTTAATTCTCCTTCTTATGCTTGCAATTATTTAGTGAATTGACTAATTATTCATTCACCTAATTCAAGAACTGGACCTCTCTTATTTGTCATTTTATGATGATAACAGCCCTACACATATACATAATCAAATATTTGTGGAATGAATAAACGACTGAATGAAGAAATTAAAAAAATTGGAGATTGTGGTCTGAAATATGCTTTCAGTCTGAGCTCCTGGGGAAAGATCCTGAAGCATGAAAATAACAAGTTGGCATTTGAGGAAGTATTTGAAAGGAAAAGCAGGCTTTAAAAAGGAGGAAGGAGAGGATTAGGGAGGTGTATTTAAGAGAGAGAAACACCAGCAGTGGGAGGCGGGAGGGTAGAGGAATTGTGGTCTTGAACTCTGAAAGGGAGCCTGTGAGCCCAGCCAGGGCTACCAAAGAAGCCCTTGTCCCGAGAAGTCCCTCCCTGCCCCATCCCTGAGGCCAGCCCACAGACGTTGCCCCTTACATGTCTGTCTAATTGTAAACATTTTATCCTCATTTTCTGAGGACAGCAGGTTCCCTAGGCAATGAGGGTGAGAACCCTTTTTTTTTTTTCAGTCTCTAGGGGAGAGTTTGTATGAGCCCAGCCTGGGGGCTCCCCTGGCCCAGGTACTGAGCGGGGTGAGCAAGGCTCTCTGGAAGGCACCGTCTGGCTGACTTAGGGGTGGGCGTTAAGAAGAGCAGGAGTCAAGCCTGGCTCCCTTGCTTGGAGCCGAGGAGTCTTCCTAGAAGTGGCCTCCACGCCTCCTCTGCCCGGCCCACACAAGGGGCCCAGTCACAGGCCCCCAGGGCCCCCACACCTCTCCACCTCTCCCCACCACACCACCAAGGCTGCTGAGTGTAAGAGGAAACGCCACCTCTGGCAGAAAACCTAGGGGACTTTTCCCCCCTTCAATAAACATTTGCTGAAATAACTTTTTATTGGTGGTTGTTTTAAAACACATAGCAGAAAGAATCCTGAGAATTATTCCCATCATAACTTTTGTTCAGCTAGAACTGTGTCATCGATGTGGGCTTTAATTTCCTGGTCTGTAAAATATGGCCCATTCCTCACTTTAATATTCTAAGAATTAGTGCCATACAAGGTACGACTGATAATTACACTGCTGCTCAGCATCTGTTCAGTGAATATTGTTTAATTGCCAAGAACCCAGGTTGCTTTCAACATTAGCAAGGAAACAAGTAATTATTTCCTGGTCCCTGCCCATCGTTTATTTAAATATCTACTGAGTGCCAGCCATAAGCTCAGCACATGGTAGGTGTTATAAGATATGCCCCTATCACTAAGCAACTTCAAGTGTATTGCAATGACAATGCATATATGAAATAAGGAGAAAAATTTAAAACAGTATATGGTTAGATGTCAGAAGGAAAGAGCTACACAAGGCAAAAGAAGGAGAAATCATCATTGGTTTGACAGATTTGAGAAGGCCGTAACAATGGGGCTTGGGCTTGCAAGACCTATAAATGTTGATGGTTATAGTGACGATGAAGGTGCTGATGAATAGAGCCAGTTGTATTGTGCCCATAGCACGCTGCGGGTGTTGACATGGTGGTTTAAAATGAGCATGTTCTCATTTAATAGATGAGGAAACTAAGGTCCAGACTTCTTATGGAGGAGTCTGATCAATCTATAGCAACACTTTTGGGAGTGGAGGCACAGAGATTAAGAAGAAAGGAAAAAATAGAGAAGGGCTTCACCCGGCTCCAGGCAGCATTGTGGGTGATAGACGGAAACACTGTTGCATGTCTGACTCTCTACATTCTTTCATACATACTCTACACTCTCTCATACATATTCTTTTCCTTTTTCCAGAATGGAATGATTGAACCCAGGGCCTTTGCACTAAGCTATATCCTCAACCCCTTTGAGACAGGTCTTGCTACATCACTCAGTTGCCCAAGCTGGCCTCAAACTCTTGACATCCTCCTGCCTCAGCCTCCTAGAGTGCTGGAATTATAGGCACGCACCACCATGCCTGGCTACATTTTCAAATTATACTATTTCTTTTAAAAATAACTTGAGACCTCTTAATGATTCATCTGTAAAGTTGTAATGTACCTGCAAGATCTAAGCAAATATAACAAATTCATTTCAGGACTTGTTTCTGTGTTATACTTCACTATGCTGGCTACATATTTTGACTTTCCATGATAGTGGCAAAACCAGTATTAAGCGAAAGGAGTTTTGAGGAGCCTGGAGAGTCTATGATTGTGGCTTTTCTTTCTTTGATATTCCGAGAAGTCGTTTGTCTCCTAACTCCTTACTGCTTCGTATTTTCCCAGCTTATTATCAGCATCTCCTAAGACTGTGTCCTAGACCAGCTCCTCTTTCTCCATTTATTCATTAACTCAACACTTATTTGTTAATTACCTATGATTTGAAATTTCATAGGACTAAAACACCATTCTAAAGGAGTTTAGTAATTCTATCTATAATCCTGTTATCAACTTTTTTTTTTTTTTTTTTGGTACCAGGGATCGAACTCGGGGCCTTGCGCTTGCGCAGCAGGTGGCAAAACCACTGAGCTAAATCCCCAGCCCTCCTGTTATCAACTTTAAGGACCGCCTCTGTATGGACGATTTACACAATGCCAGCCCCAATATGAGTCTTTCATCCTCTCTCTGAGTTTTCGGGACATATTTTGAACCATAATATTCTGGGAGCAGAATGCATGAGGATTTCCCTAGATGGCTCAAGTCCTCATCTCTCCATTTTTTATGAATATCGTCCACTTTCCTGGGCCTCTCTGCTGTCATTCTTTGTTTTTTTTTTGGTACCAGGGATCAAACTCGGGTCCTTGTGCTTGCACAGCAGGTGGAGAAACTCTGCTGTCATTCTTTATGGGTGGGGATGGTATCTTCTTTTTGCTTTGCCTTCTCAATAAGGGTGGGGCAGGTTCTTAGCAAACATTCAAATGAGGTTATCTGTATAAATTATTTAAATAACTAACTGAACCCTAAGCTGTGAGAAGTTGTCTTTAGGTTTTCACAGAGAAGGAGAAGGATTTGACGGATGAGGCAAGAATAGAAACAGATAAAATTCTATGGTGTCGGTTCAGCATTCCTTTATAAGCTTGACTTTAGATCATGGCAATGTGTTGAATTAACATACGTGAATATATATACAAGTAGATGTGTGTACATACACTGTATATTCAAAGATTTGAGAAGAATTATGGGTTGGTAAAGGAAGGGCTTCTCTTCCAATAACTGCCAAGGAGAATTTTATAAAACCCATCTAAAGGTTTAAGAATAAGCCAGCACCTATAGAAATCCAGCTATCACTGGGAAAAGTCTAGCAATTTCTCTTTACTTCCTTAACACATTAAGGCTTTAAAGGGTGAAGAGACAGTAACTTCTCTGATTAAAATGCTGGGGCAGGTGGAGTTATGGAGAAGAGGAATATGTCAGATTTGAATTGTTCTTCTCAGCCCTCCTTTCTTTGGAGAACTTTCCAGTTATGGCTTGTATCTAGATGTCCCCCCCCCAAAGACTCATAGATGAGGCTTTTCAGAGGTGTCTGGATCTAGGGTGTGTGGTATGGATCATGGTGCAATTCTAGGATTAAGGCTGCCCCACCCTGGGTGTGAGTGCAATGCGCCCTAAACTGTCAGAAGCCTGGATAAGATATAAGGGCCAGAAAGAGGCTCACTGGTTGTCGCTTACAGCTTGCTGCCTTCTGCCTGCCATGTATTTACTTGTATATATATTCACACGTTAATTTTTTTTTTTTTTTTGTACCGGAGATCAAGCTCAGGACCTTGTGATTTCGAGGCAGGCGATTGTGAGGCAGGCGGCAGCTCCACTGAGCTAAATCCCCAGACCCATATGTGAATTTTTTAAAAACTTTAAACCCGGCCGGGGATTTAGCTCAGTGGTTTCGCCATCTGCTGCGCAAGCGCAAGAACCCGAGTTCAATCCCCGGTACCAAAAAAAATAAACCAAAAAAACTTTAAACCCCCAGAGTTACTACCATGTAACTTCTCTCACCCTAGGAAAGAGTGTAGAAAGCCTCTTTTCTCTTGGTCTCTCATGACAGATGTTTGATCAAAGAAACAGCTGGAGGAAGAAATCACCATTATATGTCTCTCATTTACAGAATATAGTCTCAACTTCTTGTTTGATTTCATGATACCATCCTGCCTTTCATTTGAAGAATTCTCTATGGAACTGTTTTTGTTTTTTGTTTTAAGCAGATAAAACATCTGGGGTTTTTTGGTACTGGGGATCGAACTCGGGTCCTTGTGCTTGCGCAGCAGGCGGCAAAACTACTGAGCTAAATCCCCGCCCTAAAACATCTGTTTTTGAAAAAAATGATGATACCTCCTGGAACGTCACGGATACTTGAAAGACTGATTGGCTTTGTCTATAACAGAACTTGCAAAGTCAATTGCTTTCAGGGGCCAGGCAGGAGGCAGGCTGTATAAATGAATAAAGTAGGATAGGTGGAACTGTCAAACTAGGGCTTTAGATTCTACCTCAAGGGGATATCTTCTAGTGGATTCCAGCCCATCACTGCCATAAAGAGGAGCATGCTGTGGCAGATATTAATTTTTTACTCATTCCTGCTTCCCTTCTCCTCTGATACACAGGGTTACCAAGCTTCCTTACTTCTTTGAAATTAAGAATGGCCATGTGACTTGCTTTGGCTGATGAAATGCAAGCTAAAGTGGTGCAAGTCACTCCAGGAGAAATGATTTAACTGCTGATGTTTGGCCCTCTCTTCGTCTGCCATGGTGGCCATGCATGCATTTGTACAATACTGAGGTACAGTACTGAGGTACAGTACTGAGTCATCACCCATAGCACAGCTGTCCTGGAGAATCACTTAGATTCACTGTATCTCATATAAGTAAGAAGTAACCTTTCTTGTGTCAAGACACTGAGTTTTGGGGAACGTTTGTTACTGCAGCAAAACTTAGCCTATCTCCACTATTACATATGCCCATGTTGCTAGACTTTGATTTTTTCCAGAAAAGTTAAAAGTAAAGATTTTTTATCGTGAAATCTTTGATTTATTAAAAAAAAAAGGGTTTGGGGGCTGGGGATTTAGCTCAGTGGTTCCGCTGCCTGCCTCGCAAGTGCAAGGACCCAAGTTTGATCCCTGGTACCCTCCCCAAAAGAAGGGTTTGAGGCTGAGCTAACAAAGTCAAATTCTACTTGCCAGCTACTACAGATGATCCTTGACTTATGGCTCAACTTATGCTTTTTCAGTTTCATGATGGTATGAAAGCATGCACATAGGGCCATTCTATTTTTTGCTTTCAGTACAGTGTTTAATAAATTATTTGATTTTTTGTATTTTTTTTTTTTTCATACCAGGGATTGAACTCGGGTCCTTGCGCTTGCGCAGCAGGTGGCGAAACCACTGAGCTAAATCCCCAGCAATAAATTATTTGAGATTTGACATATTTGATACTTTATTATAAAAATAGAGTCTGTATTCTGTGACTTTGCCCAACTGTAGGGTATTGTAAGTGTTCTGAGTACAGTTATAGTAGCTAGGCTAAACTGCATTTGGTAGGTTAGGTGTACTAAATACATTCTGACTTAGTGGTATTTTCAACTTAGGACAAGTTTATCAGTATGTAACCTATTGTAAATTGAACAGCATCTGCAGTTTGAAACTTTGGTCTATACACTATAAGTAGAGAATGAAACAGTAATTCTGTCTGGATTCCCACAGTGCTAATAGACTGTGTCACTTAATTAGTTCTTAGCTACCCTTAGTCTTTCCATTCATTCATTTTTAAGTTATTCTTCCTAACTAGATGGGACAAGGGAGGAACCGTGTCTTGAACTCTGTGCCACTCATAGGCACATAACAGATTTTCAGTAAAAACTAGTATAAAGATTAGTAGGGTTGGTTGATTGCTCATAACTATCACTTCCTCCTTGGTATTGATAGTTCCTTTAGTTCTGGGGAATTAATTATTTTAGTTCATCATTTCACTTTTTCCTCTTTGGAAAGAGCTTGAGAATCACTGATGTCCATTAAACTTTTAAAACAAAGTAGTCAAAATAAGACAGATAGAAAAGCTAGTTATTAACAAGGACTTTTCTGGTAGCAAGTTATAGGAATCCTAAATTCAAGCTGCCTCAAGTAAAGCGTAACTTACTGATTCCTTTTACCCAAAATTTCAGAGGTAAAGACGATGGCTGGCGTGGCTGGACTGAGACTACGTCACTGGCCCTCCATCCACCTTTCCCACCAGGGCTCCTCTCGCACTAACTTCACTCTCAGTAGGCCCCTTTCATGTGGTAGCTTGTGGCCATTTCTGCTTCTGGCTGCTTCTCTTCCCAGTAGATCCATAAAATTCCTAGTTTCATTAGCTTCACATGAGAAGCATGACAATATCTGAGTCAGCCCACTGGCCAGGGGTAGGTGTCTTAATCAGGACTTTTTTGGTTGCAAGGGACAGGAAATCTAAATTCAAACTGCCTCAGAGCAGGCCACTGTTGTCCTTAAAAGCCAAAAATGGATCGGTTGTACCTGGCAGTTGTGGAGAAAAGCAGGCCATGTCTACACAAAGAAGCCAGTTTATGGCCTTGCCCTCCAGCCACTCCTGGAGGCAGCGACTACTGAGGGGTCTGGCAGGGGGTGGGGGGAGGGGTGGGAGTGTGGCTGGAAGGAGGTCTTCAGCTCTGTTTGCAGAACATCCCATATAAAATTGAAAAACATCCATATCAAATAACAGGGGAGACCTAATGGATACTACAGGGAGATGGAAGGGGCTAAAGACCTCCAGTCACCCCTAGGTGCCATCCTTGTAAGTCTATTTAATTGGGAGAAAGCAAAGGCCCAGTAGGACTCCCAGGGGCCCACCCAAGGCCCAAAGCAGGCCCTGGAGAAGACCCGCTCTAACCACACACGTTAATTATTAGTCCCTGCACGTAGATCAGTTTCACTTTTCAAAGTCCCAGCAGAAAGTAATATTGCCCCTGTTCAGTGTTTTCTTCCCTATAAATGTCCAGAGCCTGGTCATGTGGGAGAAACATCACAAGGCACTTTCATAGAACCCGGCTTTGATTTTCGTGCTCTCGTAAAGGTATGGTTGGCCTTTCTGGGGCTGGGAGTCATGTTCTTCCACAAGATGATCACATTACTAGTTTCCCATGCATGTTCTTTTAGGGCTTTAATGTCTTCTTTCGTACACCAGTGTTGTGAGGGAGGATGCTTAGGACGATGGTGAAAATGGACAGGCAATGTCATCAGAACATGGTCGGTCTTTGCACAAGAAAAGATTTCAGGAGACAGCATGTGGGGCTTGGCTCCTGTGCTCAAATGTGTGTGGTGCCTTGCTTCTTTCACTCTGAGTGCCTGCTCTCCAAGGAGGCATGAACCTTTTCTTTCACTTCCTTTCTGCTGTGGGTGATGATCTGCCTTCACTCTGAGAAGGAGGCCAGAGGTCGCGGAGGAGTACAAGCATCACCATGCCTACCTGGTGTAAGCAGCGGCTGGGTGGGCACGTGGGGTGTGCGGAGGCAGGAAGGAGATGCCTGCGGTGGTGCCACAGAGTCAGGTGCCGCGTCTGTGCCTGAGGGCTCTGTCTTCGCCTTTGCAGAGTGGAGGGCATTGTGGCTGTCACATTCCCTCTGGAGTCTCCTTTACCAGTTCCCTGTCTAGGAGGACGGGAGGAGACAGAGGAGCTGGCCCTCGCAGTCTTACTGGGGAGGAAGCCCTTCGGGGTCTGTCAGTGGAAAGAAAGAGCCAGCCTGCTAGAGAAGGGCAAAGAGCTGTGGGTGAACCTGGGCCAGCCACAGCGGCGGCCCCAGGCAGCAGCCCTAGAGGAGGGGGTCTGTGATGGCCAGATAGAGGTCCCTACGTGCCTTAATCCTCTGCCCATCCTTAGCAGGTTTGGGAGATCACCTCCTCAAGTGTTCACGGATGCAGCCGTGCTGAAACCTTCTCTCTTCCCTGCCTTTGGAGGAAAGCGCCCAGGACAAGGAAGATGGTTCAACACAAGCGCTGCTGCTCGAAGGGGCTCCGGACTTGTCGCCCCGCCACCTTCCCGGCGCTACCGTCTCAGGGCGGCGGAGCGCGGGGGATGCTCTTACATAACCGCTCTCCGCGTCCTGCTTCCTCGCGCGCTCTTGCGCCGCGGGGTGGAAGCGCGGGGGGCCGCGGAGGAGCCCGGGCCGGCGCGCCGGGGCCCGGGCCGGCCCTGCGGGCGGAGGAGCGCGCCGGAGGCGGGGGCGGCGAAGGTCAGTGGGTGTGAAGCACCGGCTCCACACCCCCTCCTCCCTGTCCCCTCCTTCCCTTCCTCTCCGTCCCCTCTGACGTCTGGAGCTGGCAGCCCCGCCGGTTCCGCATTCCCGACCCCTCCCCGCCGCCCAGGGGCCGCTATATAGCCGGGGCTGATGCAACCCGTCCCGCCACCCGCCACAGCCTGCGGGAGGGACGCTCGGCGGCCGCTGCAGAGGCGGCAGGGCTGGCGCCGCAGCGGCTCCCGGGCCGGGACAGGCCTGGGCACCGGGCGGCAGCTGTACGGGGCGAGCACGGCGCCTGCAGCCGGGCCCGGGTCCCGGGCGCGCCGCCTCTGCGCACAGCTTCTGCACGGTGGGTGCCAGGGAGCGCGGGGCGCCAGGCGGGCCGGGCGGGGGCGCAGGGCACCTGGGCGGCCACCCCTGCTTGGACTCCGTGCCCAGCGGCGCCGGGCGGCTCCTGCAGCCCCGGGAGCGCGAGCGGGTGGCCTCCCGAGGGTTCCCGGCCCAGGACGGCAGGCTCCGTCCGTTCCTGGGGCAGCCGGGGCGCTCCCTCCTTCCCCCTCCGCCTCTCCCCCGTGCGCCTGCAGGGAGGTGCCGGGGAAGGCGGGGTGAGCTGGGAGAACTGTCCGGGGAGCGGGCCGTGAGAGTGGGGGTGGGGGGAGTATGACAAGGACCTGCTGGCTAGTCTTGTCCCCGCCGCTGCCTCCCTCGCAGGGAGGAAGCGCGCTCCCGGAGGACTTGGAGGAGGTGTTGAGAAAGGCTGGGGTTTTGAGCCGGTGAAGAGGGCTTCTCTTGGGGCCATTGCCCGGGGATCCTGATTTGGCAGGGAGCCTCGGGGTGGCCCGGGTCCCCATTGCGCACCCGTCTGTCTCTCATGCCAGGTTACATAAGGAAGAAGGCTGACTTTAGGTAACCAGCTCAGTTTCGAAGGCTTCCTTCTGCTCCTCTCCTCAGAGGAGGCTGGACCTTCCACCTGGACCCCAGGGTGGCAGAGCCAGGCTTTGCCTGGGTCCCTGGAGCTACTGGGAAGTCCGGGAGGCCTTTTTTGCAGGACTGGGTGGGCTATACGTGGGGCTAGAGATCGGAGGCGCTAGTGGAAGGGGAAATCAACAGAGCCCTTGGGTCAGCTGCAGTTGGAAGATTGCTTGACCTTTGCCCAGCATGCAGCCTTCCCAAGTGGAAGCCAGGGTGTGGGGCCCTGGCCTGATCCAGGTGCTCAGGTCTGTGTCTCAAAGAGATTGGCACTGTGTGGGTGTGTACACCCGAGTTGAATCCTGGTCCTCTCTTCCCAGGGCCTTCGTTTGAGGAGCATGGGAAGCTGTGAAGGACTGAACTGTGTCTGGGTACCCACTTGTCCTTTAAAGCCTGCAAGCACTGTGTTCCTCTCCCTTCCCCCAGCCTCTGTTCCCTGAGGGTTTAAAAAAACGCCTCCCATTGCTTTCACCCTTTGCTGCAAATCTGGCTGCAGCTTGGATGGAAGACTTATCTTCCCTTGCAGGTTTCTAGGGGAGAGTTTAATCAGGTATCAGGTGTGAGCACAGCTTTGATTTTATAGAAACTTGAGGTGCAGGGAAGAGAAGCAAGATCTATTCTCATGCTTCTGGGTGGTTGAGGTTTTGCCTTGCTTGGAGTGGGGAGGATGGCTTTCTCAAAGACTCTTCTGTTCCCCTTCTGCTTTGGCTTCGGTTCAGAGGAGCAAGCAGCTCCAGAATCTTCCGAAGAGCTGGGTGCTGTGTGATTTGAAGACCTGCTGGCCGGCTTGCGTGAGGGGTTTTCTGTGTTTTCTAGATTGCTTGCAGCCACTTCCAAGGAGATGTGTCCATGGTGGTGAGGATGTCCCCTAGGAAAGACATGGTACAAGTCTCCCACTCATCACTGCCAGCTTTGGTAGCCAGCAGGGAACACTCCTCCTGTCTCCCTGGACCTGTTGTTCTCTCTCCCACCTGTTTGTGGGTTGTGTGGCATCTTTTCCAGCCTGCAGAATCCTCCTCTGGGCCTTGCCTGTCCCGGGGCTACTGGTGTGGCAATGGTGCCCCACTCTCGCTTTGCCCTCCTCCCACCATCTTGCTTTCCAGCTCCACTCTGGAAAGGAAAGGGCCAACACAGGCTCTAGGCTGGCCTGCTCTGTATTCATTCAGCCCCAGCTCAACGCACGCAATCAGAGCCAGGGCTGAGGGCAAGCTACATTCTTTTCTGCTTTTCTGCTGCAGGATGCAGTTTGCTTTTTTCCATGAGAATGAATTATGCTTGAAACCCAAAATAGGAGGAAGAGAAAAATAGAGTGAGTGTGAATGGGTACGTGTGTACCCACATACCTATATAGGCAGGGGGAGAGCAGCAGGCACATTATTTTTCCCTTTTCCTTTAATTAAGGCTCTGTGGAGGTGTGCTGGAAAACAGAGGGTCTCCTGTGCCTTTGAGGAGGGTGAGAACACTGTTTTGGCTTCGGCCCGGGCCATATGCAGCGTTTGGTGGCCAATGAAACTGGGCCTGGCTCGTTCTGTTGCTTGTCTTGGCAGTCAGTTCCTTAGCTTGTGTTACCAGCTCTGGAACTTGGGGGCTGCCAAGCTCCGTGTGCCTCTGTGTGTGTGTGTGTGTGTGTGTGTGTGTGTGTGTGCACGCGCACTCCTGTGTGTGTGTGGTTTGGCCTCCCGAAACTCAGCAGAGACAAATGCCTTAGTGACCCAGGCTTGGAATTTTTAGGCTGTTTCGTTACACTTATTGCTGACTGTGGGAGGCCTGGCCAGAGCCACCGTTTTGGATTTTTTCTTTTTGTAAGTTTAGTTTTTTGCTGCAACCTATAGGTTAGATTCAGTTATTGCACTCCATTTCCAAAACTTGAGCTGGTCAGTGACATTTTTTTTTTTAAAAAAAGGACCAGTGCAGTCATCACACATTGTGTGTGTCCGAGTCCTGTATTGTACTCTTAGCCCCTGTCAGCAAGGAACAGCACCGAGCTGAGCTGAGGCAGGAAGACAAGAGAGAAAGCTTGTCTGGTGCTAGCACCTTCCCAATTTCTTCTCCTGCCTCAGAATACAGATTCCTGGTAAAAAGGAATTCAGGTCATTTATTGAGCACCTATATGGGGCAGAGTACAAAGCTGGGTTTATGGGCAGGGCCTTGTTGGAAGCATTTCTGCGGTCTCCAGAGAAGAGCAGGAGTCTGCTGGAGGAAGGTTACAGGTCCTTTGTGGCTGGGACAGCTGTGCAGGAATCACGCCTGCTGGCACACAGTGGCTTCTCCAGGACCCCAGTGACCCTCTGTCTTTTTAGGAAGGCCTGAAGCGTTGCCCCTTTCAGGCAGCATAGGGACAGCAGATTGATGGACACAGAAGATGCTGGCCCCGTGCATCTGGAACAGGGCTAGACACCCAGGCTGGCGGCAGTGCACTGCGCTCAGTGAGCTATGCCGCTGTATTCCGGCCTGCGGGGTGGAGGAACCTTAGAAGAAATCAAGGCAGAGTGCAGGTGCTGGTGTTCTCTACACTTTCCTTCCCTCACCTGTGTGCTTGGTACCTGTCTAGATGTAGGGTGGCCTTGGCTTCTTGGGGTCTAGGGCTGGAAGTGGGAAAGGAGAGGCTCCTCTGGGGAGAATCCTTTTCATGGCTCTAGGAAAGGGAGATCATTGTTAAATGGGAACAATCCAGAAGAGACTTTGAGGGTCATGTAGTACTAATGTCTCTGCAGGAAGGAAGGTCCTGTGATTACATTGACTACACTCATCATGTGCAGGCGCTGTTCCAGGTACTTTCCAAATATTAACTAATTTAATCCTCTTGGCAACCTTACTGGGAAAATGACATTATAATTTTACAGTTGAGGAAAGTAAGCACAGAGAGGTTAGGGAACTTGTCCAAGGTCACACAGCTAGTAAGGGACAGTGAAATGTATACTCAGACCATCTGTCTTTAAAACTTCCCCTCACCTGCTTGTCGATCTTGGGGACGTCCTTCTGAAGAGGACCTTCTGCTGCTTGGGCAGCAGCCTTCCCAGGGCCCAGCTCCCAGGCCTCCCACTTCCCACTTTTGCATACTCTGCATTGCTGGCCGGCTGCCCTCGACTCTTAACCTATTCTTGCTCATGTGTCTTGCCCATTCACTCCATAGCCCGCCGTCACTTTCCAACACCTCATCTTAACGCCAGCCTTGAGCCTGAGGCCGTCTGCACCCACACGCACACTCAGGGCAGCTGCTACCTGGAGGGGGGCTCCCCTTCTCAAAGAGGCCTGGGGTTTTACAGCCTCCTTTAAAAGCCATGAACAGAAAGTTCATGATATAGCTCCTAAGTTTCTCTTTTAATCTGTCCCTTTTCTAAGAGCTATTTTTGTTATTCCCGATGAAGATGCTGATAATAAGAATAACCCTGTGCAAGTGTGACCCGTCTAAGCAAACTGCTTGTAGACTCTCCCATTAAAAGTAGGCTTAGCTTTGCATACAGTAAACCAAAGGAAAAAATAAGAGAGAACTAGCCGCATGAGTTACCTCTATCTTTTATTCTTTGGTTGAAATACTCTTGGTGTTAATATCTCCTGGTAGATATTTTTTTGAACTTGAAATGCTTTGTGGCTTTTCTTCTGCTTGTACAGTGCAGCACCAACTGTGTCCTTACGGTCCCCAAGAAAGTCAGAGCAGAGTGATACAGATAGCAGATCTTTTCCTCAAGTTCTTTCCACTCGAATCGATCTGGCCCTGGTTTGTTATAAGCTGGATTTTAGGGAGCTGCATCAACTCAACCGTAATCTTAGGCTCAGCTACAGCTCGGGGTCCACTGTGACCTTCGGAAGGCTTTTCGTCTTATTTGTGCCTGGCTTGTCAGAACCCGTCTTGGACTTGTGCATTCCCTAGCTTTTCTTCACTGGCTAGCTTCCCATTTATTCCTGGTCAGTGTCCCAAATTGCCAAAGTCTCTTTGTATTCTGGGCCTATATTTTTGATATGTATTTCATTTCCCAGTTTTGGTATTTTGCCAATGCACAGCGATTGCTCTGTATGCATCTATTACGTATGGAGACATGGTGGGTGTTTATCTGACTGTTAGACCTCCTGGGGCCTGCAGGGAAAAAACCTCTAGGTTCCTCTCCTAAAGAGTTTAGTGTATAGCTCTCTTTTTCCACTAAATTGTTTCCGTACGGAACATCCAGTCTGGGAGATGACTTCACCTCTTGTCATCTTTCCTATGTCTTCCTTGAAGTGGGTAAGTTCCTTCTGGCTGTTATTGGGTCCCTGCCACCATGGAACCCCACTTTTATGGAGCTGTAAATCATTTGAAATTGTTCTATTTTTCAAATGACTGAAGTTGCTGTTCAGCCTTAGATGGCCAGCTATCTCTTTGCAGTAAGTGAGGATCCAATTAGAAAGGCAGCAGCTCTGCTCCTCCACCTTCTCCCCTCCCCCAGAGACAGCTGGGATGACTTCTCACTGGTGAATGTCAGTCCTGCGGGTTGTCTCCGAGGAATGGCATGTGTTAAGGACTTTGTGGTTTGTATCTGAGCAGTTAGGGGCTCCCTTGCAGGGGAAGGAAAGACAGGAAGATTTTTGCTTCTACAAAGGAGAGCCTGGTGCCTGGTTGCCTGGGGGAGGCTTGGCACTGGGATAGGTTTACAGGGGTACAGGAATTGCAAGGATTTAGGGGCTGCTACTACGAAGGGTGGCTATCCCTTGGGGAGGGGTCCCCAGTAGCAGAAAATTCGTTATATTTTGGGAGCATTTGTTCTCGCCTCATTTATACCATCTGCATGAAGATAAACAGAAGCTGCAAGCAGGCTATCGTTCCTGGAACAGAACAGGGTCTGGCTTCCATCTCCAGAGATGGTTTAGACGGGGAAACGTATGGAAGCCTCTTCGGTATTTTTCCTGGGTTTACTGTAGGAAGGAAGAACCTGGAGGCAATAACAAGCTTCTAAGTTTCCAGAGACAGATCCTAACCCACTTGCTGAATTTTGCTCTGCTGTGAATTTGTTATTAGTTGTTAATTCATTCATTCATTGTGACAAGTATTTCTTCATTGCCCTTTCTGTGCTAGACAGGAAGCTGGGCACTGGGGTCACCCAAATAACCAACCTGACTGCTGTCTCCCCCTAAAATCACCTTTCTGCTTGCCAGGGGGTGGTGTGGCTGGGCCCAGGCACAGCTTTGCTGTACCAGAGCGGGTCCTTATACTGGTTGCTTTCCTGTCCTCTCTGGAGGAGGGTCAGGGAGATGGGCAGCCCATGCAGAGTACCCTGGAGCTGTCTCCTGGCATGGCAGCCACAGCCCTGTTTGTGTTGCAGGCCCAGCATTGGAGGGTAGAAGGGTGGCTCCCTCACTAACCTTGGATGCTGGAGGACCACAACCTGCTGAAAAGCCCTGTGTAAAGTGGCGCTGGGGGCTGTTTCTATCTGGGCCCCGACTCAGGCCATCATGGGTTCTTCAGGGAACTTCCTGAACCTGAGTCTTTGTAGGAGGTCTTCGTCCGAGACAGTGACCATCTGCTCTGGGCTCATGTGGGAAAGTCCATCCTCAGAAGATCCTTCTTTCTGCTGTACACGTTCACACCTCTTGGACCCCAAGAGGAGAAACACAAAAAGGACAGGGTGCTAAAATCCAGGTGCCAAACCTCTAGCCTTGGTTCTGTTCTTCTCTAGTTGTGTGACCTTGGGGAAGTCATTTAACCTCTCTGAGCTTCATTTTCCTCACATGCAAAATGAGGATGTGGTTTGGATGAGCACAGGGCCACCCCCAGCTCTGAGATGATCTCTCGATATGAATGAGTCTGAGGTCCTTTTCTGAGGGGACTCTGAGGGCTAAGGAGGGTTAGAAAGTATGTGGGGTGTGGGGGTGCCCAGGGGAACAGAGATAGAGTAGGTGAGGCACAGCTGAAAGGACCTGGCAGCACCAAAGAACTACAAGCAGAGGGAAGGATGGGCAGAGGCTGTGTGTGTGCCAAGGATGGATGGCAGTCACAGTGTCCATTCCTAGGCACCTTTCTTTAAACAAAATGACATTTGAGATTTGGTAGAAGCCTTTGTGGCTTGAGGATGCAAATTACTCGTGTGACACCCCCCACTCCCCGCCCCTCTGCCACAAAGTGCAAAACTGATTAAGAACCAGGCCTAAGACTTGGCTAGGGAACCAGATGCCACCCTTGAAAATAAAATGGAGAATGTGGCTGTGCTGGTGGCACCAGTGGGCTCCTTGTTGAGTCACTTTGTTGAATTCTAGACCTGAGGACCTGAAGAAGGGGAGGGGATGAGTCACCCACTAGAGCCACTTCCATTATGAGGACAGCATGACCATAGGAACAGGTTAACTCTGCCCAGCAGAGAGGCATGGCCTAGTGGACATCACGTCTCCCGTTTGCCAAATACACCCTTCTCCATGAAAGGTAACAGGTTGAGAAGGAAGGATAGGTCAAAGGTTTCCCCTGGGGATCTCTAGGACAGTGAGGTTTTGATTTTTATGGCCCTGTGCTGACAGGAAGAGGGAGAAATGATTTCTTTTGCCGTACTGGAATACTTGAGTAGTTTTAGACTAGGAGGCTCCTAACAAGGCTACTTTTAAGCTGTTCATGCCTACCTTCCCCGTGCCTGGGCCCTCAGAGGAGCTGGTCACCAAGTGGATGGATGGATGGATGGATGGATGGATGGATGGATGGATTGATGGCTGGATGAGTGGATGGGTGGAGGGATGGATAGATAGATGGCTGGGTGGGTAGGAGTCCTTTGAGGAACTAGATGCGTCCAGATTTATTGGCAGACAAGCTTTCTTTTATTTACCAATCATCTGTGCCTTGAAAACAATGGCAAGCTTTTACCCATGAGTTTCCTCCAGTGAAGGCAGGGAGGAAGTAAGAATTCCTGTGATGCTGACCTGTCTCATTTATGCCCTTTGTGGCTGCATCTGTCTTCTCTGGTAAACCTCTTGGGTCTGGCAGAGCTAGAGTATGTGTTTGCTGTGAGAATGGAGAGGCTGTGGAGAATTTTCTGGTGCCTCGTTCCACGGGAAAAGCACATACTAACTAATTCCATCTTTGCCTCAGTGTCTTCCTCACAGACACCACACACACACACACACACACTCATGCTCACCTTTAACTTGGCTTTGCTTCATCCCATATTCAAGGAGTCTTAACAAGTATGCAGAATAGGATGTGTGATTTGAGGGAAGGCACCATGCCAGACCAAAAATAGCTCCCTCTCAAACAGGTACAAAGGTGCTTGAGATTCCACCACTAGAGTCAGTCTCTTCAGAGGCGTGCAGCGCCATTTAAATCCCAGCCCCACAGCTTTAACTGTGCACAGCCTTGAACGTGTTGTCTTCTAAGTCCCACCTTCCTCCATACAAGGGGCCCTGGGCCAGGATAATGGGGCAGGTGGAAGGATTATCAAGGGGTCTGGCAAGAGCAAATGCTGAATAAATGTTGCCTGTGATTGGGTTAAGCCTTGCCTGGGGCAGGGTGGGGGGCAATCCCATCAGTGCAGAGATGGGTGACTGGTGGAAATGGGTTGAATTTTCCTCCATCACAGTAAGGACCTATGGGCAGGAAGACCACCTGGGAGGGGAACATTGGTAAAAGAAGGGACAGGTCCTGGCAAGGTGTGGAGCTCCTGGTCTGAAAGCTGATTGCTCTGTACTGCCTCCTCTCACCTACTCCAGGCTGGCTTGTTGTTCCTCCTGCTATGATGCCTGGCCAGATCCCAGATCCTTCTGTGACCGCAGGCTCTCTGCCAGGGCTCGGCCCCCTCACTGGACTCCCCAGTTCAGCTCTGACTGCGGAGGAGCTGAAATACGCCGACATCCGCAACATCGGGGCCATGATTGCACCCTTGCACTTCCTGGAGGTGAAACTGGGCAAGAGGCCCCAACCCGTGAAAAGTGAGGTGAGTGTGTCCTGTTACTCCTGAGTCTCAGCACTGGCCCTGATCTCGACACACTGTGGAACCCTGGCCTTGCTGTTCAAACTGTGGTGTGAAGACCAGTAGTGTCAATAGGGGGTTAGGGGCCCCACCCCAAACCTGCTGAGTCAGAATCCGCACTTTAACCAGCAACCCTGGGGATTCATGGACACATTCAAGGCTAGATCAGGAGGTTTAACCTGTCTCTGCTTCTTCAAGAGCCAAGGGAAGAGTGATAATGCCAATGAATGATGATGCCTTGGCAATCTCCCTGGGGTGTTGGATGGGAGAGGTACTGGAAATGTGTGCATATTTTGAAAAGTGTAGAGGAGAATACTAATATTGAGTGATTTTTAAAAATTATCAGGCTGGGCACGGTGGCCGATGCCTTTAATCCCAGAACTTGGGAGGCTGAGGCAGGAGGAGTGCCATGGGTTCGAGGCCAGCTTGGGCTACATTGTGAGTTCA
This sequence comes from Heterocephalus glaber, assembly GCF_000247695.1. The sequence continues at coordinate 26,267,211 of NW_004624734.1, read as the reverse complement.
GGGCCAGCCTGTACGACTAAGCAAGACTCTGTCTCAAAAAACCAAAAAAAAAAAATTATTGTCATTAGTCACATCATTGCCTTCACCTTTTTTGGGCCCAGTTTGGCACTAAACAAGGGAACTTGGAAGATGGGTGATGTGGCCTCCCTTATCTAGCCGCTGCCAGAGCTAGGCATGGCCTCAGTCCCCAGCACTGTCTGCCTGAGATAGGGTTTGCAAAGCACAGACACACGCAGCACCATGTGCCACCACCCCGGTCCCTTGCACCTGCAGCTCTCACAAGCCTTACATGCAGAAGGGTAGCTTTTCCCAGGGGACTGGTGAGAAGCAGAAGTCCCCAGCATGGCTGAGCATCAGTGTATCTGTACATGCCAGCTACCTACCCATAGCTTGTGATTTGCCCAAACGTTTTCCTTGGTGAGTGCTCCAGCAGGGCCATTTCTTCAGAGGCCTGGCAGAGCAGCCACCAGCTGGAGGGAGCCAGTGAGGAGAGGTAGGCAGGGCATGGGGTATCTCTGAGTATCAGGTGTACAGGGCTCTGTCTGGGGAAAATGTTCACAAGAAAAGATTGGCCTACCTCCCCTAGAATGGAGCTTGGAGGCCCCGGAGTCAGGAGAGAGGGGCTCCCAAGTGTAGAATGGGGTCTAGGGAGGGACAGCTATGCAACTATACAACTATGACTCAGCTCCTCTTTCCCCTGAGCACCATAAAAACTGCAAAGAAAGGATTCTGGGGGCCAGGCCATGGGTGGTAAATTGGTCATTTGTGGGCTGGATCTGGCTCTCAGATATATTTTGGTTGGCCTGAAGAGTATTTAAAAAGCAATTTGAACCAACATTTCACTTAAACATTGCAATTTAAAAATGGGAAGATCTGGTCACATGCTGCCCTGCTCAGGCATGGCAACTACTGTACTAAATGGAGTGGAGAGAGCCACCTCACTTTTTCCTTTCTGCACTTTGCCACCGGTCCCTCCACTTCCCTGTTGCTTACCCCTGATTATGCTGTTGGTTTTGCATTGGTTACTGCCAGCTCCTTTCATCTTCCTCCAGTCCCTGGTTCTTCCTGTGGCGCTTTGTGCTTGAGACACCTTCATTTAGGTACACAGTAGGTGCCTACTAAAGACTGTTGATTATAAGGTGAGAGTAGTCTGTGATTAGATTCTTCCAGATTGACTGTTGTGCTGTTGATAGCCTTTCCTGGCTTTGTGCCCTGTTTTTCTCATGAAGGGCCCTTGTCTTTGGCCACTACTAGTTTCCTTCCCAGCCTGGTAACTTCAAAGTCTCTGTTTCTGTGGACCATTCCACAATAAATTTGCCATCATGAGCCTGTAGCTGAGCAGTGTCCTTGGGCCCCAAGGCCATGAGTGAGTTGATTAAGCCAGGTGCCTTGGGCAGGGGTTGGCCCAGCTGGCATTTGCATGGAGGATTGAGTTGCCACCTCCCCCAAAAAGGCCCTGAAAGAGCTTCCCTACCTTTTTTGGAAAAGGCCTTTATTTGGGTTGAGTATTTTTACATTTCACAGCCACCCCCAAACTGGTGGCATATGCCCTGTACCTGATAGTGACGTGCTGTCCTCCCAGGCACCCACAAATGGGTACCATCCAGGCCTTGAAAATAACAAGCTGTTTTTAGGGCATATTTGCATGTCTTCTTGCTCGCTCTCTGTCAGACTGCAGCATTGCGGGGGCAATGTGCCACTTGGATCCGCAGAGATTATGCCTCACAGGGGAATGCAGTCGGCCCTGTGCTGAGGATTCACCTCCCAACTTGTCCTGGTCCCACCTCAGGGGTGGGGCTCATCCTTGGAGCAACTAAAACCCAGAGTGGGTGAGGAGAGAAACCTGCAGCTGTGGAGGCTGTGCTCTGAAGATCTATTTGCATACGGCACGTGGCCTTTAATGGATTTTCACATTGGCATTTTAAACTAGTAACAGTTTCTTTAATAATAATAAGGCACTGGGCGGGGATTTAGCCCAGAGGTTCCAGCACCTGCCTGGAAAGTGAAAGGCCCTGAGTTCAATCCCCGGTACCAAAAAACCCAAAATAATAATAATAAGGCACTAGCTCACATCGAGCACTTGACACATGATCTCATTTATTCCTTACTTGATCCTGGTGACCAGGTTATCCCCGCATTAGAGGAGCAGAATTTAAGGTCTAGTGAGGCGGTTAAGTGACTCAGGTCACGCTGCTGGGCTGCTGGGGCCTGGATGACCATGGCAATGCTGTTGCTGTCCCAGCCATATCACCCTTGCCCTGAGCTGTGACCAGGCAGACACAGTACTAGACACTCACTTTTCTCTCACAAGAACCCTATGAAGTTGTTGTGGTTATTTTTACAGTCACATTACAGATGAGATCTACAAGGGTAAGAGAGGAACCTAGGTTGAGCGCCAAAGCTTTTGCTGTATGCAGTGCTTCCTTTATGTTCACTCTGTCCCTTCCAGGCCACCAATGAGATCTCTATGGGGCTGGGGAGGCCAGATGAAGCGAGCCACGGAACACTTGATCATTTCAGTGACAGTCCAGTTGGCGGCAGGCCCTGCAGTTCTGCAGTCTTGTTGTCCCCTAGGCTCCAAGAGGGTGCGGGGGAAGCCACAGTGCCATGGCTTTGGGAGCTGGCTCTTCCTCGGGCTGCCTGCCTTGTAGAAGCTATGCATCTAATGGGTCATTTCCAAATGCATGGAGAGTTCATTAAAAGAAAATCAGAGGAATTAAGTTAAACAACAGGTTTGTGGATTACAAAGTGCTTTGTGCTGACGTTCTTATCTGGTTGACATAATGTCCTGACCAATAAACAGGTATTAAACATACAAACCATGTAAGGAAATACAAAGTCTGATAGATGAAAAAGAAATGAGGGTGTATGCGCCTGACCTTATTTTTAGTGCCTAAGCCCAGAACACAATCTCAAAAATAGGGGGATGACACAGACAGCATGAAGAGGGCCAGGTACAAGATGACAGGAAGTAGCAGGGACTGCGGTGAAGTGAGGACAGCACGGAACACAGAGGGCACACTCAGCTCCAGCCACTTGCTGCACATAGGCGTGTGGGCTGGAGTGGCTGGATGGTCTAGCTTCTCAAAGAAGCCAGAAAGTCCTCATTTCCCAGCTTTTAAATATAGCAACTCATTCAACTAAAAAGAGAGAAAGAGGAAGGAAGAGGGAAGAAAGGAGTGAGGGAGGACAGAAGGAAGGAAGGGATGGAGAAGTGGGGGAGGAAAGGAGGGAAAGAAGGAAGAAAGGAGTGAAGGAAGGGAAGGGAAGGCAAACCAAGTAAGATTCATGTGCAGGCTGATGCCTGGCCCTGGAACGACAGTTTACAACCTCTTTCCTGAAAGGTCACCCAGTCCAGTCTCCTTCAGATGCTCAAGGCCCCTCCTGAGCAGTTGGGAGTGCCACAGAAGACGAGAGTCCTGTCCACCAGGTTTAGTGAACACTCGGTGCGCAGCTGAGTGTGCAACAGTGAAGCTGCTGGCCTTCCTCCCATCCCAGCTGAAATGTATTCCAGGTTCTGAGGCAAAGTGTGGCCATGATGCCACTGCAGCCACTGCAGCAGATGACCTGGGCAGGGCCAAGATCCTCAGGCCAGTGGAGATGGGATGGTTGAGCAGTCTAAATGTCAAGGGTTGCAGGACACCGAAAGAAGGAAAGGTCTGGAGAAAGCCAGAGGGCAAAGGTGTCTTAGAAAGAAATATTGGAAAGGAAAGAAGAGAGAGTCCAGAATGAGTACAGTGGTGCAATTCATAAGAGCTAAATCTTGGTATTGGGCTATATGTCCACCAACAGATGAAAGGGTAAAGAAAATGTGGTCTTTATATACCATGGAGTACTTGTCTGCCATAAAGAAGAAAAATGTAGGAAAACTGATGTACCCTGGGACCATAATGTTAAGTGAAATAAGTCAGACCCACAAACTTAAATAGTGCATGGTTTCTCTAATATGAGAAAGTCAAATACATATGAGAGAGAGAGAAAGAGCGAGAGAGAGGGAGAGAGAGAGCGAGAGCGAGAGAGAGGGTGAGCAAAGTTAAAGATAGATAATAGGGAAAAGGGAGATAGATCTTTTGCAAAAGGGAAGGGGACCAAGAGATAGAGGGAGGGCGGGGAGGGGATGAAAAGAAAGAACTGAGATGTGCATGGACCAACTCCCTGTGAGAAATGGAACCACTGTGCACCGCAAATGAAAACATAAAGACCGAAGAAAAGGCAATAAAAGTTCCGTCACCCAACATGTCCCCAGAGCCCCCGGCAGCCATCAGGAGAGCAGCTTGCCACTGTCCATCCTGTTGGGCGGCTTAATTTTTCTACATCAGACTGACCATCACTTGACCTTTTCTATTATATATTAATTGGCTGCTTTTAGCAGCTCTCACGCAATATATAGTTTCAAAAGAGGGAGGATTTGATCTGCTTTGTTTGTAATTCAGGCCTAGTGCTTGGCACACAGCAGAATCCTAGGGTATGGACTGCAGGCGAGCAGTTGGCTCAAACCAGTTTAACATTATATGTCAACTTGGCAGGCCACTTAAATTTTCTGTCTCTTGATTGCTCTGTCTTCCAGTTCTTGTTCTTATTCCATAGTTTTTCTATTTCTGAATTTAAATGTCTTTGGGTAGAAAAAAAAAGGAAACACAATAAAAATCAAACTAGCTATTCCCAAACTTGACTGATCGCCAAACTAGCTTGGGAAACTTCTTAAAAACATAGATTTCCAGAATCTACTCCAGGCCACTGGGATCAGAATCTTTACAGGTACGGTTTAGGGAATCTGGATATTTGTTTAGTAGGTGCGGAAATAGTAAGATGCTTTTGGGAAAGTGACTGTAAACTGTGCCTGTCCTTGGCTCTCCTGGTCCTTGTCAGGGAGTGTTCTGAGGGTGCCACCTCTAGAAACTAGTGTGTGCATGCCATCACAAAGTACCCTTCCCAGCTTGGTGCAGTTCCTGCACAGACTCTGCCTGGTGACTTGATCCCTGTCCTGGTCATTTTCAGAGCATATCTGTTGGTGGGTTTCACATCAGTGACTTCCCAACTTCTCCAGGGCCTTTGAGAATATTTCAAGTGTTCTCAGTGGAGGGTGAATTGGAATCTTTGGGTCATAGGCTGGAGGTGATCTCTCTAGTTTGTTCATAAAAGAGACTTAGATGTTCATCCACATTTTAGCCTGAGCATAAAAAGTTGCCCCGAACCAGATGATGTGCTGGGTAAACATTGGCCTAGACTAGCTTGTGTTTTTAGTGACTTGAAGCATAAAGGCAGCCCACGGACATTTTTTAGCGAGGCTTGCATAATCAGTTTTTGATTTGTGGCTCTTTGGAATAGCATTGGCCTTCTTCCCCTTGGTTATGATGGGGTTTTTTTGGTCTTATTTGGTTGGCAGAAAGATCCAATCTGTCCTTTCTTGGAACAGAACCTCCCAAGTCATCTTTGAAGTCCTGAATTTCTACTTCGGTTCTATAACTTTGTTAGCTCATTTCTAAAAGTGGTTGGCTTTCTTGTTTGTAAACAATTACATTGGAAGAAGAATGATTGACAGTGATTAGCAGCAATGAGTGTGTTTGACATTGGCCCTTCTGATACTCAGTCTTGTTTGGTACCAAACCCTGAGCATTCAGAAGAGTTCTGGAGCTTTTATTTAAAATTATAGGCTTGGTCATACTTGTTGTCCTAGCATGGGGTCCCTTGGAGAGATGGTGTTCAGAATGTAGTTGGACAGTGTGTTCTTAGCAGAAGTCATTCTTGAAAGTTCCTATGGCTTTTCCTTAGAGTTTCTATATTAAGATGGGGATAATAATAATGCCTACCTTTTAGAGTTGCTATGATAATGAAATTAATGCTGAAAAGTTTTCACATGATACTTGGCAATAAGGCACACACATAAGGTGGATTGTGATCTACTTTCAAGTTTTTATAATTGACTCAAATACTTTCCCCTTGGGTTTCCATTTCCTGGAGGGTGCCCCGTGCCTGGCAATGCTGGCCAGGCTGTGTTCCGAAGTGTCCGGTTGTCATAGGAGCAGGTCACTGTTCCAGCCTAACCAGAGGGGCTGCTTCTGGGGTTTGGGTTTGAGTTTAAGCATCTGGGTTGTTCTGGCTGTGTCACATGTGCCTGGCATGACCTTGGACAAGTCAGCTGGTTCTTCAGAGCATCAGTGTCCTCATTTATAGATGAAGGAAACTAAAGCTCATAACATTGCATCATGAAGGTTAAGTGAGGTGCTGTATGCAAAGATGATCTTGTCCGTAGCACATCGTGCCTGTCAGTTACCTTTATAGGAACTAGTACATTTGTAGTGAATTATCTAATCTGACAGCACTGGTATTAGGAGGGCATTTTGAGCCTATGGCCTGGGATTCAGGAAAGCAAGCCGACCTGCCTGTTTCTGGTGGTTTGTGCAGTTCAGATGCAGCTAGAGTTACTGCTGTCTCCACATGCTGTGAGTGGGAAGGCTCTTCAGCCCTCTCTTGCCCCTTGGCTGCTTTGTGTGGCCCCTTATCTTGTTTCCTGTGGTATTGAAGTCATTGCTGGATGCCTATCAACCACTAGTTTTTAGCAGCCCTACAAAGTGGCCTCTTCACTCAATGCTGGTCATCTTCCTTTGGTGTCCCCAGGTTTACTGGCAATGTGGACTTATAGTTGGGAAACTGAATTCTCTCCCAGGTGAGGCTTACCTTGCTGAATGATGTGAAACTATTCAAATCTCTCTCCCCTCTTCTGTGCCTAAAAGGCACAAAGCAACTGGCCTGAGTTTGCAGGAGAAAGACCTAGAAGGAAATTTGGACCAATTCAGGCAGGCTCTGGAGGTGCTGGGAGTCTGGGGTTAGCCATTCTTCAAGGTTGTGCACTTCCTGTCATGTGCTGTGCTCTGCTCTTTGGCTTCAGGGCCTCCTTTACTAAGAATAGTGCATATAGGTGCTCTGGATGACAAGTTCCTTGGTGTTTCCCTCCCTTGCCAACAAATAAAGACTCTGAGCTCTTTGGAATCAATGCCATTTCAAAGCAAGGCATTGCATTGGAATTGTTTGGCTCCTGGCAGGTCACTAGATATCTGAGCTTCCATATCCTCTCTTGTGAAAATGGAGAAGAAAATAAAAATACTGTTCTGGAGATGTGGGTATTTGGAGGGTTTTTAGTTCTGTGGGAAAACTGCCTGGTCAGCAGTAAAGAAGAAGGAAGTTGGATAGTTGGTTCTCAAATATGAGATAAGAGACTGAAAACTAAATTGTGTTTCACACTTGGCTACCAGATCTCAAGTAGTCCAGGAACAGATTGGAAGCTGAGGTGGATGAAGGCTCCACAAAATGGGACTGCTCCACCACCAGGTCCCTTCTGGTCAGTGCAGGGGGGCCTGCTGTTTGAGGTAATGCTGTCCTGAGAAATGAGGTGAACTGTCAACACGGGGTGAAAAGCACACTGGTCTGGTTAGTGCCACTTCAGATAAAGATCTGGGGTTCTGAGTAGAGGCCTAGAATGAGACAACCCGTGTGCAGGTTTTGGATTATAAGTGAAAAGTAAACGGAGGCACCCTCAAATACTTTTTTTTTCAAATACTTTTTGGGTTCTGCTCATCCATGAACCATTCCTCGACTAGCTTGATGACTGGAGTTTGTATATATAAATTTGATATTTCACCACCAACATTGATGGATTTTGTATTTCAAGGAAAACAAGGTTGCTTCCCACCCCCAGAATGATTTTTTATAAATGGGAAACAATAAACTCCTACCTCAAACTAAATATAAAAATGAAACCTAGGGCCGAGGATTTAGCTCAGCAGTTCTGCTGCCTGCCTCGCAAGCCCTGAGTTTGATCCCCAGTATGAAAAACAAACAAACAAACAAAAAGATGTAAAAACTGGGCTGGGGATTTAGCTCATGGCACTGTGCCTGCCTTGCAAGTGCAAGGTCCTGAGTTCGGTCTCTGGTACCAAAACCCCCCCCAAAAAACCCCTAAATGAATCAAACCCCTAAATTTAGTAGCTGAAATGATAAATCTCTTAGAAGAAAACAGCTATAAATCTTTATGACCTTAGTTTCGGCAATAGTTTCATTGCTGTGACCCCCCCAAAAACACCAAAACACAAGCAACCAAAAACTATAGATTAGACAACAAAATTGAAAACTTTTGTGCATCAAAGGACTCAAAGTATAACAAAAGGGGGCGGGGCTCCGGGCCGCAGCTCACCCGCCCTCGCCCATGGCTGAAGGCCGGCGGCAGCGGGAGGACGAGGAGGGCAGCGGGAGGACGAGGAGGGCAGCGGGAGGACGAGGAGGGCAGCGGGAGGACGAGGAGGACGGAGGACGAGCTTCGCGAGCGAGCGCCGCAAGCCGCAGGTCGCAACGAACGAAATAAACCAGAGCATCGTTCTTCCAGCCAAGGACCCTTGTCGTCTGTTAGAGCTGTAATCAAGAGATCACTCATGAATAGTGTACAGCAAAATGCCCCGTGGAAGAGCATCTCGGACTTCTATTCAAAGTGAACTTCATCGGGATAGGAGATGGCCAGAGATCACCATTGTGGCAGCGGAGCCTCTGAGGCCAGCCGCGTGGTTTCCACGAGGCCCACCCCCAGGCCTGGGATTTCCCCCGACTCTTGAAGCTGGCCCTTGGAGGCCAAATGAACTGGTTCCTGCTGAGCTCCCACCCTCTTATGAACAAGTCATAAAAGAAATCAACCAAGTTCAAGTTAGTGCTACAAATAATAATAATGCTGCTGCCACTCCAAGGCACACTATTACTTCTGCAACTCAGACGGACTTTTTAGAAGAAATAGACAACTATCTGCCTCAAACACTGCAGGCACCTCTCAAGCCTCTGCAGCCTCCCCCAGCAGCCTCATGTGGCGATCTTCCAGCAAATGTAGCACCTTTAATAGTCTTTGATATTTCCGATGAACAAAATTGTCCAGAAAACACCAGTGCTACAAGATGTCCTGTGCCAAGACCAAGATCAAAAAGCAACCTCAGGCCAGTAGTTAGAGATACTAACATTAAAGAAAAAAGTCACCAGAAAATCAGTCCAGCAATCCCAGAAGAGGAGTCATCCCCAGGCCGGCCCCAGTCTCTGCTGGATAACAACGACTTAGATAGTCAGACAGTGATGAACATTATGAACACAGAACAAAGCCAAAATAATATTGTTTCAAGGATCAAAGCATTTGAGGGTCAGACAAATGCAGAAACCTCGGGCCTGACCAAGAAACCAGAAATTACTCCCCGTACACTTCCCCCAAAGACTGCTGTTTCCTCAGGGAAACCTTCTGTGGCTCCCAAACCAGCTGCTAACAGGGCTTCTGGGGAATGGGACTCGACTGCAAACAGACTCAAGGTGACCCCCAGGGAAGGGTTCGCCCCATACTCTTCACTGAAAGCAGCAGGAAGCACCCCTGTAACCAAACCTGAATTGCCAAAGAAACCAACTCCTGGCCTTATATGAAGTGGTAATCATGAGATTTTGGGAGGAGGGCCCATGGTTGAGAGTCCTGGTGTTGGGAGGAAAGTCCCAACTCCTGCTCCGTGGCCTTTGGTGCTGAAGAAATCAGCTTCCTCGGAAAACCCTCCGTGCCCTTCAGCTCCACCTAAACCAGTCCTTGTGCCTCCCCGACTCTCGGTAGCATCACAAGCCAAAGCATTCAGGTCACTGGGAGAAGGGCCCCCAGCCTCTCCCCCAGTTCCAGCTCTGCAAAGCAAGCCCCTGGCGGACATTGACCTCATCAGCTTTGATGATGATGTTTTGCCCTCCTCATCTGGGAACCTGGCTAAAGAATTTGTTGGTTCAGAAGTGGTTCTAGATCCCTTTCAGCTCCCCACAAAAACAGAACCAACAAAAGAAAGAGCAATTCAACCAGCAACCACCAGGAAGCCCACTGTAATTCGAATTCCAGCCAAACCAGGAAAATGTTTACCTGAGGATCCACAAAGCCCACCTCCACTCCCTGCTGAAAAACCTATTGGAAACACTTACAATGTAGTGTCTGGAAAACTCAGTAACATTGACAGAACAAAAAATGTGGAACCTGACCATACAGGTGAAACAGGAAGTTCTGGACGAGGACCCCCAAGGCTGCCACCAAGACCTGTAAATGGAAAAGTGATTATAATTTGACGACCTCCTCCCAAAGGGGCCCCTGAGAGACCACCTCCCCCCAAACTTTCTGCCACTAGAACATCAAGCAAAATGCCTTTCAATCGGTCCTCTTCTGACGTGGATCTTCAGAAAAAACAAAGTCATCTGGCATCTGGACTCTCAAAAGCCAAGAGTCAAGTCTTTAAAAGTCAAGATCCGGAGCTACCCCCTCGCCCCAAACCAGGACACCTTCTGTGCAGGAGATACATGCTACCTGTGCCTCATGGGATTGCCAGTGAAGACATTGTGTCTCAAAACCCTGGAGAACTCTCTTGTAAGCCCCTTTTGGCCGCTAAGGATTCAAGCCATGCTCAGAAGCCTGTTGACAGTAATACTCCTCATGCTGTTGTTCTTCATGATTTTCCAGCAGAGCAAGTTGATGATTTGAACCTCACATCTGGAGAAATTGTTTATCTTCATGAAAAAATAGATACAGACTGGTACAGAGGGGAATGTAGAAACCAGACTGGTGTGTTTCCTGCCAACTACGTCGAAGTTATCGTTGATATTCCAGAAGGAGGAAGTGGGAAAAGAGAATCCGTTTCATCTCATTGTGTTAATAAAGACCCAAGATGCATTGCTCGGTTTGAATACATTGGAGATCAGAAGGATGAGTTAAGTTTCTCAGAGGGAGAAATAATTATTCTTAAAGAGTATGTGAATGAGGAATGGGCCAGAGGGGAGCTTGGAGACAGAACCGGGATCTTCCCCCTTAACTTCCTGGAGCTTGCTGAGGATCACCCCCTCTCCGGGGCAGATGTTTTAAGTACAAGGGTACCACTGAAGACCAAAAAAGAGGATTCTGGCTCAGATTCTCAGGATAACAGCCTTTCTGGAGAGTGGTGTAAAGCTCTTCACAGTTTTACAGCTGAGACCAGTGATGACTTGTCTTTCAAGAGGGGAGACTGGATCCTGATCCTCGAGCAGCTGGACTCTGACTGGTACCGGGGCCGACTGCGTGGCAAGGAGGGGACCTTCCCTGTGGTGTTCGTGCAGACCTGCCCAGCTGAGGCAAAAATTATGTCTGCTGTAGGTCTGAAGGGGAGAAAGGCCAAAGCCTTGCATGATTTCCATGGAGAATAAAGAGGAGCTCTCCTTCAAGGCTGGAGATGTCATAACAGAGCTGGAATCTGTAGATGATGACTGGATGAGCGGAGAACTAATGGGATAATCTGGGATATTTCCCCAAAACTACATTCAGTTTCTACAAGTCAGCTAAAGGTGACGCTTGACTGTTCCTGGGCATGAGAACTCACTTGAACTATCAACTCTGACTATCAGATATGTTTTTGCACTATTTTTTAAAACAGAAATATCTAAGGTGTGCATGGTACAGTAGAATTTGCTGAAAGCAGAAAACTTGAAGATTTTGTGGTCAGCTTTCTTTCACAGTAGAAGCATGTACACAGAAACCCACGAGCTAGGGATCCACAAGGGAAACATCTAGCAGGATTAGCAAGACAGAGAGACACGTCCCTGGGGAGGGCGTCTGGTGGCACAACAGCATGGGGAGGCTTCCAAGCAGAAGTCAGACTTGGATATCTGTTTTAATCAGCACAAGTGAATTAACCATGGTTCTTCATTTTTTACTTTAGTTTTAAAAAGAGGACATTTGACATTCTACATGCTGTAACTATCAGGAAATGGTTGGTAATCTAAATTTCATTTCTGATACTCAAATTAATTCTAACAGCTTGAGCACATTAGTCTTAGTGCCAGGGCAAATCCTTGCCTCAGGAGAGAGAGTTGATGAAGTAGTCAGAGCGTTTGTAAGCACGTGAAATCAGCTCCCACTCGCCAAATGCTCCTGTGTTACTATTTATCATTTGCCTAAAGATTTGAAAGGGGTCAAAATTCGATGTATCTTACTTAGTGAAAAGAACCAAAACCACCCCTGAAATGCCTTGCTGATGCAACTAACCCTTCCACATATGTGCCGTACTTAATTCTTTCCTCAGTGTATACTTTGTGTTAACAGCACATTTTCTGAATCTGCAATCATTCCTTTGACAATAGTGGTACACAAAGGAAAATTCATTTTCTTTGCATTACCCCAGTAATATATAAAAGCTATGTCTTGTTATAGTAGTACATTATGAATTACATATAATATCTTAGAATGCAAAGCAATTGTTAAGATGAAAAACAGTTCCAAGACCCCACAGCTCCTTTCTTTGCAATATAATCAGAAATAAAAATAATTTGAGAGAACTGAAGGTTGGTACTTTTCCCCCTCAGCTCATCTCTGCACAATTATTAGAGTAAACCAAAAACCACTTTCTTGCCATCCATTGTTACACATTCCAAGCTTAAAAGTGGTTCTTTGCATGACTGAATCAATTACAGTTTATGGGCTTGAGCCAAATAGGTTGAAGACAATCTTCCAAACAGATCAATGGAATGAAATTTCATTGGAAATGTAAAATACTTTGCCAACAATGTTCATGACTTTCTTCTATTTTCAAGAAGAGTTTCATGTGCTGGACCACTTTTTAAGCTTTTGTTGTTTTTCCCCATTGTCCAAAAAGCTAGGCAGAACTTCTGGTGTGCAGTGGGCTGATTCGGCGTGTTCTGTGCAACTCAGGACCTCGGTAGGGCATGGGCAGACCTGCCTGTTTGCAGCGGGGTGATTTGTCATCTTCCGCGCGACTCCGAATGCCCAAAGTTGTAGGATCCTCTAGGAAAGGTTTCCTCATGTCCTGGGTCCTTGTTGACCTTGAAGAGCCAGGGCCAAAATATCAACTGTCTTCTTAGTCTGATTACCTTTCTAGTTCTGGTCTCCAGACTCCCTCCCTCCAGTTATCTCAGTAGGACCTCCAAGAACGATGTAGGGGCAATGTAACTACCAAGCTGCTAGATGTCATATACGCCAAGTTCATGTTACTCAAAGTTGAAGAATGAATTATAAGGAACAACAGAGGTTAAAAGTAGGAAAATTTATTGGGGAATAGGAATAGGGAATAAGAATGGGAAATGGGGATAGCTCCTGAGAGACTGGAGGGATCCCAAATGTGTTGCCGGGGATGATATTCTTATCTTTATATGTCCAGTCCTTGGTACTGTACTGGGTGGATGCCTGGGTGGGTGGATGGATGGATGGATGACTTTCACATTTAGCAATACCCTCTTAGATTTACTCAATATTATTTCTGTTTAATTTGTTGACAAAAAATCTATAACAAAATAAAATTCATAGTTACCATGAAAAAAAAAATAACAAAAAATCCACAGAATGAGAGAAAATCTTTGCAAATCATGGATCTGATAAGGAACTCATATCTAGAATATATAAAGAACTATTACAACTGAACAATGAAAAGATAACCTAGTTGGGAAATGGGCAAAGTACCTCAATGTACATTTGTTCAAAGAAAATATATACATGGCTAACAAGCACATGAAAAATGCTCAATAACATTGGCCCTCAAGGAAAGTTAAACCAAAACCACAGTGAGATACTGCTTCATACCTACTGTGTGAATATAATAATAAAAAAGATAATAACTCTTGTGAGGTTGGGGAGAAGTTGTAATCATGAACTCTTAGTGAGAATGTAACATGGCACAGCCACTTTGAGAAATGGCCTGGCAGTTGCTCAAAAGGCTAAAGATAGAGTCACCATATGACCCAGCAATTCCATACACACACACACGCACACGCACACACACACACACCCAATAGAAAGGAAAATATGCCAACAAAAATTTGTACATGAATGTTCATAGCAGTCGTATTCATAATAGTCTCAAAATGGAAAAAACTCAGATGTGCCTCAGTTGATAAATAAAATGTGATATATTCACACAATGGAATATAATTTGTTCATAAAAAGAGTGTAGTACTGATACATGATACAATATGGACAAAACTTGAAAACAGTATCCTGAGTAGAAGAAGCCAGTCACAGAGGACACATCTTACATGATTCCATGTATACGAGGTGTCCAGAACAGGCAAATCTACAGAGGCAGGAAGTAGAACTGTCCCCTGCTGGCCGAGGGCTAGGGAGAGGGGAAGAATGGAAGTGACAGTTAAGGCTTTTGGGTTTCTTTTGGGGGTGATAAAAAATGTTTTAAAATTGATTATGGTGGTAGTTGCACAGCTCTGTGGATATACTAAAAGCTGTTGAATTGTATATTTCACTGGGCAAGTTGTATGATATGTGTGAATTTTATCTCAATAAAACTTTTTAAGATGGGCAGGCATAACATCTGCCACAGGGATATGGGAAGATTAAAAGAGTTAGTATAGCAAAGCATCCATGTACAGAGGTGCTCCAGAGTTAGGAGCTGTGGTTGTTAAATTTCACTCTTAGGTCAACAGCAGTGAAGAAGCCAGGACCTGGCTAGGGTTATTTTCTCTTCTTTCCTCTTTTGCTGCTAGCCATCCAGGAGCAAAGAGGAGGCTCTGACAGGATGGGTGCAGGATTGCTGGGAAAATGGGGCATAGAACAGTGATTTCTAACTGGTGGCTGGAGATCCTTCTGAGTCGGTTGGTCCGTGTGGGAACGGCAGGTGGCTCTAACCTGGATCTATTGGTTGAAGGCACTGGCACAGCAGAAAGCAGCGAGGGGCTTTGAAGGAGGGAGGGCCTCTGTGTTCAGGACAGGTGATGAACCCGAACGGTGCACCTCATGGCTCGCAAACCTCCTTTGCAGACATCATGTTCTCTGTTCTGTTCCAACAACTCTGTGAGGTAGGCGTTGTTAGAAAACAGGCTCAGCAAGATTAAGTCACTTGCCAAGGCCACTTTGTTGAGACAGGGTTTCACTGTGTAGTTCAGGCCAGCCTTGAACTCACTGGGTAGCCCAGGCTGGCCTTGAGTTCACAGCAGTCCTCCTGCCTCAGCCTCCCAAGTCTAGGATTACAGGTGTGTGCCACCACGCTTGACTCCAGGGTCACATTTTTAAAGCACAATTTTATCTGTTCTGTTTAAAAGAAAACAAGATCCACACACATACTAATACACCTATTATTTATGAAATGTGACACCTTGGAGAGCACCGCCAAGGTGACATCTTGTGCCAGGTTGATCTATTTTGCATAGATTTCAGAACAGAGCCCCTTCCTGTTGTCTTTAAGTGATGAGCATTCTGAGAGAGCGAGGCAGCTGAGGAAGCATTATCCATCATCCCTACCTACCTCTGCCTCTCTACCTAGCTGCCTGCCTGCCTATCTACCATTTGTAACAAACTGCTGATCTTCCTGTCTAAGGAAAATAAGACAGGAATCATTTGGGTGCTGAAGCTATCAGAAATCTGCAAGTGTCCCACTTAACCTGTAAGTTAACAGTTTTATATTAATCAAAACACATCTTTTTGTTCTCATTGAATGACTATGATAAGTATCTAACATAATTATAAACCCTTGAATAAAATTCTACCTTTTGCTAAATTTAATATTTTGTGGCATCATTTGAATAAGAGGCTTTTGCTGCCTACTCAGCAAATGAATGAGACCCTGTCTCTAAATAAAAAATGAGTTGTAGCTCATTGAGAAGGACCTGGGTTCAGACCCAGTAACACACACACACACACACACACACACACACACACAATCCACTAAAGTGGTTCTGAACCAGCTAGTTCCATGTCGGAGACTCCCTGCCATGGCATTGCCAGTGACCATGCCCCAAGGGACTTCCAAATTAATTAAACTGCAGGTCTTGTCAATAGCTGGCTCCTTTACTGCTTCAGGAGACAGAGTTCTGATTCTATAGGATCCCATGTGGTTTGGTGACTTGGAGTTCTCAGCTGTTCCGGTCTGTGAACTAGGAGTTGCTCTGTATCTCTAGCAAGAGGGAGCTCTACCCTAGCTTGTCTGCCTTGGGGCAGCCAAGCCCTTCTTTACCCTCTCTCTGAACTTCAATTGCATCTGAATCCTTACATATATCACTCATGGTGAAATCACCCTTTCTTCTTCCATACCAGGTATCCCTGCTTGGCCCTGCCACATCTGTGAGATTTTTACTAGCTGGCGTTCATACCCTCTGTGTAAAGGCAGCCTTTCTGCTGGGGGATTTGTCTGTTATCTTTGCTTTGTGACTGAAAGAAATTGGCTGAAATCTGTGTTTTAGTTGCACACCCTGCATACAGATTCAACAGAACTGCCTTGGTGGAGAATCATTAAGCAAGGACTTTGTTTTTCACCTTCATGATAAAAAACAAATGATTTCCAAAGGCTTTAATAGAATCCCACTTGCAATGGTCTTCTACTTTAGCCAACTCCAGGCTTTCACAACATCCCCGTTCATAAATATTCTGTGCAGCAACTGCA
The DNA here is from genome assembly GCF_000247695.1 of Heterocephalus glaber. Next base: position 26,250,805 of record NW_004624734.1, on the reverse strand, counting down.
TTTTCATTTCATTGTACAGAGTCATTTTGCAACAGCTCGTCTCTCCATTTTTGACCAACTATAATCCAGGCATATTACACCATTTGCTGTAGTTGTTCAAGAATTAGTTTCAACTGGATTGTTAACTCTTTAGAAAGAAAAATAGGGTTTTCCCTGCCAGATGTATTCTTTTTACCTGGTGAGCGTCTTGTGGGGGCCACTAACTCTCTCCTTTTCTCATCTTTTGAAGAGATTGTCAGTAGGGCAAGAAAGTAGATTGAATATTCTGAAAAATAAAAATGTTTTAATGATGAAATGAAATATAACTATATTCATGATTTTTCACATGCATGAATGTTAATTTAAAAGTTTAACCCCTTAGCTAGATGCAGTGTTACATGCCTGTAATCTCAGCTACTCAGGAGGATAAGGCAGGAGAATTGCAAGTTCAAGGTCAACCTAGGTGACTTAGTGAGACTGTCTTTAGAAAACAAAAACAAAACTTAACTCCTTGAGTGTCTGTGCCATCAGGAAAAGCACATGATTTCCATGTTTGGGTAATTTTTGCTTTTGTTATGTTGGTGGGAGAGTCAGGGACTCAAGGACTTTAGTCAGATGTATATAATACAGGTATTCTTGCTGCATAAATTGCTTAGAACATACTACTTTGTTACATAAGAGTATCCTGCTTTATGGAAATTTGGATTAGATAGTCATCTTATATAATGATCACTTAAAATAATTAAGAATATTTAAATTATGAAGATTGACTATCTTTTCAGGAAAACAGTTACTGTATACAACACAAGAAAACTTAATCTTTGGTAATTCTAGTATAGAACAAAGTACGCTTTATTTAAATTTTCCATGTAGCATATGGTGCCCTGTATTTCATAGTATTTATTCTCTATAATAACTGCTCAAGTGCAGCTAGCTTCTAGATTTAGACTATATTGAATTTAGTTTTTTTTTGGTTTTTTTTTTTGGTACTGGGGATCGAACTTGGGTCCTTGTGCTTGTGCAGCAGGCGGTGAAATCACTGAGCTAAATCCCCAGCCCTGAATTTAGTTTTAGACATTGTTCATTATTACAATATGCTACCATTAAGTAGTAGCATTAATTATAATATTTTGTTAAAATAAGTATGAGAAAATATTATTTCATGAAGATAGCTTTCCAAACTTGTCTTCTCTGTACTTTTAAATGAAGAAATTATTGTTCTCTGTTGATTAGATGTAGACTTTTTTGTTTGTTTTCAGGGATGAAATAAAATATATTATTTGTTAAAAAAAAAAAGTAGATTGATTGCCTAAGGGGAAACTAGACCCTACTAAATCATAAATATGAAATGAGTGGGAAGTAGATGTAGTTCAACAAAAGTCATCATTTCCTGGCATTCACTGTCTCTTTTTCTCTTCAATGTTAGGATCTCTGCCTGTGCCAATGTGATTTTTCCTGTCTCCTGGACTCTTTCTCACTTTTGTATTAACAGTGTTTGCTCTTCCCTAGCAGGACTGTCCACAGAAGGGTGTCACCCTCCCCAGCTGGCTCTTGCAGGCCTTGTTCCAAACACAATACTGTCTTTTCTTAGCTGTGGGAAAGGGGCCATTCTCCAGAGCTTTTTGAGAGAAAAGGCCTTCCCTAGTCTACTCGTATAGCCAGCCCCTTGCCTCGGCAGCCTGATGCCTATAGGTTCTCTTAACCCATGTCTTAGTTACTTTTCTCTCGTTACTGAGACAGAATACCTGACACCCAGAGTTAAAGGGGAAAAGAGGGGCGGTTTGCTTACAGTTCGCAGAGATTTCAGTCTATAATCGGCTGGCTCCAAGGCACAGTGGCACATGGCAGAGGGGCATTGAAGAGAAACAGTTCCTGGTGCACGGAAGCAAAAGCAACAAGGGAAGCTTAACAGCATCTCTCTGACCCTTTTATCCAGATTACTGGGATTAGGGCGGTGCCAAACCAATCACTGTACTGGTTTAGTAATCACATGCCCTTAATCCCAGCATCACTCACTCTAGATTCGACCACCTCTGAAAAAGCCACCTATTACTGCATGAGGTTTGGGGGGGACATCTAGACCCCAACCATAACCTAGAAGAAGGTTTTCCTATGGATGGGTGGGTGATTGGGAGGGCCAAGGTCAGAGAAATGCTTATTGTTGCTGAGACCTGGGGAGATGAAGTCGGCTTGGGAGGGCCCACTGTGGGCCCTTGTCCCCGACAGAGCTCACGTGGTCCTGTCAGACTATCCCTTTAGAAAGGCAGCCCTGTCTCCTCCCAGAGAGTGGTGGCATTCTGGCTGATCCTGTCACCATCTAGCGCAGAGACCAAGCAGACTCCTCTCTGTTCTCTGAACTGGAGCTCCTGGGCCGATGACGCAGACAGTTAGGACCCTGAGGTCTTCCCCATCCAGGAACCTCAGGAGGGAGCTGAGTTACAGCCCCGCTCCTCCCTCCTGCTCCTCCCTGCCATTTCCTGAAGATGCAGAGAGCACTGAGAGCCACTCGACAACCTGCGCTCGCTGTGAGAGTCCAGTGAATCACTTCGTCAGGTGGAGCCTCTGCCTCTGCCAGCTCCTTCACAGAGCCTTCACCTGGCAGTTGGCTGAGCTGCTCAGCGTGAGGACAGCTCCAGTGCGTGGATTTGGTTATATCCTGGTCCTGGGAGGCAGCTGGAGGGAAGTGGAAAGAGCACTGGGCTAGGAGTTAGAAGTCCTGGTCACCAGCTCTGGGGTCAGGCCCCCTCCTCCCCTCCCTTTCAAACATTTAGAGAGCACTACTGACGGCCATGAACTTTGCAAAGTACTGAGCATACAAAGTCGGCAAGACACAGGCTTGGTCCCTGGGACATGCCCAGGTTAGTGGAGGAGACAGAAACTGAAGATAAAATATAACACAGTAGGGGCCAGGATGAGCTTAGCATTGTGTGGGACATGTGAGTGGAGGGACATCTTCAGAACCCTGGAAGGTGTGAGATCAGGGAGGACTTTCTGTGGGAGGTGATGCTCCAGCTGAGTGTACAGGAGACAGGAGAAGCAAACCATGGGGACAGCAGGGAAAAGGCACACAGGGCAGGGAAGCCTGAGGTAGATAGCAGCTCAGTGTTTCAGGAACATAAAGCAGAGGGATGGCACACACAGCAGGTAGGACCATAGCAGGTGGGGGTCAAGCCCCAGGGAACCTTGTTTGACACAATGAAGAGCTTAGGGTTTATCCTTAGACCAAGGAGCTTAGAATTTATCACCCCTTGCCACTGAAGGCCAGTAACTGGTCATATTTGCACCTAAGCGAGATCCCTCCAGTGGCTAGGCTGGAAGGTAGTCATGCAGGGCCTGGAGGCACATGCAGTGGTCCAGTAGAGAAGGGGCCCAGAAAGTGGCACTGGGAATGGACAGTGGGGAGAAATCTGAGGTTGACTTGAGGTATGCAGTTGGATGGCCTGGATGTTCACAGTTGGAGACAAGGAACAGGAAGAAGGGTGAAGCCTGTCCTCAGGGGAACTCCAGGGAATGGGTGGGCAGTGGTGCCAGCTGCAACAGAGAGAAGAGATCAAGAAACCAGTGGAAGGTAAGGACCTTGAGGGGCTGAGGGACATCCACACTCAGCATCTGCCTGGGAGGTGAATGTTTGGGTCTGGAAATAAAGATTTGATTGGCATTCAGGTACAGGAGGTAGTGAAGCCACAGGAGCTGATGAAGTGATGATCCAGAGGTGGTACATGTGGAGTGTGAAGAAGCAGCAGGCTGAGGATGGGCTGCAGGGTCATTCAGAAGGGGAAGAAGGTCCCAGGCAAGAGACATGAGGCAAGGCCTAAGGGCAGACAAGTTCAGTGTCATTGATCCAGGGCAGAGAGAATTCAGGAAAGGGTTGATGCTGAGTCAGTGCAGCCTGGAGGCCCAGGAACATGCACCGAGCAGTGTCCTTTGGATTTGTCCCCAAGGACAAATGTCCTCAAGTGTGAGTGGCTGAGCAACCCTGTTCCTTCCTTGGGCCTCAGTTTCCTCATGTGTAAAATCTAGGGATGGGACTATGAGCTTGCCAAGAGTCCCTTTCTGGCACCGAGTCTAAATTCAGAAACCTACAGTCTACTTCCTGTCCCCCTAACCCTGCCCTAAAGGGTCCAGTGAGTAAGAACCCAGGGATTCAGAGATAGAAGGGGCCTTGGGAGGCTTTAGTTCAGCTGGATCTACACTAGACAGCCTGGGAGATTGGAGTCTGTCCTTTCTGGGCTCCGAAGTCTCGGTTGATGCTTCATTTTGCTGAGCTGCACTTTTGCAATGATAAACTGGGGCTCCTTGGGCCCAGAGAGAAGTGGGAGCTAGTGTGTTCATTAAAGATGAGCCACAGGTCCAGAGGGGTGCACTGAAGGGCCCGAGATCCCAGAGTGGGACACTGCAATGACAAGAACTCAGGCTTCTGCTGACAGCCCTGCTGGGGTCCATTGTGTGCTAATGGTCATAAGTCAGCTGGCACAACACACTTAGGCTTACAGTGTTCCTTTCCAAGTAGAATTCATTGCCGACATTAAAAATTGGGAGATTTTACTTCAAACATTTATATTTCTGGCTAGTCTTGAAAACTTGGAAGACTTGGCAACACTTAGCTTGCAGCATGCTGGGGCTTCTCAGGATGTCCCTCCCTTGGGAGTCAGTGGGCAAGGCCCATCCCACCCTCTTCCTCCACTAACAGTTTCTTGCTCGGCTCCTGGAGGTGACTTGAGTTCACAACACAGCTTTAGACTGAGCATTTGTCTTGAATTTTCTCTGTGAGCCCTGCCCTCTGTTTACTGAAGCAGTTGAGGTCCAGACTTGGGCCATTTGAGGAAGAAGTCCTGGCTAGAGAGGATGGGAGAGACCAAGGCAGACAGTGTCCAACAGCTCAGCCCCAAGGGAGGTGCTAACGGGGTGGGGGGGACTCGTCCCTGCAGGCTGCAGGGGGTCAGCAAGGGTGTTGGACAAGGGCCCTCGCCCAGGGTTTCCTCATTCTGCCCTACTGCAGGCAGAGGTGGCATGGGCCCAGCCTGGTTGCTGTGGTCTGGCCGAGGCCTCACCCCTGGGCTGTCCTGCCTTGTGGATGGTGTGGGGAGGGAATGGATTGGGACCACAGCCCCTGGCTCTCTCTGCCTGTTTATGTGGGGGAATGTCTGGTATGTTTGGCATTTGGGTGTTTACTTCCCAGGGTGCTCATGGGTCCCTGGTGTTGGAATGCAGCTCCTCCACGTGGGCTTGGGGAGGGCTCCTATGGCCCTGGCTGGTGGCCCTAGGCCCAGGGCTAGATCTGGATGCTGCAGCCCTGGCTCACTCTGCCCCATCCTCTCTCCAGCTCTCCTTTTACACCACCTCCGCCAAAGAGGGAGGCTGAGCATGCTGTGGGCCATGGTGCTGCCTCCCTGTCACCTAGCAAGGCAGACAGGGAAGGTGGCATCTACAGAACCCTTCCTTGTTTCATGCTCTGGGCTGGAACTTAGACCTTATTACCCCCCTGTCTGGCAAGGGTCAATGCCTTGCTTATGCCAGAGAGGGAGAGACCACAGGACTTGCCCAGCAACACAGCCAGCCTGTAACAGAGCTTTTGGGGGTGCTCAGACCTGGAAGACCCCCCTCCCCCAGAGCCTGAGTCTCAGGCAAAGCTGGTTCTCTCCACCCTGGCGGCAGTTTTTAGTTTGAGATGAAGCCCTTTATACCTCTGCCACTCTAGTTAGTGTGAGGTTGGGCTTTTCTCTGTTTTCACTTGCTACCTGCTTTAAAGCTTTTTTTCCTTATTGTTTTGTCCATGTGAGACTTTTTTTGTATTTCCAAGGCCTTGGGTTGAATGTGTCACTTCTCTTTCTCATTCTGTTTGTTGGTGCATCTCACAAGATATAATTTGAAAATGCTCAGAAATGTAAGAATCCAGGGTCACATCTGGGCTACTGTTGCCACTGACAAAGCTGCCTGGGGTGCAGACAGCACCCAAGAAACATGACCATGGATGGGGGTTGAGCTGAGAAGAGGAGGTGAAGCTCCCTCCTTAACCATGTAGCTGAAAATGTTATACATTCATGTTCATTGTGCAGTAGTTTGTTGGTTTGTTTGTTTTCTAATTTAAAAGATTCACACAGGGAAAAGGAAAGAGGATCATTGCCTTTAGGGTTCAGTCTTCTGTTGGTTTATGTTCTCATCACACAGATGTGGCTGAAAAGGCTGGGGAGACACATAGTCCACCTGCTTTTCAAAGAGCAAGCGCTCCTGGCTCCTGGGGCCAGAGAAACAGGAGTAGAATCCTGAGCTGTCATCCAGCATCCTGGCAGCCTTGATATCCTTAGCTCCCTCATCTGTAAAAGTAAGCAGTAGGCAGGACAATAGAACTGTCCTAGGTTGTTTACGGAAATAGAGAAAGAAATATTCTTGATTTAATTAATAAGTATTCATCCAAGGCCCATTGTGTGCCATGCTCAGCTTTCGCGGCCGGGAGATAGCGGTGAAGGAGACAGACTAAGGTATTTCTGTGAATAGATGGACTATAAATAGCTTGGCATCCGCAAGGGGAGACTGACTAGTAGCAGCAGGCAGATGCACATGCGGAGAACACAAGTGCAACTAGTGAAAAGTATCGGGAGGAAGGAAAGAGGGAGATGACAACAGGGCAGAGAAGATGTGGTTATTTTAGACAGGGGTGGTCAGCAAAGTGTTCAGCAAGGACTAGCAGAGAGGACAGCAAGTGCCAAGCCCAGGGGCAGGGAAGAGCTTGGTGTTTTATGGAAGAGGAAGGAGACCCTGCCATTAGTTCTGAGCGGTAGAGGATAGCTGTGCAGTAGATGGTTAGAAGGGCAGGTGGGGCCCGGTCTCCTCAGCCCTGTGGGCCTGCACAGCAGCCTAGGGGTTATTCCATGTGTGATGGGAGATGTTGGAGAGTTTCAAGCATTTTCCAAGGGAGAGCCCTTAGGACCAGTGTGATGCTCATGGCTCAGGATGGAGGCAGCAGGGGTGGAGATGCTGGGGTGGATGGACCATGTGAAAGGAGGGATTACCAATTACTCCTGGGTTTCTTTTTGGTTGAATAACCACAGAGATGGTGGTGGTGGTATTTACAAAATGAGGATAACCAGGGGAGGAATGTGTTTATGGAGAACCCTGGCAGCCCTTAATGGCCTCCAGAGCAAACTTCCCTGTGCACACATCACCTGGGAATCATGCTACGTGCAGATCCCATTTCCTTAGGTCTAGGGCAGGCTCAAGATCTGTCTTCTCAGGTGTTCAGGTGGGGCAGACAGAGCTGTCTTCAGACCACCTTGAGCCTCGAGGTGCTGGAGTGCTCCACAGTGCTGACCTGGCAAGTGCTGGGAATGAGCTGGGTGTGGGAATGGTCTTGATCCCTGTACCAGTTCCTTGGCCATTGTCATCATCGTCTCCTGCCTGCCAGCCCTGCCAGGAAGCAGTACTGTGAGTGGGCTTGTATAGGTCACATAGATAGAGCCATGCATGGAATATTTTCATCCATGCACCTGATCCTTTCCTGTTGACCCTGCTGTGTGCTCCAGCTATCCTTTCACAGTGGACCACATTACCCAGCATCCCTTGCCCTCTGGCTTTGGGTATTGAACTCGGCTAGTGGGAGGCACCAGAAGCAGGAGAGAGATTTGGGGGTATTCATTCTCCCACTCCCTCCCTCCTGGGTTGTTTGCTTTTTATGGCTGCTATTTAGGAGCCCTTCTGCATCCCGGCTTTGCCAGTCTCCCATGGTTGGAATTTTCTAGAAGTATTGCTGCTTGGTAGGATTTCCCCCCTAGGATTAGTGGGGACTACTCTTTGCTCCTTCATTATCTGCATCCCCTGACTTCACAAGGGTGAAACTGCGCATCCTTTAGTGGCAAGTGGCAGAAACCTCAAACTCATTACAGAACAAAAGAGGAAGTTTCAGGACAGATTCAGGAGTATCCATCAGGAACCCCAAGGACAAGGAGCACAGTCAGGCCTCACCAGGGGTGGAATCAAGAGGACCATGGCTGCTCTGTGTGCCTTCTGCCTGTCGGCCGCCTGTCCCCTCATCTGGCTGTACCACTGGCCGCTGTCCGTGTCTCCATGTTTCTCTGTGGCTCTGCTTCTCTACCTTAGCGTCTCTCCACCTGTCCTTTCCTCCATGTTCTGCATGTGTCTCTGTCTCTGCCTGGTGCTCTCTCCTCCAAGGTCAGGGCCAGGGTGAGCAAATGAGGGCTCCAGGCATGACAATGAGATGCTCGTTCTCCAGCGCAAGCCTTGCACTTGCTGGAGCCCCAGAGTGGGGAGGCCCCCCTTCCGTGTGCACCTTAGAGACCTTGCTCACTCACCCTGGCCCAGACCTGGCTTTCTTCCTCTCTTGGTCTTTGCCTGCTTCATACACTGAGTGCTTTTGTCTGGTCTGTGCCCATCTCTATACTTCTGCAGCTTCATCTTTCTGATTCTGGGAACATGGATGAAGTTGGTGGCCCTGCTTGTCCCCCACCATCCAGTATCAGGGGTTTTTTTTAAGTCTATCTTTTCATTTGACTTTCATTTTCTTTTCTTTTCTTTCTTTTTTTTGGTTCGGTACTGGGGATCAAACTCAGGACCTTGTGCTTGCAAGGCAGGTGCAGTGCCACTGAGCTAAATACCTGGCCCCAGTATCATTTTTTTTTAAGACAAGGTCTCATTAAGCTGCCCAAGTTGAGCTTGAACTTGCAGTTTTCCTGCCTCAGTGCCCCCTGCTCCGGAGTGCTGGGATTACAGGCATGCGCCACCATGCCTGGCTACCAATGCTCAGTGTCTTTCAGTCCCATTTCAGATTCCAGGAGGGTGAATATAGCCCAGCTTAGCTTGTTCAGTCACCTGTGGCCAGGGGTAAGGGCCTGAGAACAGACTGGAGGAGGGCTGATCCACACAAGGGTCCCTAGCGCAAAGTACGGCACAGGGGCACCCATCACCAGCAGTACACAGATCACCGTGTCCTTGAGCCTTCCTGGGAATCTGGGAAAAACAGAGCCAGAAGTGCTTGGGAATAGGACAAGTCACGCTCCCTCTGCCTCAGCTCCCATCTCACAATTCTTTAAATGTCTTGAGTGTCAAGCAACCTCTTCCTCCTCCAACACTCTGGTTCTTCCAGCTGTGTCTGGGTGGAACATCATCTCCCATTTGGGGCTCTGGTTTTAAATCTCTGCACCGTGTGTTGTGCCGACTCTCTGCTGTCTATCACCCACTCTGAACAAATGTCGTAGAGAATTCAGGAAGCATCAGGAAGGAAGAGGCAGCAGCCTGCAACCTGGGGATGCAAGAAAGGTCTAGATGAGAGCAGGGAGGTTTCCCAAGTGGCCCCAGTCGTGGGCACAATGGCACAGGCACGAGTGAGCGAGAGGAGGTCAAGTACCTGGGTGGGTAGTGGAGGAGGCTAGGGGGCCCTGCAGACTCCTGACGGATTTCTGCTAAGTGTTTTCCACATTTCCTCTGGGCAGCTGTGAACCAGCACTGGTAGAGTTTTGGGGAGACATGGCTCACTTTTAGTGGGGAAGGTGTGACATGGGGACCTTGGGGCTGTATCTTCTTGGACCAGATGGGGCACGGGTGCAGAAGCTGTGACGGCTGTGGAACTGGGGCTTGAGGCCGAAGGGCACACCCTGGCTTCTTTCGAGGCCTACTTGAGATCTTTGATCTGCCCCATCCATCAAGGGCCTGTGCCCCTGAATCTAGACCTTACCTTCAGCCAGTGGGCATCTGTGGGAGACAGCACCTAATCCTCAAGCTTTGCTGGCCTCCTGCAGACAAAGAGACCATCCCTAGAAGAAAAGCCTCCTGTGAGCTGCTGGGGAAAAGGTTTGACAGATGCAAACACAGGCAGCGAGTGGCTTTCAGATAAAGAATCCAAGCCTGCAGCATATTTGTCTGGAATTCTTTATTCCATTCCTTCATCAAAGTAAGGTTGTTGAGCTACTAAGTGCCATGCTTAGGCCTCCATCCTCCAGCATAGGTGAGCAGACAGGGTGCCCTCATATGCCACGGATAGTGGTCAGATGCCATAGACTCTTATGGTGCTGTAGGAAATGCAGCTGATTCCATCTAGGCAGTCAAAGGAGCCTTCCCAGAGGAGGTGTTGTTTACTGTTGAAGGTGGAGTAGGGAAGGCCTGGAGTAGGGCCAGGCATTTGGAGTAGAGGTGAGGCAGGAGGGGACTGATGGATGAACTGCAGGGGGTGGGTGTAGTAGCCCTACTGGCCCGGGTGTCAAGCTGGCCCAGTTGATTTGGAGAATTTCCTTCCAGTGCTGGTCTCTGCATCTGCTGCCTAAGCGGCTTCCACTTGCTCTTGACTCTAGAACCATGTCCTATGCAGGGCTGGGGATGGAGCCAGGTCTAGGGGGCAGAGGGGCTCAGAGGCTGCTCAGAGGGAGGCGTGAGACCCTGTGAGCCCAGGAGTGCCTGGCTTCATCCTTTGCTTGGCAGTTTGTGGGCAAACCCTCTTGGCCAAGGGGAGATTGCACTGCCAGCCACTTCCTCAGTTCCTTCCCCTTGCCTGGCATCACCATGACCTCGGCCCTCGGAGGGGTGAGGCTGAGGTTGGGCGGAATCTGTTTCAGCCAGGTTTCTATTTTCCCAGATCCGGGTCAGCCAGAGGAGCTGTCACTTCTGGTTCCATTCCAAAACAGGCCAAGGGGCTGAGAGGTGCTCGGGTGCGGTGGTGTTGACGAGGCACCTCTCTGGCAGCCTGTGGGGGTGAGTGTGGGTTAGGAGGAGCCCAAAGTGCTGGAGAAGGAAGAAGCTGCTCTGCCAGGCCTGTGCCATTGGCCCTGTGCTGGGCTTTGGCCCAGGCCTCTGTCCTGAGCTCCTACAGCATGCTGGGAGTGCATGGAGAGAGCTTGCTTATTTTCCTGGCCTGCAGCCCTTTGAGCTGAGACCTTGCTGCCAGAGTCACCACCCCACTCCCCCGCCCCACTCTAGAAGTGAGAGAGTTGGCAAGCCCAGGGCAGTCCAACCGCTTCTCTAGTGGCCTCCGACTCTGAGCTGTCCCCAGCCCAACTGGCCTTATGTATACTCCAGATTTTCCTAGTAGGTAATGGACAGCAAGAGGCACCACACTAATGTGACCTTGACGATTAGGGCCATTGGAAGCCAGTGATCACTTGCAAGGAGGTTGAAGCTGGAGAAACCTGAGTTCAAATCCTAGCTTCACCATTTCCTTATTGTATGGCCTTGGACACAGACTGAGCTATTGAGCCTTAGACTCGTTATCTGTAAAATGGGATAGTAATAGCAGCTTCCTCATAAGACTTGACTATGAGGGTTAAATGGTGTGTGTTTAATGCATTTACCAAAGTGGGCAATGGATGCCAGCTGTTGTTGTTATTATTACTAACAAAACACTAGCAGATGCCACTTGGATTCCAAGGCTGGGCTGGTGGTGGGCACTGAATTTCCACCTCCCCTTCTCCTGGGCCTATTTCATGTGTGGTGAGTGCCCTACATGTCCTGGAGAAGGGGCCCACCAGGAGACTCAGGAGGCCCCTGGGCTGTGTTCCCAGGCCCCACAGCTCTCTCACAGCTGGCCTCTTGGTGGAAGAATGGGCAGAGGCAGGGAAAAGGAACACAGCCGGGCGAAGTAGCTAGGAGACTGTTGGCAGTTTGAGAAAGTAGATTCCAAGCAGTGAGGGCTTAAAATCCCAGCAGGAGGTAAGAGGAGAGGGTGGAGGTCATTCGATAGGTGTAAGGGGTAGGGGTAGAACAGGAAACCTGTGTCTATGCCCAAGGCATTTTTAAAGGAAGTACCCAGGAACTGCTGGCCTGGAAAATCATGCCCAGAGGATTTGGGCTGAGCAGGAGAACAGGCCACCCCACCCCTGCCACCTCCTGGGAGTAGAGGTTCCCAGCTCCCTGAATTGTGGCAGAACCAGGTAGCCCTGCCCTTGTGGGACACTGGCTCTTGCCCAGGATGCCCACCTTCCCGGGGAGGAGCTTCTGCAGCCAACTGGCTGGCTGCTGTGAGTGATCACTGGCTGCTGAGATGTGGCTGGGGAAGGGGAACTGTGTCCCTTCTGTCCTTGGCTTGCCGTCTGATCAGTGGCTCTGTGCCCTTACAGTTAGACGAGGAAGAGGAACGAAGGAAAAGGCGCCGGGAGAAGAACAAAGTGGCAGCAGCCCGGTGTCGGAACAAGAAGAAAGAGCGCACGGAGTTTCTGCAGCGGGTGAGCAAGACTCGGGCCAGGCGAGGTGGGAGCCAGCCCATCCTTGGGTGGGGCAGGTGCCCTCTGCACCAGGAGACATCACTAGTACTGTGGAATTGACGCCCATGCAGCCTCGGCCCCCTGCCTCGCCCTGCCACCTGATAGCTTCTCCTTGAGCCCAGCAAACCAGGCACCTTGAAGAGAAGGTGGGAGAAGCCAGGTGCCCTCTGCTGGCTGCTGATGGACTGGCACCAGGACTGGCACTACCCATGTTGGTCCCTGTGGCCACCATAGCTGTCTAGGGCGGTGCTCATGAAGCCAGGTGGTAACCTGCAAATAGGCAGTGGACATAGCACTTGGGTCAGCTACTTTGTGCAGACCAAAGCTCCCTCCCTTAGCTGCAGGTGGCTCATCTGGCCCTGCATGCCCCCTACCCCCCAGCTCTACCCCCAAGATGAGCTCTTTGCTGCTGCCTCCAGGGATTGGAGGTCAGCTCTGCCTGCAGAGCTCAGCCATGGGTCTCTGCCCCTTTTCCTCCTGACCTTACTTGCTCTTTCCATTTGGAATGTGCTGAGCAGGATATCTGTTCCTTCTCTCCACCGAATCTCGTCTCTTAGACCTTCCTTGCATCCCAAAAATGGTAGCTGGCAGTGATGACCATGACCAGAAAGTTGATCAGTCTAGGCCAGTAGTCTTCAATCCCCCAGCCCCATCATGGGTTCATCCCTAAATACTAATAGTAACCATATATAACAGGTCCTATTCTACCAGGATACCATACTAACCATACTTGTTAGCATTTGTAATGTTAGACACTATGCTAAATGAATGACCTATCTGGTCTCATTGTATTGGTTTAGTAGCCATATGAGGTAGGAACCTTCATATTGTCTTTCTACAGGTGAGGAACCTGAGGTATAGTAAGGTTAAGTGATTTACCCAGGTCTGTTGGCAACCAAATGGTAAGACCGGGACCCAAGCTAACCTCCAAGCCTTTGTCCTTACCCTCAACACTTCTGTACTGGCTCTAATTCATTCATTCATCGGTTGGTTCATTTTGTTCTTTCATTCATTCATTGATTCAGTGCTTTTGTGTGTGTACTAAATGTCAGTACTGGGCCAGGTACACTGTGGGTAGGGGGAACAGGCAGGAGTCGCAGTTGTCCACTTGTGGGAACTGGAGAAACAAGGCTGGGTTGGCCTTGGTGTTCTGTGGCACCGGGGGGCTGGGAGTCTCTCCTCATGCTTGCCGCACATGGAGAGCTGTTCTGAGGCCACAGGTATAGGCAGCATGGGGCTGTGTGGACCTGTAGGCCATGAGCACCTAGGGCAGGGAGTGATTGTCCCCACCAGTCCTGGAGCTGCTGTGCAACTCCAGCCTGCCAGCCTTCAAGAAATTTCTAAGCCACAGCCTTCAAGACAGGTAGAGTGTGTCACATGTCTCATTTTCACCACCATCGAGTCCCTGCAGAGGCCGGACCTGTGGGGCCACAGCGAGGCGTAGGGAGGCTTCACACAGGGTCCCTGCCTCCCAGGACTCGGCACCCAGGGAGCAGCAGGAAGGGCCCGAGGTGCCAGCTCACCAGTAACACACCAGTGTGGTAAACACTGGGTGCCAAGTGAGCGATGCTCGCTGCTCTTCATGCCAGCAACTCTTGCTGAGCACCTACCGTGTGCCAGTCATTTCACATGCCTCATGTAGCCCTTATAACACAGATACCATTTTCCCAATCTGGAGATTGACCTACAGCTCAGAGTGCTCAAGATACTTGCCCAAGGTCACACTGCTTTCAAGGAGTGGGGGTTCACTCACCCATTTGCGAATCCATCTTTCCATTCAGCAAGAGACCAGGGAGTGCCCGCTGCACTGTGGACAGGCGGTCTGTGTCGGAGAGGGATGGCAGATGGCAAGTGAAGAGCATGAACATTGCTGAGTGTTCTGCTGAGGAAGCTGAGTGCCCTGTACGGACTATGGAGGGGCCCTGTGCTAGTCTGCACTGAGGAAGACCGTTTCAGCGGGAGATAAAAGAGGAACAGGGGGTAATAAGATGGAGGACGGGGTGCAGGGGGTTCCCAGCAACAGCACGGTCAGAGGCAAGAGGTGTTGTTGAAGGATGTGTTTAAGATGTTGAAAAGAATAGCAGTGTGGCTCAAGGTTGGAGCACTAAGTGGACAGAAGCAGAGGCATGCAGGCCCTGACCCTTTGCTGTAGGGTGACCCCGGTGCTGAGTTCCTGGGACAATCCAGGTTATGACTCTGGTCCTGACCTAGTTATTAGTGGCACTTCTGTCACTCTCATCAATCTCCCCATTAGGATGACGACTTATGTGGTCAGAGAGAGCCATGGGAAGGACTCAGGAGGGAGCCACATTGTCAGAGGGCTCCTTTGCCTGCAGTGTTGGGCAGCTGAAATAGTATGGTGTTGTCCCAGAGAGGAAAGAGGTGGCTGTGAAGAGGAAAAGAAGTGTGTGTCCCTAGGATCTGGGGGGAGATGTGGGGAGCACTGTTGGGCCCAAGCCCAGTCACTGTGGTTGTCATTGTCCTCCTCCTCCTCCTCTTTCCTCCCAGCTTCCCTCTCTCCTCTAGCCTTAGCAGCAAAGGTTGAATGTGAGGTTTAAGCACAAATGCAGTCACCTATGTTGACAGTGCTTGCAGACCTGGGTTTTCCTTCCTTCCTTTTTTTTTGTACTAGAGAATGAACCCAGGGCCTCATGCATGCTAGGCAAATGCTCTACCACTGAGCTACATCCCTAGCCCTTTGTAATTTTTGAAATGATCTCACTAAGTTGCCTCGACTCACCTTGAACTAGTGATTCTTTTGCCTCCTTGAGTAGTTGGGACTACAGGAATACAACACCACGACCAGTGTAATTTAGTTTTTAATATACATAAAATATTTACAGGGCTCAGGGTAGAAAGGGGTATATACAAGGGGTGCTCAAAATATACACTGAATATTTAAATTTGAAAACACTTATTAAAGCAAAATACCCATTGCCATTCATACCCCTCAAAATATTCCCCCTTCTCTGAACACACTTGTTCCATCATTTCTGCCACACTCTGAAGCAGTTCTGGAAGTCCTCTTTCATAAGTGTCTTTACAAGGTGTAGAAAAAATATGGTGAATGGTGCTGCTGAGCGCCATCCAACAGAAAGGCAGCCTTGTGAAAACATCACAGTGGGTCTTCATCCACCTTATTCACCAGATCTGACACCGCAACTTCTGGCTCTTCCCCAAAGTCAAAATGACCATGAAAGATAAGTGTTCTGAATCAATTCAGGACACTGAGGCAGCCACAACAGCACAACTATAACACTCATGACAGAGGACTTCCCGACTTGCTTCAGAAAGTGGGGAGAGTAATGGGGTAGGTGTGTTTGAAACAAGAGAGGTTAATGGCAATGTGTCTTTTACTGTAATACGTTTTAAAAATGGAAACATTTATCATATGTTTGGATCACACCATACGTATATATTTGTGTGTGTATGTGTGAGCAAGTGAGAGAGAGAGCATGTGCGTGTACGTGTGTTACATGTAGAAAGTCACCCTCCCACCCTTGAGCCCTGGACCCCCAGCTCTGCCCCAGAAGTCTTTCTGCATCTCAGAGAGGACCCCTGGCTGACCAGCCAAGGCTTCTCCCTTCTGCGGTGCCAGCTCTGGTCACACTGCCACACTGCTGTGCGGGACACAGGCGCTCCGGTGCTTGGTAGCGATCATCCCACCTCATGGTCCCTCGGCATTCTATGCTCTTCATAGGCACTCTGCTCTCTACAGTCACAGCGACTCTGAGATGAGACAAGGAGCCCCATTTGGTGGACGGAGACCCCAAGAGATCCAAGACTCACCCAAGATCACACAGTGGCCGAGGGAGCGGGCCAAGAACCCAGGGCTTCCTCTGCTCTCCAGCTCTCTACTCAGGCTGCCCAGACTCAGAGCAGTTAGGAAATTTGTTCAAAGTAGCATGGCTCCCGGGCAGCAGAGCTAGGATTTTAATGGAGACACATCTCTCAGGGTCGGAAGGTCACATCGGGCTGGTTCCCAACTCTTACAAAAAAAGTTAGTGGGACTCTAGTATATATGCCTTAGGTTAATTTTTTCTTCTTTTTTTCAATATAAAGACAGAGAATCTTAGTGCTTAAGGTTTCCTGGACCAATCACTGTATTTTCTGAAAGGAGACTGAAGCCCCAAGACAGGAAATGGTTTGGCCAAGGTCACATGGCCTGGATGAAAACCACCCAGCCTTCCACCTGATATTTTTTTCAACTGACTTTGCTGACTTTGTATACTAGGTAGAAGCTTAACTTGCTCTAATTGTATTCTAAAACACCAAATGGTTTTGATTTTTCTAGAGCAATAAATATCTATCAGAAGTCAAAACAATAAAAAATGCAGGTAGAATCACCTCACTTCATAACTAACATTTGGAAGATCCTAGCCCATTTCCATCTTCGTTCATTAGAAAACAAATGAAGTAGTTACTATCATAAAACCACAAACCACTTGTACAGTCATGGTTGTAAAAAGATTCTCCTGAACACAACTTATAAGTTACACAATAAGTACATACATAGCACCAACCAATAACTCTTTGAATACAGAAGGAATAAAAGTAAAAAGTGGTTAATTACATCGTGACACAGCAATTAGACAAGAGAAAGAAATAAAAGGAATAAAGATAGGAAATGAAGAAGTCAAATTGTCATTATTTACAGATGACATGATGCTCTAAGAAGACCCCAAGAACTCCACCAAAAGTCTTCTAGACTTAATAACCAAATTCAGTCAAGTAGCTGGTTACAGTGTCAACACACAAAAATCAATAGCTTTCCTCTACACGAATAACAGACTCACTGAGAGAAATAGGGCAAATAATTCCTTTCACAATAGCATCCAAAAAACTGAAATACCTAGGAATCATCCTAA
>NW_004624734.1:26204227-26219084 GCF_000247695.1 Heterocephalus glaber | reverse complement strand
AATAATTGATTTAAAAAAAAAAAGAAAAGGGAGAGTTGTTTTATGTGAGAGCACTCGCCTGTGAGTCAAGGTTCAATTGTGGCATTAACACTTGGAATGTATCTTAATATACTGCTAGTTTTGTTTCTCAAAGTTTACATGTGGTATTAACCTCAAGCAAATAAAGTGGAGATTCTAGAACTGCCTTGTCAGAAAGTGGGGCATCACAGTGGGTTAAACATACTCATACCATACTTTTCTAATGTAAATTTAGCATTATAGTAGCCAGCTGTGTAGTCTCAGTAGCTGTACTTGAGGGATACAGGAAACAATCTTCGTATTTGCCCACTTGGTACGACTAACAGCAAGGTGTGTGCCCATGGGCAAAAGTGTCAAATAGAGATTTTTACCTATGTAATGCTCCATGTAACATTTTTGCATATATTTCCCTGGCTATCATGGGGGGTAAAATACCTTCACACCATTTTTCTGTTACATAAACATGTACTTTACTATAATGGAATGTGGTTGTGACTTGTAGCAGCTGGGCCTGGGGCAACTAGGAACCCATTTGTGCATTCATCCACTTGTCAGATGAATGACGAGGTGTATACAAGAGCTCTAAAGCAGCAACAGGTGAGTTTTACCCATGAAATGCTCACTGTTAAATTTCTGTGCATTTAGGATTTGGGTTTTTTTTTAAGTTTCTTTTGATTTTTCTGGTAAAAGTAACCCAATTCAATACAATGTCACATGAAAAACCAGATTTGCAAGTTTTGGAGGAGGTCAAAAGTGAATCATCAGGTGACTCATGCATGGATGATGATGACGATGATGACTTTGTTGTTGGCCATGTGAACCAAAGTTCCTGTGACAGTGAAATGGAGCAAGAATCAACCTATACAGCACAGGGAATCCAGATCTTGATTCAGACAACAAAGAAAACAGAAATGTGAGTGCATATTTGACTAATTAAAATGGTCCCACAAACAAATGGAAATATTATATAGAGCTAAGTTAGTTAGAGGCAGCTAAGGCAGTCAGTTAGGGCTAGACCCTCAAAGAAGTCAATGCAGAAGATAAGAACACATTACAACTATGGCTGGAGGTGCATTCATTGAAAGGCAGGCCTCAAGATAAAGATAAAAATGACTACACCTACCTATTTCCCCAAGGGATGAACAATAATGATTGATATTCTAAATAGACATCAGTCACCTTGAGTAGGGGACCAAGACCTCTTGATCCATCCCTTCTAGTAAAGGTCCTTGTTCTTTCCATGTACACTTACTTGCTACATGACTTGCTTCCCCACTGGATCAATATTACCTAAGTGACTATACTTGTAATCTTACTGGTTAACCATAGTTTTGTCCCACCTTATGCCTACCTTGTGATTTTGTACCCATCTCATGATTTTGCTCTATAAAACTTCTTTGAGAAGTGGGCTTATGGGCAACCCCACTTTCTGGGTCCCCACCTATCCCTCTCAGCCAGGAGCTGTCTATCTCTCAATAAATATTTCTCTGTTAGTTACTTTTCCCTCACTGCTGAGACAAAATACCTGACACCCAAAGGTAGAAGGGAAGAGGTTTATTTAGCTTACAGTTTATAGAGGTTTCAGTCCATAACTGGCTGGCTCCAAGGCAGGGATGGCAAATAGGCATTGAAGAAGAGAAACAATATGGCACGCAAAAAGTAGCAAAGCAACAAGGGAGAACTTCACTGAACCTTTCTGCCTCTTTTATCCCATCCAGACTACCAGAATTAGAGTGGTCCCAAACCACTCTCTCACATGTAGTAGTTTAGCAATCACATGCCCTTAATCTCAGCATCACATATTCCAGATTCAGCTACATGTGACTGAATGAGGCTTTGGGGCGACATCCAGACCCAAGCAATAACAATTTCCTACTGTTAACCTATGTTGTTCCTAGAATTCATTCTTCAATTTTAGAAAACACAGTCATGGCATATCAGATATCTAACAGGTTAAGAGTTACATCTATTTCCCCTGTATCATCCCTATATCATTTTGGAGGCCCCAGTGAGATAATTGGAAGGAGGCCAGAGTTTGCTTTTGTTTCATAGATTCTGGATTCTGACTTGATTAGGTAATCAAAAATTGTCATCCTTGTTTGTCAATTGCTTATGCCTTGAATTTTTATGCCTTGTCTTTGTCAGTTGGTTATGTCTTGCATTTTTATCCCTTTGTTTCTCTTTTATGCATTGTCTTTTGATAAAATTTAAGTTGAGAATATGGGAAGATTATGATTTTTTTTGATGCAACATTTTATTCCTGTTTTGGAATTAGTTGCTGAACTTCCTAGTGTTCCTTTTGACCTGTTTGACTGTTGTGGTTTGTCATCTTATCTCAGGCAGCAGCACTAGGGTAGGGAAAAGTAATGTTAGAATGTCCCCTAGTGGACTTTGATATGAAATGCTATAAAATGGGTCTTTTATGAAATATAGTTCATAGTTAGAAAATATATACATGTCTATAAATAAATCATGGGGTCCCATCTGCCAGTTAAAAGGCAATAGGCTGGCAGCCGTTCTTAAGACTTGAGGAACAGATTTCATTGAGACAAACTGGCCCTGATTGCCACTCTACATCCTAGAGAGAATGTCAAATCTGTTCCGCCTCAGTTTCCTTTCTAATCTGATCTTCCACTGCTGAGGAGGCAATCTTAGCACTTGAGATTCCCCATTCTCACCTTTCCAGGTTGAGAGTGATGACTCATGAGCAAGTTGTCTCAATAGAAGAAAAGACTTCCTTTTTCTGATCTCATTTCTGATCTTTCCCTGCCACTTTGTACTTTCCTTGTTTTTGGAGGCAGGTAAGATTAGAGAAAGGAACCCTGAAGTGTCCCAATCTTTTCCTCCTAAGAACCTTTAAGTTGAGCCCATAGAAAACGAACATTTGTTAATGCCAAAGACAGGGAAGTCATCTTAAATGCAGATAGCTCAGGCTTTTATCTGTCCCTTATAGAGCTCTAACAAACAGTGGATACTCTGCCAACCAGTTAAACGCTCTTAGAGTAGCTGCCACTCTTAAAGCAGAGGACAAGTTTCTCCAGCACCCTTTGGCCAATCCCCTTTGAAGCCAATGGAATGTTGACCAGACAGGCAGATAGATTCCTTTCCAGAGACAAATCTCTGGTTGGATAGAACCAGTGAAAGCTGAGACAACTGAGGGGTCATGGCCAGGGCGACTCTCTGGCGGATATCCAAAGGTTCCTCAGTGGAAGCTGAGTCAAAACAGTCCAACTAGGTAACCAGCAGAAAAATCTCTGCTTATCCATCACCCCTCCCTGCACTCCTCAGTGAGGTGAGAGGTAACTCTCTCTGTGATCTTCTCTGTTGCACAGTGAACAGAGATGACATTGCTAGACCCTCTCCTAAGCCTCCATTAAGAGTTGAGCTACAGGCCAGGCATGATGGCACATGCCTGTAATCCTAGCACTTGGAAGGCTGAGGCAAGAGGATCGCTGTGAGTCTGAGTCCAGCCTGAGCTACATAGTGAGACCCTGTCTCAAAAAAAAAAAGAGTTAAGCTACAGGTTTGGACTTTTCCCTCTGCTAGTAAGTTAGAAAAGCCCCTCTAAGTTTCTCTCCAACTCTCTGAGGGTTAACTTTAGAACTCCTTGATTAGCTAAACCACCCTATAGTGAATGTACCCTTCCCTCCAGGAAGTCAGGCTGAGGCAGCTTCTCTGCCTTCTTAGATTATTTACAAGAGGCCTTGACGAAACACACATCCCTAGCTCCTGATTCGATAGAAAGACAAATTATTCTTAAAGACACGTTTATTACCCAGTCAGCCTCATATATTAGGAAAAAGCTACATAAGATGGCTTTTGTTCCAAATAGTGCACTTGATACTTTAGTGAGAATTGCCTTCTCAGTATTTTATAATCGAGACCAAGAGGAAGCCAAGGGGAGAAAACAGACTAAGAGAGAGCAGCTGCCTTGGTTGTGGCCTTAAGAGAAATAGACCCTAAGTTTGATTCTCAGGGCTCCAAGGATTGCTCAATGACTAAACTCACCTTCTATTGCTGCAAAAAGCCAGGGCACCTTTGGCGGGACTATGATAAGAACTGTCATGATAAGAGGCCCCCTGACAACCCTATTTGCAAAGGTGACCACTGGAAGTTGGACTGCCCTCTGAGTTGAAGGCCCAGGAATCAGACCCATCTTACCAGCTGAGTCCAACAAGGCTGAAGGGCCCTGGGGCACTCTCTTCCTTCTCCCTCTGACCAGACTGTCATCTCCATAGAGGAGCCCTGGGTAATCATGACTATAGAGGGAAAAGAAACCAGCCTATTGCTGGGCACTGGCATATGTCTCTCAATCCTTCTTTTCAACGCTGGTCTTCCTTCCAGCTGTCATACTTCAGTGGAAAGAGTCACTAGCGAGGAGGTAACTATTTCTCACAACCCTTAGGCTATAACTGGGACTGCTTTCTTTTTTACACATTCCTTTTAAATTATGCCTAAACGTCCAGTTCTCTGCCTGGGGAGAGATATCATATCCTGTTTGAATACTGTAATATGCATACACCCATGTCAAGTATGCCATCTTCCCCCATAGAGACAGAAATAAATCCTAAAGTATGGGAAACTAAAGGTAAAATAGGCAGAGCAATCAGAGCTGCCCCGGTACAAATATATCTCAAAGATCCTACTATTTTTACCCACCAGAGACAATACACTCTAAGGCCTAAAGTTAAAAGATAACTATTGCCTATAACTGACAACTTAAAGCCATAAAGTTTACTTAAAGTCTGTAATAGCCTTTGCAACACTCCAATCTTGGGAGTTCAAAAACCAAATGAAGAGTGGAGGCTGGTATAGGACCTTAGATTGGTAAATGAGTCAACAGTGCCAGTTCACCCAGTGGTACCTAACCTGTACACTCTCCCTTCTCAGATCCCAGAAGATACCAGTTGGTTTTCAGCGTTAGATTTAAAAGATACCTCCTCCTCCTCCTCCTCCTCCTCCACCTCCTCCATACCAGGGCTCAAACTCAGGACTTTGTGCTTGCGAGGCAGGTGGCAGAACCACTGAGCTAAATCTCTGGTCCTAGGATACCTTCTTTTGTATTCCTTTACATACAGATTCTCAACTTCTTTTTGTCTTCAAGAATCCTCATGACCAGGCCTCTCAACTGACTTGGATTGTGCCTCCTCAAGGGTCCAGAGACAATCCTCATCTTTTTGGGCAAGTGCTTGCCCACTAGTATGTTTTCTTGAATTTTCCCAAGTCACAGTCCTGCAATATGTAGATAATATACCAGTATGTGCCCCCTCAGAAGAGATCTCTAGCTAAGGCATCTGTGCTCTGCTAAATTTTCTAGCATACAGAGATTATAAGGTCTCTAGGTCTAAGGTACAACTTTGCAGCCTTGAGGTAAAATTCTTGGGCCTTACCATATCTAAGAGAACCAGAAGGGAAGAGAAAATTAAACCAATACTTTCCTTCCTGCAACCCAAGATCCTAAGACAGCTGAGGTGTTTCCTAAAAATTATAGGTTTTTGTTGCCTTTAGATAGTAAGATAAGGTGAGATCACATGACCTCTCCATCAGCTTATAAAGAAAGCCCAAAAGGCAGATATCCATATTTTAACCTGGGAACCTGATTCCCAAAATGCATTCCAGAAGCTTAAACAAGTATTTCTAAATGCCCCAACACTGAGCCTACCAACAGGCCACTGTTTCAATCTATATGTTGATAAAAGGTTGGACATGGCTTTAGGAATGCTTATGGGGGATTGAGGACCTGCTCAACAGCCTATAGGATATCTGAGTCATAAATTAGACATTGTAGCAAAGAAATAGCCTACGTGCCTTACAGCTGTGGTTGCTGTAGCTCTCCTAGTACCGGAGGCATCCAACATGACTTTAGGAAAGATCTCATAATATATTCACCTCACAATGTGGCAGGACTTCTTCCTTCCAAAGGGAGCCTATGGCTATCAGACAACTGACCTCTTAAATACCAGGCTCTACTTCTAAAAGAACCAGCTATCCAAATAAAGACACGTTCTTCCTCAAACTCTGCCACCTTTCTACTAGAAAAGGAAAAAATTGAGGGTAAAAGACATGACTGCAAACGGATAATTCTCCATATATATGCAGCCAGAAAAGACTTACTAGACAAATCCTTTACTGACCCTGATTTGACCCTTTTCTGTGAAGGCAGTTCCTTCGTGGGAAATGGGACAAAAATGGGTATGCAGTAGTGACTCTACATTAGACACTTAAAACTTCCTCACCTGCCCCTGGGACTAGTGCTTAGCTAACAAAACTCATAACTTTGACCAGGGCTTTACAGCTCAGTAAAGGACAAAAAGTCAATATTTATACTGACTCAAAGTATGCTTTCCTAGTATTACATGTCCACATAGCAATATAAAAAATTATCTGACAGCCAATAGATCTCACATAAACTATCATAAGGAAATAGATAAACTTTTATCATCTGTCTATATGCCCTCCAAATTGGCAGTTATTCACTATAGAGGACACCACAAAAGAGTTAACAAAGTATCTGAAGATAATCAACTGGCTGACACAGCTGCAAAAAAAGCTGCTTGAGGGCCCCTCCTTCAGTCCACCCTGATCTGGGAAGTTGTCCCTTGATCATACTTGACCCAAATATTCTCAGCCAAAAATTGAGTGGGCTCTCTCCCGTGGGTGTTGGTTCCTTCCACCAGGATGGTTACATCAGATGATGGTAAATTGTTCTTTCCTTGTGCTAATCAATGGAAAACTATTAAGTCTTTACATCAAACCTTTCACTAGGAGAGAGACAAGACCTACCAGATGGCCTCAAAATTATTCATTAAAAGGAGACTTTCTTAGACAATACAACAGATAGTTAAGACATGTGAGTTCTGCCAAAAGAACAATCCTTTTAACTAGACCATAGCCCCTCCAGGTATATAGAGACACAGTAAATACCCTGGAGAAGATTGGCAACTCAATTTTATGTGTATGCCAAAGAGTAAGGGACTCCAATACTTATTGGTCTGGGTAGATACTTTCACAAACTGGGTTAAAGCCTTTCCTTATAAAACAGAAAAGGCACAAGAGGTGGTAAAGGTTTTGATCTCAAAAATAATCCTCAGATTTAGACTTCCTAAGAGCTTACAGAGTGATAATGGGCCTTCTTTTAAGGCAACAGTCATACAGGGTGTCTCTCGGCACTGAGCATTCTCTATCACCTTCACTGTGTATAGAAGCCACAATCATTGAAAAAGGAAAAAGAGAGAGAGACCCTAAAAGACATCTTCACAAAATGGCTCATAGAACTCATCTACAGTACCCTCACTTACTACCTTTAGCTCTTATCGAAGTAAAAAATTCACCTCAAATTCTAGGCCTTTGTCCATTTAAAATGCTTTATAGACATCCTTTTCTCACCAATGATTTTCTCTTTGATAGAAAAACAGATGCCTTACTAAAAGATGTCACCTCAATGGGCTAAATTCCAACAGACTCTTCAATAGCTAACAAAATCTCAGCCTAAAAAATGAAAAATCTCATATTCTACCCTAGAGATTTAATACTGGTGAAATCTCTTCCCTTATCATCTCCTTCTCTAGGACCAACTTGAGAAGGACCATACACCATGATCCTGTTAAGTCCATCAGGTGTCAAGGTAACAGGCCTAGACTCCTAGATATACCACACCCAACTGAAGCCCTGGGAACCAAAAACTGTCTCTAAGTGTGAGACAACCTCCAAACAAACGGTTTACTCCTGTAAACCCATAAAAGATTTAAAATTCTTGTTCAAAAAGAAAGCAAAGCCTTCAGATAAGTAATCTAACCCTTTTACTAATCACTTCACCACTTAAAAGAGAGTATAATTCCTTTCTAGTGTGGGCACAAAAATACAGAGTCGTGGAGGCGGCGGAGCGCGATGGCGGGGGAGATGTAGGTGAGTGCGGCGCGGCGCTCCCCGCGGACCCCTCCCGCCGGCGCCCTCCCGCCGGCGCCCTCCGCCCGGCCCGCATTGTGAGGTCAGGCGGGCCGGCCTCACGCCCGAGGCGCCGCGGAGTCGCTGCCGCGCCGCTGGCCCCTTCGCCGCCGCCCGGGTCAGCCCCAGCCGGGACGGGACGCGCGGGAGAGGCCGCGAGGGGCCGCGCTCCGGCGCCGCAGCCTGGGAAGGGCGCGCGCCAGAGTCGGGAGCGCGGGGAGCAGGGAGCAGGCGAGCGCCTGGCCCGGACGCCCGCAGGCCTGGCTCGGCTGACCGTCCGCCTCGAGGGAGCCGTTGGATGGAAACCCCGGATCGTGGAACATGTACTGAGCCAGCCTTCTGGCTTAATGGGAGTGCTTGTGCAACTGAACACAACCAAAGTATGGATATGGGAAACCAACATCCTTCCATTACTAGACTTCAGGAAATCCAAAAGGAAGTAAAAAGTATAGAACAGCAAGTAATCAGCTTCAGTGGTCTGTCAAGTGACAAGAATTACAAGAAACTGGAGCGGATTCTAAGAAAGCGACTGTTTGAAATAGACTCTGTTGATACCGAAGGAAAGGGGGACATTCAGCAAGCTAGGAAAAGGGCGGCGCAGGAGACAGAACGCCTTCTCAAAGAGTTGGAGCAGAATGCAAACCACCCGCAACGGATCGAGATACAGAACATCTTCAATGAAGCACAGGCCCTCGTGAGAGAGAAGATCGTTCCCTTTTACAGCGGAGGCAGCGGCATAACTGATGACATTGAGGAAGGCATCCAGGATATCATTCTGAGGCTGACCCATGTTAAAACGGGAGGCAAGATCTCTTTACGGAAAGCAAAATATCACACTCTAACCAAAATCTGTGCCGTGCAAGAGATTGTCGAAGACTGTGTGAAAAAGCAGCCTTCCCTGCCACTTTCTGAAGATGCACATCCCTCTGTCGCCAAGATCAACTCTGTGATGTGTGAAGTGAACAAGGCCAGAGGTGTGGTCATGGCACTCCTGATGGGTGTGGACAGTAGTGAGACTTGCAGGCACTTGTCCTGCGTGCTCTCGGGGCTGATTGCCAATCTGGATCCTCTAGATGTGTGCGGAAACACAGGAATCAGAAACTATCGGAGGGAGGTGGTGGAAGACATCAACAAATTACTGAAGTATTTGGATTTAGAGGAGGAAGCCCATACTACACATGCTTTTGACCTGAGACAGAACCATTCCATTTTGAAAATAGAAAAGGTCCTCAAGAGGATGAGAGAAATAAAAAATGAATTTCTTCAAGCTCAGAACCCTCCTGAATTGTACCTGAGCTCCAAGACAGAACTGCAGGGTTTGATTGGACAGCTGGATGAGGTAAGTCTTGAAAAAAACCCCTGCATCCAGGAAGCCAGGAGAAGGGCTGTGATTGAAGTGCAAACCCTACTCACGTCGACCTGAAGGAGGCGCTGGAGAAAAGGAAGCAGTTTGCCTGTGAGGAGCACCCCTCACACCAGGCAGTCTGGGATGTGCTTGGAAGCCTGTCGGAGATCCAGGGAGAGGTCCTCCCGTTCGATGGAAACCGAGCTGATAAGAACTACATCCGGCTGGAGGAGCTGCTGACCAAGCAGCTGCTGGCCCTGGATGCCGTGGACCCACAGGATGAGAAGTGTAAGGCTGCCAGGAACACAGGCCGTGAAGCTGGCCCAGAATATCCTCAGCTATCTCGACCTGAAATCCGATGAGTGGGAGTACTAAAATGCCAGCGCTCTCGCAGCGATCTTGCTCGTTTTGCACTTGATACACACTTTTATGTATTTATGGAGAGCTTTCAGCTCAGGGAACCCAAGTGTGATTTATACGTGCATATTTCAATCTCAGTATTTATGACTTAAGTAAGTTATATTCAGGATCTTTGCTGCTTTTGATGTTGCAAAACTATTACAGCTCATTAACCTTTCCATTTAGATCATCCATATGATGTGTGGTTTGTTTGGTTTGTTTTCTGTGTTTCGCTTGTGAGTTTTTAATCAGAACATGGAATAGAAGCAGCATTCATAATTTTTAAATGGGTTGTGCAAACATTGAAATGCAGAAACTTCAAAACCTAGAAATAGATATAACCTTACATAACAGGGAAATTATGAGAAGGAGGACATTTTTTGGTAAAGTCTAAGCAGTAGGTTTTATGCTAAATAAAGCAGAAAGGTTTTTTCACTTACAAGGCCTGAATGGTCCCTTATAAGTGGGTCATTTATATATTTATATAAATGAGGAGGGATGGTTTATATGTTGTATAGAGAAGGTGGGGTCATCTATATGTTATATAAATGAGATGGGATTGTTTGTTTCTGTTTGTATTGTCTGTTCTTTCATAAACATTTTTGTTTAAAAAAAATAGAGAGAGTCGTTATAACAAATGGCTTGCTAGATATATGGCCTGTCAAGTATGTCAGGACTTCTTTGGTGGGTATCCCCACTTCAAGGAGATGATTAAAATAAGCTCTAAAACTATATTGATGAGACATGAAAGAGTTCAATCATTCATAGTTTAGCCCACTGTTACAAGGTAACTGAGTGGCCTATAAACTACACCCTTAACGATTCTAGACATAATCAAATTTTTTCTAACAATGCCACTAAAGCCTCTCTACAGACTCTAATAAACAGACTCTAGTAAAACTCCTATTACTCTAGTAAACTCTAGTAAACCCCTCCAAACTTGACATATCAGACATCTAACAGGTTGGGAGTTACATCCATTTCCCCTATATATATCATCCCCAGATCAGAATAATCCAATGTTAGATCTAGGTCTGAAAATATAATGAGGATCTTCACAGGGGTGAAACCTATTGGATGGAATGACAACACTGCCATTCAATGTTGGGAATTATTTGTAATGGATGAAATGCTACAAGATGTTGTGAAATACATAAATGATGAAATACAAGTAAAATATTCTGTTCATCCATAGCCATATTAAAAAATGTGTTTATTATGACACCTCACTAGCTGAACTGAAGTAATCATAGGTCTGCTGCACTTAGCAGGGCTTTCTCATGGTAATCACAGGAATGTAAAAGACTTACAGAGAAGCAATGGGTTTGGCCTTGAGATTTGTAGAATAACAATGACACTGAGGAGATTTGGTTTCCTTCAGAATTGTCTGAGGTTTGCTGACAAAACCACTTGCCAAGAAAGAAAAAGAACTGATAATCTGGCTGCTATCTGCTCATTGTTTCAGAGACTTGTCACAGCCTAATTATCAAGGAATTCACACACCATCTGAATACATGACTATTGATGAACATCTTGGAGTATAGCTTTAGGCAGTATATGCCAAAAAAGCCTTCAAAATATAGTATAAAAATATATGCCTGATAGATGTAAAGACATATTATACTTTCAATTTAGAAATTTATCCTGGCAGTCAGCCACCAGGTCTTCATTCATATAGTAATAAACTCAATGATGTTGTGAACAGACTTGTTGCTCTCATCTTCCAAACTAATTGGAATGTAACATTTGACAATTGGTTTATCAGTTTCTGATTGATGTTACATGTGCTAACAGAGCACAAGTTGACCATTGTAGGAACTGTACACAAGAACAAAGCAGAAATTCCCAATGAAATGTTGTGATTTCAAAACAGAGAATTGTATAGTACAATCTTTGGATTTCAGAAAGATATAATACTATGCAAAGAAAAACAAACTGCTACTGCTGATCTCAAGTCAACATTGCACCATGATGGAAAAATTGACAGAGAAACTGTTACAGTTGAGTGGGCAAAAATGATGCACTTTCTCTTTTTACTAATGTCAGCCATCTGCATGACCTCATAAGGTTAAACCTAAATAATCATTAGGGTGATATTGTATTTATGATTGAATGGAGAAAAAGGAGGTGGCTCACACAACTTTCCTGTCCTAAGATTATGGAAACATGGAGAATCATTAGGTTGGTGTGGAGTTTACAGTTGACCAAAGGGAAGAGAAGGGAGTGACTCAGCTCCTTTGTTTCCAACTGCACTAAAACCTCAACAAAACTGAGGTCTGAGATGATAACTTTTTACAACAAAACCAAAGGTGGAGTAGATGTTGTTGATGAGTTACGCAACAACTATGATGTCACTTAAAACACAAAGCATTGGCCAATGGTTGTGTTTTACTCAATCCTAAACATGTGTAGCATAGTTTGATACTTTATAAAGAAAATAACAAAATATCATGGAGAAATTTTCTTAGAGGATTGAGACTAGAACTCATAAGAGATTGCTTACAACAGAGGAAGAACAAAATGTTTCTGCCCTGGGAACTATGCAAAAAAAATTGTGGAGCACACTGGTGACCTGACAGGTGAACAGACATGTGCAACATCACAAAGACCTACTACAACAACAGGAAAATAAAAAAGATGTCAACTCTGTCCTGCAAAAAAAGGATAAGAAAACAAAACATATGTGCTATCAGTGTAAGTGATATTCGTGGATGGAAAATGCAGTTTTCACATGTGAAGACTGCTGTGGGTGTGACAATGGAAGCAAAGATTATTTCTGTGGTAGACTTTTGTTTGTATTTACATTGTAGTTCACATAGGTTTTTATTTCTAATGTTATCTTTTAGGTTTTGTAAGCAAGTTAACAGCTGATGTGAAAATGTTGGTGTCAATTCTAAGCACTCATTACATATTTGATATTTTATTTTATTGATATCTTATTTTCCTATGAAGTGCACATTGTACAATATAGTAAGAAGCTCCTGACGAAGATGACAAGAGAGGTGACAAGAACAGCCTGCCACACAGGAAAGGAAAGCAAAAGACATGTGCTCTCAGTGTAAGCAATATGTGTGTATGGAACATGCTGTTTGTTGTTATGTGTGAAGACTGCCTTGGGTGTGACAATTGAAGTAAAGATTATTTTTGATGTAGAGTTCTACTGGTATTTTCATTGTATTTCATATAAGAATTTATTTTTGTTGTTATTTTTTGGACTTTGTAAACCAAGAAACAGTTGATGTTGAAAATTTTAATGCTTTTTTATAAACCCTCAATAAATATTAAAAATTACTTTATATTTTTCCTGTTAAGTACTTATTGTTCAGTATAATAAAAAAAATTAAAATTAATAATTCATCATTAGAAATATTCTAAAGAATAAATGTGGGTATTATACAGGCACCATGATGTTCCTTTAACACAAAATTGGTGTAATGCCTTGGGTTAAGGAAGTGGTTGAAAGATTCTGGGAAGATTTGTTAGGTAAGAGCAAAGGACTCAGCATCTGACTCTGTCCTCGGGAAGTAGGAGGCATTTTCACTCAGGCAGTGGTGGTACATGGTGAGGAGACACCAGCACCTTGGAGAGCTCTTGCTGGCCGCCTCTGCAGCCAGGTTGGTGGGAGAAGCTACCACTAAATGAGGGTTTCTTGATGTCGCTGGGGAATGTAGGATTTCTGAAGCCTGACACAAAAGGAATAACTGCATTATGGGCAGCAGGGTCCTCACTGACTAATATCCAAGCCAGTTCACAGACCCAGAGTCCAGTGATGCTGGATGCTCTGAAACAGAAGCCCTGCATTACCATCACACACATTCAAGAGGCACTTCCCAAATCCTTCCCTAAAGTATCAGTGTACAGGGAGTGGAAGGGAATTCTCAGCCCCCATTAACACTAGGGATGTGAGATGACACTGATACCAGGGTACCTGAAACACTGTCCTGGTGTTTAGAGGCAAACAGATAAAAGATGTTCTGGCCCAAGCCTGCCTCACAGTGCATCCAATTGTGTATTACAGTCATATATATCCTCCCTATCTTTGAGTGTATATGTGGAACAGATGCTGAAGGGATGCAGAGCCTTCACATTCATTCCCTGACCAGTGGAATAAATTTTGATAGGAAATGCCAAGTGCAACCACTTAAAACAGTTCCACCCCAGCCGAGATAGTAAGTCAGAAATGATACTGCACCCTACAAGCAATTACAGAGAAGACACCACCAGTGAAGACTTAAAGAATGCCGAGGTAGTGGTGTTACCAGTTAAATCCCTTTGGACTCACTTATTGGAACCCTGCATAGGTCAGGTGGATTATGGTGGGTGATAAACTATAAACCTAACCTGTCACTGCCATCATGCTTATCACCATTAGAACAGATAAGACACCCTTCATCACTCAGGAAATGCATTCTTCTCAATTCCCATTGATAAGGAGGATCAGAAATAGCTCGCTTTAATTGGTGTCATGACTTGGATCTGGAATGGCCTCCAAAGACCTGTGTGATAATGGCTTTGTTCCTGGCCTGTGGTGCTATTGGGCAATGGTGGAACCTTTAAAGGTGGAAAAAATAGGAGGCAGTTAAGTCACTGGAGGTGGAAAGGCTATGGGGACCCAGCCTCTTCCTCTCTGGTTTCACTTCCTGGCTGCAGTGAGGTGAGCAGCTTCCTCCACCACACACTCAGTGCTACAATATACTGTCTCATCACAGATCCACAGGTAACACGGCCAAGAGACCCAGAACTGAAGACCCTAAAACAATGAGTGAAAACAAACCTTTCCTTCTTATACATTGATTTGATCATGCAATTTGTCACAGTGATGGAAAGTCAATACAGTTAATAAGCGTACTCTGCAATTCTATTTGTTGGTATTATTATAATAGAATTAATATATTTTTCTCAATGCACATCAATAAGAATGATCAAAAACAGGTTACTTTCTTTTTTTAATTCTGAAATTTATTTAGAAACAGAGACAATCTGTCTTTTCGTAGTAGATATCTACAGCTGAATTATATAGCAAGGCATATTCTAAATGTCATGCTTTTTTTTACTTTTTAACATTTTCATATTTTATTGGTACATTTTAGGTATACAATATAATGACATTCATTATTGGAAATTTGCACCTTTACATAATCTCTCTTGGTT
>NW_004624734.1:26185812-26200455 GCF_000247695.1 Heterocephalus glaber | reverse complement strand
GGATTTGCTTCTTGACCCATTCTGCCAGTCTATTTCTTTTGATTGGTGAATTGAGACCATTAACGTTGATGGTTATAACTGAAACGTACTGACTTGTCATTGCCATGACTTTTTCTTTTTTGTGTGTTCTCCCCCTTTACATTTAATTTCTTATTTCTCCCAATGAATTCATTCTGCTGTGC
Organism: Heterocephalus glaber; assembly: GCF_000247695.1. The sequence continues at coordinate 26,200,273 of NW_004624734.1, read as the reverse complement.
TTCCTGAAGATGTGATCCTCATTGTGTTTTCCAAGGATATTGTCTAATAGTTTTCGGAGTCTGTTTTGGTATTCATGAGGTTCCTAAGGTGCTCTTTTTCATGAAAGTATCTTATTTCTCCATCAATTTTGAAAGATAGTTTTGCAGGGTACATCAATCTGGATTGGAGGCTGTATTGTCAAAAAATCTTTGGAGTGCTGGTTTGGTATTCACGAAGTTCCTAAGGTGCTCTTTGTCATGAAAGTATCTTATTTCTCCATCAATTTAAAAAGATTGTTTTGCAGGGTACATCAATCTGGGTTGGAGGCTGTTTTCTTTTAGGGTTTGGAATACATCACTCTAAGCTCTTCTTGCCTTGAGAGTTTGCACTGAGAATTCTGCTGTGATTCTGATGGGCTTTCCTTTGCATGTAATTTATTTCTTTTCTCTAACTGCTTATAGAACTTTGTTCTTCTGTTGGGTTTCTGGAATCTTAACAATTATATTCCTATTGATCAAGGCTAGTTGGAGTCCTATATGCCTCACTCATCTGTATGTCAAGTTTTTTCCCATGCTTGGGAAGTTTTCTGCCATTACTTCTGTGAACATTTTTATGTCATCTGCACTGTTTCCAAAAAAGGTTACTCTCACATGGGAAAGACAGAGGTACCTGCTCATTGCCTAGCTTGTCAACTATGTTAACTCTCCAGCTCCATATCATACTATAATCCATGGGGTCCCTGAGCTCCCTGAGCTCCCTGACACTCCACAGAAACCTACTGCTCCTGTTGTATTGATAGCATTGTGCTAATTAGATCTGCACAGTAGGAAGTGCCAGGTACTCTCATTGCCTAATAAGGCACACAAGAATGAGACAATGAGAAAGAAGTCCCACTTGGATCCAGGGACCTGTCATATTGATAGCATCCACAATGGTCCAATCTGGGGCATAACATCTCATTCCAAATTATGGCCAGGTTATAGCACTTTGAGCATATCCCTCCCTCCCCTCACCAGGGAGAAAGAAGGATGGAGCTTGGAGGACCTCTTTGGATTTTGGAGGCAATATACATACTATGAGTGGGGATAGTGCTCTAATTCATTTGTCAGTGACTTAGAAAGCAGCCCATTTTGACGGTGCCTAGAGCATGAGAAGGCTCTGTAACAGGTTCAGGCCGTGGAACAACTGGTCTTCCTCCTGTATCATGTAACTGCAGATCTAACATAGGTGGAGGTATGTGTGTAGGGTGCTGGATATTTTGAATGCACAACTCCTGATAAATTAAAATATAACTTTATATGTTCACTCCCACTGTCCTTTTGACATTTACCCAATGGAGATCATTTTTCTTCAGCTCAGATGAACGATTCAACAGGACTGGAACCTTGCTGCTCACTGTCATGTAAGAGACAGTCCCATTCCACTCTAAGTCACAATCCACTGATAGAAGGTCTGGTCTAAGAAAATTGAAACCCCCAACTGTATTATGTTCAAACTTTCACCCCTCCTTGGCATAAGCCTGCTTCTAGTTGGCAACCAATAGCAGGGAAGGAAGAGCTGTTATCTGTTAGGGCTTGGATCTATAGTGTCTCCCAAAAGCTCATATATTGAAAGTTTTGCAGTGGTCTTCAGGGGTGAGGCCTTTGAAAGGTGATTGGATCATGACAGCTCTGACCTCATAAATGGGTTAGTCCATTTATGAATTCATAGCTTAGTGGGGGTTTGGTGGAAATGTATGAGGTCAGACCTCGTTCAAGGCAGTATTTTGGCCCTGATCTCCCGCCCCCCCGCTTCCCTGCTGCCATGAGGTGCTTGTTCCTCACCACAGGCACAAAACAATGTGGCCGGGCAACCATGGACTGAAACCTCTGAAACTGTAAGCCAGACACATCTTTCCTCCTTTGAAGTTGTTTTCTTCAGTATTTTGTTATAGAAACAGAAAGCTGACTCATATTGTCTTCTCTCTGTTTCTCCCCTTGCCTATTTCTTTCATCCCAAGTTGACTGCCTAGTTTCTGACCCCTCCCAGGGGTGGAGTAGGATGTAGAAGCTGTGGTGAGGGGAGAAATGGCCTCATAGCCTTCACATATAGGGTTGAGTAGGCTTTGGTTACTCTGGTTTTGTCACATGTTTGAAACAGATTCTTTCATGGGTCCTTTTGTGGGGCCTTCTGAGGTTTCTGTCTCCAGGGACCTCTCTCCTACATGTCCCTCCATCTGGGAAAGAGGTGCTTCCACTGCCCTTGGGACTGCAGTCACCTCCAGCTCCTTGCTGGCACAACCAGGCATCCTGCAGATGGCTCTGATGCACAGAACCCAGGACAGACAGCAGCCCACACCATGCCTCAGGAAGAACTTGGCCATCCTTTAGCCAGAGACACTCAGGGTATAGACTCAGCCCAGGACATCTACTTCTTCAAGTGACCTCATGAGAACCCCTTCCCCACATGGCTTGAGTTCCTCCCTCCTGCCTGGGGAAGGGTGAAGACAGCAGGTTCTCTCCAAAGAAATTTCCCTGTAGAGCCTTCTTCATGTCTCTGTTTAGAGCCCTTGTTATATGCTCAATGAGACAAGGGTTCAGTCATTTTGGAAATAGTTCTTTAGAACATGCATGGTCTGCACATAATGATCTGGCTTCATTTTTATTGTACCTTAGTGTTTCAGTCAAAATTTTAGAACTAGGTATGGTGGTACATGCCTGTGATTCCAACACTCAGAGGCTGAGTCAGGAGGATTACTTTGAGTTCAAGGCCAGTCTAAGTACATAGCAAGACCCTGTCTCAAAAAGCCAAAAAAACCCCCCAAAACAACCCAACCCTTTAATTTTAATGTCCTGGTTCATTGTATTCTTGAGTTCAATGACAGATGAGTAGATAATGGTTATAAAGGCCTACAGGCTCATATTATCCAGGCGTAAAAGAGAATTGTAAGGACTGGGGTTGTGGCTCAATGGTTGATGATGCTCTCCTAGCAGACATGAGGCTATTGGTTTGGCCCCCAGCACTGAAATAGAAAAAAGGAAAAACAGGTGCGCACAATTACAGAAGACAGTATGGCTCCCTATGTTAGTCATTTCCTACATTTTCACTGAGACAAAATACCTGATACCCACAAATTATAGGAGAGAAGGTTTATTTTGACAGTTTCAGTGGGTTCAGTCCATGGTAAGCTGGCTCCAAGGCAGAAATGGCATGGTAGAAGAGCATGGCAGAGGAAAGCTGCTCAACCCATGGTGGCCAGGAAGCAGAGAGAGAAAGGGGAGTGAAGAACAGGAGTACACTCTTGCAGTTCACATCCCCAGTTATCCACCTTCTAGCAGGCCCCATCTCCTAACACCACATTTAGCCACAAACTCAGCAATAGATTAATCCACTGATGAGTATAGCCCACCCATGATCCAATCACCTTCCAAAAGCCCCATCTGTGAATACATGAGACTTTGGAGGGGACATTTTAGATCTGAATCATAACATTATGCCCTTCACCTGGGGCAAGTGAGCCCTGGGTTTGATGCCCAGCACTGAAAAAATAAACAAAGAAAAGAATTTTTTTAAAAAGTTGTGGGCCGGAGAATTAACTCAGTGGTGCCACCACCTGCCTCACAAGTGCAAGGTCCTGAGTTCGATCCCTGCTACCAAACAAAAAAAAGTTGTGCACAATTACAGAAGATAATGTGCTTTCCCAATGAACCAAGGAAAGGTAAGAACTCTTATAGAGTACTTAGCATAGGCTTAGTTCTTATAAGGTAGGGAGTGTCTTTAAGTCCTGTTTTATTGATGAGGAAACAAAGGCTTATATAAGAGACTTGTTCAACATCCCATGGCTGGCACTACTGGATTCAGTTCAACCAACATTTATTGAGCTCCTAGGCTGGATGGCAAATATGGACCCAACAAAATTCCTGCCTTCAGGGCAGGCACAGTACCTTGGGGAGCAGACAGATCTGTAAGGTAAGAGCTGGACTGGGGACACATCTAGGGTGACAATAAGAAGACTTCCATTTGGGGGTCAGGTGACTCTTGAGCCTGTAAAACTTTCCTTCCAAGGGAAAATCAAACCCCTCCTTTACTGGGCATACACCATGGTTGAGTGACCATTTTATTGCCCCCTCCCCCCTGCCCAGAGTAGCTCATATATTTTAATATTAAACATTTCACTATTTTTACAGCAGCCCCACCCATCCCTGGTGGTCAGCCCAGTAGTGCATGAAGTGTTCTGTCATCCCCTAGTTGCCTCTTGTAGGTGACCAGAGCCTGTCCTTGCAGAGTGATTGCCTCATTCTCAGGCTTCTCTCACTGGCGTCCACTACAGTTATTCAATCCTAGCTTGACACCCTTCCTGAGACAGAAAGACTTGACAAGCCAGCTACAGGTCTCTGCAGCTCCACTCTTTCTAGGGCTCTATCCTTCCAGCTCTGCCATATTTATAGCCCAAATGGTAAGGGTGTGATTATTCTCCTTCTCTGCCTTTCTTTTCTTGAAATAAAGATTCAGCCTACCTTCCTATTAACCCAGCTTTGCATAACCCTGCGGGAGAAGAATCTCCTCAGGGCCTGGGGACCTGAGCATCTGAACTTTCTGACTTTGAACAGTGTTTCCAAAAAAGCGTTTCCTCTTTGAAGCCACAGAGGAAATCAGAAGAGACTTTCCTCAATTGCATTCCCTTCCAGTAGCTGAAATCTTTGCATTTCTAAATCATCCTGAGCCAGAGCTCTAGATGCATGCTTTCTTGTTAGAAAAGGAAGGGAATCCACAGAGGAGGGGAGTCCAAGGTCACAGCCCCTGGGTCTTATGAAATTGGCACCAGGGAAACCTTTAGGTTCTTCAGAGAGGGGCTTTTCAGGCTAGTTGGGCAAGGCAGATCCCAGTCTGCATCAGGCAGGCGGAAGGGCGGCTGGCTCTGGGGCTGACTCCATCCCTGAGGCACTTCACCAATGAGCTACTACATGTAGGCTGAGTTCCTGATCCCAATCCTCCCACAAGCTGGAAATTAGGACTTTCGAAAAAGGGCTTCCTTTCATCATGGGCTGATAGATAAATAATTAATAGGATTTACTAAATTACATAAATATGAAAGCTGTTTACAAGTATAACACATAGGTGTGGATTTCATTTTGCAGCCAATTCCTCCTCAGCAGGAAATTTATGCTAGTAGTCTAGCCAGGATGAGGTGGCTAAACTGAGTGAAACTGTGTCTGTTTATCTTCATCTTCTTTACTTAAATATTTACTTGAAAAACACAAAAGTGTTCAGAATGACCTATAATTAAGAGAATGGAAAGAAAAGCACAGACTTGAAGAGAATATTTGCAAAAATACATCTTGATAAGGGCTTCATATCCAAAATATACAGAGAACTGTTAAGTCTCAACAATAAGAAAGCAAACAACCCAATTTTAAAAATGGGCAAAAGATCTAAAATGACACCTCATTAAAGAAGATATACAAACATCAAATAAACATATGAAAAGATGCTCAACATCACATGCCATTAGGGAATTGTAAATTAAACTAAGTTACCTGCTACACACCAATTAGAGTGGCTAAAATCCAAAACACAGATAACACCAAATCCTGCCAAGGATGTGGAGTGACAAAACTCTCATTCATTGCTGGTGGGAATGCAAAATGGTACAGCCACTTTGGAAGACAGTTTGGCAGGTTCTCACAAAACCAAACATATTCTGACCATACAATCCAGCAACTGCACTCCTTAATATTTACCCACATAAGTTGAAACTTATGTCCACACAAAAGCTCATAGCCACTCCACTCATACTTGCCAAAAATTGGAAGAAACCAAGGGTTCTTCAGTAGACAAATGGATAAACAATCTGGTAAATGCATATAATGGAATATTATTTAGCAATAAAAAGAAATGAAGGACCAGGGGTACAGCTTGCTGATAGAACACTTGCTGGCATGTGAGAGGTCCTGGGTTTGATCCCCAGCACCACCAAAACAAAACAAAACAAAACAAAACATAGAGCTATCAATCCATTAACAAAATATGGAGGAAACTTAAGTGCGTATTGCTAAATGAAAGAAACCAGTCTGGAAAAACCACATACTGTATACAATTCCAACTATTTAACATCATGGAAAAGGCAAGAGTATAAAAGAGTAAAAAGATCAATGGTTGCCAGGGACTCGAAGTGGGGAGAGGGATGAACAGATGGAGCATAGCTATTCTGAGTGAACTGTAATGGTGGATGCATGACATGTGCATTTGTCAAAACCCATAGAACTGTGCAACTGTAGAGTAAATCCTAATTTACACTACGGATTTTTGTTAATAATAATATATTGCCAGGCATGGTGGCCCATGCCTATAATCCCAGCACTTGGAAGGCTGAGGCAGGAGGATGGCCATGAGTTCAAGGCCAGCCTGAGCTACACAATAAGACCTTGTCTCAAAAAAAATTATCTTGGCTTCTCAACTGTAATCAATGTACTACATTAGTGCAAGCTATTATAATAGGAGAAACTGTCAGGGAGAAGGTGCAGGGTTGGGGAGTGGAGAAAGAGTGAGAATGTAGAAATTCTTTTTTTGTGTGAGGTATTAGGGCTTGAACTCAGGACTTTGTACTTGTGAGGCAGGCATGGCATCACTAAGCTAAATCCCCGGCCCAAAACTCAACTTTCTACTCACATTTTTCTATAAACCTAAAAATAGGTTAATATTAAAATATTAATTTTTAAGAGACTTATGAGCCAATCCTTTTTTTTTCATGTAGCACTAGGGATCAAATGCAGGGCCTCAAGGATCCCTTATAAGAAAATGCTGTACCATTGAACTAAGCCCCCAGCCCTCATTTTTCTCTCTTTATTTAAAAGACATAAAATAAGAGATAGACACCTCTCTGGGATTAGAGTCTCCTGCCTGCGCTTCTCCTAGGCTGGGATTACACTACAGTTCTTCTACAGTTCTGGGGTCACTGGGCTGGTCCTGCCCCCATGGCTGCAGTAAACACTGGCCTGCAGGGGGCTCTCTATGGTTGGCCCCATCCTGTGCCACAACTCTGCCTGCTGAGGTCTCCTTCAAAATCTGGGTAGAGGCAGCCAGAAATCTTTGTGTTCTGCTTCCCTTTTGATTGTAACTTCTGTCTTTAAATCAGGGATCTCCAATCCTGGGTCATAGACAAGCCATGTCCATGGTTTGTTGAGAAATTGGGCCATGCAGCTAGGTGTGGGTGAGCAAGTAGAGTATTTACAAACATCCCCATTGCTGACCATACCACCTGAGATCCACCTCCTGTCAGACGAACAGAGGCAATAGATTCCCCTGAAACCATCCTCCCCTCCCCATCCATGAAAAAAAATTGTCTTCTACGAAACTGGTTCCTGAATTTTACCACAAGCAGTTAAGAGAAGTCAGGCAGACCCCTGAAAACTTTGCTTATATTTCTTCTACTAAATATCATTACTAGTTCATTACTCTCTAACTCTGTTTTCTACAAAGTAGTACAACATAAGCACAGTTCAGCCAACTCTTTGCCACTGGATGGTCTTCCAGTTTCCAAGAAGATGTGCATCATTTCCACCTAAGACCTCATCAGAATGACCTTTTCTGTCCACATGGAACAGTAGCCACTTCTTTGTGAGTTGTCCTTTTCAGAGTTAGTTCCCCTCCCCCTGTCTGGCATCCTACATTCTAAAGAGAAGCTGAACCTAGATGATTAAGATGTGAACTGCAAAATAATCTTTCTTTAGATTTTTCAGAACCAGAACAACTGACCTTCAGATTATATCAAAATGTATAAGATGATGCTTAACGTACAGAAAAATATGTGTTTTTCTTAAGGAATTAGAGGAAATAGACCCAGGAGACCAAGGTGGGTTACAATATTTCAGCCAAATTAATATATGGCACAAACCCTGGATGACAAAAAACCCCACTCAGTACTTTGTCTTCCCAGCCATTGTTTTAATCTGTACCTCTTTTCCTCTCCTTTGTGTACCCGAGTTCCCCAAAAACATATTCAGAGGAGCTGGCCTTTGAATAAAGTTGATTTCTCTTCTACCAACCCTTGAATATTGGCTTTTGAGTGGTGAGCGGACAGAGTTGGTAACACATATTTCTGCCAGCATTCTTCTCATGGCCTCTTAGATAACACCCAAGACTGAGCCTTTCTCCTCGGCTTTCTTCTTCTTCTGAGCCCTAACCAGAATCACTCTCAATGCTCTGTTCATGCCAGTGCAGGTTTTTTTCCAGTATGAATTTCAAAACTGTTCCAGTCTCTACCCCTGGGTAGGTTTGGTGTCTGGTGAAGGTCCGGCTTTCATGTCCAGGAGGGAACCTTGTTGCTCTATGCTCTAGAAGGGAAGGACACTGTGTCCTCATCTGGTGGAAGGGATAGAAGGGGAGAACTTCTCACACTAAACCCTTTTTTAAGACACCTAACCTCATTCTTGAGGGCAAAGCCCTTGTGACAATCACCTCCTAAAAGCTGCACCTCTTACTACTGTTGCATGGAGGATTCAGTTCCAGCATGAACTTGGGAGGAGACACAAACATTCTAACCATAGTAGCAGACATTCCAGCCCATCCATTCCTCTGCTCCTTATACCATCCACTAAGGTAACTGTTGTTTACAATATGGTATTCATACTTCCTTATTTTCCCTTTATTTTCTACAAATATAACTAGATGTACATATGTATATAGCATCACATATTTAAAGAAAATAAATATGAAATCATGTTTTACATATTAGTCTACACTTGATATTTCATTTATGCTATGGACCTCTTTCCAAGCTGCGCATGTAGACCTAATACTTTTTTGAGCACCATGACTGCTTACACCCTCTGCGTACTAACAGTAGTCATTGCATAGAGTTTAATCACTAACAAGGATTCACAGGATCCAAGGTGACAATTCTTACAAACCCATTTATTGAAGGAAAACCACTCACTAAGGCAGAAACTGCATTCAAGTAAGCCAGCAAGGGTCCAGAGAGGCCAGGTACAAGCTCTGATTACTTCCCCTCTGCAAAGACTATGACAGATCCTTTTCCTACAGATCACACTAACATCTTAGAACTAGGAAACATCCCAGTTCCACCAGGGTTTCTTGTGCCCACTGTTCATGCACACATATTTCTTGGTGTGTTGCCAAGCCCATCAGCAGAGACCTCCTAGAGTCTCACCAAAACCAGGTACAAGTTATCAGTGTCACTGTTATCAATCAACAATGCTGAGCAAAGTAAAAATAAAAATAAATACTGCTGACAAGTTAGTACAAGCCATCCTGAAACCCAGCAGGCCTGCTGCTACAAAGCAGCACTACGAATCAGGCTGTTTGATTACTTGACCAAAGGCCGGTGCTGTGCAGAGATGGCTCATACTGACTCCTGGCCTGCTGGCGTTACCCCTCACAGCACACTGTGGAGTTACAACCCATCCTTTTTTCAGCAGGGCCCAGATTGACCCATATTAAATCAGTCAGGGGTCTCCAGAGACACAAAACCAATAAGAAATGTGTGGATACATACATAAATGTACACATAAGTATACCATCATGATGTACATATACTCATACACAAATATATATGCATGTGTACACATGCACACATACATATATGGAGAGGGTGTAGAGATAATGTAAGAAATCAGCTTCCATGAATACGGAGGCTGAGAAGTCCACAACCCAGCATGTGAAAGCTGCACACACAGGAAAGCTGGTGTTCTGAGCAACTCAAGTCTAAATGCCTGAGAACAAGGGAAACCAATGGTACAAACCTCACTCCAAGAGAATAGAATGGAATGAGGTGCCCAAATCCTCCAGTGAGGCAAAGGAAAAAAGAAATGAATTCCTACTTCCAGCACCTTTTGTTTCCAGCCCACAGTGGATTAGCTGATGTCCACTCATGTTGAGAGGAACAACTGTTTTACTCATTCCCCTAATTCAAATGTTAATCTCTCTTTCTCTGCACTTGATAGCTACATCCTGAATGCCAAGGATCAAGTGTCCATCCAGATAAATATGGCCTTGGCTGACACAGTCACAAATAGGCTTAATGGCCGGTTTAAAACCTACAGTATCTGCAGGGCCAATCTGAAGATGAGTGAGTCAGCTGACTCCATTCTTTGATTGCCCGAGGCTGAAAGCGTGTTCTCAAAGAGCTTCTGACTAGAGAGAATCATGAATGTGGAATATTTGTCCTCAATGCATAATGGAAAAATAAAGCAAACCCAGAAATAATGTTTCATGTGGGCACCCATGATCCCGTCAAGTTGACACATGAATTTAATAGTCACAGTAGGCATTTGGTTATTCCTTTCTCCCTCACTGTAGTTACAGAACTGGCCACAGTGAACATCTTCATATGCTTGTGCCCTGAGTGCTCACTCCTTTGCATCCTCCCCCATACAGCAATCAAATGAGGATGTTGCCTAATCACTTCCTTTGATGTTCTCGGTCTTCTTTCCACTGTATTCTCTCCCGCTGTGGACACTCACTGCAAGTGGTTCCTGTAACAGTTCTGGGCTCTCTACAGCTCCCCCTGAGATGCCTTTCTCTTTAGCTCCTGCATCCTCTCTGCCACTCACTATACTCTGGCTTTCTGCATTTTGATTCTCTTACTCTTTTTCTCCAAGCCTCAGGGAATATGATCTTTCTCTCTGAGGTCAGGGCTCTCAACCTCTCTGCACAGTGGAAGAGATCATCTCTGTAAAGTAATTCTATTATTTTGAAAGATTATTTCCTAATACACACGCACCCAAAGACAGAAACAAACAAATCTCTTGCCTCACGGGACAGCTCGCTGCTGTCATAGAGGAGCTCCAAGTCTCAATGGTCTCACAACAAAGAGCTCATTCTTCCCCTTATGAAGTCCAAGGGTAGCAGAGTAGGGAGTGCTCCTCTCTGCCATCACTGGGGATCCAGTTTCCTCCCAGACAGGGCAGAGCCTGACCCCAGGATATCAGAGTCTTTTTCCATTCAGCCAACAGAAGAGGAAAGGGATGGGGTAGGGCTGTGCAGTGGTTTTATGGTCAGGCCTAGATGTGGCATAGAGCACATTATGGCAGTTTTGAAATAAAATCACAAATGTTTTGATATTCCTTCCTCAAGAGGTAAAGCTTAATTCTCTTTTCTTTGAGTGTAAGCTGGACTCTAGGAACTCACTTCCAACAAAATGCACTTCAGCAGAAGTGATGGCGTGTCACTTTTGAGAGTCGGTTATAAAGACTGCAGCCCCAGTGCTAGATGCTGTCACTCTGTCGGATCACCCAGTGTGGAGAAAGCCTTTCTCAGGCAGTCCTGTGGAGGCCAGGCATGGTGGTGCATGCCTGTAATCCCAGCACAGGGGAGACTGAGGCAGGAGGATCACCAGGAGGTCAAGGCCAGCCTGGGCTACATAGTGTGACCCTGTCAAAAAAAAATGAAAAGGAGAACAAGAGGAAGAAGGGGGAGGAGGAAAGGAAGGAGAAGAAGGGGAAGAAGAAAAGGAGGAGGAGGAGAAGAGAAGGAGGAGGAAGGAGGGGGAGGAGGAGGAAGTGAAGAAGCTGTACCTGGAGGAACTAAAGCCCTCTGCCAAATGATCTTGATGGAAATGCTCCTGCTTCAGTCAAGTCTTCAGAGGCTGAAGCCCTAGCCAAAACTAGTTTAGGGATATTTTGTTACATGGCAATAGATGACTAATACACATTTCCACTTGCATTTCATTGGCCAGAACTCAACCACAAGGATACATCTAACTGCAAGAGAGGTAGAAATGTAGCCTAGTTGTATGCCCAGGGAAAGGGAAATAGATTGGGTGAACAACTGACTAGTGTCTGCTATATGTGGAACTTTTGAGATTTCTCTGTCACTGGACAGAGACAATGGTCAAGTTCACCCACTGCTGAGACAGGATAATAGCCAAAGTTGTCACTTTTTTTCACTAGGCCTTGAACACAGAGCCTTTGCACTGAGCTACATCCCCCAGCCCTTTTTTAAGTTTTTATTTTGAAAGAGTACCTCTTTAAGTCACTAAGTTATCCAGACTGGGCTTGAATTTGCAGTCTTCCTCCCTCAGCCTCCTAGACTACTGAGGTTACAGGTGTAAACCACCATGCCCAGCCAAAGGTCTCGTTTTGATCACTTGCTGCCTATATTGTGCGCACTACAGTAACCTTAGATATCTGGAAAGATGTCAGGAATGCTAAACCCAAGTTTACACCTCATTTTATATATTTTAATCATAATAGCACTATTTCTAATTGTTGATTGCGTTTCTTAAAGCTCCTAATAGTTTTAAAAATCCATATCACATATGATCTCAATGTTTTGGGGGTAAATATGTAACCATATGTGTATTAGTTAGGGTTCAGTACAATCAATAGGGAGCAGAATCAATAGAAAATATGCATATAATTATGCAAGAGAATTCATTGGGTAGGCTTATAGAAGCAGAGGTGGAAGAGTCCATGTTATGGCTTGTGTCTAGATGTCCCCCTAAAGCCTCGTGTGGTCATAGGTAGCTTTTTCAGGGGTGGCTGAATCTAGAGTGTGCAATGCTGGGATTAAGGGCATGTGATTACTAAACCAGTACACTGATTGGTTTGGCACCGCCCTAATCCTGGTAGTCTGGATAAGATAGAAGGGGCAGAAAGACGCTGTTGAGGTTCCCTTGTTGCTTTTGCTACTCTGTGCATCTCATGCTGTTCCTCCAGCACGATGCCTGTTTGCCATCCACCCTACCTTGGAGCCAGCTAATTACGGACTGAAACCTCTACAAACTGTGAGCAAAATAAACCTTTTCCCTTTTAACTTTGGGTGTCGGGTATTTTGTCTCAGCAACGAGAGAAAAGTAACTAACACAGTCCACAAGGGCCATCTAAGGGACAAGAGGCTAAGAATCCACAATGGCCTTCTGCACACTAGAGAGATCCAGGGCCCATCAGAAGTCAAAGGCCTGGAAGCTCACTGTAGAGCTGCCAGTGTGAGTCTGCATCGGAAGGCTGAAGAAATCTGATGTCCAAAGGCAAAAGTGAAGACTGAAACTGTTCCAAAATGGGAACACTTCCTTCTTCTTCCCCTTTTTATTCCATCCAAGCTACAAGCCTATTGGTTGGTGCCACCCATATCCGGGTGGGTTTTCCCCTCCATTTGCTGGCTTACACATCAATCATCCATAGACACTCCCAGAGCTTTACTCATCTGCCAGGCTTTCTTACTCAAGTCAACTTGACACATCACTATTAATAATCACAATATACAATGAAAAAAGGCTTGGAAACATACCAAAATGCTAAACAAGTTTACTCCTGCATGGTGAGATAATGGGTAACTTTCACTTGTTTCTTTTCTATGTGTGTTTATTGGTATTTTCTGATTTTTCTAAGATGAAGATATGTGTATTATTTATAACCAGAAGAGATAAGTATTACAAAAATAAAGTTCAAATATAAAAAGCTAATTCCTCTGGATGTGTGAAGGTAGCACAAAATGAGTGGGCAGGAAGGGACCAGCTGAAAAGCACATGGTCTGTGGGGGCAAGGCTAGACAGCTTGGAGTTCTGGGGAGCCCCCTTGGAGCTGGCTGGCTCCCCCTCCCCAGGGAGAGCTGGGCTGACTGGCTTCCCAGGGTGATCCTCTTTGGGGAGAAGCCCAGTAATCCTTGATGTGATCAGACCATGAACTTTTCCCCCTTCTTGAATGGAAAATATTTGTTTACTAAAAAGACTTCTTTCCCAGGACCTGTTAGCTCCTCAAAGTCCAGGCACCTACCCAGAGACAAATCTTCATTTCAGCACCTCAGGTTGCCCGAGTGGTGGCATCCTCTGGGCCATGCATCCTCCATGTACCTGCTTTTTGTCCTTTGTCTTCCAAGCTCTGGGGTGAGCTTTGCAGTGAAGGCCACGGTTAAGAATGAAGGTCCCAGGGTGCCAGGCCCAATGAACCTGCCACTTCCTGTTGTGTGGCTTAAGGGGAGTCACTTGACCACTTAGCTTTGGTTTCTTCTTCAGTAAAATGGGGCTAAAACACCCATAAGTGATGTCACACATTAAGGCAGTTAGCTTCCTGGAGCCACCAGCTAAGGGGGACAGACAGATGTTGAATACACAATTAGACATGTAACATGTGATGAGAAGGAGATAGAATTCAATTACTTGGGAGATGACATTCATCAGGTGACTTTCTTCACATGAAGAAACTGGAGGGCAGGAAAATCAGTCCCTTTCTGTAGATCACACTCAGCTCAGTGGTGGAGCTGGAATGCCACCTGATTTGTCCACCCTAAGCCCTTGTCCTCAGGGCCTTGCTGAGCCTGTAGCCCTTCGCCCTGGTGGACCCCTTCCTCCATTAAAAAAATTAATAGTTTTATAATTGCATTGATATAAAGATACACATAATTGTGTGTTGTGTTTCTTTTTTCTTTCTGATCTTATTTTATTTTTTAATTTTTTTCCATTAAGTTTATTGGTACATTTTAGGTATACAATACAGTTACATTCATCATTGGGATCTTGTACCTTTACATGATGCATCTTGGTTC
>NW_004624734.1:26156275-26184747 GCF_000247695.1 Heterocephalus glaber | reverse complement strand
AGAAAACACAAGGTATATAAAAAAATTCAGATCTATGTATACTTGCTATAAATGAAGAATTGGATATTGAAATTTAAAAGTTATGTAGGAGTAGAAAGGACCTGGAAAAGTAAAAAGAAAAAAATCAGTGTTGGAAGACATTTAGTACCTAATTTTAAGACTTGTTCTAAAACTACAGTAATCAAGGCAGAGTTGACATAAGGAAAGACATAGAGCAATGGAATAAAACAGAGAATCTAGAAATAGAACTACACATATATGGTCCACTGATTTTTGAAAGATTATTTAACATTAACATTTTATAGAACATAAACTCAACTCAAGAGCAGAGGAAAAGATAATGTTTTCAACAAATGGTACTAGAACACCTGGTATCTGTATGTAAAAAATTAACCTAGGGCTGGGATTTAGCTCAGTGGTTCCGCTGCCTGCCTCGCATGCTCAAGGTCCCAAGTTCGATCCACAGTACCAAAAAAAGAAAAAAAATTAACCTGACCTTTTATTTCCATACATAAAAATAACTTGAAAGAATCTATGAACCTAAATACGAAAGACTAAAACTATAAAAATTTAAGAAGAAATTATAAGGGAAAACGTTCAGGAATTTAGCGTAGGCAAGAATTTCCTAGGATACTTCTTTCTGATTTAAAAATAAATGAAAACACAGTGGACCCTCAAGCTGCAAACAGCTTAACAGGGCCAGGGATATAGTTCAGTGGCGCCACGCCTGCCTAGCAAGTGCAAGGTCCTGAGTTTGATCCCTGGTACTGCAAAAAACTAAAACAAAAACAAAAAAGCTGGCCTAACATATGAACAACTTGGGTTATGACTGGAATTTTAGTTTTAATTTATGACCAAAGTCTTGAGTTACGACCCAAATGCCAACCACTTGTGCTTCCGGATGGTCTTAAAGAGTTCTGGAAAGAACATTACAACATCTTTTCCTGTGTGGGGTTAATTGAGAAATTCCGGGCCAATGTCTCTCTAAGGACACTGAGATCTGCCTATGTACAGGAGAGAGACTTTGAAGGTTGTGTAGAAGAGCCTGAACCTTCAATTGACCAATTGACCAACTTCAGTTGACAACCAGCCCTCGTGAATGAATTGAGTTTGTAAGCCAAGGGTCCACTGCATTTTCATGGGCTCCTGAAAGTACCACAGGCCCTAAGCACTGTGCCTATTGGGCCTAATGATCCATCCACCCTGCGAGTCACAGGAAGATGATCACATATGGCACCATGGGGTTTTCCAAGGAGCTTTCCATCTAGCAGAAGAGATAGGAAAGGGTACTAGTAACAGTAATTCTATTTTAGATGTACTGAGCATGTGTATTGCATTTAATTCTCTCAATAACATAATAAGGAGATAACTTTTTTTTTTTACTTAACAGGCAAAGAAACAGAGGCCAGAGAGTTTGCAGTGCTGAACCGGTTGGAGAGAAGGCTGGCCCGGAGCCAGGTCTGTGTGGCCCACAGCCCAGGTTCTTGCCTCTGTCCCGCTGCCTTGTGGCTGGAGCGTGGGGGCAGAAGGACATGGCTGCTGCAGGCTGCCATGAGCACGCTCCAACCCAGGGACAGTCCTCACAGAGCGAGGGTCTACTGCCCCATCTAGGCAGCTCTCACCTCTGAGCGTCACCCCTCTGCTCAGTGTCCAGCTGTCCCCAACCCATTCCTTTCTTCCTCTGTCCTCTCTCTCTGCACCCTGCTGACCCCAGCATGACTATGCTCGAGGTTAAGAAACAGCATCTGTGCATGACCATGACCATGAACCAACTAAGACGGTGGGGCTGACGGCCATAGAATCATCTCCTGGCATGGCTGGGGTGAGAAGTAGGGGTGGGAAGCCTGGGAGCTGCTAAGTGTCACCCACATGGAAGAGTGTGATGCCACTGATACATAGGTCTAGTTTGCAGAGCACTTCCTTAAATGCACCTGCCTTGTGTGATGGATAAAGCAGCTAATATTATGTATCATGGGGTGATTGAACTCTTGCTTAGGAGCCTGTGGTGGCCCCTGGTCAGGGCCATCCTCCCAGCCCCCTCTTTTTCTGCTCCTCTGTCCCACTCCAGCACCACCGAACAGCTGGCACTTCCTCCAAACTGCTCCTTCTATTCACCTGGCCTCTACCTAGACCGCCTGGGGTCATGTGACCTGACCAGAGACTTGCTCTTAGGGTGTGGTGGAGCTGAGAGCCAGAACCAGATTGGTTTCACTCCAAAGCACACAACGAAGAGAATTCCGTTAGGGGAACAATGGTGTCCCAACTATTTCTGTGAATAAGGAAGTGTGGCTTATAAATCCAGGTGGGGGGGGATTCCCTCCCTTCACCTGCGAACACCTGTGTTGCATTTCAGACTCAATTCAGGCATCATTGCACTTTCGGTGGGTTTTTAGGCGTGAAGCTCATTTAGCAATGAGCAAGAGGTGGCAGAGTGAAGGCGCTGATGGGTTTTTTGAGAATCGATGGTCACCCCACAGACAAAGAAGTTGCCCATTGCTGCTGTCTGAGTCCCATTGCCATGTCTCTGTCTGGGGCTAAAGGATGTGATGTACCCACGCTGAACCAGGAAGTGGTAACTCCCTAAGCCTTGCCACTCACTACACCTTCAGCGTGACTCATTCTGATGAAATTCAACGAACTCTAAGCACCTGTTCCATGAGGCAAGTATTTTTGATCTAGAAAACTCTACAACTTCCCTTCTGCAAGATTGCAGGCAACTGCGATCCAGACTGTGAGGAGGCCTAGCAGAGTGACCAGTGCCCCTAGAGCAGTGGGACTGATCCTAGCAGGCTGTTTGTATCACTGAAGGCTCTAAAAGGTTCGCCATCACCGCCCTAGGGCCTCCTGCTCCTGCCAGCCTGCCCCTGACTGCACCAGCCCCTCAGTGAGCAGTGAGGTCTGGTCCTAGAGGTCCCTAGAGAGACCCTAGAGGGAAGCACAGTTGGGCAAGTGAGAGACCCTTGGGCAAAAAAATAATGCATACTGTACTTACATGTGGCTATATATATTTGTTGTTGGGTTTTTCTAAGTGGAATGTGAATATAGTGACTGAAATCACTTTCATGAAACTAAAAAATATGGATATTTGTATCTATGTCAAAATCTAAATCCATTTTCACAACTAACAGCAGTTGTGTCGATGGCGGGATTATAATGGCTTCACTTACAGCTATTATGCATTAGTTACATGATCTGAAGGACAAAGGCAGAAGTCATTATTCTTTTTTAAATGGCCCGTGGATGCTCCGTGAGGGAGGCAGGAGGAAGAGGCACCCTTTGCCTTTCCTGTCCTGGTCCCACCCTTTAGATAGGCTTCCCGGAAGTCCCTGCTGTTCCTGACCAATGACTTTGCTGCCCTCTGGTGGTTATTTGAAGCCCCAGCAAGTCCCAAGTCCAGTCATTTCCTGGGCAATTTCTTCTACTTTTAGGTTTGTCCCTCAGAAGCCCTATATCTTAGAATCCCTTTTGCTTTGATCTGGGGTGTTGTTTTTTTTTCTTTTTGTTGAAGATGGGAACTCTTCTGAACTCCATGAGGGTGCTTCAGTGTGATCCCTTTCAAAACTTTTGTGGAAATATCATTCTTGTAAATAACCAAAGCCTGAAGCCCAAAGCCCCATTTCACACCCTGAAAGGGCTGAGTTTCATCATTGGAGGGGTGCTGGGGTGCACTCGCCTGCTGTGTTCTCATGGTTGCTCGAGGAGTCTGGTTTTGTTGAATGTCATTACTGCCAAAGCCACCAGCACACCTGCCAACATCCAAAGGCTGGTGTTCCTCAGGGAGCTGGAGGGGCTGGCAGCACAGGATTCCCACAGGACATCAGTAATCAGTGACCTGTGCTGGGACACTCAACCCAGGCACTCTGAAGCTGTGTGTCTTTAAGCAAATTGCTCCACTTCTCTGTTCTTTATTTGCAACATGGAAGTTGTAACCATGCCTGCCTGGAATTAAACACAAGCTCTACTACCCACAAACTGTTAAGTTGGTTCCTGAACATCTCTGTGCCTCCACTTCCTCATCTGTAAAGTCGGGAAGAAATAGTGCCCGTTCATAGGGCTGACTTCACACAGCTAGGAAACAGGAAGCTAGAGATTGATCCCATTGATTTGGGGTCTCTGTTCATTTGCCCCATTTTATTGACTGCTACTTCCTAAAGTTCATTTGATTTTTACTACTTTTTTTTCCGGAACACTTTATCCCCCACTCCTACTTGGTTGTAAGTTAGGGTAACGCCAGTTGCTGCAATGGACAAGCCCCAGAGCTCCATGGCTTTATGCTGCAGAACTTTATTCCTCTCATATGCATAGCTCTCTAGGGCACTCCCACTTGCTGGGCAGGTCTTCCATGGGGTGAGTCGGGGATCCCGACTCCTGTCAGCTGTGGTTCTGCTTTCCCATGGGGCTCTGGTCCCCTGCATGGAACTTGGGCCAGCCCGGAAGTGGTGCTTCTCAACTGTCCACCGTCCACTGACCTAAAGCCCCAGGGCATAGTCACACCAACCTGCAAGGCAGGCTGGGAAATGTGCTCCTAGGCTGCATCCCTGTGCCCGGGAGGCAGAGGCAACTGGCTTTAACCCCTGCAGCCTTTATGTCCTGGTTTAAATTTTAGTTCCTCTGGGCAGAAACTCTGACTCCTCAGGTCTGGATTGGGCTCTCCTCCTCTGTCCTTCCCCTCTGGAACTGTAACTTTTACTCTTGTAACTCCCGATAAACTGCACATTCTAGGGCACAGGCTATGCGCCCAGCCCTCACTCAGACCCTGCACAAACATGCACCCCAGGTTGTTAGGGGGTTGAGTCTGGAGCGAATGGCTGAGGGGCAGGGGAAGTGGTTGAGAGCCTCCCAGGCCCCTCCTCTGCCGGCCAGGAGTTTCAGAACCACCGGACAGTGTGCCTGGGAACCAGGCCTCTGCTCTCTAAGAGTGGAACTGAGACCCTGCGTGTGGTCGCAGGTTGTCTGTGCCTCCACACCTGGCCCATGAAGAGGACCCCACAGCCTGATCTTCCTCCTGCCTGTTGCCGGCAGAGTTTTGAGCTTTGGAACAGATCACCACTGATAAGTTGAGTTTATTCCTTTACGATTCACTTCCCAATATCTTTGCATAGCTTACAAAGGGAATATGGTTTAAAATAAAGGAATGAGCTGGGAGTGCAGGTGCATGCCTATAATTCCAGCACTGTGGGAGGCTGAGGCAGGAGAATCGCCCAGTTCAAACTCAACCTAGGAAATTTAGTGACAGTGAGATCCCCTCTCAAAAAAATAAAAAAGAAAAGAGAAGAAAAGAGGCTGGGGATGGAGCTCAGTGCAAAGGTCTTGGGTTCAACCCCCAGTGCTGGAAAGACAAGGAAAGAAATAAAATAGAAAAGCTGGTGAAATGATAGATCACGGAAAATCAGATTGCTCTGGGAATAAGTACATTGTTCCCCTGTATCAGCCAAGTCTATTTGGGGACACTTTTTAGTGTTTTAAAAATCTTCTCTTTTGTTCTTACTCCCCCTCACTGTCCCTGCTGGCTGGCTGGCCAGTGGCTGAGATGGCGGGGGGGGGGCTGTGATCAGCTCCTGGCTGCTTTTGGGGCTTCCAGGCCCACTTCCACCTCAAGCTCCTCCAGTTGCTCCTTTTCCCTGGCTTCGACTCCCCCCCCCCCCCCCCGCCCATAGCTGCCGTGACGATGAAGGATGAAGGTGGCATCCAGGACCCAAGTGACCATCCCCAGACACTGTAACTGCCCTCACAGGAGAAACCTGATGTAACAAAACAAGGAGTGATTCAGTGAGGCAACGGCCAAGGGACCCCAGACCCTGGACAATCATCACACTCGTCCTCTGGGTGGATACAAGAGCCTGGCGACACAGACAGAGCACCTTCACAAGGGCAGCAGACCTCTGGAGCACTTTAACCAGGGCCAGCAGTCAGGTCCTTACCAGCATGGGAGAGGCACTGAGTCTGGGAAGGGTGGGGAGGGGTGGTTGGGGCAGCTTCGCCTGCTTGGGGCTCTTTGTGGTGAGAAGCCAGGACTTGTCTGGAGATGCCTTGGGGAAACTGGGTCTGGGGGAGGAGGGCACAGTATCCTCCTTCCCTCCATTAGGCACAAGGATTTCGGGGACCCTGCAGGTGGCCTTGGAGGCAGGGAGGGCAGACTGCCTGGGGCCTGCCCTGAAGCAGTGCCAGGTCTGTGCCACCTAATGGGACAGGGAATCTGAGGCAGGAGGAGGAGGCTGTAGACCCAGGAGCACGAGATCCCAACCAGATTTATATTCCAGAAGCTTCTCTGGCCCACCCACATCCATTTTGTGCTGATTCATAAAAGACAAGAAAAACACCCTAGGTTCCAAAGGAGCAAATTTGCAGTGAGATTCACAAAAAAACCAAAGCCAATCTGAGCTAGAGAAGGGGTTTCCCCCAAATCGTCCCTGCACAAGCCCAGCAACTGGCAAAGCTGCTGAGAAAGTGCTGGGCGGTGGGCCAGGGCAGGGGTGTTGGGCGGGCATTTGATTCTTGGGAAGCTATCAGCATGCTGACAAGTCTGAAACCTCCACTACCCCAGGCTGCCTACTTTGTCGCCCCAAGGCTGCAAAGGCCTGTTTGAAATCAGCTTCTCCACCTCTTCAGTAAAGTGCACCCACCACTCCAAACACCAGAACTATGGACCAAGGGGGAAAAAATCTCCTTTTTATTTTTTCTGGATTTCCCTCTATCCCAATCGTCATCTTTAATCATAGCTCATGTATACTTAGGGTGTTAACTCTTTCTTAACTTGGTGTGACACTGAGCACATTCCCCCTCCTCCTCTGTAAAGTGGACCCCATTACACTTCACCCAACAGAGTGACGTGAGCCTCATGTCACATAATGAATGTAAAGCATTTGGCATGGCCCCAGCACACAGTAGGTTCTCAATAAGTGATAACTATGATTATGATTTTGGGAAGCAACTCCCTGTTACTATTAGAATTTTTCATATATATATATATATATAAATGTATATATATGCAATAAAGAAAAACAAGATGTACTTACTTTATTTTTGGTACCAGGAATTGAACTCAGGACCTTGTGCTTGGCAGGCAGATGTGGCACCACTGAGCTATATCCCTGGTCCAAGGTACTTATTTTAAAAGAAATCTGGTTTTAGTGAAATCACTTCTATGATTACCTCCCAAAAATTTACACCAGCAAGTGCGCATGTGCCCCATTCTGCACCTAGAGGGGCCAGTCGTGTTCACTTGCACTTTTTCCTGAGGTGTTGCAGGGGATAGTAGAGCAGAGTGCTCTCACTATAGCTGAGACGTTCTTTACTTCAGTGGATGGTAACATGCCACAGTGACATCTCCTTTCTTCAAAGATGAGATTCAACCACCCCCATCACCCTGCTCCTAGGACTCTCTGGGAATAATCACCAAAGAGTCACTAGGGATCTCAGCTCAGCTGCCCACTATGTGCCTTGGAGATTTGACTTTTAGATCTTGGCACTAGTGAATGAAAATGCTGGGTCCTGTCTCTCTTGCACTGTGATGGTAGAGAATTACTACTTGCTACATCTCTGCATAGCTGAGAGTTAAAAGTGTGGCTTTGGTGAGCCTCTGTATTAGTCTGCTTTCCTGTTGCTGGGACCAAATACCCAACATACACAACTTAAAGGAGAAAATGGTTTATTTGGCTCACAGCTTCAGAGGATTCGGCTCATGGTCAGCTGGTTCCAAGGCAGGAACATCATGGTGGAAGAGTGTTACAGACCAAACCGGTTTGGTTCATGGTGGTCAGGAAGCAGAGCAGAAAAACAGTGCCAGAAAAGACAGGGACCATTTAAGGTCACACCTCCATGACTCACCCAGACAAACTCAGAAGTGTGCTCTATTAATCCCCTAGACAGCTCCCTAGACAGCTCCCTAGACAATCAAGTTGACACAACTGAGATTAACCAGTTCTAAGGCCAGGGAAATAAAATCTGCAAAATGGTCAGTCAAGGAGTCAAGTTATTCTTTTCTCTTGGGAGGGAATGGGGTGGTGGTGGTACCTGGACCATATACTCCAAGACTTGTCACATGCTCTGATCCCCTTGGTCTCACATGCTCAGTAAGGGGTCCTCAGAGGGACAGTAGTCTGGTGCAGGCTTCATCAATTCAATTCAGGGAACACTGTGTACCCAGTACTGTACTGGGCATCATTGTGAAGGCACACACTGCCCAGGACGTGGGCATACATAGGCTCACAGGATGTTGCCTGCAAGCATAATGATAATGGCAGTGACTGCCTCTCACCAAGTAGGACCCCAGGCATAAACTCCACCAAACAGCTCCATGCTGTATATACAGGGGACACCCTCATTTTTCAGGTAAGAAAGCTAAGGTGCTGAAAAATTAGTAATTTACCCAAAATTACATAGCTCACAAGTAGAACTATGTGATTCCGTTCAGTTTGCCTGCCTCTAGCTCCCTCAGCCCTTTCTGCTGGTGAGGTGCTGTGATTTGATCGTGGTTTGTCCCCTCCAAAACTCACGGCAAAATGTGGTTGCCATGGTGGAGGTGCTGGAAGGCGGGACTTTTAAGAGCCAGTGGGGTCATGCATGCTGCTGTCCCGGGGCTGGGTTGATTTTCCTCAGAATGAGTGGATTCTCACTCTCTCCGAATGGGATTAGTAACCTGGAGAGCAGAGGTTGATGAAGCGAGGCCAACCTCGTGTCTTGTCTCCTCTGTGCACCCACTTGCCCTTCTGCTTTCTCTCCACACATGACATAGCAGAAGTTCCTCCCCAGATGTGGAGGTCTTGGGCTCCCAGCCACCAGAACATGAGCTATTTATTTAGGTCTTTCCTTTGTAAACTGCCCCTTCTTTGGTATTCCTTTAGAAACTGAACTAAGGCAGGGGGTTATTGCCAAACTTTTTTGACTTCATTTAATGTAATTTCAAATGAGGTCTGTCTGTGCATAAACGGACATGAGAGTTCATCCGATTTTCAGTATAAACGAATTTCCTTTCATACAGTTCTGATGAGCTTCGAGGCCCCTCCAATTGCTGACATTTGACATCTTGAGATTTTATCTCTAAGCACAGAAAGTAGCAACATTATCAGTATGCAAAGATCTAAGTACAGGAGGTTGTAGCCCTACTGGGCTAGTCACTGACCAGTCCTGGGGAGTTTAATAATGGATTTATTCTGTGTGTGTGTGTGTGTGTGTGTGTGTGTGTGTGTGTGTGTGTGAAATTTCAGTGCCATTTCCTTCCTGTTCCTTACCACCTCCCCTCACCCTTTTCCCTTTCCTCTTTCTCTTCACTTCCTTCTCTTCTGTAAAGTGTCAAGCCACTTGAAAATACTTAAGACCTCCACTCATTTCTCTTCAGACATTAAGATAATGGGACTTGGCAGATTTCCAGTCTCATGGGAGTCCAAACGGTCACGTGATATCATTGATGGGATTTATTTAACAGTATAATTCTAAGTTTGGCAACCATCCTGGTACCAGTCACAGAAACCTCCAGCTTAAACTTTCTAGAGTTGCAGAACTTTGTTCCATGATGTCAGTTAAGATCCCACATGGAGCTAAGAAAACACAGATGCTACTTGGTCATGCAGAGCTGATGAGCTCCCAGGTGTGCAAAACCTCCAGAGGTGGGAGGCTTTTGGTTTTGCAAAGCCGGTGGTGCCGCCAGAAGAACCTGGACAACACGCTCTAGATCATTCTGCCAATGGGAAGGTGCTGTGGAGCACAGAGAAGTCGGTCCTCAGAGCCCAGCTCCTCACCAGTCCACTGCATTGCTTTTTTCACTTCAAACCAATACACAGTAAGACAATCTGAAAAGGAATCGTGTTGCACAGACTTGATGTCCATTCTAAGGAAGTTCCATGTAGCAGTGCAGATAACCTCCTGTAGATGAAAGCTTAAAAAAGCTGTAGAGACTTCCTCCATGGTAGATCAAGCATCCTCAGCCTATAGATGAGGTCACTGAAGCTGGACCAGGGGCATCCTCAAGGTCTCAGAGCAGAGCCAGGACCAGGGCTCTGGTGACAATTCTCAGATTCTGGTTCTCTCTACTGCACCACTCTATGTCCCTGTCTACACCAAATCGGGTGTGGTGAGGGGGAACTTCCCCAGGGAGAGGAGGAATGTGATCTGGCCTTGAGGGATGGATGGATCGAGTGGCAGGGAGGAGGTACCCAGGCTTTCTAATGCTACTTTAGGCTTCTTTGTGACTTTCCCAACTAACTGTGAGCTCCCTGAAGGGAAGGAGCACATTTTCTCCACCTTCTGCCCCATTTCAGAGTCCCAGTGGCACCAGGGACTGCCAGGGTCCTGAAATAGATGTGCTCCTTCACTTCCTGTGTAGGGAGCATACTTCTTGGTTTTGTTCTGGATATGACACTGAAGGCCTTGAACATGCTAGACAAATGCTTCACTACTGAGCTACATTCCCAGTCCTTCTTATTTTGAAACGGGATCACTATGTTGCCCAGGCTCCAACTTGCAAAAATCCTCCTGCCTCAGCCTCTGAGTAGCTAGGATTACAGGTGTGCCCCACCACACCTATCCTGATTCCTTAGTTTTAAAACATCTGTTAAAGCACATAACACTGAATAGAAACAGCTTCTATTTCTTCCCTGCTTCCTTATGTACTTCCTACAGATGTCACTTTGGAGAGCAGCACTCAGCCACAATCCCCCAGTCTCTGAGAACTCTCCAGCTGCCCCCATAGGTATGGGCCCTGGTGGCCCTATTTGTAAGAGCAGTCCCTTCCCCTGTGAGTGACCCATACCTGGACCTGCAGCTCTAACTGGTGTCACCGCAGTCTCTCCTGATTTGGGATTTTGACCTCGAGGCACTTTTTGGGCACCTCTGATGGCTTGGCCTCAGGTGATATTAGCTCGAGGAGCCGGAGGGTGCCCATGACTTTGGAGATAGGGAGAAGGCAAGTGTGCAGAAGGTGAGGGGATAAACCAGTGTAGAAGGCCGTGGTGATGAGAAGCCAACTGCACCCATGCCAGGGAGGCTGTGAAGGAGGGCTTCGCCTCTTTTGAAGGCCTCTGCTCCAGTCACACGAGAAGGGCAGCGTGTTGCCTGGAACCCTCACTGTTCTGATGTTATCGAGATTCTGCAGAAGGAGCTCTCTCACCCTGGCCTCTGACAAAGCCACCAGGGGAAGTCCTTGGCCATGCTGCGCTGAGGAACCACAGTCTGGAAGGGGGGCAACTTCCCACTCTGACTTGAAGGGAGACCTAGCCTGCAGGTCCCAGTGTGACCCCAGCTCCAGAGGGAATGGGACTCGGGAAGATGTTAATTCTTTTCTGCAATGACTTTTGGTCACCAGTCTTCATGGCTCTGTGACAGAGAGAAGAAATCCAGTGTTTGCTTCAGCCACAGGCATTGGTACTGGGGAACAAGGACAAAGGAGACACTTGTGCCCGTGGTTAGTGAGTGAGATGGACACGTGGCTAGAGCGTCACAGCAATGAGACAGATGCTGTGATGAGGGATGCACAAGCGCTGATGGCTCCCCAAGAACATCCAACCTGGGTGCTGTTTCCTAGTGGAGAAGGCTACTGTGTGGAGGTGTCCAGGCTGAGCAGGAGTTGCTAGGCCAGAAGGGGCAGGGGACAGCAGAACAGAAGAGCTGAGAACCAGAGTGGTGGTGGCCAAAGCGGCTAGAGCACAAGGTCCCCAGCTCTGGCTAGAAAGCTGGCCGAGGCAGGAGAACCCCAAGTTTACACTCAGTCTGGGGAACTCAGTGATTTAGTGAGAGCTTGTCTCAAAAAATAAACAAGACTGGAGATGTAGCTCAGTGAGAAGGCCTTGGGTTCAATTGTCAGTACTGAAAAAAGGGAAGGAGATAAGGGAGGAAGGAGGGAAAGGAGAGAGGGAGAGAGGAAGGAAGGATGACCGTTTCAGAGGGTTCAGCTTTGTTCTGCAGAGCTGCAGACTTCATTAACTCCATCTGTTAAATTTTTTGGAGTGTGCAAAAAATCGGCATATTTTAATACAAGTATAAAGCATATTTATAATTGTTAATAAAACAGTATATTTTGCAAAATAGCTATTTGCTCTTGAACCAATATGTTAAATATGATCACAACTTAACTGTCTTCTTACCTTATTTGTGGATAAAAATAAATACACGTAGAGATGCTAAACTATT
Organism: Heterocephalus glaber; assembly: GCF_000247695.1. The sequence continues at coordinate 26,172,624 of NW_004624734.1, read as the reverse complement.
CTCCTCAGCCCACAGCACATATTAGAGAACTGATCTACAGAGGAGATCAGGAGCCGCCCGAGCGTGTGGGGCACCATCGCCTCTCCTCAGTCAGCCAGATGTGTAGCTGTGGCTTGGGCTGTCACAGCCACCACTGGCGCTGCTGATTCAGACTGAGAAACCTCAGCAGCGGGCTGAGCCGAGGCTTCCAGAAGGCCCCGTGCCTGGCGATCCCCTGCCTGAATGTCTGCATGTGTGCACCACCATGACGGCGTGTCCTTTTTTTTCTGTTAGTTAACTGGAACTTGGACTTTTCTGGTCTGAGGGTTGTAACAGAAAATGCAGTCTTGAGGCTGCTGTCTTCCAGTCTACCTCCTGGGTGGAGCGAGCTCACTTCCTGTCTGGGTGATGGGTCCTGGACACCGAACCTAACAGGAAATGGTCAAGCATGGTTTGGGACTAGTACCTCTGGGCCAGCAGATGGCTGAGGTCTCACCCTGTGCGGGGGTCCTGGGCCCTCAGGCCAAGTCAGCAGGACTTGTGGTGCTTGGACTCTGAGTGTCATGGAGGTAGCTGAGAGCTGGGTCTGTGGTGCTCGCCTTGTCTGGGCCCAAGGTTGGGGCTGCTTACTTGAGTCCCTGGGACTTTGCCTGTTCTGTGAGGCTGAGTGCCTCCCGGAGGAAAGAAATACCTCAAGAGGCCTGCAGATGGCACCTCCCCGAGCTTTCAGAGGAATCCAGGAACAGCTGTGACAACTAACAGCAGAACACTCAGACCTCTGACCATGGAGCAGTGACCATGTGCATGGTATAAACTTTTTACTGTCACCCATTCATGTCCCTCTCCCAACAAACCCATGTGTGCTACTCTGACCTGTCTCACTAGGCGGCTAGGACCCAGCCTTTAAGGGTTCTGCACGGTCTCAGGTCAGCACAGGGCTGGGAGTGTCAGGAGTCCCAGCCCCAGGTGCCATCACTCTGCCTGCTGTGGAGGCTGGAACCACTCAGCTCTGCTAACCAACCCAGAAGTAACCCAGAATAAGAACTCACAAAGAGGGCAGTCTTCCCATATTCCCTCAAAACTATAGGCCTGGTTACTCAATACGTAAGTAAAATAAAATAATAAACTTATAGGTTAAAAGGTTTTAGCTTTAATTTTAAAATAAAATTTAAAATACACCAGGCATGGCGGCAGATGCCTTCAAGGCCAGCACTTGGGAGGCTGAGGAAGGAGGATTGAAAGTTCGAGGCCAGACTAGGATACCTAGTGAATACAAGGCCAGCCTGGACTACAAAGCAAGACCCTTTCTCAAAAACATCAAAGAAACAAACAAACCCACAAGAACAAAAACAAACAACCTATGAAATACCTTTTAAGGCCAGTCATTTTATGTATCCCCAGGAGTACTTTCTGATGAGGAGTGAGACAGAAGAGGTCAGACAGAACCAGTTTACTTTATCTGTTGGACAGAGATAGAAGGAGAAACTTTCCATGTTGTCCAAAGCTGAGGCATTTTGTTGCTGCTGTTGTTCTTGATATAAAATGGTTCCTGGGTAATACATGGTAATAAAATCTCACACAGGTACAACGGGATAAAGGAAAAGTCAAAGTTTTCTGCACCTCCAAGCCAGTCCTTAGATTCACTCACTAGAGGTAAACGTTTTAAATAACATCTGGGTTTTCTTCTCACAGCTACATTCAGAATTCTTATATAGGTGTTTGTTTGTTTTTGCTATACTGGTAGTCAAATCCAGGGGCACTTTACCACTGAACAACCTCTCCAGCCCTCCCTCCTGATATTTATTTTGAAACAGAGTTTCACCAAGTTGCCTAAGCAGGATTCAAACTCGCAATTTTCCTGCCTCAACCTCCTGAGTAGCTGGGATTAGAGGTGTGCACCACCACACCTAGGGAAAAATTCTAACATGTGTATACTTCTCTTTCTCAGTCTACCCAGTTAAAGATTTTTTTAAAAGACTCCCCACTACGTTGAATATCAAGGAATTTGACTCAATTATATTTTAATTTCCTCTTCTGAATTTTTTACTTTTATTTTTACTTACAGTCTATTAGAATCATTATAACTTTAAACAAGATACTTAAACCTTTATTTCTTGGTCTGTGACCATGTACAGTGTGTGAGGCTCACAAAGTGTGCGGCAGGGAGAATCCACGTTTAATCTCTTTCCCCTTGTGGTAGATTCTGTGGTGTGTGGTCTAAATTCCTTCCAGGACTTCCTTCCCTTGCGGAAGTGCCAGCAGTGAACAGCAAGGGAGATGTCTGGCTCAAGATTAAGCCCTCCTTTCACAGGCCAGCTGCCTCCCATGGCTGTCAGTATGGACTGTAGACTCTAAGCCCAGTGAGCCCTTAGCTGAAAGGGGCAACTTTGAGGGGCCACCTGGTTCCTCCCAAGCTCCCTGTGTCGGCACAGGCCGGCCTGGTCCCGCTCTTCAACCCTCACAAGTGGTTCTGAGAACATTCTCCAAAAGCCTGCAGTACTCAAGTCTTACAGTCTCCGAGTCTGTTTTCTGGGGAACTTGTGACAAACATCTCTGTATCTCTGTCTCCTATTTCTGTTTCTGACTTTGGTCAGCTAAACAATTATCTTCTTCTTTTCTATTTTTCCTTTGGTGCTGAGGTTTGAATGAACCCAGGGTTTTCATAGTGCACTACATCCTCAGTCCTTTTTAATTTTTTTTATTTTGAGGCAGGGCCTCACTAAATCATTGAGCTGTCCAGGCTGGGCTTGAACTTGTGAGCCTCCTGCCTCAGCCTCAAAGAGTGCTGGGATTATGACCATGAGCCACCACACCTAGCCATGTTTTCTTTACCGTGCGACTTTTTTTTGGGGGTACCGGGGATCGAACTCAGGACCTTGCACTTTCGAGGCAGGCATGGTGCCACTGAGCTAAATCCCTGGCCCATTGTGGAACTATTTTAAGCATACAGACAAGAAAATAGAATAATATTAATACCTGAGGAGCCACCACTATAAGTTAACATCATGCTACCATTACTTTGTTATAGATGGGATTGTTAGTATTTTTACATTCCCTTTTGGTATTATAATTTGGCCTTCCACACTTTCTTCAAAGATTGTTTCTAAAAATTGAAAACAGCAGACAGTAATTTTATTTTTATTGTATTTATATTTTGATTTTACTCTTTACTGCAGAACTAAATAGTGAGATTTGACCTGTGGACAAAAAATATAACCTATGCCACTAAAAATGAGCCTACGGAAGGGCATTATTCCAAGAGTAATTGTCAAATGAGTATTTTGGTTAGTCTACCACTTGTTTAAAATTATATTACAGTTTGGTTAGCTTCTATTCAGGCTACAACTTTCTGTACAGATGTTTTCATTTTACTGGAATTCTAAGTAGCCTTTGTTTCATCTCGGTGTCAAAAGAGCACAAGCTTTTCTAAGATCATGTAGCTTTTTAATCACCCACTTGTTTAAATTTTGGGGGAAAAATCACAAGCTAATAAAAATGTTGACATACTAGAACAGTGAAAATCCATGTACCTTTCTTTTTTGGTACTGGGGATCGAACTCAGGACCTTGCATTTGTGAGGCAGGCAGCAGAACCACTGAGCTAAATCCCTGGCCCATGCAGGTTTTTTCTGGGTTGGGGAGGGGGGGAGTGTACAGGGGATCAAACTCGGGATCTTGGTAAAACTAAACATGTTTTTTGGGGGGGTACCAGGGATCGTACTCAGGACCTTGTGCTTGTGAGGCAGGCAGCGGCACCACTAAGCTAAATCCCTGGCCCTCCATATACCTTTCTAGCCTCATCATTTTAAAATATACATATACACACATCCCATATTTATTTCTAAACCACTAGAAAATAACTTAAGAAAAAAAAGAAAATAACTTAAGATAACATGGCACATCACACTTAAATACTTTAGTGGGTATCTACTAAAAGAAGGACATAAACTATCATACCTAAGAAAATTAAGTCACTTAATATATAATATACTACCCATATATCAAACATTCTAATTGTGGGCAAAATGCACTTTTTAACCTTCTACAATTCAAAATCAGTTCAAGTTTGTACAATACTTTTGGTTTTAATGTCTTAACAGGCTTCCAGTCCTGATATACATTATAGCAAATTCTCTTTATTTTTAGTCTGTTTTTGCTACTCGACAGTGGTCTTGAAGCTACTTTTCTTTGCATTTTTGGTTAAGTTCACTCTTTCTTGGATCCCATGTCACTCAGGTTTTATTTTCATTTTGCTGGCCTCTCTTCTCTAGTAACTTTTTGAGAAAAGGGATGTCAGACATTGATTTTCTAAGTGCTTGCATGTCTTAAGATGTCTTTATTTTACTCGTGACGTTCATTGATATTTTGCCTGTATAGAATTCTACCTTACAGACAATACTTTTCTCAGAACTTTGGAGGCTATGACACTGTCTTCTGCCAGCCAGTGTTGGTGATGCCAAGTATGATGCTTCTCTGCAAAAGTTTTAGAATTTTCCCCTTTTACTTGCTATTCCAAAATTTCACAAAGATGGATGGACATTTTTACATTTGTTCCACTTGCATTCTCAATTTGGAGAAGTTTTTTGCCTTTTTTCAATTTTGGGAAATTTTCCTTGGCTATGTCATCATATAGTCTCTATTTTTCCATTTTTCCTTCCTGGTTGTCTTACTTGTCACATGTTTGACCTTCCAGATAAACTCTTTTCTAGTACTCTTCTTCCAGTTTTTCCATATTTTTCACTTCCACAAACATATCTCAACTTTCAGGAACACTTTCCTTTCTCTAATTCTAGTCTACTCTAGTTTTATAGATGCTGTATCTTCTTGAGTATTTTCAAGAATAATTTCAAAAATAAATTAGTTCTAACTCTGTCTTAGTCACTTTTCTTGTTGCTGAGACAAAATACCCAACACCCACAAAGTTAAGGGAAGAAAAGTTTATTTTGGCTCACAGTTTTAGAGGTTTCAGATTATAGTTGGCTGGCCCCAAGGCAGGTGGCATGGCAGAGGGGCACTGCAGAGGAGAAACAGTTCATGGCAGGCAGAAGGCAGGAAGGCAGCAAACAGTGAAGTGGAGAGGAAGCAAATAGCAAGTGACACGCAACAAAAGGCGACCCTATTTCTGTCCCTTATATCCTATCCAGGCTATCTACCCTTAGGGCGGGTAGCACTCACCCAGCATGGGGCAGCCTTAATCATAGCATTGTACCTTGAATCAATCCCAGCATCACATCCTTGATCCCAGCAGCATTTTACATTTTACATCCAGCCACTTCTGTAAAGCCCTATCTATGACTGCCTGAGGGTGTGTGTGTGTGTGGGGGGGAACATCCAGATACAAGCCATAACAATTTCTTTCAGGGTTAATGGTCTATTTATTTCTATTTGTCCTCCCTTCCCTTCCTCCCTCCATTCCTCCCTTCCTTTCTTCCATACTGGGGTTTGCACCCAGGCCTTCACACTGAGCTACATCTTCAGCCTTTTTTAAAATTTCAAGACAAGGTCATTCCAAGTCACTAAAATGCCCAGGCTGGGTTCAAACTTGCAGTCTTCCTGCCTCAGCCTCCCACAGTGCTGTAACCTCCTGGAATTCTGGGATTACAGAAATGTGCCACCACACCCAGCTTGTCCTTTCTTTTGGGCATTTTTTTTCTCATACAGCTGATGATCCTTAGGAATCAGGACTTTAGGAATGAAGGACTAGGAATGAAGGACTTTAGGAATGAAGGACTAGGTTAAATAATACAGGGAGATGTCTTGGATTTCTTGGGGTATAAATTTGTTGCCCTATAAGGACTGAAATGTACAATTGATGTTGGGAAATGGGAAGAAAGTGTTCAAATGGAAGGGGAACAAGGGAGGAGGGAGGGAGAAAGGAAGGAAAGGACAAGAAAAAAGTGAACACCAGTCTACACTCCCACCAACAGTGGAGAAGGGTTCCTTTTTCCCCACAGTCCCCCCAGCATTTGTTATTTGGTTGAATTCTTGACAATAGCCATTATTTCTTGAGTGAGATGGAATCTCAATGTTGTTTTAATTTGCATCTCTTGAATGATCAATGATGTTGAACATTGTTTCATATATTTACTGTTTCTACTTCTTCATCTGAGAAGTGTCTATGTTTTTCAGATGCCCATTTTTGGATTGGGTCTTTAAATTTGGGGGGTCTGATTTTTTTTTGAGTTCTTTATATATTCTAGATAGTAGTCCTTTGTCTGAAGAATAGCTGGCAAAAAAATTTTCCCACACTGTGGAAATTTTCCCACTCTGTTGCTGGTTTGTCTTGCTGTGCAAAAACTTTTTAATAAGATGAGATCCCAGTTGTTGATTGTGATAGTTCTTGTGTAATTGGGGTTTTGTTCATAAAGTCTTTCCCTACACCAATATCTTCAAGAGTTCTACATAGTCTATCTTCTAGTAGATTAAGTGTTTCTGTTTTTTGTTTGTTTGTTTTTGAGACAAGTTCTCACTATATAGGTCAGCCTGGCCTTGAACTCACTATGTAGCCCAGGCTGGCCTTGAACTCATGGTGATCCTCCTGCCTCAGCCCAGAATTACAGGCATGCACAAGTGTTTCTGTTTTGTTTTGGGTTTTTTTTGGTACCGGGGATTGAACTCATGTCCTTGTGTTTGCACAGCAGGCATCGAAACCACTGAGCTAAATCCCTGGCCCTGTTTCTGTTTTCATACTTAGATATTTGATCCATTTCAATTTTAGTTTAGTGCATGCTGAAAGATATGGCTCTAGTTTCAATCTTTAGCATGTGGAAAACCAGTTTTTCCAGCACCATTTATTAAAAAGGCTATCTGTCTTCCAGTGAAGATATTTGGCTCCTTTGTCAAAGTTAAAGTGGCTGACTATGTCTGGAGTTGTTTCTTCATCTTCTAATCTGTTCCATTGATCCTTGGGTCTGTTTTTTGGGGTTTTTTTTTTGCCAGTACCATGATGTTTTTATCACAGTAGTTTTGTAGTATAGTTTCAAGTCAGGGACTGTGATCCCCCACCTTAACTTTGTTGCTCAGAATTCCCTTTGCTATTCTAGGTTTCTTCTGGTTCCAAATAAATTTTAGGATTGTTTTCTCTAATTTTGTGAAATATGCTGTCAGAATTTTGATTGGAATTGCATTAAATCTGCATAACAATTTTAGAAGTATGGCTATTTTCATTATATTAGTTTTTTCTACCCAAGAACAAGAGATATTTTTCTTAAAAAGCCAAAGATTAATTTTAATATTTTATTTAATCAATAGATTCAAAATACTTTCACTTCAACAAAAAACTAAGTGCTATTTTATATTCTGTTTTCATATTAAGTCTTCAGAATCTGGTGTCTATTTTACATTTAACATTTATAGAGCACTTTAATCCAGACCCACCACATGTCAAGGACTTGACACCCATGTGCACTTAATGGCTATCACATCGGATTACACTGCTCCAAGCTTCACTCTGGTCCCCAGCTTTATTTTTGCCCCATTTCCCACCCAGTTCCAGGCACTCATGCACTGCTACATCCGGCCAAGACTCTTGCCACCAGGATTTCTCCCTCTTCCTGTGGTTCTATCCACTTTCCATTATCTGGAAACAGCCATTCACAATGTCTCCTGGCATGTTCACATTCCTTCCTCTCTTTATTAAGCATTGGTATGGATTTGTTCCTCTCCACATCTTTCCCGTCATTTTAATGATCTTTCCATATCAAGTGCATGGGCTTAGCCCATGTGGGATCTGATGAGAGATGTTTATTGTTTGTTTTTGCAGTGCTGGTGATTGAACCCGGGCCCTTGCACATGCTAAGCAAGTATTCTACCACTGAGCTGCTACATCCCTAGCCTGAGAGATGGTTTTAAGTGTAATTTTTACATAATAGAATCAGAAAGCTCACTGGTGTATCTATTTTCTCAGCCCCTAACCCTTTAATTCTATCATTCATCTACATGAAGGAAGCTATACCAGCTAGGAGATTAAAAGAGAAATGACAATCTTGTGTCTTCTCATATTCTTGCTGGAGAATATTGAACACAGAGGAGCTGTTATACATGCTGTATACAAATAAAATGTCCCCTTAATTAGTTCACAGTGAATTTAGTGTCACCAGATTCTGTTCACAAATACTCTCACAAGGTAATTTTTATGTACATTTTTCTATCTTTAAAAGAATGGCTCACCAAGATCAAGGTACTAGTATCTGGTGAGGGTACTGTTGCTGTGTCGTCACAGGTAAGGAGGCTGGAGGGAGGAGGGCAAGAGTGATATCACTCATCTGCTCATGATGTCACTCATCTCTTCGTGCTGTCACTCACCCATTCATGACATCACACATCTATTCATGATGTCACTCATTATCTATTCATGATGCTACTCATCTATTCATGGGGTGAAGCTAAACACCTTTCATTCAGTTCCACCTCCCAGTACTGTGGCACTGGGGACTAAGTTCTAGCACATAGCTTCTGGAGGACACAAACCAGAGCAACTAGAAAAAATATGCATACTGTTTCTGTCATTGTTATCATTTTGATGTACAGGGTCCTAGTTAAATACATGTGTATTTTCTTATGAAAAATATGAGCATGATGAATATATTGTTTTTAATTATGCTTTTTAATTTAATATATTTATATGTTAATTTTGTATATTATGTAACATTAAAATTTAAATTATATTGTTAATATACTGTATTACTTTAATATATTGTGGACATCTTTTTTGTGGTACTAGGATCAAACTAGTCTCACATGTGCTAGATAAGTACACTTAACACTGAACTATATCCCTCTACTTTTTATCATCCCTTCATAACATCATTTTTAACGGCTGCATAGTTCTCCACTATACCATTGTCTGCCTCCCTCTCTAGTCAGTCTCCTTTCATGTGCTAATTTGAATTTTTGCTCTTCAGCTAAAGAAATGCAATTTCCATTTTTTAAAAATTATCTAGAAAAAATGATCTAGAAATACAGCAGATCTCTCCCATTCCATTATCAAGTTTTCTCTGAGTCAATTCCTTACTGCACTTTTTTGCCATCTTTCCAATGGGAATTGGAGAGAGATGGGATATTTGATGGCTTTTTCCAGCTCTCCAACAGGTAAGTGTCAGCAGCTTTACCTCTTCGTATGGGAGTCTTCCTGTGGAATTATTTAATATGTCATTGAATGTTGCCTTTTTCCTTTAAAAAGTAAAAACTAGAAAAGCGAAAGTGCTAACATTAATTATGAGAAATGTAAATATTTTGTCTTTATGCTGAGACAAAAAATGGAAATCACTGAGTGTGCTAAAAGCAGCAAGTCTTTTTTTTAATGAGAATTTTTATTTCAATTATTCACAAAACAATATAGTACTTTATAAAATAAAATATAGTACTTTATAAAAATATTAAGTTTTAGGGTATCATTCATTTAAAAAAGTATCTCTGCTAGAAGGCTGTTTTTGCCAACTTCTACTTTTGGTAAGGGTTAAGTTCCACATTGAGACACTGAAGACGAAAGCTGTTGGAAAAAGCTTCAAATATACCAGAGAGTTTCTTTTTCTTGGCAATGTAAAAATACATAACAATTTAAAATGAACACACATTAAGTTAGTGTTTTATCCTGACTGTACAATTGTGATTAGAAGGAACTGCTCCAGTTAAAATCTAATGAATACCATCAATTTTCCTGATCTGAATTAGTAAATAAACATCATTTTGCTACCCCTTTGAAGATGCTCACAAAAATTACAATATCATAGTTCACATAAAGGCCTTTTAAAAACTCACGTCACAGGTTGTCCATGTTCGGGGAGATAACGATGCCGCTCTTCCCAGGAAGCCCCTCTTGGTCAGGGGATTCAACACTTAACAGGCTATGTAAACAGAGGACACAACCATACTTTTTAGTACGAGTCTTGTTGCCAACTTGCACATTTTAAAATGGCTTGAATGTGAACATCTATACCGTGGCACAGAATTTCTAATTTCAGGATTAAATCACATGGGTGATGGTAGCTACAAATTATATGCTGAAAATACAGGAACCTTACATAACGGTTTAATGTGTGACTATAAAACTGCTTTTAAAAACATGAATACTAGACTTATTTATCAAATTCAGCTTTTCTCTGCTAGACTCTTAAGCTAGTAATGCTGCTATTCAAATTCACATCTTGGAATTTCTTTCTAAGTTAGTTGGAAAAATCAGTCTTACTTTGCATGTTTCATTTTACACTTCAAATAGTCAAAACTGGCCTTGTTTGAACTACTGTTATTATTCTGAATAAGTTTTCCTCCCCAAATCAACTATATTCCTAAAGGGAAAAATAACCGTGAAGTATATTTTTTAAAAGAATGAAGATTCAAACATGGTTTGAAAAGAGTTCTAAAAAGATTTCGTGTAAAAGCTGTTGCTGGAATTAGTGTGAAGCCTTCACTTCACTATTTTGAGGACATAACACTCATTTAGGGTGTATATTAAGAAAGATTAGTTTTACAGATATACCTTGTAACTCTTTAAGTCTCAGAAAACAACTAAGTGAGGAGCTTTGAGTGCCAGCAAAGTCCCTTTGTCCCCCATGACATCAACATTAAACATTACATTCCATCCCTCTACCTGCAAAACTTTCACATGTTCTTTTCTCATATTTCTTCTAAATACATTTTCTCTCTCTTGAGGGAAAATATATAAAACAAGCAAAGTGCATCCAAGTCCCTGATCCAGTGATTTTTCTATTTGTGGCGCCCATCACCATAAGAACACAATAGCAACATCTCACAATGCCAAGTCTATTTTTAAAGAATGGACTGGTCAAATGTTGGGTCTTACTTTTCATGCCATCTAAAGATTAAAAGATTTCCCCTTGGATTGGACAGTACAATTTCAGTTATATACTTTAGCCTTTTAAAAAATCAATGCAACCTTATAAAAGATTAACTCACTTTTCAGGTTACCTTCATTATTCTACACTGAACTGCTCAGAAAATGACTTCAGTGAAAAATTTTTCTACTTTCCAGTTCCAAGAATCTGAGTATAAACATAGTGCATTACACTGCTGTGCTCTAACATTTAGTCAAGTTTTAAATCCTGTTTAAAATCCTTCTTCTTTTTTTGCTTTTCAAAAGCTTAGACCATTTCCACACAAAAGGAGGCATATGTCAAGACTGCAGATGGACTGTTTAACACAGGAAAAAAACTTTTCAGAATAATAAATGCAACAGATTTTTTAAAAAACTAGAATGGAATTATTTGGTCCTATGAGTTTCTTTAGATTTTACTTACGGTATAACTTTTTACCTCCCAAGTTTTGTCTTTAATAATAAATATTTCTCTTAAAATTATGAGACATAATTTCTACTATAGAAAATAATTCTGAGTTTGGGGAAAAAAAGAAAGGAAATGCTTTAAAACAGTAGCTTTGCTGCTCTTCCCTACCATTCTATCACTCACACTGTCATCAATATCTTAGCTCTACTGTCTTTGGACCCTGAAATAAGTTGAAAAATTCATCATTGGTGCTTTAAAGTTTAACACTTGGAGAAAAAAAAAGTGGTTTTTTGCAACCATACCTGGAATTCCAGTTTACCATTAAAAACACGCAGAGTGAATAAGACCTTCTTCTTTTGATTCCTGTACACAAGGAACTCTACACAAGTTCTTTACATTTTGGCAGATTTGTGCATATAAAATAGGATATTTGGATTATAAATTTTCTCCTGGCTGGTACTGTGGCTCTGTAGCAGTGAAGTAGTCTTCCAAGAAGGACTGAATATATTTAAATGTTAGTCTTTCATCAGGGTCCTTCTTCCAGCAAAGGTTCATCAATTCATGGAGTGACTCTGGACAGCCCTGTGGGCAGGGCATTCTGTATCCCTGCTCCACCTGCTCCAGCATCTCACAGTTGACCATACCAGGATATGGCACTCTCCCCTTTGTGACAAGTTCTGTCTGTAGAATTCCAAATGATCGTATGGAATATGATAATCAGAGATTATCATAAAGTGACCATAAAGTGACCATAAAGTGCAGCCTCAGGAGCTGTCCATTTGATTGGGAATTTTGCACCTTGTCTTGCAGTGTATTCATTGTCTTCAATTAATCTTGCTAAACCAAAATCTGCTATTTTGCACACAGGATTTTCTCCTACAAGAATATTAGCAGCCCAAAGATCTTGGTAGATGTAGTTCATTCTTTCAATACATGCCATACCATCGGCAATCTGAGCAGCCATATTGACCAGCTGTGGAAGCTTCAAATACTTTCCATCTCCTTCCTTAAGGAAATCTAATAAGGTCCCTTTGTACATAAATTCAGTGACAATGTAAATTGGCTCTTCAGAAACAACAGCATAGAGTGGAACAAGTTTATCATGTCTTAGTTTTTTCATTATCTGTGCTTCTTGACGAAAAGCTTCTGGCATCATTGTGCCTGGTTTTAAGTGTTTTGATTGCTACTTTCGTGGTTCCATTCCATGTTCCCATCCATACTTCATCGAAGCACCCTTGTCCTAGTTTGACCTCTAGTTGCAAAGACTCCCAAGGAATTTCCCAAGCATCTTTTGCTAGACCTTGAGTCTGGGGTTTCACAGTTGGACACACAGTTGTTAACTTGTGGCATAAACCATCAGCATGTTCTGTGTAGTGTTTCACCAATTTCTGCAGCGTTTCAAACTGTGCTCTGGTCGTGATATAGTATACACCATTGTCAAGTTTCCTAACTTTGTAGTGTTTCACATTGTTGCCTTTTACCTCATCCCAATCATGAATAGAGAGGGAGTAAACACCTTTAGTAGTTTCACTTTCTCTTACTAAGAATATACCTTGTTGACTACCAGGATTCAGAAGTAATCATTCAGCATCTTTTCTCCCCATTTTGCCAAAATACCATTCTTCTGCCTGAATGGAATCTGCAGGTGCCACATAATTGCTAGGGATGTAGCCGTTCTTTCCTGTTGCGATCGATCTTGCTTCCCACCAGTCTCCTTCCGTACTGTGAATGATTTGAAATCTTTCACCCTTCTTAAATGAAAGGTCTTCTGTAGTTCTAGCTTCACAATCATATAAGGCCACAAATATAGTAACACCACCTGTTAAACCAGCAGGATAAGACCTGGGTACCACTGAGAAGGAGGAAGACGCTCCCTCAAAAGGAGTCACCCCTGAGGATGCCTCAAATGGTGTTAAGGAGAGACTGCTGAAGTTCTCCGATGTGCCCTTCAGTGAAGCGGACTGGGCCACCACAGTGTGCTCTGCTCCGTAATGGCCAACGCCGGTACTGACAGGCTCCGGAGTGTTTTCAGTTTTGTATTTAATAGCTGGACTTTTGTCTTCCTTACTTTTAATGCAGCCCATTATCAAATCTTTCATGGTCATTCTGATTGTGAGAAACAGTCAGAAGCTGCACGGTGCCAGATCCAGCGAATAAGAACACATGGTTATGTTTTGTCCCTGCCTTTCCATTGAATGGCATTTGGCAGCAACATTCACTGTATTTTTGATCACACCTGCGCTCCAGCCGTGCTCGCCCGAGTCGCAGCGGCCGGCGCTCTGGCTGACTGGAGGCAGCAACGGGCTGAGGTGTTGCCCGCGGGGCCCGTTCGCTCCTCCACCAGGGCCAGCCGGCCAGGACGCGTTCCAGCAAGTCTTTACTCATTGAAATAAGTCAGTTTTCTGAGTACAAAAAGAAGAATTGGATTACAGTTCTATGCACGTATCATCAAAGATGTGCCTAACAACCCAAAATTCCATCAACAATTGAATGGATAAATAAATTAGAGTATATTAATTTACTGGAATATCAATACCGATCAGAAGAAATAAACTGAAAACTACACCCAACAGATGACAAAGAAAATAGGGAAACACACAAAGAACTAGAGAAGACTGATAGAGGAAAAAATGAGATCAAAAGTTGGTTTATTTACAAAATAAATGAAATCAATAAACAGACAAATTTACACAGATAAAAAATAGATTTGTGGTTGTTTAGGGGATGAGTAGATAGGTAGATGGGCGGTCTGGGGGGATGGCTAAGGGGTATAGAGCTTCTTTCTGGTGTAATAATGTTTTAAAATTTATAGTGGTGATGGTCGCACAGCTCTGAATATGCTCGATGCCATTCTATTGTGCACTTTAAAGTGTGAGTTACATGGCCTGTGTACAGTATCTCAATACACCCACTTAAAAGTGAAGGGAAAATTAAGACATGCCCAGATAAGCCACAGCTGAGAAAATTCATTACTAGCAGACCTGCCATACAAGGAATCTACAGAGGGCCCTTTGGGGAACAATGAAAGGACACTGGACAGGAATAAGAAGGAATAAGGAGCACCAGTAAAAGTTACTGGAAAAATAAAATACATTATAAATTTATATTTTGTTTCTAACAATTCTCTCTCCAATCAGATTTTAAAAAATAACTATACAAAAGCAAAAACTGTAAGCCTGTGCTTGTGGACGTATAATGTATAAAGTAATAATTTAATGCAATGTTAGCCTAAAAGAAAGGAGAAAATGGAGTTATATAGGAGCAAAGTATTGTATATTATTAAAACTAATAATACACAAACTTAAAATTAAAATTCATTTTAATTCAAACTAGATTGTTTTAAGATTTAAACTGTAATCCCCAAGAAAAACTGGTAATAAAGTTGTACAAAAATGCAGTAAAAGAAAAAAATGACAAGGGAATTAAAATGGTACATTAGGGGCTGAGGATATACCTCAGTGGCAGAGTACATACCTAGCACATGCTAGGCCCTCCCTGGCTTCAATCCTTGGCATTGCATAGATAGATAAATAGACAGATGATAGATATAGATAGATAGAGTGACAAAAGTATGTAATGATGGAGGAATAAAGGCTCAAAAAGACATAAGACACATAGAAAACAAGAAACAAAATATTAAATATAAATTCTACCTTATCAGCAATCACATAAATGAAAATGAATTAAATACTCCAATAAAAAAAGCAGATTGGCAAGGGGGGAGGAGGGAGGAAAGAAAGAAGAGAGGCACATTAGATCAAAGCCATAAAGAGGTTAAATATAAGAAGATAGAAAGATATTCATAATGCAAATAGCAGCCTAACAAAAGCTAGAGTGATTAACATCAGATAGAATAGATATATGTTTTTGCGGCGAAGAAGGGCATTTCACCTTAGCAAGAAAGTCAATCCATCAATAAATCATAAGTATATATGCACCTAACAATAGAGCTCCAAAAACACAGAATTAAAAAGAAACAGACAATTCAACATTAACAATTGAAGACTCTAATTCCCTACTTTCATTGATAGAGCAACTAGAAAGATCAACAAGGAAATAGAAAACTGTGTACTTAATATAGAAAATCCTAAGGAAGCCACAATCTGTCCCTAAATAAACAAATAAATAAATTTTTTATGTTGTTGGATTCAATATGTATATATTAAAGCTAATAGACAAGTTCAGCAAGGTTATGGAATACAAGCTCAGTATACAAACTTCAATTATTTCCAGGTGTGGTGGCACATACCTGTAATCCCAGCACTCAGGAGGCTGAGGCAAAAGGATCACTGTAAATTCAAGGCCAGCCTGGGCTACATAGCAAGTTCAAGACCAGACTGAACTACAACGTGAGACCTTCTCTCAAAAAAAATAAAAAAATCAATTATATTGCTATACTCTGACAATGAATAATCCAAAAGTAAAATTGAGAAAATAATTGTATTCATAATTAAAAAAAGAATTTATTTTAAAAAGAAATAAAGGGCTGGGGGTACAGCTCAGTGGTAGAGCACTTTCCTAGCATGTGTGAGGCCTCGGGTTCAATCCGAACTACTGCCAAAAAAAGGAAGATAAAAGAGGAGGGGGGAAGAGAAGGAAATACTGAGGACTAAATTTAACCAAAAAAGCACATGCTGTAAATACACCTGTTTTTTTTCATTATTGATGATTGAGCCCAGGGCTTTGTACATGTTAGCCAAGCGCTCTACCACTGAGCTATATCCCTAGCTCACAGGCTATAAATATAAAGAACTATATGACATTATCAAAAGCAAATTTTAAAGATTCAAAGAAGTGAGGAGATAGCACATGTTTGTGTATTAGAAGACTAACATTAGAAGAACAATGCTTCCCAAATTGATTTACAGATCTGATGCAATATGTATTATTTTCCTGCTGCCTTGTTTTTCCAGATATTTCCAAGCTGATCCTATAATTCATATAGTAATGCACAAGTTCCAGAGTAGCCTAACCAATCTTTTTTTTTTTTTACTTAAATTCTTTTATTGGTACATTTTAGGTAGACAACACATTTACATTTCTCATTGGGAATTTGTACCTTTACATGATGCATCTTGGTTCTTATTTTTTCCCCATTCCTAGCCCTCCCTTCCCTATTTACAAAGACTTT
>NW_004624734.1:26115448-26151044 GCF_000247695.1 Heterocephalus glaber | reverse complement strand
GTTCCATCTCATTTCCCTTTGAGGTTGCTGTAGGTGATTTGGAAGTCTGGTTTTGAGACTTATTTACGTGTCTTCTCATTTCGACCGGGGTGGGGGTTACTGTTGGTCCCCACGTGGCTCACCTCCTCTGACCTGGGAGAGGTGGGGCAGTGGCTCAGAACTCCCTTCCTCTGGGCCAGGAATGGCTGGATGGACAGTGGCCCAGAAGCCCCTACCTCTGGGCAGGGAGCAGTGGGACAGGACAGCAGCCCAGAAGCCCCTTCCTCTGGGCCAGGAGCAGTGGGACAGTGGCTCAGAAGCCCCTACCTCTGGGCAGGGAGTGGTGGGATGGCAGCTCAGAAGCCCTTTCCTCTGGCCTGGGATCAGCAGGATGGACAGAGGCCCAGAAGTCCCTTCCTCTTGACTGGGAGTCAGCCTAACCAATCTTGAAAAAGAATAAAATCACATTACTCACACTTCCCAATTTCAAAACTCACCACAAGACAGTGTGAAACTGGGATAACCATAGACGGGTATACATCAATGGAAGACATTTAGAATCCAGAAATAAACCTTCACATTATGGTCCATTTGTGTTTGTTTGTTTTTTGAGACAGGGTCTTGCTATGTACCTCAGGCTGGCCTTGAACTTACTATGTAGCCCAGGTTGGACTCAAATGCATAGCAATCCTCCTGCCTCAGCCTACTGAGTGCTGGGATTACAGACATGCACCACCACCCCTGGTTCTGGTCCATTAATTTTTTCTGTTTCTTTCTCTTTTTTTTGGTACTGGTGATTGAACTCAGGACCTTGTGCTTGCCAGGCAGGCACCCGTGCCACTGAGCTATATCCCTGCCCCTTGGTCCATTAATTTTTGACAAGGGTATTTTCTTAGTTACTTTTCTCAACACTGAGACACACTACCCAACACCCACAACTCTAAGGAGGAAAGGTCTATTCTGGCTCAGTTTGTAGAGATTTCAGTCCATAGTTGGCTGGCTCCAAGCAGGACAATGTGGCAGAGGAGAAAGATCTCACAGATGGTGACAGAAAGGAGAGGGACCAAGGAAGGAGGTGGGAGATAGACCCTTCTAGGCCACACCCCCAGTGACAACCTCATCAGACCAGGCTTTACCTCCCAACATCACATTTAGCTATAAACTCAATAGTGGACTGATCCACTGATGAGTATCATGGGCCTGTTACATAATCGCCTCCCAAAGCTCCACCTCGGAGTGCATGAAGCTTTGGGAGGACATCTGGATATAAACCATAATGAGTATCAAGACCATTAATAGAGAAAGAATCATCTTTTCAACAAATTGTACTGGGAAAACTAAATATACACGTGCAAAAGAATGAATTTGGACCCCTATGTTGCACCATACAAAAATCAACTCAAAGAGATAAACTAAATGTAAGACCTACAACTATAAAACCCTGAAAAGAAAGCATAGATGTGAATCTTTGCCTTGAGAAGGCAATGGTTCTTTAGATATGACACAAAAAATGCGAGTAATCAAAAAATAAGAATATACAACTTAATTTCATCAAAATTTAAATTTTTGTTTCAAAAGACACTATCAACAGGTAAAGACAACCACAGGAAAGCTTTCAAATCATATATCTAATGAAGATCTAGTATCTTGAATGTATAAAGAACTCTCACAACTCAACAATAAAAAAATCAATTTTTTAAGTGGGCAAAGGATTTGAGTAGACATTTCTACTCTAGAAAATAGGCATATGTAAAGATGTTCAACATCCCAGTCTTTAGGCAAATGCAAATCAAAACCACAAATGAACCGAATGCCACTTGAGACCTATTAGATGTCTATACCAAAAAGATGAGTAACAAGTATTGATGAGAATCTAGAGAAAAAGAAACCAGTCTGCACTGCTGAGGGAGGTGTAAAATGGGGCAACTGACTAGAAAACAGTCCGGTAGTTTCTCAAAAGTTAAATATAGAGTGACGTTGACTCAGCAATCCCATTCCTAGGTACATGCCCAAGAGAATCAAGAACATGGATCCACACAAAAACTTGTGCACAGTTGATAGCAGGATTATTAATAAGAATTAAAATGTGGAAACAATAAAAATATCCATCAACTGGTGAATGAACAAAGTGTGGTATTTCTACATAATGGAAGATTACTAGGGCGTAGAAAGGAATGTGATGCTTATATCTACTACACGAGGTTGAGCTTTGAAAATACGTTGAGTAAAAAAGGCTAGTCACAAAAACCCACATTATATGATTTCAGTTATATAAAATGTCCCAAATAAGCAAATCTATAGACATAAAAAGTGTATCAGTGCTGGCCAGAGGTTGGGGTGGGGTAGAGATGCTGCTAACAGGAACACTTACTGTGGGTGATTATACAAATATTTAGGCGCAAGGCCCTGGGTTCAATTCCCAGCACCACACACACACACACACACACACACACACACACACACACAAAATCTGAAATTAGATAGTGGTGATGGTTCCACAAGTCTGTGAATGTACCAAAAACAAAACAAAACAAAAAACCACTGAATTTTGAAGGCAGGTGTGGTGGTACATGCCTGTAATCCTATTACTTGGAAGCCAAGGCAGGAAGTTTTTGAGTTCAAGGCCAGCCTGGGCTGCATAGTGAGACCCTGTCTGAAAATAAAATAAAATACAATACTGCATTTTGAACTTTAAAAGAGTAAATTTCATGCTTTTTGAATCATCTCTCAAAATAAAAATACTCTAAGAAATATGAGCAAGTAAAGTATACCCCAGAAATACGAGGTTGATTTAACATTTAAAAACCAATCAATGTAATGTATCATAATAATGGAATAAAGGAGAAAAATCATAGAATGATACCAATAGATCTGAAGGTGGCATTTGTCATTTTGTCAAGTGACAAAATTCAATACACAATCAAGATGAAGGTTCTTGACAAACAAGAAATGGAAGGGAATTTCCTCAACCCTATTAAAGGACATCTACAAAAAACCTTATAGCTTACATTCTATTTAATGCTGGAAGACTGAATACTTATCTCTGAAGATGAAGAACAAGGCAAAGGTATCTATTCTCAACTCTTATTCAACATTAAACTGTACAAAAAGGCAAATGCATTTTTTAAAAAAAAAGAAAAAAATTGGAAAGGAAAAGTAAACTTTTTACTCACAGTTAACATAATCATTAAATAAAATCCTAAAGAATCTACAAAAAAGTGACTAGAACTAATAAATGCATACAGCAAAGTTGCAGGGATTTCCTTCCAGGTATTCACCCAATAGAAATGAAACAAGCATTCACAGTCACTTTCTTCATCCTAGTTAAAACATAGGAACAACTCAAGTGTCCAACAGCAGGGACAGAGATAATCAATTGCCTTGGAGAAGCGAACATCTCTGGGCCCTGTAGCCATGAGAACCTTGCCCTACAGAGCCAGGAGAGAATGGAGACGCAGACATGGGAAAAGTAAGCCATACTAATGCTGCCTGCAGGTGCCCAGGGAAAAGACAGAGGACATGTGGCTCATCAAGAGAGGAGCAAGAGCTGTGAGGTTTGGAAAGCAGTCACAGAGAAAGAAAGGTCTCAGAAGAGAAAGGTGGACCACCACAGAAGCCATAAGAAGGGCACCTGCGGGGCAGTAAAGAGGAGCTTCAGAAACTTGGCAGTGATGTGTGCAGACGCTGCTGGGGTAGGCCCAGTTTCATTCAGGCTACATACAATAACAATATCAGCAGTGATACCTAATAGTCACTGTATGCTTATGAGGCACTCATCATTGTGCTGAGCCACTGAAATGCGTTCATTTCTGTAATGTGGCACCATCATTCCCATTATGCAGTTGGGGGAACAGAGGCGCCTAGTTTTAAGTGATTGCCCAAGTTTACCTGGTTACGAAGTAGGCTAGAACACTACATTCTGCATTCAAACCCAAAGCCAAGAGGCTATTTCTTGAACTCTCACTTTCTTCCTTGACTATGTTGTGTTCCACATCCTCACAGGGATGGGCGACAGAAGGATGCTGGGAAGTTCAGGCCTCACATCCGAAAAGCACCTTATTCCAATGAGACCAGAGATGCACCGCCAGGCCCAAGCAAGAGGGGGCCTTGGATGCTTTTGAGGGTTACTGCCCACTGCCTGCTGGCACCACCTCTAGATA
The DNA here is from genome assembly GCF_000247695.1 of Heterocephalus glaber. The sequence continues at coordinate 26,146,905 of NW_004624734.1, read as the reverse complement.
GCCATGAATTAATAATTGGGCAAATCCCATAATTACCTGATTCCAGCACAAGTACAAAGCTTTAAAACACACCCTTTTCTGTCCCTTCATTTTGATATAGAATCATATTTTTGGAGAGGAAATACTGGTTTTTACAAATTCTGGTAGTCAGAATTCTGATAGTCCAGTTGTTTGTTTGTTTTTTTGGTACCGGGGATTGAACTCTGGACCTTGCACTTGCAAGGCAGGCGCCGGAACCACTGAGCTAAATCCCCAGCCCTTAGAATCGTTTTTTAATCTGGTGTTAAACTAAAAAGTGGAGAGGACTCTCTCTCAACTTTTGAGGGGCCTGACTTCCTGCCCTCCTGTCGGAAAGGCACAGAGCACAGGGAGACCTTCCAGGCTCAACTCTGATGTCCATTCTGGGCAAGGCCAGGGGCTCTGCATCAGTATGGCCTTGCCCACAGGATGAAGCAGGTCAAAACCCCAGAGACCCCAAAGCTGCATGGAACAAGTACATCTGTCCAAAAATTTTCTGAGCTTTGAGGGGAAAGTTGCAAGGAAACCACTAGGTCCAGACTGACAAAGAGAACAGAAAGTTTTGGATGCAGGCTGTTTGACCTACTGCTTTGCATTCTGGAGCAGTTTTGCCCCCCTCCCCACAGGACATTTAGCAATGTCCAGAGACATTTTTGATTTTCACAAGTAGGGGTTATATCGGCATCTAGAGACCAGAGATGCTGCTAAATATCCTATGTTCAGGACAGTCCCAAGGCAAAGAATTATCTGGCCAAAAAGTCAAGAAAGGCTACTCCAGCCCTTTGAGGTGCTCCTGCAGGGCTGCCGCACCCTTCTCGGAAGCTTCCTTCTTGTCCTTATCTGGGCTGAAAGTGAGAGGACTGGACTAGAGGCCACTCCTCAGGGGGGACTTTCCCTGTCATCACCTGGCTACCCCCTCTGGCCCCTTCACCAGAGAATTCTGTCTCAGGTAAATGGGAAACTTTGTGAAAAATCCCCTCTAGCCATGTTATAAGCAGTGAAGATGCACCATAATGTGCTTTTTCCACCAAAAAAAAAAAAAAAAAAAAATTAAAGCAGCTAGGGGATTTTTATAATTTTAGTTTAAATAATAAATAGTAGCAGCCAATCTTTTGGTAGCACATGCCCCAGTTAGCCCTCGAGGGGCACTCAGAAAAAAAGTGTGTTTAAGTGACAATGAATCAGTCCACAGTCTAGACAGGGGAGAAGGGACCACCTAGGTATTCTGGCTTGGTCTGGCAGCAAAGCCTGTCCCTCCTCCCTGTCAGGAGCCACCTCAGTGTGGGCCCCCCTGGGGAACCTGGGGATATTTGCATATCCTCTCTGGAGACTCTGCTTTCTTCTTCCTGAGTTTCATCTTTAATAATTAGAGAAGAGGCTGCTAGGGAATGTGAGGCCATTGTGCTGGGGAGAGTAAAGCTGCCAGGCAAAGTCAAGGCCCCCTCCTAGCTGGGCAGCTTGGGGCCCCAGGGCACCATGGGAGCTGGTGGGGGGAGGGAGTACTGTCACACTTCCTGCCCCTTCCTGAACCCTTGTCTGGCGTGGTTTGGTGAATTAAACTTGGGGATTAACTCAAAAGAGATCATAGCAGTTGATGAGAATAGATTTGGGGGCCCATTAACCCTAGAGAGTTGGTGTGTGGGTGCTTGTGAAGCAGAGGGGGATCCACTCCTGTGTGACTCCAGACAGGTGAGAAAAAAAATCAAGAGCTGAAAGAGAGGCCAGGTGGTATCTATTCCCTCTGGCCCAGACACTTAACTCCACCTGAGGTTACAAACTGCCCCCTACTGGGCAAATGTGCTTGATGATTTCCACAGGACTAATGGCTGCCTTAGGGCCACTCAGGAGTTTAAAAAAACTCGCCCGCTCAGGCCCCACACCAGACCACTGCACTGAAATACCTGCAGGTGGGGCCCAAACTGCTATGTCTGTCTTTCTTTCTGGCCTTGGGAGTTTGCACCTCCTCTCAGGCAGGGAAGGCTGCTACTGAAATGATTCACTCGGAGGAAAAGTACCAGCCTGCCCACGGGGGCATGGCAGTCTCTGGTGGTTTCTTCCTGCTCGGTTCCTCTCTTCTCATTGCTGTAGCAATTTAGCCAGAGTGACCCTTCTCTTACAAAATATCAGTTAGATCTCAAGGCCTTGATAGTGGGCTGATTTCACCAGACTTGGACTAAAGTCTCCATTGTCCTGACATTGAGAACAGCAAAGGACAGGAGAACTGCACTGGAATGAATCAAGCCAGTTTAAAAAAAAATATTGCACTTAAAAAATTATTTTCAATTACTTTCAGAAGTCCAATTTGTGCAGTGTATCATGTTGATTTTAAATAAGGCTGATTCAACAGGCCCTGAGTTATGATACCTTTTACTACCACACTGAAATACAGGCTGACAGCTGTCCTTAAATCTTTGGATTTTCCCACTTTCAGAACCACCCCTTCTCCCACCTCCCCGTGATCCAGCCACTAAAAAAATTATTTTCTTGTCATAGCAGGGGCCAGGTCTGTTCAGACTGATGAGTGCCCAGGCTGCATAAATTGTCAATGCCTATAAATCATTTCAATCTTCCCTTGAGAGCAGCTTCCCCGAGCACTCCACTTGTCACGTTTAGCTAGAGCCCTTACAAGACTTTTTTCCCCTTCATTTTAGCAAACATTGTTTTCTGTGTACTGTCCAGAGAACTTTACAAACATTAACTCAGTCAAACATTATAAAAATAGCCTCACGAGCATGGCAAGATTATATTCTATTTTATAGATGTGGAAATTGAGGCAGAGAGAGGTTAAATAAGTCCCTGAGATCACCCAGCAGTAAGTGGAGAGCTGGGCTGCTAGATGCTTCTGGTTCAGAGTCCATTGCTCTTGGCCATAGGAAACGTCACCATAAAATAGTGAGGCAGAGATTTTTCTTTTTTCAGGCCAAACTGAGATTCACAAAGTATACCCTAGCTTCTTCTCTGCCATTACCTGCCACCAAATTGGGGAAACAGAGGCCTGGAGAGAGAAGACCTTCCTAAGGTCATAAAACCAGTGGGAGGGCAAGGCCAGGACCAGAATGCTCCCCTTGACCCACCCTGGTTTCACATCAGAATACTTACATCAGCTAAATATCCCCTTAGAAGTCAGTTTGGGAAGCATGATAGTTTTTAGAAAACTCCATAAATTCCTCGGAATTCCTCTCTTCAATAGGTGGAGTTTCAGTCAATCCCTGCAAGTGTGGGCTGGATATAGTGCATCACTAGTAATGACTAGAACAAAGCAGCAAGCTCAGAAGCCAGCTGCCATGTCCTGGAGATACTCAGGCAGCCCTGTGGAGAAATTTACATGGGAAGGAACTGAGGCCTCTTGCCAACAGTCATGTGACCGTGCCATCTTGGAACTGGATCTTTCAGTCCAGCCCCCAGAGAAAGACAGCCCCTGCCAGTAGCTTCACTGCAGCCTCATGAGAGACCCTGAGCTGGGACCATCTGACCAAGATGTTCCTTGATTTCTAATCTTCCAAACCTGTGTGAGATAATAGAAGCTTATGGTCTAAAGCTGCTAAGTGTTAGGGTGATTTGTTATGCAGAAATAAATAACTAATACAGGAGGTTCTGCCTTTCTCTTACTCTTACTTCTTTTAAAAACTGTAGGCAATTCCAGCATTTTAATTCATACAGTCTTGCCAAAGGATGCCTATATATCAGACCTTGCTGTTATAATTCAGATAGCTTTTAGAAACCAAATTCAAAATATTAACAATTTTAAAGGTTAAATCATGCAGGAAAATGCTATAATTTTTTAGGTAGACATCCATATGTGGTTCAAATACAGAAACATGGACAGGAATGATAGAAACTACATCCTGGATAATGGGTTGCAGGGGGTGAGAAGGATCTTGGAAGGAATATACAGGAGCCTTCAGCTCCACTCAGAATTTCTTTCTGAAGCTTAATGCTAGATACCCAAGTATGTATTAATTTTTAATCTTAAATATATAAGAATAATTTATTTTAGTACTATTTAATAAGACCTATCTTTCTATGTAAGAGATCGTGTTGTATTTCTTGCCTCGTTAGTCTCTGTTAAATATTAACTGAGTACAGTGATTGAACACCACAGAGTCAAGCAATCATTCATTCAACAAGTATTGACTATTGAATGGTAGAATGTCCAAAGAACTAAGAACTTCATCTGCATATTATAAAACTTATAAAAACCTGTTTGGATGTTTAACTGTTTTCCCTTTTTTTAAGAAAGCAGGCCTCTCTCTGTCTTATTCATATTTATGATTTCTGCCACACAGGAGGTAACAAATATTAATTGAAGTGGAATAAAACACAAAATGACCATTCTTGTCCTTAAAGCTCTCTCTTTTTTTTTTTTTTTTGGTACCGGGGATCGAACTCAGGTCCTTGCGTTTGTAAGGAAGGCATCAGAACCACTGAGCTATATCCCCAGCCCCATAAAGAAGATATAAGACAATGAACGTCCTAAGTGCCATAAATTATAAGCACAGTCGTATGGGAATTCATTCTGACATGTATTGCTGACTCTTATTAAGCACCTACTGGGCTCACAACTATCAACAAGAGAGACAGTCTTTGGTTTGTACATGTCCTACTTCTTACTGTCTTCATCACCCCTTCCCTTCACTATCTAAGCCACCAATGTCTTTTGCTTAGGTTATTATGATAATCGGATACTAGAATCCTAACTGGTCTCCCCACTTCCACTTTTCTCTCCACAGTAAAAATCTCAACTGTGTCCAGAGAGATCCTGTGAAGACTTAAATTACAGCATGTCACTCCTGTGCTCTTAAACTTTCCATCTGGGGGAGAGAGCAGACATGGCCATGATTTCTTAAATTTCTCCAATGAAGAGGTAGAGCTGGGCCAGGGATTTAGCTCAGTGGTTCTGCCACCTGCTTTACAAGTGGAAGGACCCAAGTTTGATCCCTGGTACCAAAAAAAAAAAAAAAAAAAGAGGTAGAGCTTATTTCGATTGAGTCTGGCCAGCCTTGTAACTCTGGCCAGTGGAAGTAGTACATAGAACATGGTGCTGGTTCTGAGAGTGGTCTCAAAATGCTCTGGATGCTTCTGCTCTTAGCCTTGGAATTCTAAACTTGCCATATAAACAAACCCAGGCCAGCCTGTTGGAGACCAGAGGACATGTGAAGGAGAACAAGCTCAGGAAATGCCCTCCCAGCCCAGTCAGCTATCTCCCAACCTACCAGCTGTCTGAGGAACCCAGCTGAGATCAGCTTAACCCACCCTTCTGGAGCCTTCTGGAAACTTCTGGATGACCCGTAGACTCATGAGCTGAAAACATAGTTGTTTTAAGCCATCAAGATTTTTCTTGATTTGTTGGTCTTTGTAAGCTAGCTGATACACCATGTCATTCAGAGAATAGGACAAATTTTTTTTTTTTTTTTTTTTGCTGACTAACTTCAGTATTTAGAGCAGTGATGGCAAACCTTTTAAAGATAACTGCCCAAACTGCAACCCCAAACCCACTTATTTATCACAAATTTATGGCAAAATTGCCAACACTGCAATTAAACTCAAATATTGAGGTTTTAGTTTAGAAAAAAGCAACTCACATACTAACATTTTTTGTCTTAAAAGAAAAACAAATAACGTGTGCCATAGGTTCACCACCACTAACTTAGAGCATTATCTGGCAAATAGTAGTGCTCAGTGAAAATCTGTTAGAGTAATTAAGAAATTCATAAATAGGGCCAGGGATTTAGCTCAGTAGTTCCGCTGCCTGCCTCACAACCGCAAGGACCTGAGTTCAATCCCCGATACCAAAAAAAAAAAAAAGAAAGAAAGAAATTCATAAATAGAGTTAACATCCTCGTGAAGGAACCAGAAAGAAAAGAAGTAAATAACTAGTAAAATGTGACAAATGCCATGAGGTAATGTGTAGTAGCTGAGGTAGAGAATAAGAGTGGAGGTGAAGGGAGGACCCTCCACTGGCTTCCCATTTGTTTCAGAATGAAAGCTAAAATCACGGTGGCCTCCAGGCTTACAGGACTCCCCTCACCTTGCTGACCTTTTCTCTAGCCATCACTGCCTCTCTGACCCCACCATACCGACACACACACACCCTTCCTCGATGCTCCATGCCAACCTTGAGTGGTTGCTGATGCCCTTGGCTGGATGTTCTTCCCCTGGACACCCAACCTTCCTTCGGGTCTCTGCTCAGATGTGACCCTTACCAAAATAGTGACACTGGTCCCTGAAACTCCCTCACTCCCTACCTGACTTGACTTTTAGGCACAGCACCTGTCACCTTCTGATCTATGCTATATTAACTTCTTTGTTTATTGCCTGATTCATCTGAGAAAACACAAATTCCAGGAGGGAAGAAAGTTTGCTTTGGTCAATTTACTCTTAGGACACTACTGTCCTAGGGCAAAAATTTAACAAAAGATACCAAGATGTTTTAGGACCACAAAATCCTGTCAATCCAAAAATTAAGCCAGGTGAGCATTTGGCTTTGCACCATACTGGCAAGGCTTTTTTAAAAAGCCAAAATGCTCAGGTGAGACTTGGCTGGCTAACTGAAAACTCTGTGAATGTGTTCATGCAAGGCTAGCAACCCACTACCATTTTGGTAGCATCCTAATAGTTTTCTAGGCACATCCTAATCCCTGTTAGTGTTCATTCCTTGCAACAGCCCAGAGAAGTCAAGGGCAGGCTTGATTATCTTCCATTCACAGATGGAGGTAATGGCAGTCCCAGAGCTCCAAAGAGCTGCCTGAGGTCAGAGACACACAAAGTGGTAGAGCCAGAATTCAAATCACAGTTGGTCTGACACCAACTCTGATGCTTCTGTCACTATTGTTCATTCTTTCTCCTTTCTCCTTTCATCCTTTCTCCTTTCTAGATTCACTTGATGATCTTGACTCATAAAGATTCAGGGCCAGTCTTGGGCTCCTGAAGGATTCTCTTGAAGAAGGCATCCTTTCTCTACAAAGTATAAGCAGCCTGCCAAGAGGAACAGGCAACGAATAAACATCCAGTGTGTCAACACTAGAGCATCCCTGTGGCTTTCAGATGTCCCCAGACTCTTGCGTTTGACAATCAGGAAAGGACAGTGCCCTTGGGACACTGTGTCCCCAAACCCTCCCGAGGCTGGCTGGACTGGAAGGGAGGGGAAAGTCTAACCTAACTCAAGATTGGCAGGTGCTTTCAGTGGAAAACTAAAAAGAAATCCCAAGCTCATTGCTTTATTTTGGTTTAAAAAGCAAGTCGTGTGACAGTGGAAACTCTTTCCCAGTTGTCCTCCCCTCTCTGCCATGTTGACAGAAGACTGACGTGCTAATTCTGGCTGGGGTTTTTCCCTGCCCGGCTGTTTTTCTCTTTTATCTTCATCAATGAAGAGAGCTGCTCTGGCTTTCAAACTGTCGAAAAGTATTTGGGGTTTCGTGTATTTTTTTTTCTTTCACATAATTCAGTGGGTCTTTTCCCAGAGATATATTTTCTCTCAAACTACCTTCTAAGTTGTTGAAGTTTCCGCCCATGTGACTTCCAGCATGAATTACCAGAAACCACAAGAGAGAGCGCGCGCATAAGCCCCAAAGCAAGCGAGATGTCCCTGTGGGGAGCAGTCCCTCTGCACCCCACAGCGAAGAGGACACAGGGGTCAGAGGTGGTCGCAGGGCAAGCAGAAGAGGCACCTGTGAAAGGTGCAGGGCTGGTGGCCTGGGACAGTTAGGAAAGGAGGTCAGCTGGTGACGAGAGAGCTCAGAGGCATCCCTTGAGTGAGCACCGTGCCGGAAAGACTTCAGCCATGCCTCACAACTCCGACAGCAGTGACTCCAGCTTCAGTCGCTCTTCTCCCCCTGGCAAGCAGGTAGAGTCCCCTGTCCCTCTCTTCTACCTCTAATTCTCTGACGGGGGCAGGAACAGGGTCAGGCTTTCTTGGTCCTGCTCCGGCAGCCATAGAGGGAGGAAGTAGCTCATGGCACGAGCACCCTATTAGATCCCAGACATGGCATTTGCAGCTCAACTGTGCATTGCAGTGGAGACCCTCATCCCACCACCTGTCTGCCAGGGCCCTTTTTTCCTCTCCAGCCCCCAAGTGCACCCATTGCCTCTGCCTCACCGAGGTTCCCACATGAAGCTTTCTAGGAAGCAAAGAAGAGGATGAATATTAAAGAACTGAGAGGAAAAGGTGTATCCTGTTTTCCAAGGCTGTAGAGAAGCGAGCACAAGAGCTTTCTAGTGAGATCCAGGCACATGTGCCCCAAGCCCTAGATGTGTAGTTTCCCAGGAAGGGCCCAGATAGCAAGAGAGAAAAAGAGAGGAAAGGATCAGACATTCAGGAGGAGGAAGCCAGCATGGAAGGCTGTGTGTCCAGACACTGCCTCTGTTGCTAGCACAACCAGTGGACAGAGGGATGCTGGAGTGTAGCCCGCACCTCTTTCCCTGTGGCTTCTGGAGAGGAGGAAGGAAATAAAAAGTGGCCCTGGAGACTTGGAGACATTTGCCAATGACCCCACCCCCACGAAATGGTTTCACTCTCCCTAAAGCTCAGGTTCCTTATCCGAATGGGAAAGGACCTGGACTACCTTAGGGAGGAAGGGTTTCTGGGAGTCTTTGGAGTCTAGACTGACTTCCAAGCCAAAGTTTTCAGCTGGAGGGTCATCAAAAAATGAATCTCAATCTCTCTCTCTCTCTCTCTCTCTCTCTCTCTCTCTCTCTCTCTGTCTGTCTCTCAGAGTTGAATCTAGGGCCTCCCACATACTAGGCAAGTGCTTTAACACTGAGTTACACCTCAGCCTATTTTTTTCTCACTGGGACAGGGTCTTGCTAAATTACACAGGTTGAATTAGAACTTGCAATTTTCCTGCATCAGCCTCCCAAGTAGCTGAGGTTATAGGCATGCACCCCCATGCCTGGCTGGGACCTTCTTTACCTTTACCACATTTCTGACCTCCCTCACTATAAGAAATCTGCCTCCTTTGCATCTAACATATATCCATGGATAAAACTTTTCCACTTCTGTGGTTTAAAACCTGCATTCTCTCCTTAATACACATATCAGGGATCTTGCAAAATACTGGAGCCAAAATAAAAGTATATTAATATCTGATACAGCATCTATCAAAACCAACTAACAGAAGAACAGCGGGTTGAACAAAGTCCCAGTGGAGACTTTGAGAGGGACAACAATCCAGTCCTCTGCTCAACATGGTATCTGAGTGGCTCAGACTGCCTAGAAATCTGAACTGTACTCTTCTTAGGAAGGAAATTACTCATGGCTTCCATGGTAACCTAGTCCCCTGTACCCCTTAGAGGAAGAGCACTTCCTTCCCAGTTAACCCAATATCCTCCTACTGCAATGACCTGGAAGGATGGGTCACACTGGCACCACAGAGTCTTGTCCCTAGGACATGTGCACCTCTAACCAGCAGAATGTGCAAGGGAACAGGCCAGGAGTTGCAGAAGTAATTCTTTCAGATGTCTATGCTAACCTACACCATCGAGAGAAAGCCGCAACTAATATCTCTAGCCCAGCGGAGGACATGCCCACCTGAGGGTATAGTTAGAAGACACCCAACGATCTCCTTATCCTCCCAAACCCTATCCACAACCTCCCACAGCAGGTAACTCCATTGTAATGTTCTCCTTGGCGTCTTCTTTGTACTGGGCATTGCGCTCACAGCCGTAGAGAAGGTCATGCTGGCAGAGCACAACGAAGGCAATGAAGAAAAAGAAAGGGCAGATTTGGGGTGATGCCCTCTGTCTAGAGATGCAGCAGCAGCAGACCCTCCTAGGGTACAAAGCAGTGAGGTCGCTGGTAGTGAGGGAGTCCTGGAAAGACTTCACACTCTGCCCCAAGAGATTCAGCACTTCTGGATTACTGTGAGCTCATGGGCCAACTCTTAGAGCCCGAGTCTTCTCCTATATAAAATGGAAATAATGATACACACCTCACAGAATTGGGGAATTAAACAAGAGCACCTTTGAAAGCACCTGAACAGAAGCTGGCACACAATAGATGCTTAACAAAGTTTTGAGGAAAAAAAGTAAAAGCAAAAAGAACAGCAAGAGGTTCTAGGCTAAAAAATGAGTGACACTAGAGCAGTTCTGAAGAAGAGAGAGGTGACAGAACACACTTCATTGCCTTTTACCATTTTTGAAAGAAAAAAAAAAGCCCTATTAAGACCTCAAGATCTCTTCTTCCTGTAGCTTTTGGCCAAAAAAGGCATAGATATCTGAGGATGCATAACAGGGTATGGAGAAGAGTGCTCCTTTGGGTGCAGGACTGGTAAATAAAGGGACTGATGCATACATGAAGAGATTAAGACATGGAAGGATGAATGGACAAATGGAAAGGAGGGATGGATGGATGGATGAATGGATGGAGAGATGGATAGATGGATGGGTGGGTGGATGGGTGAGTGGTACTCAATGCCATGACAGCTTGCTTTCACTCAGAAGACAGGAATAGACTTGTCTAATTCTCACTGTTTCTGCTTCCCAGGATTCATCTGATGATGTGAGGAAAGTTCAGAGAAGAGAGAAAAATCGCATTGCTGCCCAGAAAAGCCGACAGAGACAGACACAGAAAGCTGACACTCTGCACTTGGTGAGTGTTCCGACTCTCCTTCACTCTCTTGCTCCCCACACCCACCCACAGCCCTTCAGACCCCTGTGTGCAAATGTGTGTGGGGAGAGTAAGTAGAGGGCAAGGAGTGCAGGGTGAGGGTCGGGGAAAGGCCCTCCTAAGGGTTTACTGAAGAAGTTCTGTGGCAGAGAACAGGCCAGGAGGCTGAGCAGAGAGGTGAGCCCTTCTGCTTTGGAAGGGCCTGTGGAGTAGATGATCTGGATGCTGGAATCCAAGGACCACCTGCTCTGAGAGGGGTCAGCCAGAGAGAGCTCCACCCTTCAAGAGCCACTGAGAGCAGAAGGATGCTCAGAGGGATGACTGACTTGGGGCGGGGGGGGATTCAAGAGGTGTGAAGTGCTTCGGGACCGCACATAATCCCTCCCTTTGGAGAGCAGCAGAGTAGCAACCCGAGTGTCCCCACATTTGGGAGAAAGGGGTCTCCACAGTGCTGTACCTTACTCCTCTTCAGCATCACTAAAGTTCTATTTTGAAACTTCTAACATTCACGGTATCCCAAGAAATCTGTGAAACATGCAATCTCAAGGGCACTAATCTGGGAGGTCATCATACACGCTGAGTTGCCACTAGTTCCAAATTTTTCTGGTTCCAAACTTTTCTGGAGAAGGCTTTGACTCTTGTCTTGGGCAAGCCAAGGGCTCTGGGTGGGGCGGACTTGCAGGTCCGTGTTTCTAGGTCCTGGCTGTGGGCTTCACAAAGCAATGCGCCTCCTTCCTCTTTGCCCCGCCTCACCGCCTTACCTCTCCACACGCTGCCCCCTAATTCGGTTCTTGTTCAACCTACTCTAACATCGTTGGTTCCTGCCACTTTCATGCACTCATCCCTTCCTTGGCAACAGTTCCTTTCTGTCCTTCCTCCTGGAACACTCCCTTACCTCTAATAGTTTGGAGATTTCTCTCAGTGGTACAAAGACAATTGACATCAGAAATGAATAAGCTTGTCATTTAATGGGATGATTAGCGTGGTGAACAGCTAGTTGCATGGCTGTTTTATCTTTTTTTTTTTTTTTTGGACCGGGGATTGAACTTGGGTCCTTGTGCTTGCGCACCAGGCGGCGAAACCACTGAGCTAAATCCCCGGCCCAGCTGTTTTATCTTTATCAAGAAGAAGTAAGATGTAGGTTTGGGAGCTGGGGGAGATGCTTCTTTTAGCCTCTCAGGAAACAGAACAGGCTGCAGCGACCTCTCCAAATGATGCTTGTGTTTTATTTGAACTGGGCTTGGCATGTCTTTTATTGCATGCTAATGAAATTTAAGTTGGCAAATATGTGTTAAATAAAAAAAAAAGAGTGAACAGCCAGTCTATACCAACTGTGATCAGCAGTCGAAATGTTAAGTTGTTCATGCCCCCACTACATGCATGGCCCCCATGATTTCCTTTAAGTTTAGGTTCTCCCTCTTATTATTTCAAGCTGGGACATCTATGATCACTCATTTTCTCTATTTGATTCTGATTCTTATTTAATATTTTAGAGCAAGCAGACAAACAAATGAAACAAACCTAAAAGGATAAAATCTGTTTTTGTGCAAGTAGTCTAGCAAACTGCTATAAACTTTATGTTTGTATTATTAAAAATAAAAGTAACCAAGAAAGATTATGTAAGGGTGAAAATTTCCAATGATGAATGTCATTATATTGTATACCTAAAATGTACTAATAAAATAAAATTTTTAAAAAAAGTAATCTCAGTGCTCAGGAGGCTGGGCCAGGAGGGTCCCTATGAGTTTGAGGTCAGCCTGGGCTATATAGTGAGTCCATAGGCCAGCCTGAACTATGTAGCAAGACCCTGTCTCAGTCCCCCCTGAAAAAAAGAAGAAGACTTAGAAACAGAAAATAAGTAGAGCTCGACAACAATGTGGTCAGAAGGACAGGGTTTGAATCTCAGCTCTGCAACTTCCAGCTCTGACCCCAAAAATGGTTCCACTCTCCCTTAGACTCAGGTTCCTTATCTATAGAATGTGAAGTGATAGGAACTGCCTCATCCAGTGAGGATAAAGAGCTCAAAAACAGTGCTTAGGGGCCGGGGATGTAGCTCAGTGGTTCCGCCACCTGTTTTGCAAGTGCAAGGTCCTGAGTTCAATCCCTGGTACCAAAAACAACAACAAAAAAACCCAAAACAGTGCTTGGCATACAATAAATACTCAAAAAATTCAAGTACAGTAAGAATTATAATAATAGCTACTAGTAAAAAAAAAAAGCAAGGTAAATAATCCCAACTAAGTGACAAAGAACACCATCCTGCCTAACATATGAGCAAAGGAGTCTTGCCTATCTCAAACTGCACCCTGTGTCCCTATATATTTAACCCACTGGTCTCTGTCTGACATCTGAGGGTGTATTTACGAGCTGACATATGTATGCATCTGCTGCAGCAAGTTTTTCACCTCTGACTCAGCTGTCTTTCTCTGTAAAACAAGAGTCAGAACCAAGGCTAAGCCTTAGCCTGACTACACTGACTATACTGGGAAGTCTCCGGAGTTTGGGGATACTTGGACCCCCTAGTCATGTAGCCAACACGCTCACCCTCACTCTCTGGAGCATTCCCATCTCCCCTTCCCCTGAACACGAAGTCTTCCCCTACTACTTCTTTTGGGCACCACAGCAGCATCTTCAGCTTTTGCTCGGTGGCAGGTCACATCAGATGTGCACAACCCTATGGCAACTCAGGTGTCTTGCCCTCAGGTGGAAGCACTCAGCAGGAAGATATAAGTTGCCACCATCAAACAGAGGCTTTGGCTGTAGTTTCAGCTGTTCCTTTCCTCTTAGTCAACAGTCACTTTTCTTCATCCATTCTCCTCTTAATCATGTTTGTGATTCAAGTAGAAAAGCTTCGGGTTTATCGTCAGTGTTTTAGGTTTTAAAGCTGGGTTTCTCCTTGGCCCTTTTCCACACCTGCTCCACAAGCTGAGGCTCTGGAATCTTTTCCTGGCTCTCAGACAGTCCCGTAGGAGCCATCCACTAAGACCTTATAGACTAGAGATTAGAAGCTACCAAGAGCACAGTATCAAATAAAGGTCACATCCATCTTAGCGTGGGTGCTAGCCTCACATAAGCTAAGGTGACATTGTTTCCTTGATTTCCACTGGTGTCATATCATCTGTCTTAAAGTTCTCAGTTATCTTGTTTCTCCAGTGAGATCAGGGAGTGTTTGCCATTTAACATTTGAAGTATCTGTCCTATAAACGGCTTACATCAAGACGTTGTAAGCTGATTGCTTTTAAAATGACAGAGGTGAGAAGAAGCCTCTTTTGATAATCGTGTTACAACACCCCCAGCATTTACTCACTTGATGTAAAGTCAATCAGGTGATCCTTTTCATTATAGTGGCAAAAACAGAGTCTACATTTTGTTTTTGTTTTTTTGTTTTTTGGGGGTTTTTTGGTACCAGGGATCGAACTCGGGTTCTTGCGCTTGTGCAGCAGGCAGCGAAACCACTGAGCTAAATCCCCAGCCCTACATTTTGTTTTAATTCTCCTTCAGCTCAATATCTTACACAAGCAAATATCACATGTTCCTTTTCTCTCACAGGCAACTGTAGGCCCTAATAGGAATAGTGGAGGCATTGATTAGAAATGAGAAAGGCTTAATTTAGCCAGTTAGTCTCTAAAAATATCAGTAACTAATAAGTGGCTCCAGAATAATCAGCCTAAAGACTAACAGAAATAATGAGAGAATGCAGAGAACTTCCAAAATTAACACAAAAAATAATAACTATTTTATCTGCAAGCCATAACCAATTCGTAAATTTAACGGAAGGAAAAATCTCATTTATAATACCAACAACAATAAGAAGGTAAAATATTTAACAAAAACTATGAAGAGCTTAATTTAAAAAAAACTTTTAAGTTATCCTAAATGACTTTTAAAAGATTTAAATATGGCTGGGCTTGGTGGTGCATACCTATAATACTAGCACTCGGAAGGCTGACGCAGGAGGATTGTTATGAGTGTGAGGCCAGTCTGGGCTACATAGTGAATTCAAGGCCAGCCTGAATTATATAGTGTGACCCTGTCTCAAAAAACCCAAGCTAAACCAAAACAAAAAAGATTCAAAACTAAATGGAAAGATAATACTTTCTGTTAAATTAATATATAAATTTAATAAAAATCCAACAGGGTTTTCCAGGAATTGGGGTGAAGTAGATAAGTTATTTTACATTTCCAGTGAAAAAGAACCATGTGAAAATTGCTAGGAAAATTCTAAAGAAGAAGGGTAATGAGAGAAGATGAGCTTACTAAATTAAAACAATGTGGAGGGCCGGGGATTTAGCTCAGTGGTTTTGCCGCCTGCTGTGTAATCGCAAGGACCCAAGTTCAATCCCCGGTACCAAAAATAAATAAATAAATAAAACAATGTGGATAAAACAGAACATGGAACAGAATAGGATACAAAAAACACACCAGTGTTCCAATGTTAAGACAGAAATACACATGACAATTTCTAAGAAATAAATACAAAACGGCCAGGATGGGGTTTCAAGCCAGCAAGACCAAGCTGTATCTTTCAATAACTGGGACAACTGGCCAGGCAGTCACAGGGGAAAAAGAGACAAAGCTGACTCTTTTATTCCTTGGACAACACATACAGATTCATTTTTTTAAAAAAAGGAAAGTAAAGAATTTGAAAAAGCATGAGTGTTAAAAATTTTAACATGGCATGAAGAAGTCTTTTTCAAATGAAACACAAAACCCTGAAACCATAAGGGAAAAGATGATATACATTACCTTTATATATAAAAGTGAAAATTTCTATGTAGCTTGAACACTACATGCAAAATGAAAGGCAAATACCAACCTGGGGAAAAATGTCTGTAATACTTATGACCTAAAAAGGCCTGTTTGTTTAGTATATGACAGCTCTTATGAACAGGAAAATTATTAACAACCCAAAAGAAAAATGAGCAATGGCCATGAAATAGGCAAGTCATAGAGCAAGAGAAATAAATGGTGAACATGTGTGAAAATGTGCTAGCCCTCACTTAGTTGGGGAAATGCCAATTAAAGCAAAAGTGAGATTTCTCTGCCAGATTGATAAAGATGAAAGATGCTGTTAATGCACAGTGCTTCCAAGGAGGTGCAGAAGCAGGAACCACTGCTCTGTCCTAGGAGGAGTTTAGTCGGTCCAACCCCAGGAGAAAGGTTGGACCAAATTATAAGTGCATATCCCTCGTGGCTCAGCACTTGGCCATTTCAAAGTCTAGGCACAGACACACCCATACCCACAGATTATTCAACCCTATAAATTTAAAAATAATCATTGCTGCATTGTTTCTTTTAGCAAAGAAATAAGCTAAATATCCACCGGTAATGGAATGATTAAATGAATTACTGTTTATCCTTTTGGTGGAATACTATGGAGGCGTTACAATAATGAAAGTTCTGTATCTGAGTGTATTATCTGGAAATATTATCATGTTTCTTTACTCTTAAATAAAAAAGGTAGAAAAGTGGTACCTAGGTTGCTCCAATTTGTGTTTCTAATAAGACAGACAAAGGATATGTGTATACAAATCTACAAACAAAAATTTTCAAATACATTATCAAAACAATGTTAATGATATTTATTTCTGAAAAGTAAGACTAAAGATTTAAGGCAAGAGGGAGATACTCTGCAAACTTTTTTACCCTTTCACTAATTTGGGTGCTTTTTAAAAATATTATTTGCTTTTATTTTTATAACAGAGATACTGAAAATCTCAACATTGGTCATTGCATTAGGATGATTTCCTTTTTTAGTTTTGATATCACACATCGAACAGTCAGTCCTGCATGGTGGTATTCTATCCTTTGAGCATCCTATGTAAATATGTCAGTCTTTCCCGGGAGAACCAGCTGTCGGTTGGGATTTGAGTGAGCCTGAGCTCCACAGTACTAGGTGAGCCATCACAAAGAATAGCAAGCCAGCTCCCTTTGTGGAGCCAACTTGGTTGACTGTCCTGGTTCTCCAATGGCTTGCAGCAGAGAGGACTTTGAGTCAACGTCCAGGGTCAGTGGAAAAGAGAATTGAGATCATCCAGGAAGCATAGTTTACGAAAAGGCTAAAAGTAGAGGAGAAGGAGGCAGACAGCAATATTAGCTCAAGCTGTGCCACTGAGAGGTCAGGTCTGACCTCCAGCATGGAACTGGAGAGAGTTAGAGTAACAGGGCCAAATTCCGTGGCTGGAGACTCAGATACACCTTTGGATGGAGATGGGCCAAGTGCTTACCTAGGGCTGGATCCTGAAGGAATCTTGAACTACAAAGTAAGAGGGGTTTACATGTTCCAGGTATATGTTTAATGCCATATATGACCAAAAAAAGTCATGAGTGTAAATTAGGTATTAAATGAAGCTTTGAGCTACTACTATGAGAAATAAGGTTTTTACAATTAATTGAGCAATGGAGACAAAGAAACTCAGCAAAGATGTTAACCTCCTGGGCCCCATAGTATGGGCTGTTGTTCTTGACCTTCTGGGGACACCTGGGAGAGAAGGCTGCTTCTGGTCCTATTTCACTCCTGGAGTCCTTTTTCTCTGTCTGGGAGACCATGCTTTAATGTTCATTGGACAGAGAATTCACAGGTCAACAAGACACAGGAAAAATGTTCTGGCTGGTTCCACCTTTAAAAAACTCAATGGAAAGTCAGTGAACCATCTATGGGAAAGAGATATCTTTCTCGGGCCTCTGTTGCTATGAATATCTTTTCTGGAACATAGTAATAGAACATACGACTGTGTATAAGGCACTGAGCATTACGTGTTCTACTGGCAGTAACTCATTTAATCTGCACAAAAATTCCCTGAATTAGGTTAAATAATTTGTCCAAAGTTGTATAGTTGTAACTTCAGAATCTGTCTTCCTAACCACTAAACTACACTGCCTCCTTTTCCAAACTCACATGAAGATGTATTCATCTTCCCTAGCCTACTTTTTCCTTGCATCTCTTCTTGAATTTATTTTTCTGTTTTTTAAGCAATGTCCTCCAAAGTTTACACTTTTCTTCCATCCATCATTAGGCTTGGTCAAGAAAGTAAACATATTATGTAAATACATCAGGTAAGCCATTTTTGAGAGGGCTATGTAGCAATAAATATTAACATCTTACATGAGAATAAACTCTGAGATAGCAAGCCCACTTACAGTAGTTTGAAGCAAAGGTGGTGGCTAAGCATGCTCAGTTCCTCAGTATTTGTGAACCATGAGCACTTTATGGATCCTATAAAATTTGGCAGGTGGTCAACAATGGAGATTGAACATGTTGTGATCCATTTATACAACAGAATTTTATGTTGGCATTAAAATGACTGGGCAGGTCAGTATTTATCAACTTAGAAAGGTATCAGTGAAGTACCATCAAGTGAAAGAGGCAAATTATACATTTGCAGAGTTTAATCTTGTTGCCATAAAGTCCGTGAGTTTGGGGAATGGGTACATCTATAAAGAGATATTTGCTAGGATATTCTCCAAAATGCTAATCATGATTGTTTCTGAATGCTGGATTTTGGTTAGTTTACCTTGCATCTAGTACTTTTCTACATTTTTATTACGGTGATGAATGTGTGCCATTTAAAAAAAAATCCAACGTAGTCTAAAATAGTCTTAAAAACTGACTATTTTATTTGCGGAGGAAAACACATCAAGGCAATTTAGTATCCCAACTGCTTCTCCCACCAGTGATGGGTTAGGATGTGTTCGGTTTGGGAAGCATTTTTAAAAGGGCTGGTCTTGCCAAGCACGGTAGCACATGCCTGTAATCCCAGCACTCAGGAGGCTGAGGCAGGAAGATTGCCTTGTAACCTGGTCTACATAGTGAGTTCAATCCCAGCCTGAACTACACAGAGAAACCTTCTCTCAAAAAAAAAAAAAAAAAAAAAAAGAGCAAGGACTGGTCTTGAGACTGTACAGAATGCTGTCTACACAGGAGCCCAGGCCCTAGGTCGCAACTGTACAGCAGCTCATTTTGCATATATCTTCATAAAGCCATCCTCAGCAGATGCAGACTTCTTTCTCTTGGGCAGAATGAGTGTCACCAAGAGCCCACGCTTCTCAAGGGTTTCCTGGTCTCCTCTGCAGGACTCAGTCTGACCCCTCTTCCTAGGGATGGCTTAGGTCCATAGGACACAAGGCCCTTCAAATCTGGGGGTATCAGTACAGGAACTGTGTGGACCCAGATGGAATCATAATAATTATGGTCATGTTACTTTGCTCGTGGAATCAAAATTATGAGGGAACCCAGAGATCTTTCGGAACAAGCTGTTGTATCTAGTAAGGAGTTTGTTGTCTTTCTCGAGGACGCCCAAGGGCACAAACCTCTGCCTTTCCACCAGTCTGTTTTTGCTTTGTGTCATTTTGTTGAACAGAGCATTGCTATGTAGGTGATGTTGGTCCCACTGTCCTTTGCAAAGGGTGAGCCAAGAAGTAGGCCCTTACCCAGAATGCTCAGCAACCAGACTCACCAGCTCTAGGACACAAGCAAACAGCAAGAGACCAGAAAGAGAGTTCCAGACTGATAGGGGCTGAAGCTGAAATGTTTCTTTATGTAAAAGAGGTTTTAAAGTAGTACTGTAAGATTCCCGGTACCAGAAAAAAAAAAAAAGTAGTACTGTAAAATGAAAAGGACAATAACATATTGGGGAAAACATTTACCTCAAATTAAATGAATAGAGTTAATATGTATGCTGCAGAAAGAGCATCATTTTAAAGAAAAACATCGACTGTGATCAATAAGTGAGCAGAGGATATGAACAGAAAGCTTATGCAACATTTTTCCTACCCAAATGAAAATAACCTAATTTCCTATTCTGATTATGAAAACGATACACACTGAGGCAGGGTTTCTCAACCTTGGTGCTATTGACATTTTGAACCCGTTAATTCTTTGTTGTGTGTGTGTGGTTGTCCTGTCCATTGTAAAATGTAAAATCTGCCAGTGCCAGGAGAACCCCTTCACCCAGTTACGACAACCAAAAACATTTCCAGAACTTGACAAAGGCCCCTGACGGAAAAGAAAAAACCACCCCTTGTTAAAAGTGCTGTACCAACACAAGTTATTCTTCTTCCTTAGTAATTGATGACTTGTAACATTAACATGAACATAAGACATAAGCATACATATGACTCATACATAAACAAATAAATGAAATCAAGAAACCTTCATAAAACTAGTTGGCAAAAATAAATTATTTAAAATTACATCACTAGGGGCTGGGGATTTAGCTCAGTGGTTCTACCACCTGCTTCGCAAGTGCAAGGTCCCGAGTTCAACCCCCGGTACCAAAAAAGTAAAAAGAAATAAAATTACATCACTAAAAGATTCCTCCTTGCCAGCTCCAGATTGCTCTGGGCACCATAGTATTGAAAGAGCACAGGATGTAGTAAAATTGGTACATACATTCACTACTGGTGACACTGTGTATCTTTTACAGCAATCCTTATCAAAAGCTGGAAGAATGATTGTGCCTCACTAATCAATTCCTTATAAACACTTCCCAGATTTGGGAAAGGTTCTAAATTGGCAGTCAAGCGTCATGACTTTATTTAACTTACTATGTGCCAGACACTGTCCTTGTCACTGAGAACAAAACACAAGTCTGCTGGACATGGTGACACACACCTGTAATCCCAGTACTTGGGAGGCTAAGGAAGGAGAATCACTAGAAGTTCAAGGCCAACCTGGGCTACATAGTGAGTTCAAGGCCAGCCTGAACTACATAGCAAAACCTTGTCTCAAATAACAAAATGAAATGAACAAACAAAAAACAAAAAAACACATGAGTCGATGGTAGCCCCTGCCTTCATGAGTTCAACAATCCGAAGGGTAACAAGTTTTGTAAGTTTATAATTCATGATACTTAAATAGATCTCTTGCCTTTCCATCAGAATGAATTATTCTGGGCTACCAGATATCATTTTCACCAAGTATATTAGTAATATAATAGTAAAGTACCAAGTGGGCATTTTATCTTAGAAAATATTTAACTTAGAAATGTTTCCCTTGAGCCGGGGATTTAGCTCAGTGGTGCTGCACCTGCCTCGCAAACACAAGGTCCTGAGTTCGATCTCTGGTACTGAAAAAAAAAAAGAAATGTTTTCCCAACTCTAAATTCTTTATATTTCTATGTAGCTATTACAGTCATTGTAATAAGATAAATGTACTAAAATTAAACATTATTTAAGTTATCATTATTTTAAAAAGCAATCTATTATGAACATGATTCTCAACTTGGCTGAATATTAGGTCAGGAAGTATTTTTAAAATCTTGATGCCTATGACCCACCCTAGAAGGATGAAATAGGAATCTTGGGGGTGGGGATGGGGTCCAGGGGTTAGTCTAGGAATGAAGATTGTTTAATTTAAACTTCTCCAGGAACCACAGTGTACGCCCAGGGTTGAGTCAGCAGCAGGACCTCAAAGGCTGCCAGGTGTCTGTAGTAGACCGTGGACAGAATTTGGGGGCAATTCTGTGGTATATAGCAGATGCTCTCTCCCAGTGATCTGATGGCTTCAAACAAAACAAATACCTCAAACCTCTGCTTTAATGACAACTATTAATCATTTTGTTTTATAAAACTTGTCTTATTAGTGGTAACCTTCCTAACTTGAAGGGCAGTCAGAATTGCATTCAGCTACAAGTAACAGAAATGTTGTCAAGTCAGTTCACTTTTTCACATACCAAGAAGCTGAGCTGGGGCTGGGGATTTAGCTCGGTGGTTCTGCCACCTGCCTCTCAAGCGCAAGGTCCCAAGTTCGATCCCCCGTACTACCCCCCCCCCAAAAAAGAAGAAGCTGAGCAATGGATAGACCAAGCTAGAATAAGAAAGAGACAAGCTCCTTCTGTCTGTGTAACCATTCCCAGCCGGTACGCGGCTTTCATCCTCACAGGCTGCAATATGGCTGCAGAACTTCCAGGCACCAGTTGGTATTGAGGGGGAAGGGTGAGTGGCCTTTAGCCCTGAGAGGAGGCTTTCCCTTTTTAGTGGGAAGGGACGCTTCACTCCCATCCTGCCCCTGTACTTATGCTTATATCTCATTGGTCAGAATTGTCACATGATCATCCCTAGCTGCAAAGGAAGCTGGGCATTTGAGTGCTTCTTTCCCTAGTCTTTTTAGAAGAAAGCAAGAAGGTGCTTGGGATGGATGCTGACTGAGCCAACCTAAGTATTTTTCACATTTCAGGTCAATGAAAACAGTACTGAGAGCCAAGGAATAGGGGACAGCCTTCTAACTCTGTGCCTTTTGAGAACCTATATCTGGCTAAACATTTGTTGATGACAAAGAAATTTAAGGCCTGAGAGCTTTCGCTCAAAGGCCTGAAAGTGAAGATTTCTCCAGAATCAGACATATATATCATTCAGTGCCATGACCTATGGCTTGGGGATTCCTCTTCTCTCCTCAGAGGCTGAGAGGCAGGTGCTGGGCCTGCCTTCCCCAGGAGTGGTGAAAGATGTGGGCATAGATCCTCCCTCTGTTTGGGAAGTAACCCACCTCTCAGCACGAAGCCTTCTTCAGGAGTGGTGAGTTTCACCCTCTACATGCAATTGATGCGTAGGAGCTGGTGGCAAGTAAAGGAGACTGAACAGATAGCTGGATGAGAGAGTTAAACTTCGAATGCCACTCAGTGAAGTGTGGGTGTGAGCTAAAAAGGTCACCCTACCAATAAATGACTGCATGTTCTGTTGAGAAAGAAACACGCAGGGGCTATTTTCGCCCTTCTGGAAATTGTGATTAGAAAGTACAAGAAGATCCAGGTGCTAACCCAGAGTTGACAGGACAGAGGGCCAAGCCCTGTTTGGAATTCCTGGGGAGTCCCTGCTAGAGCTGTAAGCCAGAGCCCAGCTAGGAAAGGCCAGCCTGTCCCCTTAGTCTCTGTCCCAACTTGGCAGCCTGGGGTAAGGGAACTGCCTGGGGATTCCCCATCACCCAAGAGCTCTTTGAGTGACCCTTCTTCAGCTCCTCCACTAGGGGATTTCCAAGAGTGTTCCCAGGCCCCCAGAAAGCATTTCCTTAGCCATCCTCAAGCTGCTGTGGCTCATGACAGAAGTGGCACTAGGTGAGGACGAACTGTAAACATTGCCGTGTGGATTTGTACAAGGTGGGAAAAGAGGGAAGGTGAAATTGAAAAGCTAACTAGGCTGAACCCTCTGAGGATATAATTATCAATTTTCATCAAAGTTAAAGAGGCAAAGGCAAGAGAGGAGGGAGGGACAGATTGTGAAGCTAGACTGCTTCAATTCAAGTCCTGGTGCTGCACCTCCAAGCTGTGTGACCTTGAACAAGGTCTCTTAACTTCTTTGTACCTTAATTTCTCTTCTGTAAAAGGGGGATAAGATTATTTACCACATAGGTTGTTGCAACTATTAAACATAATGAAAGCCATAAAATAGTTTAAACAGGGACTGATACATAGTAGTAGTCAATAAAGGTTAGTTATTATTAAGTCAGGTAAGGTTATTTCAAAAATTTGGTTTCTACTAATCTTTCCCATATAAACTGAGTCTGTACTTATCAGTCCCCATATGTGCATGCACGCGCGCGCGTGCACACACACACACACACACACACACACTTCCCTCCAGGCACAGGGTGGGGTTGCTAGAGCCTCTGGTTTGCTGACATACTTAAGAAACCAATTCGGAATCTGAAGTATTTGAGAGTAAGGGAGCCTGGGGATCTAATTCTGTGATTTTTCAGCATCAACTGCCCATTAAATCCCTGGGGAGACTTTAATAACCCAAAGCCCAGGCTGTAGCCAGACCTATTATATCAGAGCCAGGCATCAGTATTGTAATGGTGCCCAGGGGACCCTGTGTGTGGCTAGGGTTGAGAATCCTTGTTTTGGTCCAGTCTTCCTGTTTTAAAGTAAGGCAATGGGGAAAGTGAGTTACTGAGGGTCACCCAGCCAGAACCAAGGTTGGGGGACTCTATTCCCAGCGATCACTGATGGAGCCTACCACTGTCACATGTTGAGATTCCAGCTCAGCATCAGGAGGATGGCCTGGCCCGGAGTCCACCCTCTCGCAGAATATCAGGACAGGTGGCCCCAGCTCAGCCCTGAGATGCAAAGAGCGAGGCTGATCAGGGTTCTTGTCTTGTGTTGCATTTAAGGATCACCAGAACCAAGGCCCACCTTTCTCCTGGGATCACAGGGTCCTGAGGACCTCCTGGTGCTCTCTGGAGATGTGTGCCCACTCCCAGTCCCTCAGAGGAAGAAGGCAGCCATGGCAGAAGGAGTAGAGGGCCCCAAATCACACTCTGCTTGGCCCCTCCCAGGCTCTGGGCCTCTGGGTCCACCACTCAAAGTTTCTGAACCTCTGCAAAAATACATGACTTGTACCACTTTCTCCTAACAGCTGCTGCCACTGCTGTGCTCATTTGGTGGGTAAGCAGTAGAGGTTACCCCACCCTCTCAGTTGGCCTCATCTGTAGAGTGGGGACAGGTGGCAGTAGCTGGTTCAATGTCCATTTCAGAGAGCTATGGAGAGGAGGAGCTTGCACTAGACAGAAATTTCCGTGGGTCCCAGAGGCAGGTTCACCCCTCCCCCACTGTGGTAGAAACCAAATTTCCTCCCAAAGTTCCTCACCTCCTCACCCTCAGTGAATTCTAGGGGAAGTTAGGGGATGCGATAGTTGCTCCTCTGGATAAAAGCTGCCCCCACGGCCACCTCTACCAGATGTCCCTTTAGCTGTGCAAGCCCTTTCCAGTTCGCCATTACCCAGAGCCAGGTCGCAGTGGACTGAGCCAGAGCAGGCAGGGGCTTGGAGGGATGAGGCCCCAGCTCAGCCACTTCCTCCCACAAAGGAAGTCAAACCCTTTCTCTCGTGAGCCTTGGCCGCCTGTGTGGCCCCTGGGCAGGCAGAGCAAGTTTCTCTCTGGGGGGGCCCTAGCAGGAAGCAGTCTGGCTTCCCAAGCTTAAGACTGGTTTCTTGTCACTGGTGGTTGTTTTCTGGTTAGAGGCAGCAGGCCACGGTTGTGCACGCCTTCCATGGCTCTGGGATCTGCGGGGAGGCGGAGGCAGTGCAGAAGCCAGAGAGGGCTCAGCGGAGTGGCCTGGGGAGAAGGCCCCGCTGTCACTTCCCGAAAGCTGGGCCTGCCTCTAGGCGGGGAGAAGGTCAGAACCTGCCTACCGCCCCTCTCTGCTGCCTGGGGTTTGCCCAGGCTCTTCGGAGCACCGAAATTACAGTAAATGTTCTCACCAGTGGAAACTCTCAGAGGGGGCAAGGAAATGGGCTCGAGGAAGGGGCCAGGACTCCTGGGCCCCAGTTCTTGTCTTACCAACACCCCCAAGTCTCATGTTGTTGCTTGTCGTACCTTTTGGTAAGGAGGGGGGTTGCCCTCCTTCTGGGATGTGCCAGGAAGCATCCAAAAGAGCAGGCTGGCAGAGCCACAAAGAAACTCCAACCAGCTCAGACTCCAGCAGCGCAGCTCCCAGCATCCCCTGTGCCATCTAGAGATGAGATTGCCTTTGCAGTGACCTGGACTCGATTGCTACTCAGAGCCATGCACAGGAGATGGCTGGCTGAGCCGGAGCGTGTTTAGATCTGTCTTGCAAAAGAGATGGGAGCCCGCTGGGTGGTCAAGGCCACAGCCCCATGCTCCTCTACCACTGAGAACAGAAACCCCTGGGGTTCTGGGATCCGATGATTGGCAGTGTACCTGATAAGTCCCATCTAGCTCTCTCATCAGCCTGCTGCTCATGATCCCCATGGATTATTCAAAGCAAATTTAAATGTCAAGTTATCTTACATCTGCTCACTGCCCACCATATTTTTGAGTCAACTTCTTTATGGCAACAGTTGATGTCATCAGGCAGGCAGTCAGTCAGTCGACAAACATTTGGGTTCATATGATGTGCCAGGAATTTAAATAGGCATTTAATAAGTGCCTGAATAATTAAAATAAATTTAATGTCATATTTAACCAGGGTTTTTCAAACTTGCTTGGTCATTAAAATGACCAGAAACGCTTACTAAAAACTCAGATTTCCAGACCCTCCACTCCCTCACCCAAATTACAAACCTACTAAATTCCAGCCTTTAGATTTAGGAAGGGTTGTAACTGTAGCCCTCGAATTAATTCTAATGATGTGTTGAGTTTTGGAAACCAACTAGAATTGAAAAAGTAAGACCTGGTCTCCAAATACCAGATAGGTTTTTGAGAAGAAATGCTATTTAATCTCATGCCATTTCCCCTGCCCTGGTGGGCACCAGCATCTAGCAGAGTAGGTTCCCAGGTTGGGTCACAGAATGCGAACTTTCCAATCACACGGGAAATGCAATTTGCTGTGCTTTCTGAAGGTGGGATTATTTTCCAGCAACTGCTAATTACCCAAGTGCAACTGTTGATTAATAAATAATGTGAACAGGAATCGGCTCTCCTTACTCTTTTTTTGATGAACACGAATCTGAAGTTTCTCCTGAGCAACAGGAGAAAGATTTTTCTGGAGAAAAGGGGGCTCTGTGTTTCTTTCTTTCTTTCTTTTCGGTACCGGGGATCAAACTCAGGATGTTTGTGCTTGAGAGGCAGGCGCAGCACCATTGAGCTAAATTCCCCACTAGGGGCTCTATGTTTCTACATAGGCTTTGAATACACCGAGAGTACAGGAGTCCCCCTTCACAAGCTTCAACAAGCAGTCAACGGTGATCTGAAGATACTAAATGGAAAATTCCAGAAATATACAATGCATACATTTTAGATAATTTCAGTACAGCATATTGTTATAATTGTTCTCTTGTATTATTAATTATCATTAATCTCTTACTGTGTCTAGCTTATAAGTTAAATTTTATCATGGGTACAGGGAAAACATGGTATATCTTGGATACTATCTATAGTGCTGCTGGGTACTAAACAGTATGCACTAGGTTTTAGGAACATCTTAGCACACGTCCCCAAGGATGATGATGTGGGGTCTACATGGAAAACCCACCCTTAGGTAGGCAGAGGGAGTGGAATAGAACACTGTGGCTGTCTTTGACCCTTTAATATTTATAAAGACCCTAAGTGTTCCAGAATCTGGATGGAGCCAATGATTAACCCTGGACTCCATCTGTAAGACTAAATGCAAAGCGCAGAAGCATTTGGAGAACACATGGTGTTCCACAGTGGAAGTTGGTGTAAAATGCTCTTACAAAAACTGCTTTTCTCAGGCCCTGGCCTGCCAGACAGTTTTCTTTGGTACACGCTTGCTGCTCTCAACGCTCAGATCCACTTGTACACATATGCGCATAGGAGCACATTCACATGTACAGCTCAGTGAGGTTCCCATATGCTTTGTCCCCACCAAAACTCACGTGAGGTTTCATCTCCACCATACCCACAGTGTTGAGAGGTAGTGGTGCCTTCTAGAGGTGATCAGGTCCTCAAGAGGGATTAATGCCTTTCTCACGGGACTGAGTGTGTTAGCACGAGGATGGTTATTATAAAGAGAAACTAGGGCTGCCCCTCTCTCTTACAAGCCTCCTTCCCACTCACTCTCTTGCCTTTCCTCTTTTCCATCAAGTATGGAGAAGCATATGGCCTTCACCAGAAGCCACACAGATACTGGTGCCATGTCCTTGAACTTGCAGCACTGCAAAGTAAATAAACCTGTTTTCTATATATTACCCAGCCTCTGGGTATTCTATTGCTATCACAAAGTGATAACATGGACTAAGGCAGATTGAACTATGTGAAATTGCTACTTTTACAGGTCAAAATGGACAACTATCAGCAGTTTCATATGGTTCAGCTTACTCTCTAGGCATACACATGTGCACTCATATATGTACGTATGTGGATGCACCCATGCCTGCATACAAGCACACACACACACACACACACACACACACAAATTCTCTGACACCCTTCTCCATGGCTGTGCAAAACAAACCTGGCTTCCTGTGTGCCTCTCCCTGCCTGGCCAACTTTGCCACCCTCCCTGACGCTGATGGCTGATAACTGTCATGCCTCTTACAGGAGAGTGAAGACCTAGAGAAACAGAACGCAGCCCTGCGCAAGGAGATCAAGCAGCTCACGGAGGAGCTGAAGTACTTCACGTCGGTGCTGAGCAGCCACGAGCCCCTGTGCTCCGTGCTGGCCACCAGCACCCCATCGCCCCCCGAGGTGGTGTACAGTGCCCATGCCTTCCACCAGCCCCACGTCGGCTCCCCGCGCTTCCAGCCCTGAGCTTCCAGGCAAGGAGAGCACAGAGCCCCCATCCCCGCTGCTCCTGCAGCCTCTGGAGTGCACACAGACTGTGGCTGGACTGCCCTGTCTCCATCTGGAGACCTGGCAGCAGAGACCGAGACAAGGATTGAGTTCAAGGACAGTAGCAGCCAAATGGGCCTAAGGCCCCCGGCATCGTGGAGCCAACCAGGGTGTGCTGGACACCCCCGTGTGGGTGGAGTTGCAAACTGACACATCACACACCACGGCCAGGTGACCCAGCACAAAGGGAGAAGACAAAGGCTGGTTTAGTTTTCTAAATAAATATTTTAAAAGAAACCAGTGTCTCTTTATTACTTTGTCCCTAGACAGTCTACATTCTGTGGAGGTGGGAACTTCTATTTGTCCTTGGCCTCAGTTACCCACTAGAGAGCTCAACTGACTCTCTCTGCTAATATCCTTCTTTTCTATGTTTTGTTCATGTACTGGGGAAGCTGGGCTTTTTGTCCCCAGAAGCGTCTCTAACCCTCCCTTCGGGCATCTTCTTGATTTTTCTGCCGAGATCTGCTCACTGGGACCCCCCACCTTTCATGCCTCGTGGCCGCATGCTCTCCAGATTGTGAGCAGGTTGTTCTCCGTTGCGGAGAAGGCCCAGAGCAAATGCCATCTGGAGACATGGAAACCAGCGGGCCCTATTATCTCCCACTCACAGGGCACCCAGCCAGCTGGGCCAGCCCAGTGCCCCACACTCAAGGTGGCAGGCAGCTTAAAAGCATAGGGCTCCCCTGCCAATGGATCTCTCATCAGTTTCCTTTAGGGTTTGGACTTTTTGGTGGCTCACTTTGTCCAGTCCTTTCCCACCCCTCTGCTAACAGACAGAGCAGAGAAACCAGTTGCTCCTAATGCTGCGTCTGCTGAGTGGAATTCATGTTTCCTTCACAGTGCTAAGACACAGGACTTCAGGTCCCCCTTTCTTTGCAGCTAGCCCTGCCCGAGCCTGGCCTCTCATGGGCAGCTTCCTTCTAGTCAGAGATTTTTCTCCCCACTCCTGCTGTAGCACTGTGGTTTCCCCCAGAAACCCCCACAGAAGGCACATGACCTCTGCCGGGCATCTTCTGCACGACACTGGGGGCCAGAGCAACAAATGCAGTGCTCACGTGCCCTGGTCCCGTCTCTTGACTAGGACTGCTCTTCCGCTTTCATTCTCCACTTTCTAATGACCCCAGGCAGTTCCACTTCTTCTTCTGATCAGCCTGGCAGAGGTGGCGGGCAGAAGTTGGGGCAAAGTCCAGTGCTGACCTCACCTGCACATAAGGAAATCAGAGAGGCAGTCATGAGTGGGGATTTGAACTTCTAGAGCTTTGACCTTGGACATCTGGTCATCTCAGCATCCTACCCATGACAGGAATGCTCCCCAGGCTGCGGGGTAGGTGGACTCTCACTCAGATCCCTCTAGGCCAGGCAGGCACTGTGAGTGCATGAAATTCCCTGGACGTAGAACAACTGGGAGTGGTGGAGTGGGTAGCAAACTGTGGCACAAGTACACAGCTACCCTTCAGTTCTCTTCCATGGTGCCACCTGAGAATTCAGGCACTGTGATTATAGAATCTTCCAATTTGTCAAGAAAAGCTAAAATCAGAATTTTTGCATGAAACTACTCCCTTTTTTGCTGGGAATTAAACCCAGGGCCTCATGCATTCTAGACAAGTAGTCTATCACTGAGCTACATCCCTATCCCTGAAGTCTCCCTATTTTAAACATACTCTGCAGTCCAACAAAAAATGTCAGTAGGTCAGGTCAGTCCCTAACATTTGCAGGGCCTGAGGCAAGAGTAGAAATAGAGCCACATACAACGTGCCTAAATACTTACAGGTTATAAGCCAGGTTTAAAAATATAGTGAATGAAGCTGCCAAGTGCTATTTAATGGACAAAAAGGTTTGTAAAAACATTATGGTGGGCTGGGATGTAGCTCAGTGGTGCTGAGACTCCCTCCTGAGTTTGATCCCTGGTTCCGGAAAAAAAAAATTATGGTGTGTCCTCATCCACCTTATTTACCACATCTGGCCCTATGTGACTTCTGGCTCTTCCCTAAAGTCAAAATGACGACAAAAGGTAAATATTTTGAATGGATTTGGGACATTGAGGCAGCCGTGACAATGCAAAAAAAGACCCTCATGCAAGTGGACTTCCAGAACTGCTTCAAAAAGTGGCAAAAATGATGAGATAAGTGTGTTCAAAGTGAGGGAAGTGCTTTGAGGGGAATTAGTGGCAATGTGTCTGTTACTGTAATTAAAATGTTTTTTTGTTTGTTTCAGGGATCACACTTGGAACCTTGTGCTTGCGAGACAGGCGGAGGCACCACTGAGCTAAATCCCCGGCCCTGTAATAAAAAATTTAAACATTTACTGTACATTTTAATCACACCTCATGTAGATCAGTAGTAGGTCCCCCCTTGGGAAGAAGTTTCTGGGGAAGAGGGCTGCAGGTCCTAGAAATCAGCTCAGGGCTGTTTACTCAGAGGGCTATGGCATCCTGGCTGTATGGAGCATGGTCTAAAGGGCACAGAGGACTCTGGGTGGGTGTACTGTGGTCCTAAGGACTCCTTGCCTCATTTGAGGAAGGCCAGGGCTGGTCCCTATAATGTAGGAGACCAGACAAGAGGCTTTCTTTGCAAGACTCTGAGGGTGGCCCTGCGGGGCTCTAGTCTGCCACTCTAATATAGCTCACCAATGCCCCCTGGGAAACCCAGGCTAGAGGATGGCCCTGTTTTGCAAGAAATGGGCACAAAATAGCACTATCGTCACTCACCTTGACCTGCAGGCTCTGGGGGGATGCTTGCTTCCCCACCTGCTGCCCTCCTTGATGTCTACCTTTTACTAGCAGTGTTATTCCTCGAGTGAGTGTTGAAACAGATTACGAGAAATCCAGACTCTGGGCCTCAGGCTGAGAAGTGTGGGTGG
Source organism: Heterocephalus glaber (assembly GCF_000247695.1). The sequence continues at coordinate 26,116,179 of NW_004624734.1, read as the reverse complement.
GGAGAGGAAGGGAGACAAAGTCAACTCAAAGGTCACAGGGATGCCGTCTGCTGGGCCACAACTTACCAGCAAGGTTTATTAATACCTCCAGTCGAAGCTGCACTTGTGGCTTTGTGGTGAGGGAGGTGAAACAGCTGGGTGGCCCAGTTATTCTGGGGACAGACAGGCTATCTCGATCCTGTGCCCTGTCGCCTTGTCCCACTCTGGTTTCAGTGCCCCAGAGATGCTCATTTATTCCAAAGAGAGAAAGGGGCTGAGAAGCTGAGACCACATCAAGGTGGCACAGGTTTCCCACTCTTCATCTCTGTCAGAGGGCTGGCATTGTAAGAGGCACCTAGGCCAACGGACAGTATGCTTGACCCAAGGGTGGCACTTTAGTCTTGGTGGCAAGTGAGCAGAGGAGAGATTTAATGGAATTCTCACCATGGGGATGACCACCTACCTCACTGACCTTCAGTGAGTGCCAGGGGAGTGGAGATGGGCATGGGCAGGGAACAGAGATTCATCCCTCCTAAAGATCTTGTTTTTTAACCATGTAATACATGATTGAGTTAATCTCCTTCCAGGAAGGTAAAATTAAAACTGATCCTGGTTTGAACAATCCATTGGTGGACAAAGATAAGGAACACCCTCTCAGCTAATGTAAAAAAATGTAAAAAGAACATCTGTCCCACCTGCTGCGCAAGCACAAGGACCTGAGTTCGATCCTTGATACAAAAAAAAAAAAAAAA
>NW_004624734.1:26082072-26100366 GCF_000247695.1 Heterocephalus glaber | reverse complement strand
TCTCTCTCTCTCTCTCTCTCTCTCTCTCTCTCTCTCTCTCTCTCTCTCTCTCTCTCTGGGGCTGGCTTTGCTCACTCCTTATGGCATTCCTCAGATGTTCCATTTTCCTGGCTTCTCCAACTTCCTGGGTCTCCACTGCACTTTGAACTTCACTCTCACAGCTTCAGTCTCAAGCCAAGCACACTCCTTGGCTTCCTGGGCCTTCTTCTAAAATCTGGGTGGAAGCCTTCCTCACCCCATAACTTTTGCATTCTGCATAGCCATAAAACCAGGACCATGTGGATGATGCCAAGGTCTGCTGCCAGCTTGAGTAGGAGCTGCAGAAGCCTACAAGTGCCTGAATGACTGAGAACTGTGAATCCCAGGGAACCAACTCTCCAGGCAGCCATTATTGAGCAGGAGGTCCTGGGGCTCCCTTTCAAAGCAAAGTCTTGCATCCTTGAGCCTATGAAGAGAGGAGTCTTGCAGATTCTTAACATACCCTTAAGCCTTTTTTCTTAGTGTCTTTTTTTTAAATTTTTGTTTGGTACTGGGGATGGGGATCAAACTCGGGACCTTGCGCTTGCAAGGCAGGTGGCAGAACCACTGAGCTAAATCCCCGGCTCCTTTTCTTCATGTCCTCATTCAAAGTATTTGACTTCTTTTTAATGCTAATCTTTTCAGCAAACAGGCCCTCTTCTCCATCTTTGTGGGCACTTTCTGGAAAAGCCATAAAAAAAAATTTTTTTGAGACAGGGTCTTGGCACATAGTCCAGGCTGGCCTCAAACTCAAAGCAATCCTCCTGCTTCAGCCTCCCAGGTTCTGGGATTACAGGTATGAACCACCAAGCCTGGCTTAAAAACTGAAAAAATTTTGAATGGACTATTTGCTTCTGTTTCTCACAGTAGATCTTGCTAAAATTAGCAAGCAGTAACCATGCTACAACATGAATGTCGAGGTGTCTTGACATTTTCTCTGCCACATTAATTAGTTTGTCACCTTTAACCTCAGGCTCTCACAAAGTCTCAGGACATGAGCAAACTGCAGACAAATTTTCTGCCAGAGTGTAATACACATGGCCTGGAGTCCAACTGTCAATGGAGTCCGTGTTCATTGGAGGGCTACAGGATCCAGTAAGGTTGAAGGCCTGTAGCTTACTGCAAGGTCTGGTGTGAGTTCATGTCAGAAAGTTGAAGAGTCTATGTTGGAAGGCTGAAAAGTCTACAGTAGAAGCCTGAAGGGACTGAAGATGACTATCCAAAGGCAATTGTAGGAACCAGAGTGCCTCTGAAGAAAAAAGGAAGTCTTCCTTCTTCTTTCCCTTTTCAGTCCAGCCAGGCTGCAAGCTTATTGGCTGGTACCACCTATATCCAGGTTGGATCTTCCTCCTTAGTTTGCAGCCTACATGTCAATCACCCACAAACATCCAGAGTTTTACTAATCTGGGTAGGTCTTACACAAGTTGACTATCACAATTAATAATCACAATAATACAGCTTGCCCAACTCCAATCCTGATCTTCAGACTCCGAAACAGTGTTTCTACTCCACCATGTTTCCTTGCCACCCTGCTTCCCTGCAATTGAACTTTGTTTTTTGTCAGCCTACTCTACTCATTCGGTTTTGATCACTAAAGAGTCAATGTGGTGCAGGCTGGCAGGGGAGAAGGACCTGTGTCAGCAAACTGGCTTTTCTGACCTTTAAGCAGCGAGGGATTACCTCAAGCTGAAACATGTGGCTGCCTAGTGATTTCAGACTTAACTGAAATCCGGAGCTGATAGATGGGCAGATAAGCAGAAGCAGTTTCCACACTCTGTACTTAACACAGTTCTTTCTGGGTCTTCCTCTTTTCTGGAGCCCCAAGTACATGAAATGTGGAAGCCAGAGGCTAAATTTTCCTTGTAATTCAGTTCTTGGACTCTCGTTGCAACAAGAAAGAGAATAAAGTTTTACCTCCTACGAGCAAGGATGGTCTCAACAAACCAGTGCTTCACTCTGCTCAAAATTAATCTAGTAACTTCTCTGTCCTCAAAGCTTGCTTCCAAAGTGCATAATCTGTATTGGGAAATCCACATTTGATTATGCACTACATAAACTGGTTGCTCTGGAGACAAAATAAACATGGCATACATATAGTGAGGACAGAGGGCAGGTGACATGCCCCAAAGTGGATTTTTTGACCTAAAATATATACATTGGCATATAAGGCAGTGATTTTGATACACTTGGGGGCCACTAGACTGCTTTAAAAATCTGATAAAAACTATGGACCGCTCTCTGTTCCCTTTACAAAATACAAGCGTACTCACCAAATTTGGGTTCTGTGATTCCTGGGGTTCATAGACCCCTGAAATCCTTTGTAGACTCCCAGCTAGAATCTCCCAATCAGTCAACACAGCAACCCCCCAAGAACAAGAGACACAGCTGCTGTGAAAACCGGGGTCCAGGACACACAACACTGGATTGGGAAGAGACGGGAAGCTCTCTTCAGTTGTCACATTGAGTGAGCCGGGAGGTTCTTACACTTGGCAGGAGTGAGACCTCTCAACAGGAGGCAGAGTCTCTGACTCGGGAGCCATTGTGATCCATCAAGTCTGACCCACTTCGTGGATGGCGAGCAGGAAGGAGCAGGAGGAAGAATTCAGGGAGGCCAGGGACAGGATGAAGATGCGTGTTAGGTACATCACTTGATGATGACTTTTCAAAGCGTGGAAGCCTAATAAGTTTTAAATAATATGTTAAAATGCCACTTGTGCTGAAGCATCGGTGTCAAGTGTCCTCTGAGTGCAGTAAATGAAGGACTTCTGTGAGATACCTGATGAACATAGAACATGATCCCAAGACCACAAGAACCTCTCATCATATAAACACTTTCCTAAAATCAAATGACCTCTTTCATGCCTGGACTGATACACTATTCTTAGAGCCTTGTTCCTGTGACTTAAGATGTTTATTACAATCAAAATGCAAATGCTCCTAGTAACATTGTCTTAGCAACCATTTACACTGTAGACAGAGTTTTCACTTGCTCCTTCTCTGAAGGTCTTTCTTTGATTCATAGCAGGATAGAGAAGGAATCAGAGAGCTCTTCTGGGAGCTGAGGATGGGGATGATGAAGCACAGTCGGGCCCCTGCTCTCCTGGAGCCTGTGGTCTATGGGGAAGGGAGCACCAAAGAAGGAATCGTTCCATTAAGTGACAGCGATTGCTTTAAGTGGCAAAGTGAAAGAACGTGCAGAGTCAGGGATGTAGCTCAGTGGTGCTGCCGCCTGCCTCGCAAGCTCAAGGTCCTGAGTACAATCCCTGGTACCGAAGGGAAAAAAGGTTGAGGAAAGAAAGCCCAGAGCCCAGGAAAGCAACTCCAGAGATTCGAGGAAGAGGGAATCTGGAACGTCTGAAGCAACACCTTGGGTGGTGATACTGAACCTGACCTGAACCATGTGCAGGGTGAAGAGCATGCTAGGGAGAGGGAACAGCAGATGCCCAGAGCACCCTGTGTGAGCTATGGATATTCTACCTTCTGGCCCGAGGAGCCTTGTGAGGCCCCCACACAGCTGGGAGATGGTCCTCTCTCCTCCTGCCTGCACCACTTCGAGAGCACTGGTGCTGAGTTCCATCTGCAGAAAGGAGACCCACACCAGGTACACGATCCAACCAGATCTACCCGTCTGCATGCCCATGACTCTCCTCAGCCTTCTCTGGGAAACTGAAGCAGCCTCCTAACTGCTCACCTGTTGACTCCCAGAAGGCAGCTGGGGAGATCTTACCTCAGTGCAAGCCCCCACATCACTTCTCTGCATAACCACAGGGCTGCAGGTGTCACTCAGAGCCTTAATCCTAGCCAGCCCCACAGACCCCACATCCTCCAGCCCCTGCTCCTGCCAGAGCTCCACTCTCCCTCTCAGTCTCTCTACTCTGGATGCACCAGCCACTCCAGTGAGCTTTAAACCCACCTAGCCTGTTGCTACCCCAGGGCCTTTGCCCTTGTTATTTCTGGGGCCCAGGATGCCCTTCGTCCAGATACCCATGGGGCTTGGTTCCTCACTTCTGCTTAATGTCTCTTCCTCAGCCAGGCCTTCCCTAACTCCCGTCTCACTCTCTGTCTGGCCACCTTACAGGATATTCTATATGGTGTTATGGGCTGTCTTATCCACAGTCATAAATTTGGGGAGGATCAGGACCTGGTCAGCATGTTCATCATTCTATCTCCTGCACTTGGAGCAATGCTGGACACAGTCAGGACTCCATGGTGCTCGCCGAATCAGTAAATGAGAGGATGGGAATCATGGAACCCAGCCCCCTCTCCACCCCGCCTCCTCCCCATCCCTAAGTGGAGCAGCCTCCAGACCCCGCAAGCTGTGATGCTCTCACTTGCCCAACCCACTGGCCATGAGCAGTTTTGACCGCCAAGGAGACAGTGCGGGCTGGCGGCTTCCAAAGAGAGTGAATGTCCAGGACTCTGCACGGCACTGGGCCCAGGCACACAGGGGAGACTGAGTCCCAGCCTGTGCTGCTGAGGTTGTAGGGAGATAAGAAGGACTTGTGTCAGTAGCTCCGGGCTGTGGTTACCTGATTCATGGCAGAGCCGGCCCATACCAACAGATCAGTTGGCAGCCATTTTCTATCCGAGTTGATAGCTATTCCTCTAAGTCGTGGTCACGTCTGTATGCCAACGCCACATTCTGCTGTAGCCATGAGCCATCTATACTGTTATTCGCATCATCTTTAAAAAAGACGCCCTTTTTAAATTAAAAATATTTAGCCAGCATAGAGTACTTGTACATATATATATGGGGCACACTGTGACATTTTAAAACATGCCTGCAATGTGTCATGATTTGATTGGCACAATTGGCATCCCTCCCCTCAGACATTTATCATTTCTTTGTGTTGGAAACATTGAAATTCTCTCTGCCAGCTATTCTGAAATAGTCAGTGAACTGCTGTCTCAGTTGCTCAAAAGTGCTGGAGAACATCAGAAGTTACTCCTCCTACCCAACTGCGTCCAGTGCCCATTACCAGTTCCCTCTGCACCCCCTTCAATTCCCTTATTACTTCAATTCTCATACTGTGAAGGAAATGAATAGCTCATTTGGAGCAAAAGGGAAGGTGTGATCAGCAGGGCAAACCAGCCTGGGGAAGGCTATGTGCAGCAGAGCACACTGGCAGTGAGGACAGTGCGGCCAGGGGTGGGGTGGGGGTCCATGCCCCAAGGCCTGCACAGAGGAGAGAAGGAAGTGAGGTCACAGGACCTGAGAATCTCATGGGCAGGAGGCCGTACAGCAGGCTCTGGCCTAAGGAGGAGAGCTGAGCTGGTGAGGGTGAGGGGAAGCTGAGGGGGCCAAGGTGAGAGGGCTTGGGGCGCTGTCTGTGCACGTGGGGTTCAGGTGCAGAGAGGCCATCGCTGAGGATGGAGCCCAGGAACTCAAATAGAAGTGGACATTGGGGAAGGGGGATCTGGGGGAGGAGGCCCACATGGAAACAGAAACAGGTATAGTTCAGGGAAGGGGTGCTGGGCATCAGGAGAGGACTCTAAAGCCCTGAGCTGTAATCAGCTTTCTCTTACTGTAACAAATACCTGAGATAAGCAACTTACAAAGAGAAAGGGTAACTGTGGTTCACAGTTTAGAAGGTTTCAGTCCATGGTCAGTTGGCCCCAGAACTTTTGACCCTCCAGAGGTTTGAGGGGAGCATGTGGCAGAGTAAAAGCCATTCACCTCATGGTGGGAAAGTGAAAGAAAAGAGAGGCTGCCAGGGTGTGGCTCTGTGGCACATGCACAAGGAAAGGAAGAAGGAAGGGAGGAGAGAGAGAGAGAGAGACCAGAGTGCCACTACCCCTTTGAAGAGCATGCCCTCAGTAATCAGAAGTCCCACCAACCCCCCAAACACACACATGCTAGGTTCCTCCAACTCCCGATAGGGCCACACTGGACAGCAAGCGTTAACATGTGGCCCGTGGGGGACATTACACCCACAAACCATAACATATGGCTCCGTGAAAGTCAGCACGTGGAGATGAGAAAGTTGAAATGGAGACAGGGTGGGGTAAGCAGTCATGGGCCAAAGGGAAGGGTAGGGGCAGGGAGAAGTGGAGACTGGGTGTGTGTCCTCCTGGAACTGAACAGTGAATGTGCTGGCCTCAGCTGGGCAGCATCCCTGGGGTCACCCAAACGCCGCCTGAAATCGCAAGAACTCCTGCTCCGAAACAGAGAATGTCCATCAGCCGGGGACTCTGGGGATGAGAAAGCCAGACACATCCTCTCCTGCCGGGCAGATAAAAGTGATCTTGAGAGCACTGGAGACAAAGAAGCAGGTTAAAAAGTGAAATATAATAAGTCAGGGAAGCCCAGAAGAGACAATTATTGTACAGTAATCTGCGAAAGCAAGAAACAACTATAAAGATACAAAATTGTGTTTGGCTTCTAGAGTCATCTGCAGAATCACACAGCTCCTTGTGTAGGAGAAATCAAGGGCACCAGCAGCCCTGGAAGGTGGGGCACCCCTCAGCCACACTGTGGAGAATGGGACTGCTTCAAGAAGGGGGCGGAGCTGCCACGTGCTGCGGGGTAAGGAGCCAGGGCCCTCCTTCCTTAAAGCAGCATGAATCTCGTTGCTCACGATGGAGTGGAAGCCACTGACCCATTGCTTTTCCTGACAAACTGGCCAAGTGTGGTTCTTTTAGGGTCTGGATTTTCTCTCTCCTAAATGGAGAGGCCAAGCTAGATGCTTTTGTCTACCTTTGTCCAACAGGAAGGCTCCAACACTGCAGAACCCCAGCAGCCAGCACCTTGTTTTGGCATCTCCTGTGTCTCTGACTGTTGCCCTGGCAGTCAACAAATCTAGCTGCACACAGTTCCTCTGTTCCATTATGCAAAGTGAGCCTCACACCTCTGGGCTTTCTATAGATTATGCAAAAAAGGCCATTTTTAATATCTCCTTCCTCTTTGACTTGTGTGTTTTACTTGGGTCTTTCTCAGGTCTGGGGGAAGGCGAAGGTTTTGTTTTCTACTTACTGAAAGTATTTAAAATATATAAAAGGTATGAAGAAGAACAGTGAAGAACACCCTCAAGTACACACAGCCAAGGAAATAAAATGGGATCCACATAGATGGGCCTCCTTTTAAGGAAGGACCAACACCATTGGAGGCCTTTGCAGATATGTTTCTGCATTTCCAGGGAACAGAGCCTGGTGTCCAAATGTCCAGGCAGATGGCTTCATCCTGAAATCTCTTCCAAAGAGAGTGGATCCTACCCTTCCCTCAAGCCTGGGCAGGCCCTGGACACATCCCTTTAAAGACAGACTTGGAGTCTGTCATGGTGATGCATGCCTGTAATCCCAGCACTCAGGAAGCTGAGGCAGGAGGATCACCATGAATTCGAGGTCAGCCTGGGATACATAGTGACTTCAAGGCCAGCCTGAACTACATAGTGAGACCCTGTTTCAAAACAACAACAACAAATCAGACTTCGAAACTCTCTGGACTGGAGGTTCCTTCATGGGGAAGGAATCCGGTTCCCCCTGGGCACAAGAATGCCCTCCCAACCATCCCATCCCAGGATGACATGTGGCAGTGGGGCCCGAATTCCATAAGGAGGCACCTTAGAAAAGACAAAGAATAAAAGAAAGCAAGTAAGGAAACATGAGCATCTGAAACTCCAGCAGTGACCGTCTATCTGAAGCCATTTGGGTGGGATGGCTTTACCAAAAGGATCGAGGAGTCCACTCAATCCATCCTTCCTAGTCTTTCTGTGGGCCCAACATGGAGTGCAGGTTGGACCCTGAATGCGAATAGGACATGATTCATAAACTTAAGGAGCTCACAGGAAGCAGGACTTGAAGAATAAACATTGACGCTAGAGTGTGACCAGAACTACCCTCCAGATGCACATGCCCAGTGAGAAAGAAGCCTGTGACTCACACTTGTGGCTGGGAAGGCTTCCTGGAGGAGGTGACACTGCCCTGCATTGTGAGGTGTGGCACCTGCATGGTATGATGGGTTCATAAAGCTGCTGGGGGGGCCATAGGTGACTCTAACTGCCTGGAGCAAGAAGGGGGAGGGAGTGGCAGTGGGAGAGTGCCTGGAGCAATGTCATAAAGGCCTTGTGTGCTAAACCGAGGTGTGTGAGTCTTCTGAGAGCCAGAGGCACCTCTGGAGGACCTGAGGCCTGGGGAGCAACCTGGGGAAAGCCAGCAATCCCTATGAAACAGCATGGTGGTGAATCAGAAGGAGTCTGAACCATGAGGTGGTGGCAGTGGGGGGACCAGATGAGGAGCCCGAGAGTCTGAACTAAGCTGGTGGTGATGACAAGGAGAGGAGGGAAGATGGTAAGGACATAGTATAATATCCAGGGGGCACTGAGAGTGAATGCAGGGAGCATTCCAGGCAGTTCACAGTCTCCAAGTTTCAGTGACTGGGAGCTGGCACAGGATTCATCTATAGATTCCACAGGAGACTGTGGCATGGTTCTTTGGATGACAAGACAGATATTGAGTTATAAGAAGAAAGGATAAGACACTGTGGAATCTACAAGTGTTAAAGATCTTAGGGGCAAAAAAAGGTCACAGAAAGGTTAATAAAAAAAAAACAACAACAACAGCAAAACTAGGGCACAGGTATTAGGACCTCTGATGATTGCACATCCCATTTTTCTGAGGCAGTGTCCCTGTACAACAGTTCAACTGAAGAGGTGTCCTCCTCCTCTGAAGTTCCAGGATTGGAATCGTGAGTGACCATCTATGGTGCATTAACTAGTGGTCAACTTGGAATGCCCAGCTGAACCAAGTCAGCATGGTTCTGGGTGTGGAAGACCTGCCTGAGGATTGTTGCTAATGGCATAAAAAAAGAACTGGAGGGGAAAATCATTTGCTGTTGATTTTCTTAGAGTAGCTTGCCATGGCTGGTTTTCCTGATGTGAACTTGGCTGTCCTCATCCTCACTGGGGCTTGGGTCCTCACTGTTGCTTGGAATTGCCACTATTCTTGTCAAGGGAGCTCTGATCTTTGCCTTGAGCTGGCTTTCTGGCTCCAGTATAGATCCCTCATCCTGGAGGCACAAATCCTTCACCCTGCTGACTCAGCTTTTTAGATTTCACCACTGGCCTTTGGGCCTTCCTGATACATGAGACATTGCCATAGGCTCTAGGCCTTCAGCTGGACTTGTGCGGGACATGGCTGTGGGATCTAGTCCCTCAGCTGGATTCTTCGGGTCTCTAGTGCGAGGACAGGCCTCTTGCATTCCTCTGCATTTGACTTTTGGGTGAATATTATAAAATAATCTTAGAGATTATGTGCCTTGCAAAACCTGACCACAATACCATCTTAGAACCAACACTATCAAATCTTTAGGATGGAGATGACCACATCCCTAGGCATCACCTATCAGCCTTGGTGAAGTAGCTTACTCCATTAAATTTGACTCCATTTTTAATTAATTTTAAACATTTAAAAATTATGATAACTAAGTTATCATATTTGAAAGGATCAAATGTTTATATGTCACAAATAGCAGTTGCCTATTTCCCTTTCCTGTCTCCCCAGAGGCACCTGTTTTCAACTTGTGTCAGATGATTCTTTTGGCATTTACTTCCACATTTTTTTTTCAGTACCGGGGATCAAACTCAGGACTTTGTGCTTGCAAGGCAGGCACAGTGCCACTGAGCTAAATCCCTGGCCCCTGGCATTTACTTCCAATGTCTAAATAACATGAATATTATTGATACTTCTGATTGTTTCCATGTTAGGCATTTACAAGCCATAGCCTTTTCGACATGGCAGACAATGGGTTTACTGTTGACCCCACCCTCATCTCAAACAACCACACGTGCCCACTTCCCATTCCCCCTCCTCCTGGTAAAGTTATGTCAACCAAAATAATGGCTCTATAATGCAAACTTTTGGTGTTTGCATTATTATAATTGTGTCTGTGTCATGCATAATTGAGTCAGTTAAGGTATGCTATGATTATTTCCCTTTTCTCCATAACTCCCCTTCAGTTACTAATGCCTTTCTTCCATTTATTTGGTTCTATTGCTAGCACTTATCACTACTTCAACTTTTCCTTCTCCCCTAGGTGTGTAAACCTTCTCTTCACATTTTCAAACATAATTCGGTCATTTTGAATAAATCTTTCAGGAAGCCTCTGACCAGCTTCAATCTGAACATATTGCTTCTTGTGGCTGACACATTGCTCCCTGGCTTTTAGGGACTTTCCTTTAGCTTGGTGCTTCTCATTAACACGTCTTTTGTATTAGAGTCCTTATTTTCCCTATCTTACATCTTATTCTTTCTAGGTGTCTTCTCTTGTTCTGCTGGAGCACATCCTTTAGCAATTTCCTGAAAGGGAGGATAAGGAGGTACCACTTTTTGTTTGTTTGTTTGTTTTGGTACCTGGGATGGAACTCGGGTCTTTGTGCTTGTGAGGCAGACGGTGGAACAACTGAGCTAAATCCCCGCCCCAAGGCGTTACCTTTTTTTTGAAACTCTGCATGTCTGAAAATGGAATCTTCCTTCATACTCATTTCTTGGTAGTTTGAGTATAGAATTCTAGGCAGGAAATGCTCTTCCCTCAGAAGGGATTGTTCCACTGACTTTCAGGTTCCAAGCTTGATAACTCTGATGACATTTGTCTCTTTTTTTTCCCTTCTTTTTTTGAAAACTTTCTATGAAATGAGTTTTTTTATCCCTCCTACAGCCTGTTGGATTTCCTCTTAGTTCTCAGTTTTCTGAAATCCCATGGTGATCTGTAATTCAATTCAAATCTATGGAGATATATTGAGAACATGTGCTATACAGTTTATCTCATTAAATGCTCCAGGGTATACAAAGATATATACAAATCTGTAGGAAATGTGAGAGACAAGGGAAACAGAACATTGATGAACATGTGAGGTTACACATATAAAGCTAGTAAAGGGAACATTACCAATTCCAAATGTGAGTATTTTTTAAGGGGGAATAATACAGGGTCTCAATTTGGATCATTTTATTGGACATTTAACTTTCTTGTTGTGGTCAACAAGCTCAGTACCTTCCACATGTGCAGTCCCTGTGTGACATTTTGAGTTAGGGCTTGGAGTTCCCATTAGCCACCAGGGGGCAGACTTTGGCATCATACGGCAGAGGCCAAGAGCGAACGCTTCAGTTCAATGCCAGAGATTTCTTCCAGCTTCTGGGAGTCAGTGGGGATAAAACTAAGAACCAGAGCCCCTTTTCAGGAAGAAATATTTAAAATGTATATATAAATTACCTGCAAAGTATACCTAGAGAAACTTGGAGATAGAACATATGAATTAGATATAGCTCAATAAATGCTCCCCCCAAACACCATGGATGAATACAGAATATTTCTATGTAATATCTACCTAATAATTATATAGCTGTCTACCCCCTGGTGGGAACCAGCCAAGACCCAGCACTATTCTGGTTACTACTGGAATATCACCAATATCACCATAATTATTATTTTTTCCCCATTAACTTTATTGGTACATTTTAGGTATAAAATACAGTTACATTCATCATTGGGATCTTGTACCATTACATGAATCTCTTGGTTCTTATTTTTTTTCCCCTTCCCTTGTCCTCCCTTCACCCCCTCCACCCTTCCCTATTTGCAAAGACCTTGTTTCCATTTTTTTCCTCTTATATTTTTTCCTTTCCTTTTTTTTCCCTTCCCCTACCCCTCCCAATTCCCCTGCTCTTTTAGACCTTTTCTTCTTGTTACACAGTATCAGTTACACATTTTTTAAATTACAATATCAAGCTCTAGGAGACATTACCATAGATTTTACAGAATTTAAAAGGATATAGAAAGCATATTACAAAAATCTGTTTTGAAATAAATTTGAAAACTTCTATGAAGTACCTTGGAAGACAAATTAATGAAACTAACTCTGGAGGAAATATAAAATTTGAATAGCACCTATTAAAGAAAGTATATTCCTAGCTTGAAAACCTACCTATATGACAACAGCAGGCTCATAAACATTTTAACTGATAAATTATATCAAACAATTAAAGCAGAAAAAAGAAGGAACACTTCTCCCCTCATTTTAGGAACTTAACATTGTGCTAATCCTAAAATTGGGTAAAGATAATAGAAGAAAAAAGTATGAACATAGATAGAAATTTGTTTAACAAAACAAACTATTGGAAGTCAGATCTGGCAGAATGTAGAAAGTAGTTTTGTTATAGGGATGGCAGTGTTGGTTCAGCATTGGAAGATCCACCCCCAAAAGTCATCATTTTAACAGAGGAAATGTCACTAGTTTGGAGAAAAATATTGGACCAAATTCTACAGCTGTTCATGGTAAAAGCTATCAGGAGACTAGAAGTAGAACAGAAACTTCTCAACAGATTACATAATTATTTTTTTTGAAAACAATACATACACATTATCTTGTGTAATTCTCACAGCACCCCTGTGAGTTGGCATGTCCAATCTTCATTTGATGTAGGGAGATTAAGTACCTTGCCCAACATTCCAAAGCTAGTAATGGCAGAACCGAACTTCAAACTTGAGGAGACCCAAGGCAGAGCTCACAATGGATCTGATTTGCATCACTACAAAAGCAGCCCCAGATACTGCTTGAATCCCCGACTAGACCCTTGGGATTTGTTGTCAAACTAAGTGCTGCTCCAGAAGAGTGCATGGGAAAGGCCATGTGGAAGGGAAGCCCTTCACTCTATAGCTCATTCTGATGCTAACTAGCTGAGACTCTGAGGAACACGCCCCTCTTTCTGAGCCTCAGTTTTCAAACCTCCATGGATCATCAACTCTAATTCCAGTGTGTGGCCACCACACGTGCCAAATCACCAGACCAGGGTCTTCAGCACCCACACAGCGATTCTCACTAGTCATGGAGAAGCCCCGTCCAGTGGAACCTCATACTGAGGAAAGGCTGAGATAAGGCTTGGGCCCCTCAAGTTCTGCTTCATTCAGTGTAACCCCACACTCCCTCAGTCAGTGGGAGGCAGCCTTGGCAATGGAAGCTAGCATCATAAAATGGTGCAGTAATAGAAGTAACTGGGCCAGGAAGAGGAGAGATCTGCTCCAATGATGTCATAGCCATTGGTGGCTACAGGGGGGTGGGACTGGTCATGCAGCCTTGTCTCTGGAGTAATGATTGTAGAGGGGCAGGGCATGAAGAGTGCCATTCTGGAAACAATGTTGTCGAGAAGCAATATACTCTGCATAACTGATTGTCACCTTCTCACTTCGGTACCTGTATAAGGAAACAGGCAAGAGTATTAGGAACCCAAACACTTCATATTGTGAAGTCACTCAGCAGAGAAAACCAAAAGCTTATTTCACATTTTGAAAGAATAATATGGAAGACCAAGAGCAATCTTACTTACAGAAAATGAAAGATGGCACAAGAAAACAATGTTGACCAGTCCCAGTGAAGTTAAGTATGTATTCTGAAGACTTTGGGGAGAAGGCCACAGTAATCTAGGGAAAGAAACAGAGTTCTAGGAAGGCCTTCAAGAGAATAGAGGTTCGCATTCCCTGGAGAAGGACAAGAACACTGGAGGAATTATGAAAATGTGAAAGGTTAATGAGTGCAAAAATTCTTAGATGAGCATGAATTCTTCCTTCAAATACTCCATTATAGTCAAAGATCCTATTATTTCTACCAAAAAATGGCTGCCTCCGAGCAGAGTTCTAGGAATCCATTACAACTAGTGATTCCAGTCCCTCCTCCTGGGAACCGGTGGCTCTAACCCCACCAGGGGTGACCAAACTTGGCTGAGGAAGAGGCTGTAATGCGCACTGCTCCTGTCCACCTCAGAGATTCTGTTTTAAGGTATGGCCTGGGCATCTGGAAGGTTAAGACTCCACCAACACCACCACCACTACCATGAGTCTAATGTGCAACCCAAGTTAGAACCATTGCCCCAAAGTTTTAACTTACTCACTTGGGCAGTGGAACCCACTGTAATATGCAAACAAAATTATCACTTGCTATCTTGTTTGAATGCAGCTTCTCATTCAGGAGGTCTGGGGTGGGCCTGGGATTCTTCCCCTCTAACAAGCTCCCAGAGGATGGCTAGGCTGCTGCCCACCAAATGCCTGGACTAGAGCTTGAAGTAGTATAACTGGAACAAGAATTATAGCTCTTCAGGTCAGCTGGAACCTAAGTAAGAAGTCACCTCACTTCTAAAAGCCTCACTTAGGTTATCTGTATAGTGAGGTCATGGGAGTTCAGCTCAGTGGTCCGACCTTGTGCTCAGAATCCACAAGGCCCTGGGTTCAAGCCCCAGTACCCCTCACCCCGGCAAGCAATAGTAACTACATCACAGAATTCCTGTGATGCTTCAATGAGGTGATGCATTCAACACGTGCAGCGCAGTGCCACCAACGCCAGCTTCCAGTTAGGACAGCCAGCACTCCGAATGCCTACTGTCTGCCAGGAATTTTCTGTGCTTTCTGGTTAACCCATCCAAGCTTCATGCCTGTGAAGTGGGCACTACCATTTTATCATCCCTGCTTTATAGCTGGAGGCACTCAGGGGCAGAGGCCGAGTATCTTGATCCACAGTTACACACCCAGAAGTCGCTGAGCTGGAGTTTGGACCCAAGGAAAACCTGGGCTCTACATCACCGTTCCTCCGCAGGACTGAGGGATAATTGCAGACCCCACCCCAGCCCTGCAGGCCTGGCTTTGTGGCTGGAACCAGCTGAAGTTCACCCTCTGGAACCTGCTGAGAGCGGCAGGTGGCGGCCCGGCCCTACGTTGGTGAAGAGACCACTTCCCGGGAAGGCCCAGTGCCAGACCCGCGCGACAGCCTCCGGCCGCTCTCAGGCCTCGCCACCCTCGGGTCCCACCTTGGAAGCCAAATGAACCCATCAAGAAATAACAGCACTACTCAAGTTCACAAATGAGTTCTCCAAGATAAACCCACGTCCACAGGCACAGCCTCCAGAAGCGCGAGTTTTCTACATCTTCCTTTAACTCAGGCTTGCAACCAGACGGGAACCCCACAAACTCCCCTTCACACTGAAAGCTCAGCAAAGTTGGGAGCCCGGCCCAGAGTCGGGAATCCGTTTCGGATTCTCCAGAGCCCTTAGGGTCGCCGGATCTCTGCGCGCTGTCGGGGCAGCGGACCGCGCTGAGGACCCGCAACTTGGAAGGGCGCAAGGGGATCGCTCTTCGGCCGGTAGCAAATGAATTTAAAGGTCAGTGCCGCTGCCCGAGTTTACAGGGCGGTTTCCATGGCGCCCAGGGCGTGGGGGAGGAATGCACCCCGCAAACTGTGGCGAAACAACTGCGCTGCCGGGCCAGCAGCGCTCGAGAAGGCGGGGGACACCGGGTGGGAGGACGCGGGGCGGGGAGGCCGGGCGGGGCGGGGCGGTCACGTGCCCCCGAGGGGCGAGGCCCGAGGCGGCCCCGGAGTGGACGGGGCTACGAAGTGGTGGCGAAAGAGAGCGAAGTCTGTGCAGGACGGAGAGCGCCTACCCAAGGCAGGAACAGCCCAGAGCCGGCTGAGGCATCTGCGGCCGGCCTGGGGACAGCGGCTGCAGCCGGTGAGGACAGAGGTCCTCCGGAAAAGTGAGAGCAGGCGTTTGAGGGTGGGCGCCGGGGCGCCAGTGGCTGCTTTTACTCATCTTTGGGTCTCCGGATCCTCTGGGGCTGGGTTGCGCTGCTTGGTGAGTGCCCCATCCCTCTAGAGGACCAGCCCAAGGCCCTTCAGACTGCCCAGGAGCGGCGGTGGTCATGGTGAATGAAGGTCCCAGCCAGGAGGAGTGCGATGACACCCCGGTGCAGCCCTGCGACTTGGTCCAGGGGGACCCCAGCATCTCCATCCACCCTAGCGTCTCCGTCTACCCTAGCAGCTCGGCCCATCCCAGTACCTTGGCCCACCCCAGTACTTTGGTCCAACCCAGTAGCTCGGGGCCGGAGGACCTCAGCGTGATCAAAGTGAGCAGGTGGCGTTGGGCAGTGCTCCTGGTGTTTAGCTGCTACTCCATGTGCAACGCCTTCCAGTGGATCCAGTATGGCTCCATTAATAACATCTTCATGAGCTTCTACGGGGTCAGTTCCTTCGCCATCGACTGGCTGTCCATGTGCTACATGGTGACCTACATCCCTCTGCTCCTGCCCGTTGCCTGGCTGCTGGAGAAGTACGGTCTGCGAACCATCGCTCTCACCGGCTCCGCTCTCAACTGCCTGGGGGCCTGGGTGAAGCTGGGCAGCCTGAAGCCCCACCTCTTCCCGGTCACCGTGCTGGGCCAGGTCATCTGCTCCATGGCCCAGGTCTTCATCCTGGGCATGCCCTCCCACATTGCTTCGGTCTGGTTCGGGGCAGATGAAGTTTCAACAGCCTGCTCCGTGGCTGTCTTTGGTAATCAGGTGAGTAGAGGAGCTCGTGGATGGATGTTGAAAGGCGAGGGCATCATATTCTGCAGGGTGGAACTGAGTGTGTTAGATTGTACCCAGCTGGACCCGGGTGTGGGAGCCGTGCTGATCTGACCAACAGCCTTTATCACTACACAAGTTTTGTGGGTGCTGGGACTAATAGCATCGTTGGGTGATTGTGACTGTCAGTGACAGTACAAGATAAAATTGGGGACCGGAAGCAGGGGACTTTTTTGTTCATCTAGTTTCTCCTCCTCCCAGAATGCATGCTACTAAAGCATGCTCTGCTTTGATGGTGTCAACTCCTGTATTGTATCAGTCCACCAGCTTGTACCTGTGATTTCTGGAGTGCTGCTCTTTCTCTGGCAGCAGCCCCTGGGCATCAGACTATTCTGCTGTCATTAGAATTTGGCACACGTTTTTAGCTGGATCAACCATCTCTCCTAGAATGCTGTATCCCAGCACTTGATTTGTTTGGTTTTGGTTGGGAGGTGGGGGATTATAGGCATGTGCCACCATGTTTGGCTTAATCCCAGCACTTGGGAGGCTGAGGCAGGAGGATCACAGCAAGTTCAAGACCAGCCTGAGCTACATAGTGAGTTAAAGGCCAACCTGAACTGCATAGCGAGACACTGCGTCAGAAAACTGAAGAAAGGGACAGGGATTTAGCTCAGTGGCGCCATACCTGCCTGGCAAATGCAAGGTCCTGAGTTTGATTACGGGTACCGAAACAAAAACAAAAACTGAAGATAAAAAAACGATGATGTCACTGTGGATTTTAACATCCCCATTACAGGCCTGCTGGTGAGCTTGGCACAAATGCACATTATTTCCACTGGAGGGCAAAAATTGGGAGGTTAGGGTGGAAGCTTTCAACCTTCCTGAGAGTTCAATTATATTACTAGGATAGGACTCATACAAAGTCACTACAGCCTCTGTCTTACTCTTTGGCAAGGGCAGGATAGCTAACTGGGTGGCTAACTGGAAGCCCTCTCAGGTGGCCTGGCACCACCGAGGTGGAAAATTCAACACTTCTTTTTTTTGTTATTCATAAAGCACAAAATAGTAGGTTTTCACATGCCTTCTCCCATATTTGTGAAGGAACTTAATGCTAAATATGTCTTTAAAATTTACCTGGCAAGCACAAGGTCCTGAGTTTGATCCCCAGTTCTGCAGTAAATAAATAAAATAATAGGAATAGTTACTCCCCAACAAGGTCAGGAAATGCTAAGAATTCTGAATTTAAAAATAGCCTTTGCATCATGGAGACTTAGTTTGATCTGTTAGGCTCAATCCTCTATACTAAGCTCAATATTATGAAAAGCCAAATTGCTTGTGGTTCCTTGTGGAGAGGTGAGTATATTTGTTTCTCTATGTTTCATCCTTTTTCTGAGTAAACCCTGCTGAAAGGAGGAGAAATATTAACAGAGCACCTAGAGCTTCCCAGCTTGGGAAAAAGATTTCACCAAGTTATTTGAAGGGACTGGGGATTGAACCCAGGGTCTTCACACTGAGCTACATTTCCAACCTCTTTTAAAAATTTTTTTTACTTGTAAGACAAGTTCTCCCTAAATTGCTAAGTTGCCCAGGCTGGGCTCAAACTTGAAATCTTCCTGCCTCAGCCTCCCAGAGCATTGAGATTACAGGCATGTGCCAGCATGCCTGACTTATATCAGATATTTTTGAAACAATGCTTGGCCACAGTGATTAATAACAAATGGTGTCAGTCCAAGATTGAGCAGTTGCTGGGCAGATGTCTTTGTAGAAATACTTTTTGTATCATGCGGAGTTGGCCTCTGTAATGTTGTGGTCTTGCAGAGTCTTTGTGACAGATACGACCAGGCAATCACGTGTAAGAATCTTCCTTCATAATCTCTTGGGTCTATTTGCTGTTGTTGTTGTTAGGGTCACTATGAGTGACTCTAGTTCTGATTCTGACAACTTTTTTTTTTTTTTTT
>NW_004624734.1:25995058-26081972 GCF_000247695.1 Heterocephalus glaber | reverse complement strand
GTCCTTGTGCTTAGGAGGCAGGCGGCAGAACCACTGAGCTAAATCCCCGGCCCTCTGACAACTTTTATATTTCTTTCACAGCAGTAATTCTGACTTAATGCTTCTTATATATTCTTCACGTGTCCCAGCCTTTGCTTGTATTAAATCCAACATTCATCCATGTAACTATCATTTACCTAGCATGTACCTTTTGCCTGGCACCAGGTTAGAGCTATAAAGTTAATCTCTACCTCACAGAATTTCTCTACCAGATTATAAAATTATACCAGGAACCAAAGTTTGGATTAATACAAGAATACAAGAACACAAGATTTATTTTCAATTTTCTGTGATGGTTTTAATATTTTCTTTGCCAGATTGCTAAAGGAAAGGATGAAGGTGAAAGAAAGTAGTATCTATTAAACACCTACAATATGCAAGGTGATTTTATTCCATTATTTAATTTAATCCCGTCAACATCTCTAGGAGGTATGTGGAATTGTCCCCATTATTACAGGTAAGGGAATTTAGATCCAGTTAAATGGAATGATGTTCTTCTGAGTCCTGTAGTTACCGAGTGGTAAAATAGAGATGTGGACCTAGTGCTACCTCCAAAGCCTACATCAGCCAGCCAATGTAAAGCAAATACGTGAAAAAGGAGGATGTGTCCAGGGGTGGAACACAGTGGTAGAGTGCTTGATTAATATGTTCCAGGCTCTGGATTTGATCTCTAGCACCTCAAAAATAAATAATAAATAAATAGGGCTGAGCGTGGTGGCACACACCTGTAATCCCAGCACTCAGAGAGGCTGAGGCAAGAGCTTCACCATGATTTCAAGGCCAGCCTGAGCTACATAGTGAGTTCAAGGCCAGCCTGGACTATGTAATGAGACCCTGTCTCCAAAATAAATAAATAGAGATTCTTAGGTTCTAATCTTTTTTTGTTTTGTTTTATTTTGTTTTGAGACAGGGTCTCACTATGTAGTTCAGGCTTGCCTTCAACTCACCATGTTTCCCAGGCTGGCCTTGAACTCATGGCAATCCTCTTGTCTCAGCCTCCCGAGTGCTGGGACTACAGGTGTGTGCACCCACGCCCTGCTTCTCAGGCTCTAATCTCATCTCTTGTGGCTCAAGCTTGTTGGTGATGACAGTTTCTAGCAGTCTTTCCCTCACTCCACATAGTGAAGAAGATAGGGCTCAAGTCTCTGGGAAGAAGCCAGTTACCAGGATTTACAGGGGCCAGGAAGGGCAGGCTGCCTCAAATGCTACACTTGATCTTAGCCAAAAGGCAGAGCAGCCCCTGAGAACTGTGACTGAGGCTCAACCTTCTCCAGGTGAGTTCTGCCCAGCTGTTCCCAGGTAGTAACAGCTCGACATTTTTCAGCAACACTTGCAGCATTGTTTCAAGGGAAAATGATCTGTGTGGGCTTTGAGTGACATGCACACATTGTTACTGCACAAGGGTTACAAGGAAGCCTTGTGTTGTACCAGGAGAGCTTGGTAGCCCAGGCAGGACAATATAGTTGGAGGAGGTAGGAGAGATCTTTAGGGTTAGCTTCAGTCCACAGCACAGAGCAGGAAAGAACCTCTCCAAGGACCATTCCACAGCTCACAACACAATGCCACCCAGAAATAAAGTAGGAAAGAACCAATTTGCTTTTGGAGGTAAAGAAAATACAGAAAGGGTATAGAACCAGTCCTGGAGAAGTCCCTGCTGGCTGTCTAAAGTAGCACCGGCCAATAGAAATACAGTTCCAGCCACATATGCAAGCCAGTATATAACTCAATTTTCTGGTAACCACGTTAAAAATATAAATGTTTAAAAAAAGAACGAGGGGGGTGGATTTAGTTTAGTGATATGGCACCTACTTAGCAAATAGAAGGTCCTGAGTTCAATCTCCAGGTCCAGAAAGAAAAGAAAAAAAAAAAAAGAAAAAAGAAAAGAAAAGAAAGAAAAAGAACAAGGGAAATTTGTTTTAGTAATATATCTTATTTAACCCAACATGTTCAAAATATTATTCCAACATGTTATTAGTGTGATAAAAATTACTAGTGTGCTAGCTTGCAATCTTTGCATTGCTACATCTTTGGGAATTTGCAGATTGCCACATTTCCTGGTTAGCCTTGAGTGGGCGGCGGCTCCATAGCCAGGTGGACAGGAAGGTGTAGAGCAAGGATGGTGATTCAGCAGAGACAGTCAGTTTCTGGAAGATAAGGGTGGCCTCCAGGAAAGGGACCCTTGAGGAGGCTGAGCCTGCTGGACCGCTGATCATGGGTGTCACCCAGAATACTGAGAGGTTCTGACACACCTCCAGCGGATCTGGTCAGCCTAGTCTTGTAATGACTTGAATATGTTGAAGTTCAGGGTTATCCTCCCTGGCATTTCTAATGCCAAAAGCCTTTCAAGGTCTTAGTGAAGTTTGGGGAGGAAAGGCAGATTCTTTTATTTGCAGTGTCGTTGTGATGAGACCTAAAATCCCAGCTCCCTCGACTGCTTTCTGGCCTCCCATTATGCACTGGAAGGTGAATCAGCAGGGGCTGGGAGACCCAGCCAAGGCTGGTAATGACCCCAAATGGAGTAGGTCCAGAACCATCTTCTCAAATGTTCCTGGGGCCCCAGCCAGGTCATATGAGTGAGTTGGGGTTAGGAAAAATGACATCGGCATGATGTGGTCCCGTGAACACAAGAGCACAAGTGACTAAAGGTAGCAGCACTTTGCCTCCCACCAGGTGATACACAAAGCAGGACCCAGAGTTGTTAGCTTTTGTGAGCAGGTGGAGACAAGCTCAGAGGCTTGCAATTCTGGAAGGAAACTAGCTTAGCACTCTGTGAAAGTGGCAGATGATTCCCCTCACCCATTGAGCTCAGAGAACAAAAACATGGATGCCTGGGCCCTCACATGGGGTTCCTTGACCAACCCTGTAGGGCTTATTTTCACCTGGTTCCCTGGTGAGGCTGCTGACTGGTGCTTGGTTTGACACAAACAGGACAGGGCTTGAGCATGCTCGAGAAGGGACTCTCCTGCTTGGAGCCTTGTTCTGGTCAGGGCTAATGTCCAGGATGAAGCAGGGGGAGCCTGGGCCACTCACTTCCTTCAGATCTAGGGGAGGGACTTGAAGATACGCTGTTTGAGGAATAAGACTCAGCCCCTGGAGAGTGTAGCAGCAAGATGACAGATTAGGAAGCTCTAGGCTCTTGGTCTCCTACAGGAGCACTGAGTAAATACCTACAATCTCGATCCCTGACAGAATACTAAACAAACAGCTAGGAACTGGCTAAAACTCATTGCTCTAGAGTTTTATCCAGCTTAATCTTCAGGACCTCTCCTCTTGCTCCTTGGAGGTAGTGTGTAGGGCAGGAGGAAGTTCCTACGTTCTCATCATTTGATCTTTCCATAGTAAAGGCCATCGCCTCAGTTTGAGACTACCTAGTGTCCTTAACTAAGTCACTTTGTCAGCATAAACTCAGGTATCTTGGAAAGGGGCTTTTAAGGAACAACTCAAGACATTTCTATTACTCTGGAAATTCCAAAGGTTTGGGTCCTGGGACAAAGATTAAATAGTGTGTTTATTATGCTGCAGCTACATGCAGTAGTCAGGGCTTGGGAAATAGGAATTGGGGAAGTATTATTTGGTTACAGAGTTTCAGTTTGAGAAGATGAAAAATGTTCTGGAGTAGGGTGGAGGTGATGATTGCACAATAATGTGAATGTGTTTAATGCTACTGAACTGTGTAGTTAAAAATGGTTAAAATACATTTTTTGTTGTTTTTTTGAGCCTCATGTATAGTTCAGGCTGGCTTTGAACTCACTATGTAGCCCACTCTGGCCTCGAACTTGCAGCAATCCTCTTGACTTGGCCCCTCAAGTGCTGGAATTACAGGCATTTGCCACCACAACTGGCTGCAGTATTAAATTTTTATGCTGTGTACTTTTACCCATAACACAGAACACACACACACACACACACACTTCCAATTGGAACTATCACTGGATGGACAGAGCCTGAGGAGGTTCCCCCAGAGAGCGGATGGGGACCTCATCTCATCCTGCCTGGGGTAGGTTTTGTGTCACAGAATTTCAGGCTTCATCAATGAGAGAAGTATAGGGGGCAGAATGGAAGAAGTGCACACTCAGTGTGAACTCCCAAGGGGTGCGTTATGGTCTTGAGTTGGGAGTTTGCCTGTGGTCTTGCTGGGAGTACCTTGCTGGGTGATCTAGGACAAGCATTCCTTCTGTCTGTCAAGCCAAGCCACCTGTTTGGCGGACCATGTTAGAATGCAAGCTATTTGCATGCATTTGGAGTTTAGAGTTGCTGCCACTCACTAGTGCTGGCCCTCTCCTGTACTAGAAGTGGAGCCCAGCATATTCACACTACACCCCACCCTTTATTCTATTTTATTATTTTGTTTTGACACAGTGGCTTGATAAATCACTAAGTTGCCCACACTAGGCTCAAACCTGTTTTCCTCCTGCCTCAGCCTCCCAGAGTGCTAGGATTACAGGTGTGTGCAACCATTCGCAGCTTACTAGTGCTGGTTTTTAGAGGACGGAGGCCTGTGGGAAGAAGAGTGCAGGCTCACCAAAAAAGACATGTCACCTCAAAAATTCTGGGGTTTAACTCGATCTGCTCTGTTACCTACAATCCCAGACACTGAAGATGAAGTAAGCCGAGATAAAGTAATACTTTGCTTATAAATGGAGATGGTTGGTATTCTCAATCTGCTTTGGAAATTACTGCCTCTGATACATGTGTAAGTAAACAGCAGCATTTACATGGATGGTTATAGTTTCCTAGTCCAACTGTATTTGAAGATTTTAAGTGCAAGTACCCTTTCAGAGAAGCTAAAAATCATTCTGAGTTTAAGAAATACTTTAGTAGCTTGGAGCCATGATCCTGTGGAATGTGCTGTCTGGAAACAGGTCGTTTTTAGGACATAAGGACATCTTTGAAAGTGATGTTATTGTCCAGTGCACAATAAATTAGTCATCTGATCCTCTTTATGGGAGAACATATTGGCCCCAGTACTGTCAGTGGTGAAGTTCTAAAAGCTGGGGTGCCAAGCACAAGTATGTTTCTTTTTGAAAGAGCCAAGAAAGTGTACATTATTTTAAAAGGACTTTTGTTATCTTTAGCTTCTCTGACAGTCATTTGTAAATTTTCAAAATATTAAAGAGTGGGCCCGGGATTTAGCTCAGTGGTTTCGCTGTCTGCTGCACAAGCGCAAGGACCCGAGTTCGATCCCCTGCACCAAAAAATAAATAAATAAATAAATGTTAAAGAGTAAAATATGCAGTTTGAGCCCCCCCCAAAAAAAGAAAAGAGTGCAGGCTCAGTTCATAGGTGAAAATCTTATCTTTAAGACTCTTAGGAGTTTTTTTGGAATGAGTTTCCAAGAAGGGGAAAGGGCATTTTAATATTGGATAACTTCGTGTGCTGAAGCTAGTTTTCCTTAAAAGTACAATTTTATTTTTTTAGATTAATTTTATTGGTACACTTTTAATATACATAATGATCACATTCATCATAGGGAATTTGTACCTGTACATAACATATCTTGATTGTTCTTTTTCCCCATTCCTCTCTCCTCCCTTCAACCCCTCTTCCCCTCCTTATTTACAAAATCTTTGTTTCCATTTTTCCTTCTATTCTCTTTTTTTTCTTTCCCTTCCTTCTCTTCCCTCCCCCTCCCTTGTTCCCCTTCTCTTTGAACATTTTCTTCCCATTTCCCAATATCTATTATCCATCTTGGTCCTTACTTACCCTTTCAGTTTCTCACACAAGACAAACAATGTGGTATTTAAACATGTGTGATTTATTTCACTTAAAAGTATGGTCTCAAGGTGCATCCATTTACCTGGAAATGTTTCAAGCTTATCCTTCTTTATGGCAGAGTACTCCATTGTATAAAAAACCCACATCTTCTTTATTTGTCAGTTGATGGGCATTTGGGCTATTTCTAAGATTTAGCTAATTATAAATTGTGCTGCTATCAACATGGGTATGCATATATTGCTGTGGTCTGATTCTTTTAATTCTTTCAGGAAGATACCAAGAAGGGCACTAGCTGGGTCAAATGGAACCTCTAGTTTTAGTTTTTTGAGGAATCTCCACACCTTTTTATTTTGTTTTCTGATACCAGGGATTGAATTCATGACCTTGGGCTTGTGAGGCAGGTGTGGCTGAATCCCTGGCTTATCCACACTAATTTCCATATTGGTTGTACCAATTAACAGTGGAGAAAGGTTCCTTTCTCCCCATAGCTTCACCAGCATTTGTTATTGGTTGATTTCTTTATAATAGCCATTCTTTCTGGAGTAAGATGGAATCGCAGTGTTATTTTAATTTGCATTTCTCGAAAAAGTACAATTTTAAACACAAAAGTAAAAAGTACAATTTATTTTATTTATTTATTTTAATTTTTTTAGACAGGGCCTCACTATGTAGCCCAGGCTGGCCTCAAACTCATCGTCATCCTCCCGCCTCAGCCTACCAAGTGCTGGGACTATAGGCATGCGCCACCATGCCTGGCAAAAAGTACAATTTTACAATTCCAATTTTCCTTGCCTCTTTTCTACTTATCTCTGTTTCTTCCATCCTGCCTCAGGACCTGCCCATCTCCTCTATCACCCTCGTCAGCCTTCCCGCTCTGAGGAAGGCATGCCCAGGCCTGGTGCTTGCTGACTTTGGTGCCTGGTGGATGTGTATTCCCTGTCTTATCTTTCCCCTCCTCTCACTGCTAGGTGGGAAACAGAGCAAAGAACCAGAACCTGACTGATCGGAGCAGGGTTCTGGGCGTGGTAGGTGCTTGCATTTGGATGCACAAATGAACAGGTTTCATTTCCTGAACGGGATGAAGGTAACAGGTCAGCTGACCAACAGTTCAGGTAGTTGGAGGAAAGAAGGGTCAGGCCTGGATTTTCTTCTCCACCTGACTCGTAGTCTTTTTCTTCTGCTAGCAGGACCTATCAAGTGCTTGCTTACTGAGCACCGTCATTAGCTCTGCTCTGTCCCCAGCAACGAGACCCAGAACTGTCCTAAATCTTGGCTGCTTCTATAAGACAGGGATAATGCTGCAAAAGGTATAAGACACCATCTAAAGCCACTTAGCTAGCGGATAAGAAGTGCTAAATGAGGAGGTCCACTAGGACAGCATCGATAAAGGTGGCTGCCTCTGTCATCCCGAGGCTCCTGATCTGGAAGGAGAGGCAAACACCAAACCTCCCCACGGGGGTGTGAGGCCACCTGTCAGGGAGCTGGCGGGTCACAGGGTATGGGAGGCTGGGAGTGCGGCTCTTCTGAGAAGGTGGCACTTGAGCGGATTCTTAGTGAGCAGTGGCTTTGGGTGCAGAGCTGGGCTGCTCTAGGGGCTTCCCGGTGGTTCACCGAGGAGGCCCGAGTTTCTCCAGAGAGTGATGCAAGCTGAAAGCGGCACAGAGCTGGGAGATGGTGTTGTTTACCCCCAAGTGTGCAGAGGGGAGCTGTGCTGATGAGACCAGGGTCTGCTGACTTGCAGGGAAGATTATAGTCTCATGAATCTGAGACGTTCTAAGGAAAAGGCGCCCAGGCTTACGAAGTGTACACAGCTACTTTCACCACCTGGCTCTTGATCTTTCTCCAGCAGTGCTGTTAACAGGGATGTCTTTCCCTTCCCTTCAGCTCCCCCCAGCCACCAACGTCAGTCAGCCCGAGTGGACTGCAGGGTGAAGGTGGGATTCTCATCGGGGATGGTGAAAAGCTATGGATGGGGTCAAGGTGGAAGCAGATGTTTCCTCTCTTTTCTGTATTCTCTGTCTCCTGACCTAGTACCTGCTCCCAAGCTTAACTCAGAAGAGCATCTGGCTTCCCTTGGTGTGCAGAACTAGGGGCCTTTTCTCTGGTGAGTCATGCAGCAGCAGAGGGCAGCCTGCTGGTTCTGGCCACACTCTCCGCTGTCTGACCTGTCTGCGCGCAGCCTCCCACCTGCACACAGCTACTGATGCTGGTACTGAGCAGAAGAGGAGAGGGAATGATAGCTGCAGCTGTCTTGCAGAGGGGGCATGGCAGGGGCTGGATTTCACTTCCTACCCAGCCTTTCTGGGGCTTAGGTTGTATGTCACAGCCTCATGATGGGGCAGGGTTTGCTTTGGGTTTGTCTGCTTCCTTCTCTAGAGAGGTGAGCACAAGCCCCTGTCAGCTCCAGGAGCTGGACTGGGTCGTACAGTCCTGCAGGTTCCCGAAGCCAAGCAAGGTAGGGACTGCTTTACTGCCTTTTCTCCTTTCTCCTCTCCCCTAGAAATTCCTGATTCGGGCATGGCTTTGCTCAAAATTATAGGTTGGTATGGCTTCCAGGCCCTAGAACAGCCAGCCCCCATGCACAAATCTATTTGCTGTGTTGATCTTTTCTGAAAAAAATGTAGGGAGTGAGGGGCCATGAATTACCCATGTTAAAACAAGCTGATCCCGTGCGCTGTTTGTTCAGCCCCTTGAGCAATCCAGACCGCCTCAGACCTTTGTCCTGGGTGTCCTGCTTGATTCTAGACACGTTTATAGAGCTACACATTTGAGCACAGTTATGGAACTGTTCTCTACTGAGGAGTTTGCCAGGAACACATGCCTCTAGTGAACCCAGCCAGCAACTGAGAATCTCACAGACACACACATACACACAGAGGGCGTTGAACCCAGGGCCTTTGCACTGAGCTAGACCTTTTTATTATTTTTCATTTTGAGACAAAGTCTCGCTAAATTGCTGAGGCTGTGCTCAAACTTGTGATCCTCCTGCCTTAGCCTCCTAGAATATTGGAATTACGGGCATGTACCTCCACACCCGGGTCTAGAATTGTCCCCTGATATGTTTCCCTGAGGCTATGGAGATCATGGAGATACAGATCAGTGCAAGTCTCTAAAACTTGGTTCATGACCCTCCAGCATCACAACCATGTGGGGTGTTCATTAAAATGCAGATTCCTGCTGGGCCTGGTGGTACACGCCTGTCATCCCAGTACACTTGGGAGGCTGAGACAGGAGGACTGCCGCAAGTTTGAGGCCATATGAACTACATAATGAGATCCTGTGGGGGGGGGGAGAAAAAAAGAAAGGAAAGCAGAGACAGGGGGAGAGGGAGGGGGGAAATTCCTAGGCATTAGGGGAGACCCAAGGAATGCGTCTCTTTGGGCTGGAATCCAGAAATTTGTGTTTTCGCTCCCTTCCAGGAGCTCCAGTGCTCATGGAAGTTAGAGGTGTCCTGGTGTGGAAGCCAGGGAACCTGGACCAGTTCTGTGGGCGGCTGTGTTGGGGCCTTCAGCAGGACACGTCTTTTTGGGGTGTAGCGTCACTGTCGGGAATGGGATTGCTGTTGTGAAGGTGAAGTGAGGTGTGGTCTGTCTGGGGGCCCCTGAGGACTGAGGACTGTGGGAGGGAAGGAGGGCAACTGGCACTGCAGCAGTCTCTGCCCCCAGTGCTTTGCTGTCCTTGTTTCGGGCTTTACCTCCTCCTGTGGGAAGAGAACTCCAGGTGTTTTCTGTGATCATCATTCAATAACAAATTGGTCTTTGGTCCTGGCCTCAGGAAGAGGGGGGCTGGGTAGCGGGAAAGAGGCTTCACCCAGGCCTCTTACTCTTCTTCCTCACCTTTTATGTACAGCTGGACTCCCCCGAGAAAATCCCCTGCACTATTTCCTCCGTTGCTAATGCCTTTGAAGTGGGGCCTGGGAAGAACAGCAGGTGGCCAAGCCCCTCTTCCTCTGGCTGCAGAGCTGGGGCAGGGCCTGGAAGACCCCTCAGGTTCTCTGAAGCCGCTTCTCTCCTCTGGCCCCTCACCAGCCCCAAGTGTCCACGGCCCTGCCCCGTTCCCAGGAGAGAGCCACAGCCTGGGCTTTTTTCACTTTTGGAGTAAGGAGGGCTCTCCTTGCTGGTGTTGGATTCTTTCAAGGCCATTGTGTGGGGGGGGGAGGCAGCTGTTGTGTTCTCAGGGCCTGGAAGATTATTTAGGGACATCAGGAGGCCCTACCATCATCCTCTTCTCTCATGGGCTGCCCTCTGACTCACTGCGCAGAAGAACTCGGATGAGAGGCACACGGTGCACCTGGTTCTATGTGTGTGTGAGGACCCGGGCGGTCTGCAGACAGGTCGTAGAGCACATGTTCCTCACTGCAAATGATCCCCTCACACCTGGGTCATCTGGAGCCTCAGACCCTGATTTCCTGGGATCTCAGCAAGGTTCCCTGGGAACCAAGCAGGGCTGGGGCTGAACATCAGAAGTCTCAAGGTTGACCATGACCCTGAGTAACACTGCAACCTCAGTAGGCTGATTAAGCTCTTCTATGAAATGGAAACTCACCACTGCTTCCCAACACAGCAGCTTCCTGCTGTCAGCCGCCCCGCCTCCTCTGAGGTCCAGATAATAATACTCTGGCTGTGCAGTTGCCTTGGAAATGGTGAAATACCATGCAGATGTTGAACGTTGATTTTTAGTGTCCTTTCTCTTTGTTGGTGGTACTGAGGATTTAACCATGGGCCTTTGCTCTGATCTACATCTCCAGCACTTTTTATTTTTTATTTTGAGACAAGGTCTCTCTAAATTGACTAGACTGGGCTTGAATTCGTGATCCTTCTGCCTTAGTTTCCCAGGTAGCTGGGATTACAGAAGTATGCCACCATATCCAGCTTAGTGTCCTTTGTTTGTTGGTTGGTTTCGTTTGGTTTGGGTTGGTTTTTTTGTCACCGAGTCTCTACTATATAGTCCAGGCTGGCCTTGAATTTGAGGTGATCCTCCTGTCTCATCCTCCCAAGTGCTGGGATTATAGGTGTGCACCACCAGGCCCGGCTTAGTGTCCTTTCCTATACTTAAAAAAAAAAAAGTACATGAAAGACTCTGGACTTGCTCTTGGACAGGAAATGGAAGGGCTTCCCTGTACATACGTCTTATCCTGTCTTGAGAAGTGTCTCCTTGGATTAAGGGCCACACCCTCCATTTAGAGGGCTCAGCACTCAGCTGTATAATCAGCTGGTTGTTGAGAATAAACTCTGCTCATTCTGGTTATGGAAGCCTCTCCCTGAGCTTCTGGGTTCTGGAGCAGCCCTTTCATCAGTACATAGAGGAGATAGTGCTTGATCCTTTGCACTGAGCTCTTCTGTGGCTCCAGGAGTCCTGTGGAGCATTCTGGGTCCTTCTGATTCCAAGAAACTCACAGCTGGCTGCAGAAGAGCCTTGGCAAGATGCAGCTATTATGTCTGTGCATGTCAAGGGTGTCGCCTGCCTTCTGTGTAGGACATGGGGAGCTGGCTCTGCACCCTCAGGAGATGGGATGAGAGGGAAGCTTCTTCACCTTTGGGCTGGGAGTGCCCTGGCCTTTGGAGATTTCCTCCTGTCTCCTCACAGTTAGCAAGAGGCAGCGATGAGTGACAACGGATGCGGATTGGTGGGGCCAGGGTCGCCCTAGGGAAGACGTTAGAGCCTCCATGGTGGTTTCTCCTTGGCAAGACCGCTCTGCAGAGTTCTCCTCTCTCCATTGTCTGCCCTGGGTACACCTGGCCCACACACCTGATGCCCCGAGAATCCCTGCCTCATGTGAGGGTGTGCCTGTCCCAGCCAGATCACTCCTCCCTTGCCAGTAGGGTACACAGGCTCTTGACAAAGGGCTTTATTCTTACTGAGCTCAGTGTTGATGCCTGCTTTCAACCACCCTCTACTCTGAGCCTCCTCATACCCACAGCCCTCCTTTGAGGGCTGGATGGCCCCTTGTATTAGTTCTCATGGTAAACTCTGCAAAGCGTCTGCCCAGATCTCCATGGGGAGTGGCAATGACACCTGCTCTCTTCTGTTCTTGAACCTTGCTTGTCCTGGATTATCTCCCTGTGTCTACCCAGTGCATGACAGATGAGTGCCAGTGGATGAAGGCCTTTGTCCCTTCGTCTTGTTATACTTTTTTGTGAGACCATGCACCACGGCTTTCATTTATTGAGTGAATACTGAGCACCTGCTGTGTGCCAAGCAATCTAAGCATCGGAGACAGGACCCTGCTCGTGGAGAGTTCACATTTGGGAGGAGAGGTCAGATTATACACCAGCCACTCAAGGAGTGAGCGGTGGTGAAAATATCAGGGCAGGTAGGAAGGGAGGTGACTTCAGAGCAGAACACTGGGAGATATTTTTGTGTAAGGAGGGTCCTGGGTACTCCTTAAATCACAAGACTAGGGCTGACGGTGCTGTTGCTCTCTTGGGGTAGTGTTAGCTGTGGGTGACTACTAGTTTTCTTGGTGTAAGATTTAGGTTGCTCATTCTTCCTAGTTTTTGCCCTGGAGTCATGAGGCAGGGTTAGTTCATTTGGGAAGTCAGTTTAGAAAAGAGCTACACAGGGCCCATCCTATTTATTTCAGGAGATGCACACCCAAGTCAAGAGGAACTGGGCCATGTTCATGGCAGCCCATGAAGCAACAGTCTGAGGTCCACCTCTGAAAATAGGTGTGAGTGGGAGGGTTTCCCCAGGAAGAGCCATCAGCTTAGAAGAAAGCCTGGGAGGATTACCAATATTGACTGTCACATGAACACCACTTTAGGACTGACCTCGTGCTGCCTTGCAGACAAAGGAGACTGTTCTTTCCCTGTGGGTTATTTTATCTGTCAAAGGACAGAGAGTGAGACACTGGGCATGGTGGTGCATGTCTGGAATCCTATCACTCAGGAGGCTGAAGCAGGAGAATCACTTCGAGTTCAAGGCCAGTCTGGACTACACAGTGGGACTTGTCTCAAAAAACAAAGGAACAAACAAAAAAGGCCCCGGGGCGGGGAAGGGTGTGAGGGGATGCAGGGAGTGATAAAGCTGAAGGAGCCCAAACCACATAGGCCTGGAGGATCTGTCCATTGGCTGCTGAGTGTCCTCATTTAGGACAGAGGTGATGGGAACTGCCCAGCTATTTGAATGGAGTTTTGCATATTGCCTACTGTAAAGGTGGAAAATGTGGAGCGAGGCTTGCATGATGCAGTCCTGGCTGGCTGGGTGGTTCAGAAACACAGTTTTCCTCTTTCCTGGCTGAGTCACAGGGAAGTTCCGTGAGCCTGTGGCTTTGGCTGTCTGGACTCAGCCAGAGGGACCTTTGTTTGTTGAGCCCAACAGAGATTTGTGTTCTTGTGAACTGGAAGGCTTCCTTGCTGCTCCCAGGAGAGACCTGGGCTGACCCTCTGTGGAGCTCACCATGGGAACTATTTCAAGGGGGCACCCGATCCTTAAAAGGAGGGCCATGTGCACAAGAATGCTCCGGAGCTGAGGATGACTGAAAGCAGGCATAAGTATTGGGCTCAGGTGAAAAACAAAATACAATCCTCTGTCAGCCTCTCTCTGTCTCTTTCTGCCTCTCATTTTTTTGAGACAGGATCTCACTATGTAGTTGATGCTGGCCTTGAACTCACTATGTAACCCAGGCTGGCCTCAAACTTGTCAGTGATCCTGCTGCCTCAGCTTCCCCAGTGCTGGGATTATAGGAAGCACCACCACACCTGGCATGAGCATCTCTTTTTCTATCAGGAAAGCTTCCATGTAGAACTCAGATCCTGCCCTAGATTTAGCATTTCTGTTACAGCCTAGGGTATCTCCATTCTTTAGCTATCTTGCATTCAGAGATGAGAAGGAAACTCAACACTAAGGCCAGAGTATCTTAACTAGATGATAAGCTTGGTGAGAGTCAGCCCCTTGCCTCTGTGTCTCCTTCTTTTTCAGTAGGGTTCTTAGTATGCAGTAGGTGCTCATTAAATACTGAGTGTAGGTTCGAGGGTAGGAAGTTGATCAACCTGCCTTTCAGGAACCTCCGTGCCTGATCCTGGGAAGCCCCAAATGTGAAGTCATCTGTGTTGGGGCTTCTTTGTGTCCTCCTTCCTCACCTTTGCATTCTTTTGGTGGCAAACTCTTACAATGCAGCAACCTGCTAACTTGTTCGCTGTGGAGGACACTAGAAAGAGAAGAGTTGCGTTTGAGTCATACAGGTCTAAGAGTCCTTTCTTTTTTCAGAAAATGTTTCCCGAGTGCCGTCTCTGCTCTTGGAGTTGCATCAAACACAATGAGTGGAGAGGTCACAGGAGGAAGCATTCATTGGTGTCCTGTTGTCAAGGTGCCAACAGTCTGGTGGAGGAGAGAATACCCTATGTGAAAAGAAAGAAAACCAAACTAACTTTCCATAGAGTGTGGCTACTTGATAAAGACACCTCTCACTTTGCTTCCTCCAACTGCTAGACATGGGGGCCCCACAAATGGAGCTTATACACATGGAGGGATGGCAGGTTCTCAAGGGCATCACTTTTCTACGCCACTTACCTTGTCAATCAAGGGCTTCGGAGTGAGATAACCATGGTCTTGAGTCTCAGTTCAGCCATTAGAAGCTGGGTGACCTTGGGCAAATTACAGATATTTCCTTGTCTGTGAAAAACCACAGATGCTGTTGCTGACTCAGGAAGTGGTAGTGAGGCCTTCAATGAAATGCCACGTGAAAGGCCCTTTAGCACACTGCCTTGCACACAGTAGATGCGCAGTACATATTGGTTTCTCCCTCCTAGTCTGAATCACAGTTAAGACCAGAGCATTTAGTGCTTGCTTCGGCAGCACATATACTAAAATTGGAAGACCAGAGCATTTAGCCTAATGGGAAGAGCACGGACTCCAGTACAGATGGTCTGAGCTTGAAGTTCAGCCTCATCACTTACTCTGAGGCGACCTTGGCAAGCTACTTCAGCATCAACTTCCTCCACTTTACAATAGGAGTTCAGCCATGCCTGTCACACGGTGAGCACTGTGTGTCAGCAATTATAACTGTTGCGGTTGGCCCTGGGAATCAATGATTATAGGCTCTCCTAGTTTCAGGAGCTGCTGCTGTCTGCATTTCCGTAATCTCTTTCCTCCCTAATGACTGAGGAATCCTGAGAGCACAAAGGCTGTCTAAGCCACCTGCATAATCATGGCTTTGGGGACAGACCTGTGACTGGAGGGGATTCTGAGGAAGTCTGGAGTTGCCCGGCTGTATGCCTGTGCTTCCTGGATTCTTAGAGAGCCAGGCTCAGCTCTGAAATCTGCAAATCCCCTTCATGAGTGATTTCCCTCCACCTCAATGGGATCATTTTTGTTCTTGAACGCCTACCATTTCCCTAATCCCCAATCAGCCTCTTCAAAGGAAGCCAAGGGCCTGGATTTGGGAGTTTCATAAACAGTCACCTGAAGAGGATTCAGATTGCATTGCCGCTTATTGTGTGGTCCCAGAGCTGCCCAGCATTCCTGGGTAGCTGGGCCTTGTCCTTGTGATGCAGCTTAATTCATCAGTGTGTTGGTGCCCCACAGCCACCTTGGTGTGTCCTGCTTCTTTTTGGGACATCCACAGACTTAGACCCCCTGGCAGGCCTCCCTGTTGCAAGCACCTTCATTCTAATCTGGTCCCTTGCCCTTGGGTCCTAGAGCCCCATTTGGGCAGATGTGAGCATCTTAGTGACACTAGCCACTGGGCTCCAGAATTATGCATTGGAGTGTGCAGACTTGCCAAAATTGCACTGTCTTTGCAGTATTTCAGTGCACACACTAGAGTGTGGGGACAGGCAAGGAGTGTGAAAGTCACCCCCCTGTAATTCCCCAGGTGCACTTGGTCCCCGAAGGCAGAGCTTTAGTGGTGGCCATGCTGTCCATCCCTGACACACCAGTGCAAAGGATCCCAGATGCAGGGTGTGTGGCATGGAATGAAATCAGCCATACTATATTTTAGCACATTCCAAAAGCCATAAATGCTGTACCTACTTATGTGACCATTTATACAGTAACATTTCTTACATTTATCTGTGCATCCTAAGCTTCCCTCAACTGTCCACTCTGAGCTTAGCTTCAGTTTAATACGATCATTACTAGCTAGTGTGCCCGGAGGGCTATAGAGCCACACATTTACCTAGGCACCTCAGCACACACAGCATCCTGGGAAGGGGCATCAGACTGTGACCTTGATCATGGCTCACATAGGTTGATGGCCAGTAAGCAAACTGAGGTACGGAAGTCTAGATTGAATATCGGTTTAGCTTTATGTGGCTCTGATATTAAAAAGACCCTGAAGCATGCTTATTTAAATAGCAAACTTTCACTGAGAACCTTGCCAAGTTTTCAGTTTCTAACCACATCTTTCCACCAGGCTGGAATCACACGACCAGTCTGTGCGGAAGTGACATTTTCCTGACATGCCAGACAACGCAGCTCACTCATTCCACAACACCTATTTATTGAGCAAGCACCTGTCCGGTTTATCAGGAACCAGACTAGTGTCAGAAAGATGGCTAAAAGCCAAAGGTCTAGAGGAAGGGAGAGCAAGGGATCACACTCAGGGAGGAGAATGAAGGAAAGCTCTGTGCAGATGCTGCACTGACTGAGACAGTAAAGAGAAGGGGAGAACTTGGGATAGAGATACAGTGGGTCCTTGACTTACGAACTCCATTCATTCATGAGGGCTGGTTGTAACTCACATTGGTCAATTGAAGGCTCAGGATCCTCTACGCAACCTTCAAAGTCTCTCTCCTGTGTACAGGCAGATCTCAGTGTCCTTAGAGGGACATTGGCCCAGGATTTCTCAATTAACTCCACCCAGAAAAGGATGTTGTACTGTTCCTTCCAGAACTCTTTAAGGATTAAGTCTGCATCTGAGACCATCCAAAAGGATAAGTGTCCAGCATTTGGGTTGTAACTCAAGACTTTGTTTGTAAGTTAAAACTAAAATTCTGGTCGTAACCCAAGTTGTTTGTGTGTCAGGCCAGTCATAACTCAAGGGTCCACTGTATAGATGAAAGGATGGAATAGTTAGAATTGTGATTTGTCTGGCTGGAGTGCAGGGGAGCTATAGGAACCTCGGAGGAGGTGGGACTAGAAAGATAGGTCGAAAGTGGTGATGAAAGCTCAGAGCCGCAGGCTGAGGGCTTTGGACTTCCCTCCTGCCTCTGAGGACTGGCTTCTTGAAGGCCTTTGAGCAGGGATGGTATGACCAGAGCAGTGCCGAAGAGAGTGAGCTTGCATACGGCTATTGGAAGAGATTTGCAATCGCCTGGGAGGAAGGCCGGAAGGCCTGAAGGGAGAGAGGCAGATGTGGAGGGGAGAGAAGGATGGCTCAGGAGGATCCGGGACAGGGTGGGTGTGAGATGACAGGGTCTGGGATAATCCCAGGAATTGAGACAGAGCAGGCAGAAGGAGCTGAGGAAGAGGAGGACCAGGGCCAGGTAGCTTGTAGGACAGCTGTAAATAAACCAAGCACGTGTGGGGGTCCCAGCAGCCTGGCCCTCCTGTGGCCACTGCTGTGTGGCAGTGTGCAAGGCAGGACAGCAGGCTTGCACAGAGAGCTGAGCCCTGACCTGATAAGCTGCATATCATCTTCCTTTTGTGGAAGAGCAAATAGCCCCAGAGCGGTGAGTAAACTTTCAAGGGTGAGGCCTGTTGTATCTGATAGTCACCTCCTAACCGGTAGAGCTGGGATTTGCACTCAGATCTTCCCGGCCCCAGAGTGTGAGTCCTTGACCATTGAACTGGTATGATGATGTCTCTGATGAGTGCTGGGGTAGGAAGGAGGAGAGGTGAGGGTTTCGCTGAGACAGGAGCACAGCAGGGTGCGAGCTGTTTACTGAGCAGGGCACAGATTCAGGCATAAGGAGGCCGAATTTGCTAACAGCCTTTAAACCAGAGGGCTCTGCTGCAGGGGGAACGGCTCACTCAGCAGGGAACACTTTTGGCTGTGCAACAGAGAGCTAGCTCCTAAAGGCCTGAGAGCCAGGGGACCAGGTCCAGGGGAAAGGAATGAGCCAACCGGGACCCAGCCCTGGGGCTGAGCGCAGGTGTGCCTTTCTCTGAATAGACCAGGATACCTGGGGCAGAGAAGACAGAGGAGGAATGAGGTTGGAGAGGTGAGAACCTGTTTGTTGAGGTTGTTGTCTTCCAACAAGAAGAGCAAGGTCCACCTTGCCCACGGCCTGGGTCAGGATAAGGGGCCTGGGACCCTAACTGAGGGTGTGGAGGAGGGCCAGGGGTTCATTTCCTGTTCTGTTAGGACTGATGCCCTCACCGCTGTGTCGACGCAGAGCTCCTGCCTGTTGTGAATGC
Source organism: Heterocephalus glaber (assembly GCF_000247695.1). The sequence goes on along the minus strand of NW_004624734.1, from coordinate 26,063,918 downwards.
TTTGGGAGCCTCCTTTGATGGCCTGACCATCTCTGACCCCATGACCACCAGCATTTGGGAAAGCAGCTTTGTTTCAGGGTTCTTGTTGAACTATGATTCGCTCGGGGTTTTGTGGATAGGGAGTGTGGTGGTGACAGTGGTTCTGGGGGCCTCTGAGCCGATACAGCATGTGTACTGTGCTGTGTAATCAGCTGGGTGTGGGACTCTAACCCCAGATGCAGCCTCATAATTTTTTTGCTTTTATTCTTGCTCTGCTAAATGCATGAGCCAGTGACAAGTGGCAGGCCACACAGAGTATGCCTTCTTGTCAGCCAGAGCCCTCAGATCCTCAGACATGTTTGTAACTGTGATATTCGCCCTGGACTGACATGATCGCAGCATTTAGACATTGCTCTTCAGTTTGCAGAAAGGCCAGAAAGTAGAAACAAAAGTTTAGTATTGTAGGCTGCCAGTCTAGCCCTTCGTTCATCATATTTTCTGTTAAACGCCTGTTTGGGGGAGTGAAATAAACTACAGCAAGCTCACAAGCTCTGGACTGACAACTGTTGAGTGTTGAAACTTCAACTCTGCTACCTATAGCTGTGTGATCTTGGGCAAGTTACTTAACCTTCCTGTACCTCAGGGCCACTCATCCCTAAAATTGGGCCAATGTTAGACCCCTCTTTCTGGGGTTTTGTGAAGATAGAGACATTTCATGGATGGCTCCACACACCTTACTGTGATGAGTATAGGTATATGCCATGTTCCACATCTAAGTGTGAGCTTATTCTGGTTGGAGAGACAGATGTTAGTTAAATAATCATACAAATATACAATCAGCTCACATGGACCCGGCCTTGTGTAAGGGATCAGAGAAAGCTGAGGAAGTGTGGCTTGAGCTCAGTACTGAAGGATGTTTGCATTTACTAGGTGGAACAGAGCAGCAAGGACATTCTGGTCCTGGCAGGGGACCTGATGTAAGCTTCTTTTTTTTCCCATACCAGGGATCAAACTCGGGTCCTTACACTTGCGCAGCAGGTAGGGAAACCACTGAGCTAAATCCCCTGGCCCTGGTGTAAACTTCTTGTGGTCCTCAGTTACAAGGGGGCTTTGGGACCCAGGCAAGGTGATACACATCTGTAATCCCAGCCCTCAGGAGGCTGAGGCAGGAACATTGCTTCAAGTTTAAGATCAGCCTGGGGTACATGGTGAGTTCAAGGCAGGGCTGGAATTCATGGTAAGACTCTGTCTCAAAAACAAAACAAAACAAAACAAAACAACCACAAACAAAGCCCAGAGAGGGCTTTGGATGAAAAACAGAGTCCCACAGAGCGTTTTGATGACCAGGAGCAGACCAGCAGTGAAACCCCATGTCCAGAGCTGGGTGGGCCGTGTTTAGGATCTTTACCCCTATTCTGAAAGCAGAGGGCAGTTGCTGCAGGGTTTTAAGCAGGGGAGGAGCGTGATCCAGTCATATTTCCCAAAGAACACTGGCTGCCGAGGAATGGCTAGGAGCAGAGCCACATGGATGCCATCAGGAGGCTTGAGCCATGCCTTTTCTGAGGATCTTGTCCACCAGACCTCCTTGGTGGGTGGCAGTGATCCCCTGCATGTGCAAATACAGGCACTCAGGACCACTGCACCTGAAGGATGGCAGTGGGAAATGCTGCAATGAGATTTATAAAGATGAATAAGCCCAGCTCCACTTTAGAAGCAATTTTTATTTCATTTGTTTTACTTGTTTGAGACAGGGTCTTGCTATGTACTTCAGGCTGCCCTTGAACTCACTGTGTAGCACAGGTTGGCTTCAAACTCACAAGGATACTCCTGCCTCAGCCTCCCAAGTGCTGGAATTACAGGTGTGCAGCACCACACCGGGCTTAAAAACAATTTTTAGGAAGTTCTTGAAGACTTAAGACTTCAATTTGGCTTGACTATGAATGTTATGTTTTGCCCATGACCTTTTGTTTTGTTGGAAATGATAAAATGAGAGGGACACAGACCTGCTTAGTGGTGATTGAATCATTTACTTTCCTCAGCCAGGTCTGGGTTTTTCTGTGAGCACAGGAAAGGTGCCAGCTCCACCCTCCAGGGACAGGATTGTCTACCTCTTTGATGGACTCTTTCATGGACTTGAGCCCTGGGCCGTTTTTACCCCAGGGCCGTTTTTACCCCAGAGGTGTCTATCAAATCTTGCCCAGCTCTTTTGTAAAGTTACTGGAATTAAACTAAAAGATAAAGAGTATGCTGCTGTTGCACATATACATCTTTTTCCTTGCCACTGTGGGTAAAATGTGATTTGTAGAAAAAGCCTGGACCCTAATAGTTCCACCTATGTGATGTTCTGAGCTTTGTAGACCAGGTTTTCTACCAGCTTCATCCATCCATCTGTTCATTAACCTGCCCACCCATTCACCCAGACAGGCCTAGGAACTAGCACCTGGAAAAAGAGGTGTGGACTCACTGAACATTGCTCTCCAGATGCAGGGGGAAATATGTTATTAAAAACAAAAAAGCCAGGCATGGTGGTGCATGCCTGTAATCTCAGGACTCAGGAGGCTGAGGCAGGAGGATCACTGCAAATTCTAGGCCAGCCTGGGCTACATAATGAGTTCAATGCCACCCTGCACTACATAGCGAGATCTTGTCTCAAAAAACCAAAACAAATAAACAAACAAAAACAAAAAACAAAAGAAGTAGCTATTTACAGTCCAATACTTATGTTTTGGTTTGCCACATAAGCCATGAAAGAAACTCCAAAGCCAAGTCCCTCCTTGCAAAAGCCCCTCTGAGACAATGCCACCAACTATCCAAGGCTACCATGGGTCCTGGGCCCTCAGCTTCATCCTAGTGGCTGAAATCACTTCTACGACATGAGGAACAGCAGGTGCTCAGCCTTAGGGTGTAGGCAGAGGGAGGGGAGCCCAGCCCTGAGATGTCACATGTGACATGTGGCACCAGAGGATTAACTGATCAAGGTGGCAGGATACTGGGGATCAGGTGAAGGTCTCAGAGTTTTTAATCTTCCCTCTGGAAATGAGAGAGCTGCAGAGTCTTGGATGATGTCAGTAACATCCCTCACTCAAACGGGACCCTCTAAGAGTGTGTCTAACTTCCAGATCTCCAACTCCAACGTGCTTAGAGGCCATTTGAAGCTATGAATAAGATTGTAGTTGCCCCTCTGCCTATGGTTGGTTTTTACCCCAGTCTTGCAAGTGAGCAGTTAAGTATTGGAAGCTGCACAAATTTCCAATCACCTGACCAAAGGTACAGAGGCAGGATAATAAAAGACAAGACAAGACCTTAATGCATAAATGGCAGGGGTGTGTGGGGGGGAGTCCAGGACACTCAAAGCTCTTATCAGGCTACAGCACTGTCTCCTGAAGCTTGCCACTATTTATTGAACACATAGCTTCCTGACAGGGTAAGGTGTGATGCAGGGAACAGTCCCGTGGAGAGAACTGATGTGAGCAGAGTCCTGGCAACAAGCGAATAAGACATTCTAGTAGGAACAGATCACTGATTAATGGGAAATTTGTTTTTTCCCATAGATTAATTTTTGCCTCAATAGAAGTTTTCTGTATGAGTCATGCTGCCCTTAGTTGCACTATTGTCTTGCCATCCAAGGTGTCACAGTGTCATGGATCACTGAGACCTCCACCATGACCAGCCCCATGGGAGTTGTTCCTTTCCCACACACCAACTGCTGGCTCTTCAGTCAAGGCATTGTGGGTTAACAGGCAGACTTGGAATTTTAATATAAAAAGCCAATTTATAAATTTGCAGCTTGCTCAGGGTGATCTCCATCAGTTAAAAAGCTGGCTTTAGCTGGGCATGGTGGTGCACGCCTATAATCCTAGCACTCGGGAGGCTGAGCCAGGAGGATTGCCATGAGTTTGACACTGGCCTAAACCACACAGTAAGTTTAAGGCCAGCCTGAACTACCTACATAGTGAGACTTTACCTGAAAAATAGAAAGTTGGACTTCATTTAGAAATATCTCTGTGACTGAAGAATAGATGGCATTCCAGGGACTTTCAGCTGTCCCCATCTGGGCTTTTCTCAGGATCTTGATGCCAGGAAAGTGGACAAGGCACTGGCCAGAAGATCTAATTTCTCTCCTGGGCCTTGGCCGAGTCCCTTAACTTCTGGCACTTGGTTTAACCTCATGTAGCCGACACTCTCTGATCCTCTAACAGTCAAGTTATAACAGAAGATTACAAATAGATGTTCCAACTACAGCATTCTCTCATTTCAACCCACGAATACAACCGTTTTTGTTACTTTTTGTATTTTAGTTTTAAATCTCCCCTCCCATACTAGATTAGAAACGCTTTGAAGCTGGATCCCTGCCTTGTACCTGTATATCTTGGTAGCTCCTAGAATGTGTAGCAGAGTACTTTTCACACGGTAGATACTTCGCAGATGTGTTTGCTTTCTTGATTATACACTTCATAGGGAGCCCTACACACAGCCTATTGATAACCAACAACTGCTGGTAGCCACCTAAGTAGCAGTAATTGACAGGTGGGGCGGTCAGCAAGTTGGCACCTGATGAATGGTGTGATATCATGGAATGAAAGCTAATTGCTTCTCTACCTGCAGTTCCTTTCTTAAGCATTGAAGGAAGAGTGTGACTTTAGGACAAAGGACTGACTTGTGTTCCTGCATGGCTGGATGCGGAAGCATGTCTGAGGTCACAGCTGTTTTCTAATTTCTGCCTTCATATTGACCATGGCAGTGGGAGTTGTATCATAACTGGTTACTACTGAACCAAAGTACTTCTGATCTGAATCACCCAGGTCATGTGATCTGCCAGGTCACTGGAGTTTGGGCTCCAACTTTGATATAAGATATTTTAATTTGGTGGTGGTGGTAGTTGTAGTGTGGGGGGGTGTATGTGTGTGTGTAGCCATTTTGTATTTGTGTGTGACTTAACACTACAGATGTTTTGGAAGTTGCTAAATTATTCACACGAAGTACTGAAGTTTTCATTTTTGTCAATGTAGTAACAACTTTAGGCTTCCAACTCTTACTGAATGTAAATTCTTATGGTGGTAGGATGTGGAACTTTTCTCAGCTTGTCTCTCAGCTCCAGGTTAACAGATTGAATGAAACTAAAAATTGAAGTAGCACAAGAAAAAAAATCAATATTATTGCACTGTCTACCCCAGAAATGGGAGCATAAAAACCATTGTGCGTTAGTGTGCAGTTAGAGAAGAGCCAGGTACAACGAGACTGCCAGCTCGAATTTTTTTCCATAGACAGAGTTAGAGTATGTGTGAGTCACATTCTCAACTAGAGGAGATATTTCGCTGCTGTCTTAAAATAGGGAAATAATCCTTCTGTGGGACTTAGAAAGGGCTGGAAGTTGGGAATTACATTTCTTCCTTTTTTTTTTTGGTACCGGGGATTGAACTCAGGACCATGCGCTTGCCAGGCAGGTGCTAAATCCCTGGCCCTGGAATTATGTTTCTTATTAGGAGTCTTCTTTAAGCCGTGCTATCACTTCATGGCCATTAGTAACTGATTGATTTTGTCTGTCTTCCATAGCTTGGAATTGCAATTGGGTTCTTGGTACCTCCTATTTTGGTACCCAATGTCAACGACCAGGACAAGCTTGCCTACCATATCAGCATCATGTTCTTCATCATAGGAGGTGTGGCCACTCTCCTCTTCATTCTGGTCATCATTGGTAAGGTCATTAGTAGACTGAGAGGTGGGAAGGGAGGTTCTGCTGCCTTTGTTGGGATCTTTGGGAACATGGCCCTCCAATACCATGGACTTTTACAGAAATTGGAAGCCGGGCTTCTTAGGGCCTTCCAATGTTTGAACCTCTGAAGTTTCATATAGCGCTAGCTGCCCTTTGTCAGTGGCTCAGTAAAGGTTTAATTGTAATTAAATTCTACTTCACCAGAACTGGGTAGAGTGCTGGTCCCTTTGATGAATCCCCAGTGAGGTCCCCCAGCATCATGGAACTGTGCTAAGAACACCTGATCTTATCTAGTCCTCAACAAGTCCACAAGTGAGCCAACATATTAGTCCCACTCACAAAGAAAAATGAGACCTGAGAGAAGTTATTAAAATTGCTCAAGACTAGTTAGATAGGTTAGACAATCTTGTTCAAGATTAGTTAGGGGCCAACTGGATTCAAATCTAAGCTTGTCTAATCCCATACTCTAAATTTCTAAAAGAAGAACAGAAATTTATCTATAAACACAAATAGTATCAGAGATTAAATGGAATACTCAGAGACTACATTTCTTAGATGCTTTTAAAAAGATTTATAAATGATACCTGCTTCTCTTAGATACTTTTCTCATTGCTGAGACAAAATACCTGATGCCCAAAGTTAAAGGGGGAAAGGTTTATTGTAGCTCACAGTTTGTAGAGGTTTCAATTCATAGTTGACTGGCTCTAAGGCAGGGTGGCATGGAAGAGGGGCATTGCAAGGAGAAACAGTTCATGGTGGGCAGAAGGCGCCAAGGTACCAAGCAGCAAAGTAGCAAAGCAGCCAGCAACAAGTGATGACAGCAACCCTCTTTTTGTCCAGGCTACATCCCCTTAGGGTGGATAGCACTTACATCTAGGGAAGGCCTTCCCATTACCCACACCCAGAACTATTCCAAATCAATCAGTGGACTAATTTAGTAATCATACACCCCCTAATCCCAGCACCACACACTTAATCCCAGCATCACCCACTGTAGATCCAGCCACCTCTGAAAAGCCCCACCTATGATTACATGAGGCATTGGGTGGCACATCTACACATAAGCCATAACACTGCTCATTATGGAAAAATCTAGAAAATTCTGAAAAGCAGAAGGAATGGCCATTAACTTATCCCTATACAAATTGATTGCAACCATCAATCTCAGATAACTGCTGTAATGTTTCATATACATGTACAGCTGATCATGGAGGCATTTGATCAATAGAATTTTATGTCTTCTCTTTTCACCTGAGTGATGTCATGTAGGTGTGGATAAATTCAGAAACAGCAAAATAGAGGTTTTCGTTTTCAGTTAGTCACCTGTCTAAAGGTTAACCAGTTTTTTCCTAATGCCTTAAAGTTCCATCTCTTGTGTTAAAAGTTTCATTCTTGCCTGCTGACCTTACCCTCAGAGTCAGACAGATCCGTAACCATGCACCTCATCTAAGTGTTCTCCCTCTGTGGTTCCCTGCCTGGATCCAGGACAAGAAAAGTCTGCCTGTTGCCTTTCAAAACCTGCAGAAGCCAAATGTGGTGGCACATACCTGTAATCCCAGCACTCAAGAGTCTGAGGCAGGAGGATTGCCTCAAGTTTGAGGCCAGCCTGGGCTACATAGTGAGTTCAAGTTTAGCCTAAACTACACAGTGAGACCCTGTCTCAAAAAAAAAAAAAAAGAAAGTAATAAAGAAATAAAATAAATAGTAATGTGGCCAGCTCCAAATTCTTTTTTTAAATAGCAGATGAGGGCCTGGTTCTTTACAATTGAAAACCTGGAAGTTAGGACATTTCTTTTGTTTCGGCATTTTATTATCAAGCACAGGTACTAGCTAATTGAGTAAAGAATGGAAAATCATATCTTCCCTCTGGTTTGTGGCTGCCAAATCTTTAAGACAGCCGCTACTGGCGCAGAGCTGGGACCCTGGCCTTGCTCTCTTTCCTAATGGAAGGGGAGGTGAGCTGGCAGGACAATGGTAGAGGGTTCCCAGTGGGTGGAAGTTCTGCAGCACTCTTTGCAGAGGAGGAGAAGGAGGAAGAGGAGGAGGAGGAGGGGGGTGGGAAACAGCTCTGAATTCAGACCTGGAGTGTTTTCAGGTGGGGGCCCCTTGGATCGGCTGAGAGGGTAAACCTCGTTTGCAGAGCTTCCTCTTTCAGAGATGGCCTATTGCCCTTCCAGGAGCCATCTCATGAGGAATGGGAGAGCCATATGCTGCTTTCTTAGCCTCAGTCCTGGGAGCCATTTAGCTGAATAACTACTTAAACTGTCCTGCCGCCAGAATACTGAATGGCCCTCCATGCAGTTGAAAGGATCACACCGGCTACACTGAAATAGCCCTAAAAGGAGTGGTTTCCCCACATCCCCTCTCTAGCTCTTTAGATCAGTGTTGGCTTAGAGGAACCCAGGTTGTTCTTGTCTCCTTTGTGAAGCAGATATCCAACTCAAAGTTGCCAAAATAGGAATGATCTCTGTACTTTTCCTATAGGAGAAGATCCTGTCCGCTTACTCAGGGAATGTTTCAGGGTCTGCCTTGTGCAGGACTCTGCTAAACATGGGCAACACAGCCCCAGCACCCTTGGAAGGAGTCCTGGAGCTAAGCCATTAACTGGGTCCACGATCCCCAAAGCTTCAGCTTCTGCTTCTTTTCCCTCCCTGTGGTGCTATTATATTTTTTCAGTGCTCTGTGGTGTGTTATTTGCTGTTTATTGTGGGACTCCTTGATCTTTGATCAGTGCCAGGGAAGGAAGCCCTGATTCCAGCCTTTTAGGGGCCATTAAGAAAAAGTAATCAAAGGACCACATGCTAAGCCTCAGAAAATGAGAAGCAGCTTCAGGAAAGGAGGCTGCCAAGTTCTAGCTGAAGAATTGTAAGGGTCAAGGGGAATGGATGTCGCTGGAGACACCTGCAGTAGGTCCCGGCCTCCTGTGAGCCACCATAGCACCAGCTAAAGGTTAAAGAATAGACGGAACGAGACTTATAGTGAAGCTGAGTCTTGGATCCTGGTCAGTGCTGCTGAGGGCACCAAAGACAAAGGCCCCCAAGCACACCTAGTATTTATTGAATACAATTGTGAGAAGGAATCGGGAGGTAGGGAGCTTTGAAGGCATCTAGTAAATTACTGCTGAACACCTGGCATGATGGTGCCAGGCAGGGCTGTTAGGGAGTCGGCACTGCTTATTTGGCTAGGATAGAAAAAAACAGTACTGGGACCAGGCACAATTAGCAAGCAACCCACAAGGTCAGTGAGAAATGATAATTCAGGGGAAAGGATTTTAACTGACCTCAGCTGCACGTAATTCAGAAGGGCCCTGCCACTTCACAGACCAGGACTTAGGCCTCAGTGACAGCCATTAGCAAAGGAGCAATACTAGCTGCTAGTATTGCCCAACTCTGCTAATTGACATGCGCTTTTGAGTCACACAGGGCTTCGGCCTGACTCCGGATATAAAACAGTAGAGCCAAATCAGGAAAGAAGCACATGTCATTCATAGTCCACTAGTACTGGGCAGGGATGTCTGCTACAAAGAATGAGGACCTGCTTTGGCATCTTAGCTCCTTCTGAGGTGATGCAGCTGTAGGTTGGCTGGAGTGGGACCACAGGACTTCTCAGTTACCTTCATTTCTTTCCTTTCAGTGTTCAAGGAGAAGCCTAAACACCCCCCTAGCAGGGCCCAGTCCCTAAGCTATGCCTTGACGTCCACTGATGCTTCATATTTCAGTTCCATTGTCCGGCTCTTCAAAAACCTCAACTTTGTGCTGCTTGTCATCACCTATGGTAAGGAGCAAAGGTGTCCCAGTGTGCCCTGGAACTGGGAACAGGAAATGCCCAGCCTAGTATGTCTCTGCGTCTTCCTCTTTCCAAGTCCCACATGTGTTCATGAAGTTGTTCAGGTTGTCAGAGGCCACCTTTGCCTAGGGGCCTTTGAATGAATGTGCTGTAAAGTCCACACTGGAAAGTCTTCCTTCCCATGTTGGGTTATCTAAGCAGTGCCAGTCGCTCCTCCACCTCCATCCTAGTGTCTCCTCTGTGAAGCATTACTAGGTGACCTTTCCTCTCCTACTTACTGTGCTATTATTTGAATGTCTTAATACTTACCGTTAAGAAACAAAACATTTCCAGTCTCCCCCCACTAGACTAAACTCGGGGAGCGGCGGTTCTGCTTGTGTAATGCCCTGCAGTGGCCAGCCCGAAGCAGATACTCTAGTAGTGATGGACAAATGAAGAAGTGAATAGATGGATGGATGCACATGTGAATGTCACCACATGAATCATCCTCCTCCAGTCCTCCCTCCTCTTGTAGCATTGATGCCCTTTCTTTTGCCTGAATGCAAAACAAATCCTCCTTTCCTTTCCTTTCATTTTCTTAACCTTTGGCAAGAGAAATTTGCATGCTTACGCTGGTGTATTAGCTTGCTTTGCTAGCATGATGTTTTCTGCATCTTCTTTCCAACTTTTTTCTTTTTCTTTTTGCAGTATTGGAGATTTAACCCTGGGCCCTTGCACTGAGATGCATCCCCAGCCCATTTTTTTTTTATTTTTAAAATTTTGAGACAGGATCTTGCTAAGTTCCCCAGGGTGGAATCATATTTGCAATCTCCTCCTGCCTCGGCCTCCAGAGTGCTAGGATTACAGGTATGCACCACCACACTGGGCTTCCAACCTTTAATAAGATGGTAGCATCAGAGAATGGCAAGATCAGAGCAACATGGCATTCCATTACAGCAAATCTGTCCTTTAGGTAAATACTTGTCTGTTAATTAGTGCTGTTCGTTTAGAAAGTTACAGATCCACCCAATTGGGCTGACCATTTAATCCACTGGTTAAAGTTAAAATTTAGAGTCAAGTAAGTGTGCAACATACTCAGTAACCCATGAAACAAAGGAAAGAGGTCGATTTGGAAAGGACTGTTTTTAGTGATCCATTTGACTATAATTTCATGCTTTCTATAGGCCCACAAACCATTATTTTATAACAATAGTATTTTAATTCCCACCACAGCCTAGTGAGGCAGCCTGAAACCCACTGATACTAGGTAACTAGACCTTGCTCATACATCTTTTAAGTGGCAGAGTTGGAACTTGAATTTGCCTAACTCTAAAGCCTGCATCCTTAAATACCTGTTCCATAATTACCTGTGTATTCTGTCTCATTTTAAGCTTATCAGTGCCCTTTTATCTTAAAGTGTTTATCTGCTGAGGCACTAGATAAGAGATGTTGGCCATCCTGGTGGAAAAGCAGACCTCACTGTTTTTTGAGACAAGCTCTTGCTGTGTAGTTCAGGCTGCTCTTGAACTATGTAATTTAGGCTGGCCTCCAACTCAGAGCAATCCTCCTGCCTCAGCTTTCCAAGTGCTGAAATTACAGATCTGTACCACCACACCCAGCAGTAAGCAGTCCTAACTTTTCCAGACATACACAGCAGCTAGTGACTTCCTCATCTGGAGTAGTTCTAGATTACCAGATTAGTTTTTAAAGTTTAAAAGTTTTTAAAGTTCCTCATTCCCTGCAGTTTCTCAGTTTTCTCTAAGTATCTATCTGTATTCATCTATAAAGTTTCTAGCACTTAGAGGCATCTGACTAAGGAAGTTATAAATGGCTCATCACAGGGATGCATTCAAGTATATACAGGACCAACTCTTAGTGTTGGGGTATGGAGGGAAATCTCAGGCTGTACAGACGGGGTTGAAGCCAGATGGCCTTTGAGGTCCTTTCCAGGCTCAGGATTCTATGACTTCAAGAACTTCTACTTTTCTCTAAAGTGAAATTTTCAAGTGCATTGAACTTTGACCACCACAGGCCTTACTGTATCAGACAACAGGGTGTGCAAGCCCTGCCTTGGGATTCTAGGGTGATAAGGGTTCAGCAAATGCTTCCTGTAGCTAAAGATTATAGGCACATTCCAGAGGCTTAGGTCTTCTGTGCTGGAGACTATTGATGGCAGGGCCAGATCCCTGACCATGAAAACCAGACAGCAGAACAAAATGCTCTCAGAGCAGCAGCATTGCTTCCAGTCACTGAGGATCTGATGCTAGGCTGCACCATGGTGGGCAAAGCAACTCCTTCTCTTTCCCTCTTATGTGGCTGGTGGCCTATATGATCCCCACCACACACACACACACACACACACACACACACACACACTAGGGATGGAAACCAGGGGCACTGTACCATTGAGTTGTATCTCTAGTCCTTTTTATTTTTTATTTTAAGACAGCATCTCACTACCTTGCCTAGGCTGATCTCAAACTTGTAATCCTCCTGCCTCAGCCTCTTGAGTAGCTGGAATTACAGGCATGTGTCACTATGCCTGGTGCTTATATGATCTTATAAAATCTGGCAGAGCAGTTTTAATCTTGGACTTCTGGACATTCTTCCTTAACTATTTGGTTAAATTATAACACAGGAAATAAATAAGAAACACTTCTTTAATGATGGAGGAAGGATCTTAGGAAACCTGCTGCCCTATAAAAGCAGCAGGAACAATGGCCAAAATAATTATTAAAATCAATATTTTCTATTTTGTTTGTTTGTTTTATGAGACAGGGTCTTACTATGTAGTTCAGGCTGGCTTTGAACTCACTTTGTAGCCCAGGGTGGCCTCTAACTCATGGTGATTCTCCCACCTCAGCCTACTGAGTATTGGAATCACAAGTGTGTGCTACCATCCCCAGCTTAAAATCAGTATTTTCAAAACTCTTAACCAAAGGCTTGCAACAATGCAAGTAATGTTTATTAATGAAAATTTGTTGAGTGTCACTAGGCATGGGGGTGCAAGCTTATAATCCCAGCACTGAAGAAGAGGGTCACGATGAGTTTGAGGCCAGTCTGGGCTATATAACAAGATTCTGTCTCAAAACAAAACAAAACAAAACAAAACTGTAAGAATTAAAAAAAATAAACTGAATAGCTTTAAACTAGAAATACACTTCACTTCTGGACCTCTCAAAGCATTTGACTCTGTTTCGCATAAACGGAATTTATTAGCATTTATCTCAGAAGCCTGGGAATATTCCAGTAGGAGCAAGTTACCTTGATTTGGATATTTATACAAATTTCATTACAGTCAAAGAACCATAAGAGAACTGGGCTAGGATGACAGAGCCCTTTGCTAACAAGGAAATGATTCTTAAGCTTCATCACAGATGTGAAAATGTTTTTGTATTAAGCCATTGCTGTGTGCCAGGCAGTGTGTTAAGTGCTTTACATGCATTATCTCACTTAATATTTCTCATTTATTCATAAGAATTCAAGATTGGGAGATTTAGTCCCATGCCAGCTGGCAAGTATGGAGTTCAGGTTCCATTTCTCTGATACAAAGCTCAGCTCCCAACCACTGCACCACTTTGCCTCCTATATGGAGAAGAGCCTCCTGGCTGCAGAGCCTGGGCTCTTAGCCCCTCTCTCCTGAGTTTCCCACTCCCTGGTGTGTGTCCTTCCTTGGATTCTGTCCTCCTGACCGGTAGCCTGGAGGCTGAGTACTTCTAAGGAGAGGACCTGGAGTGGTAGGGGCTTGGAAGCAGAGCCAGCATTCATCTTTGGGATGTGGAGGTGATGAGGGCTCATGTGTCCAAAGGTTATAGATCTCAGAAAGATGGCACTTGGGACCTAATACAAATGAGAATCTTTGCTTGCTTCTCCCATTGTCTTAGCTCCAAACAAAAACAAAACAAACCAAAAAAAAGCCCAATCTAAATTCAAACAGATGGTTAGTAATCCTCCACAATTGCCTCCTCCACCTGGGTTAGCTTTCCATTGCTTTGAGAGAAAATCTTGGAAAATCTTGGAACATCTTGGAAGGAAGAAAGAGATAGGGGGCCTCCGTGGAAGAGTGCCTGCCATCCCAGCGTGTATGTGACCTGGGCTTTATCCCTAGGACTGCAAAAAAGAAAAAAAAAAGGAAAAATCAAAAAGGAGGAAAGATTGATTTTGGTCACAGTTTCAGAGGTTCCAGTCCGTGGCTGCTCGCTCTGTTACTTTTGGGTTTGTGGCAGAGAAGAGCATCATGGTGGGGACTGCGTGGTGGAACAGAGTTACTCACCTCATGGCAGCTGGGATACAGAGAGGGAGAGGGAGGAAGAAGGAGGGAGGGGATGGCTGGGGCCCTATATCTTCTGTAAAGTGCACCCCAGTGGCTTTTCTTCCTCCCGTTATGTTCCACCTCCTAAAGTTTCCACCGCCTCCTGGGAGCACTACAGGCTGGCAACCAAGCCTTCAACACACCACCTTTGGGGGACATTTAAGATCTAAACTTCCAGGTGTGGTGGCACACCCATGCAATCCCAGCACTCAGGAGGCTGAGGCAGAAGGATCATTCCAAGTTCAGGGTCAGTTGGGAGTACATAGTGACTTCAAGGCCAGCCTGAACTGCATAGAGAGACCCTGTCTCATAAAAAGTAAATACTGAAAATCAAATAGAAATAAATAAGACACACATAGATGCATCCAAATTGCTGTTGCATCAGTGAACTTGCTGAGTCCCAGCATCCTTTGGTCTGAGCTAGATCTCCCTGAGTAAGGAGAAGCTCTGGGTCTGGGGACACTCTAGGGGTGCTTCCTATATTGTGCCTATCCTCTCCCCAGCTGTGCTCTGATACCTTTAGTGTGTCTGATGTGACCTCCAGGCTTGCTTCCCAGGGCTCTCAAGTGTGTTGTCATTACCCTACATATGTCGGCCTAGGGAGAAGCTTCTGGGTTCCCTCCAAGATCCTGGCTTAAGAATGGGCACACGTCCAGCTGTGGTGGTGCATGCGTGCAATCTCAGCACTCAGGAGGCTGAGGCAGGAGGATCCCCAGGAGTTTGAGGCCAGCCTGGACTACAATAGTGAGTTCAAGGCCAATCTGAACTACATGGCAAAACAAAAAAATACCCATCTCCCTCTCCCCGAAAAAATCAAAATCAGAAGACCAGAAGTCCTTCTGGAGTTTCCAGGAAGCTTGGCAGGCTGGCCTTTTAAAGCAAATTTTTATGAGTTGGGCATGGTGGCCCACGCCTGTAATCCCAGCACTTTGGGGAGGCTGAGGCAGAGAATGCCAAGTTCAGGCCCAGCCTGGGTGATTCAGTGACTTAGCAAGACCCTGTCTCAAAATAAAAAATAAAAAGGGCCAACAGGCCAGCCCCCATGGGCTGAAACTTCCAGCCAAAGCCAACTTTCCATCAACAATTGTTTATCTCAGGTGTTTTATCACAGCCACCAAAGCTGACTAATGCACCAAGCTTCCCAAGGAGAGATACTTCTGGGTGCCAGAGTCAATGAGTACATAGTTCTCCACACTTCAGGAAGTTCAAATTCTAGAAGTGTGTGTGGGTGGGTGGGGGGGGCGGGGGATTGCTTTTGATAAGCATCCTAGGTGACTGCCTTGCAGCAGAGTTGAGAACCTCTGACAACTGCACTGCCAGGGACCCAGGGTCTGCTCTCTGATCTTCTGTATCCCTAAGGCCACTTACTCCCAAACTCCAGTGATTTTAAGAAATGCCTTTTTTTTAGCCAGGTGTGGTGGCACACACTTGTAATCCCACCACTCAGGAAGCTGAGGCAGAAGGACTGTTGTGAGTTTAAGGCCAGATTGGGCTACGTAGCAAGACCCTGTCTCAAAAAGAGAGAAGAAGGGAGGGAGGGAGGGAGAGAGAGAGAGAGGAAGAAGAAGAAGAGGAAGAAGGAGGAGGAGGAGGAGAAGAAGAAGGAGAAGAGGAAGAAGAAGAAGAAATGCCTTTTTCTTGAAACAAGGTCTTGCCATGTAGTTCAGACTGATCTTGAACTCTATGTACCCCAGGCTGGCCTCAAACTTAGGGCAATCCTCCTGCTTTAGCCCCTCGAGTACTGGGATCACAGGTGTGTGCCACCACACCCAGCTTGGTGCATTTTTTGCTCCAGTCCTCCTGTGCATTTACACTCTGTTCCTGTAGGTTGTGCCCTCCTTCTTCATCCCCGCTGGGGCTCTGGGATGAGAGCCTGGCTCTACCTGAAGCTGAGGCTCACTAGGAACATCTCTGGCAGGGTCAGGTTTGAGGAGTTTGAGGAGATACACTTTCCACAGAGGAAAAATGATGAGAAGTTGCAAGCCAGGCCAGGAGGCTGTGGGAGCGGCAGGAGGGGCAAGAAGAGGGCAGGAGGTTGTATTCTTTCTTCTCCCCCCAAATTCCTGCCCACCTCTTTCCAGAGAGTGTCTCCTGATGGCCCTCTTCACTCAGGAATGGAATTCTAAGTGGCTGGGTGTGAGACATGAAGGTTAGTTGGGTCTGTTTGTGAATAAGGTGTTGCTGGGAGCCTCAGCCTTACCGTGACCCCAGCCTGGCAGTCGCAGTGACACTGAGTGACATGTCTGGGTTTGTTGGCCCACTGTGGCCCTATGGTGTTCAGGAAGACGCATTGATCCCAACCTTGTGCCGTTCATGGCGTGATCTCTGGGAGATCTGGAACAGCAGGGTATTATTCAGTGACCTGGTTTGAGGGTGTCTTTTCAAGACTCAGCTTTATGAGGATGTAGAATGATTAAGATCAAGGAGCCTCTGGCTCTGGGTTCAGATCCGAATCCACCACTTACTATTGATGTGAGTTCAGGGGTGGAAAAGCAGGTCTTACCCCCTTTGCATGAGGATTTGACCTTCGCTTAACTCAGCCTCTGTCTCCCGAAGGTAAGGAGTGTGTCAGCTACATTTAGGCAACATTGTTTGTGATAAAAATGACCTCTTGTGATTAAAAGGGTTGGAGACCATTCTTTGTGCTTCTCTGTTTACAGTGTCTCTTCACTGGCCTGTCCCTCACGGGGAAATGGGAAACTATGCCCAGCAGTGGAACTTGAGAAGTATTAAGCCTGGGGGTTACTGCACCCGCATTTCCTCAAACCTTAGCCAAGACCTTGGGGGCCCAAGAGAATAGCTCCTGGGTGCCCGTATGGACTGGGGTTCTATAGGCTAGTTCCACCCAAGAGGCCCTTCTGGGGCTGCCATGCCAGCAGCTTTTCCTGTCTTGTTCCCTTCTATGTGAATCAAATCTCAAGTGAAAATGTCAGCTTCTTGTGGTAATTCTGCAACCATCAATGTTTAGCTAAAGCTGAGAAGAAAACAGGTGTGGCAGGGGATGCTTTTAATCCCAGCACATGGGAGGCTGAGGCAGGAGGATTCCTGTGAGTTTGAAGCCAGCCTGAACTGCATAGTAAGACTGTGTCTCAAAAAAAAAAAAAAAAAGCTGAAAAGATCCCTGACAGGCATTATAGAGTGACCAGGTTTGTTTTTTCAATTCTATGTGCATTTTTCTTATCTAAAGAGTAGGGATGCTAATACTACCAAATCTCCAGGATGGTTATAAAGATTGTAATGTGCTTAGAGCACAGTGTCTAGTACAAAAGACAAAAGTATGTGCTGCTACCATCATCACTGTCGTCATTGTCATCACCATCATCAGAAGAAGGCAGCTGGCTCTTTCTCCTTTGGGTTAGTTCTAGTCTCATTGTAGCTGCCAGCTCACTGTGTGGCTTTGTACAGATGACCTTGATCTCTAAGGGTACAGGTCTTACTGTACGTTCTAGGTACTCCATTTGTTTGTTGAATGAATTAATGGGGCAGGATACCAGCTAAACACTCTTTAAGGTGTCTTATAGTTTCCCATAGTAGATCTTGGAAAATCTTGAATCAGAGAAGAAATTGGAGGAGGAGTGCAGAAAGAGGAGGAAATGACCTGCAGGAGGAGTGGATTGGGTCTCAGGTCTGGAGCTGTGTAGAGAGGGGACGGGTCATCGGGTGGAGGTGGAAGGTGTCCACTAGTCCAGCTGACTCCTCAGGTCTGACCCAAGCTTAAGAGAGGAAAGTGGGCGATTCTGACTCGAGAGTTGTACTGCATGGAGCCTGAGTCTCCAGGGTGGGCCACAGGGATTGGAAGGCAATGGTGCCTGGCTCAGAAAAGTTTCCATGGCTACTTTTGGTTGTATTGAAGTATCTCTTTGAGGAAAACTGCAGCATGGCCTCATAGCTCCCTGCATTTTTCTTCTCTGAGGACACCACTTGGCGGGCAGTGGGGATGAGGGATTGATTCTTACTGACCCTAATGCTGTGTTTCTCCTTCCCTCGTTCAGGTCTGAATGCTGGAGCTTTTTATGCCCTATCCACTCTACTGAATCGAATGGTGATCTTCCATTACCCGGTAAGGGAGTCCCCTAAGTAGGCCAGGTCCGGAGACAGGGTTTCCAAGTCTGTCTCTGCCCAGGCAGGCCCGAGTTAACTCTCGGTTCCCCTGCTGTGTGCTGTGCTTATGGGATTCGGTTCTCCCATAGGGGTTCTCTGGTTCTCACCCTGGCTTTGGTGGCACCAAACTCGGCAAGGATGTGACTGTGTGACAAGCTAGTTAGCGTCACTGAGCACTCTCTTTTCTGTGGAAGAACCACAATTTCCTCTCATATTACTCCTAGGGTTAGAAAATAAATAATACCTTTTGTGAATATATATATATTTATATCATATTTATTATATATGATATATGTAAAGTATGAGACATGGTATCTGGCAACACAATTGGTAAAACTACACAATATTTAATTTGTAAAGTATAGGCAAGGTTTCATTTTGAACTCTTAGTTGTTCAACTGAAAGCAATTTTTTGTTTGTTTGTTTTTTGAGATAGGTTCTCGCTACGTAGCCCAGGCTGGCCTTGAGCTCACTGTGTAGCCCAGGCTGGCCTTGAGCTCACTGTGTAGCCCAGGCTGGCCTCGAACTCACTGTGTAGCCCAGGCTGGCCTCAAACTTGCCGTGATCCTCCTGCCTCAGCCTCCCAAGTGTTGAGATGACAGGTGTTTGTCACCATGCCTGGCTCAACTGCAAGCATTTTTTAAATGTTTGGAGAACCAGTGAGGGCTGGATGTTGGGAAAGGGATACTGAGTGTTCTGGAGTCTTCTTTTGAAAGAGCTGGAATCACACACCTGCAGAGCAGAGAGACCGTTGTGCCTAAGGGCTCTAGCTTTGGAGTTGGTCTAGGTTCACATCCTGGCTGTGCACTCAGTGTGTCTTCTGTGACCTTGGACTACGAGGAGGTGAATCTCATTGTGCCTCAGTTTCATCTCTGTAAAATGGGGCCCACTGACTCTGAACCTTATGGAGGGTAATTATGTGGATCAAATGGTGGGAAAAATCTCATGCATGCTGCTCAGTTAATAGATAGCATTAAAAAATATATGACTTTATTTTCCTTTGGCACTGGTAGCATGTATACATACAGAGTGCTAATCCTAGCACTCTGGGTGGCTGAGGAAGGAGGATCACAAGTTTGACTTTTGCCTGAGTAACTTAGCAACTTAGTGAGGCCGTCTCAAAAAAAAAAAAGAAAGAAAAAGACAAATCTAGTACTGAAGGAAATTAAAAATATAAGAATGGAGTGTTTGGATTCTAACTGATTCCCCCATCTGTGAATGGGAATAATGGTAAATAAGATCAAAGCCTTGCTATAAGGATTTATTTATTTATTTATTTTTGATACCAGGAATTAAACTGAGGGCCTCATGCTTCCCAGGCAGGTGCTGTGTCACTGAGCTACATTCCAAGCCCAGGATTCAGTTGTTTTTAAAAATCTGCCTAACATTGGTTCTAAGGACAGAACTTGGTTCATCGTGTCATACCAGCACCAAGTGTCATGCGTGCGCGCGCGTGCGCACGCGCACACACACACACACACACACACACACACCCCGGGGGCACGCTGCAGGGCAGAACAGCTGTCCTAGGATTTCCTCCCAGGCTGTCTGCTTGCAGGCATCTTTCTGAACCAGGCTCTGAGTTGTGTGCCTTGACCTTTTCATCCCATGGTTACTCTGTGTTGTCACGTGCTTTGTCCTGTCACCGGATGATCTTTGGCATTTCCCCAGGGGGAAGAAGTGAACGCTGGACGGATCGGCCTAACCATCCTCATTGCAGGAATGTTTGGGGCTATGATTTCAGGCATTTGGCTTGATAAGTCCAAAACCTACAAGTAAGTCGCTGTTCGTTTCCAGCAGAACTGGGGACCCGTCTTTTGGAAATGATGCATTTATTGGATAGCAGTGCAGCTCAACTTTGGGTGTGACAGCAAGGGGTCTGAGGGGCCAAACAGGTAGTTCAGACTTATCTTCTCCAAACTTCAGTTTCCTCAATTACAAAGTGAGACTACACCTAACCTGTGGGGACTTTAGGAAGATTAGAGATGGGGATGCAAAAGCCAGCGTCTGAGTAGCTTTGTGGAAGGGGCAGGTGAGGGGGAAATGGAAATTGTTGTGGAAAAAAAAAAAAAAGAAAGAAAGAAAAGCCAAAAACCTCAAGCTGGGTGTGATAGCGCATGCCTGTAATTGTAGCACTTGGGAGGCTGAGGCAGGAGGATCACTGCAAGTTTGCAGCCAGCCTGGGTTACGCAGTGAATTCAAGGCCATCTTGAACCCCATAAGGACACCTTGTCTCAAAAAACAAAACAAACAAGCAACAATAACAACAAAAAAGCAAAAAAACTTCAGCAGTTGGAAAGTTTATGGAAACCCTGGAGAGTGGCAGTGAGGAGGGGATCCCACTAGCCTGCTCCTGTGGCTTCTCCTGACCCTGTGGGGTTAACTGAGTGCTCAGTGCTTAGTCCAGTTTGCAGTGTATGTGTGTATGTCACCTGGCCGTTCTTTAGACCTTGTGGGTTAAATATCGTGACGTACCTTGGGTGCAAACGCCCAGCACATTACGATCCCAGAGCTGTCTCTTGTTTTTGATTTTTTGTGATGCCGGGGATCGAACCCAGGGCCTCACACATTCGAGGCAACACTCTACCACTGAGCTCACCCCCAGCTCATCCTTCCCTTCATGCCATGATTTTCCAGTGCTCCCCATACACTGGGCCTTCAGTTAGTGCTCACTGATGGAGCCGCTGCCCCAGTTGTCCTGCTTTGGGGTGGCCCAGCATTCTCTGCTGCTCTGTTAAGGCCTCCACAGTTCCATGACTGGAAGAGACAGACAGTGGCTGACCTGTTTTCTCCCACATAGACCCACTTCTATGAGGCTGTGGTCGGACCAGGTCTCACTCCGCTTCCCTAGGCAGAGGCCAACTGAGGCCGCCCCTAGGAGAGGGCCGCCTGGCTTGCCATGGGCTCTTAATTACTGCTGGTGGGGCTTGGCTGCCATCAAGTCTCTGCCAACTGTTAGTTGCCTGCTCCAGCCAGACCAAGAGTGGAGAGAACTGGCCACTCCCAAAGCAGGGAACAGCAGTGTCCTTCTTCCCGGGCTTGCTCTGCCGCAGGAGAAGGGAGGGACTGCAATGTCGCTGGGTTGGGGTGTGGGCAGCCAGATGAATCAGACAAATTAGAAAATATAACAAAAGGATGGGGGAGGATACTTCCTCAGCCCCCTTCAGAACCAGACATCACTGGCTCCTAGTGTCCCTTGATGTCTAAATCCAGAGGTCTCATGAGACCTTCTTCTCCCTGTTAACTATCCAGGCAGAAAGGACAGTTCTCAGTGGGCTGTGACAGTTCTGTGACCTTGTCATCTATCTCCATGCTGATCTCTTCTCCTGAGGGGTCCCAGATTTGTCTTCTTTGATGTGAAGGCTGGAAATTGGGTGCTGAGGTCCATTTATCTCAGGCTAGAATTAGAAATAGTCTTTCTGGGCCGAGTGTGGTGGTGCATGGCTGTGATCCCAGCACTCCGGAGGCTGAGGCAGGGGGATCCCTATGAGTTCAGGGCCAGCCTGGGCTATATAGTGAGCTCAAGGCATGCTACACAGTGAGGCCCTGTCTTCAAAAAACAGACAACAGCAACAAAAAATGAAACTGATTAAACAAACATGGCCAAAAGAAGTTAGTTTTTGTGAGCTTGTGGAATTACTGAAGAAGACTTCTGTCCTTGAAGTTCCTTCCTTCAGGGTGTGTGGGAATAGATGGAAGGAGCAGGACAAGGGAAGAAGGAGGCTCCTCTAGCCTCAGCAGCTGCTCTGAAGCACCAGAGCGAAGTGGCATCCTCTGGAGACTTCTGCCTTGATCTTTTCCAAAGATGCAGCCACATAGTACAGTGTTATTCCCAGGTCTAGCAGTAGAAAGCACTGATGGTTCAAGCCCAGTTCTGGGTTCAAATCCCATGTGTGCATTTATTAAGCCAGTGACTTTGGAAAAGTAACTCATTTGGCCTTAGTTTCTCATTGGGAAACTTAGGAATGGTCACATATTTCTTGCAGGATTTTTGGTAGGGTTGAGTTGAAATCAGAAATTCGTGTGAAGGGTCTAACAGAATTTGATGCCCCATAAACGTACACATTAGTCTGACACACTGTCAGGTGCTCACTGGTGCCCCAGTGTCCTCTCTTAGTTCCACTATCTGGAGCAGAGTAGTTCTGATTCAACAGGAAAAACTGTGCTGGGTATGCAAGTACAACAGGAAGAGCTACTGATGCCAGAGAGCATCTGGCAGTCAGATCACTGCCCAGCATTGGCCAATATGAGGTCCTGGGGCAAAGCTAACAAGCAGCCATCGATGGCTTTCCGGTAGTCCTGAACATTACTGTCACCTCACCATGGATGGGGTTTGTCTTGTTTTTTTTTCCTGGTGGAAGATACGGGAAGGAAAGGGTTGTGTGCATGGTCCCCATGGATAAGACATGCCAAGCTAAGGGGGCAGCTTATGGAGAGGGCTCTGGAGGAAGAGAACTTGCCTACAGCAGGCTGGCTCATACTTGCCTAGTCTTGCCCTCTGTAGTACTGGTCATGATGAAGAGGAAGTCATCACTTGGGTGATCATTGGTTCACTGTTCACCACCCTTGTAGACAGACAGTTCTATGAAAACAGATGTCCTAGAGCATCGCAGGGAGCTTGACTGCCAGCAGGTGCTCGTTAGATACTTGTGGAATGAATAAGTGATCAGTTGTATTAAAGTCAGAAGGATATAACTCAACTTCTGTGCCTCTGCTTACAGGGAGACAACCCTGGTGGTGTATATCATGACTCTGGTGGGCATGGTGGTCTACACATTGACTTTGAACCTGGGACATCTGTGGGTAGTGTTCGTCACTGCTGGCACGTTGGGGTGAGTGTCACCTCTGACCTGTTAAATTGGAAAACTATAGGGAAAAGGAAAGGGAAAGGGGATGTTACCAGAGGCCTCTGCAGTGGTCCTGGTCCTGGTCCTTTTCTCCTGCAAGCTGGTATGATGTCCAAGAAATCAGAAAGTGGGAATTAAAGGAAACAGAGACTTGAGAGAGACTGAGTCTTAGGCTGATCTAAGTTGCTCTGGGCAGCAAAGACAAAGAACTCCCAGGACATCCAGTGTTTATTCATTGCAAGTGTGGGAAGGGGTAATCTGGGCAGGCCTCGGGACACCTGCTGATAACAAGTATCAAGCAGGCAGGACTGTAGATTGAGGACACAAGCATATCTTCTCGGAAGAGAACAAACGGTTCATTCAGAAGGGAAGAATTTAGTTGGAGTCCGTTGACCTTGACTGGGAGTGAACTCAGCCAAGCTCTGCTATTTCCGACATAACACAGCCAAATTATGGAGGGGCAAAAAGCTTGTGCCATTATCGCCTGCTAATAATGGGCAGAGGTGTCTGCTACAGAAAACACCATCCATGTCTTCCAGAACTGCCAGTATCCCAGGATACAATATCGATCTCCCTTTTCTGCCTTCTCACTGACCTCAGGAGATGTGGACAGGGTTCTGGGAGTCTTGGTCACACTTGCCACACTTCAGGCATCCTGAGGTGTCCTGTTGGAATGGAGTGAAGCATGAATATGCCCTCCAGGATCTCTGGGATGCTAGGAAATGCCTGGAGTCCTTTTTAGCTTTGTCTGGAACAAAATGGGGTCATAGAAAGTACACAGGGCTTGGAATAAAAATTGTCCAGGTCTCAGCTTGACCACAGGCATGTCACTTAACTGCCCAAGCTTCCATTTTCTTCATCTGTAAACAAAGATGAGTGACCTCCATCTTAGAGTTGTTAGAAGGATTGAGCGCAATAATAGAGGTGAAAACAATAAGAAGGGTGGAACAGATGAAAGGGATTAGTACTGCAATTTTCTAGGCCTGATGTATGAGAAAATACAGGAAACAGCACTCCTGTCACCAAGGCCTTTGCTCACCTCAACCCAGTTATTTTCCTTTGGGCGGTGTGAATGTGCTGTGAGTGTGTGTGAGAGAGACGCCTCTGGTGGAGGAAAACAGGGAGGACTTCAAGTTCCTCCTTTCAGGTCCCCTGGAGATGCTGCCCCAGATCTGGGGACTCCTCACTCCCAGCATGGGGCCATGTTCCCAGGACATAGTCCCTCAGCTGAAGGTGTAACACACCAGGCTTCCTTGCCCCTCCTAAATGCTGCTCTGCCATTGAGGCTGAATAGAGAAGCACTGGGGACCCGCTGAGCACAAGACCTACCCATGAGTTTCATCCTGGTCTGCAGGGCTCTCCTTTTCCTTGGAATGGGCGCCCAGGGGATGGACAGATTGACCAGGAGCTGGCATGCCTTGGTGGGAAAGGAAAAGCAGGAGAGGGAGTCTAAGGGAGGTGGGCTCCCCGTCCTTGCCCTGGAAGTTCTCTATCACCTTGGTTCTCTGTTCTGGACTTCAGCTTCTTTATGACTGGCTATCTCCCGCTGGGGTTCGAGTTTGCCGTGGAGCTCACATACCCAGAATCGGAGGGCATGTCGTCTGGCCTCCTCAACGTGTCTGCACAGGTAGGACTTCTGTTTTCTCTTTGTTCCCTGCCTAGCTGGGCTGGCATTGCATTGTGGCAGCTGGGCTCTGCCTGGGGGCCAGTTGGCTGGACCCTTCTTTCCAATCTTCCTTATGCTTTTCCAGGTATTTGGAATCATCTTCACCATCTCCCAGGGCCAGATTATTGACAACTATGGAACCAGGCCTGGGAACATCTTCCTGTGTGTGTTCCTTACCCTTGGCTCAGCCCTCACTGGTGAGTTGGGGCCTGAGGGCCAGATGAGGTCATGCTGCTCATGAGTAAGGCTGTTGGCAACGTGGGACCCCAGTGTCTTGATCATGCAAATGGGGAGCACACATGCAAGGGGACTTGTTAGGAAATCAGTTTGGGGGGCAGTAATATGTTTCAGTTGAATGAAATTTGGGCTTTGGAGTCAGAAGACCCACACTTGGATCCATTCGGATACTGACTTCCCTGGTTTTTTACTTTGGGGGCCTTAGTTTCCTAACCTGTAAAATGAGGATTGTTTGTGATCCTTAGAGCAATGTACATAAAGTCCCTAGCAAATGTGAGTGACCTTGATGTGTCATCATTGGGCTCTGCCTCGCAGGGACAGCAGTGATTCCCGGGCTTTTCTGAGTTGGCTGATGGCACCAACTTGCTTGAATGTCTGAAGTAGGTTTGAGGTGTCTGTAACCTTTAGGAAGACAACGGTTCCCCCCTCAGGATTGAACTTGACCGTTGGATCTACTTGATGACTCTGTCTTTGTCCTTCTTCTTTTTCAATTTCAGCTTTCATTAAGGCAGATCTCCGGAGGCAAAAGGCAAACAAAGAAATTCCTGAGACTGTGAGTATTCAGGAGCTTGGTGGGCACGGGATCTGGGTCCTGGGCTCGTTATAAGGATGTGACACTGTATATAGGGCCAAGGGGAGCACCCATGGGGACTAGTTTTGTGGTGGCCGTGAAGCCAGCTCTCCTCTCACGATCATGGCAAGCTAAGGGTTTCCTCCGTGATGTTTAGCTTGATCTTCTGTTACTCTTTGCTGGGCTTTTCCCCACTTCCTCCCCTCCTCCTGCCTCCCCTGCTGTGGTCTCTGGAGCATGTCACTGTTGTCAGAGTCTGCTGAATGGCGCCCTTGGATGGTGAGCCTAGTCCTGAATCCCTGGCTCCATTGTTTTCCCCCTGGGGTTTCTGGCTAGAGAGGAAAGGTGGGAGCCTGGCTTGACCACTCTCACTGTGATGGTGGTCCCGAGCCAGTAGCTCTCTTGGCATGTGATAGCCCTTACACAGCGTCACGGGGATGAAGCCAACATGTTGCCAGTAGGGCTCTAAAAGGACAAGCAGGAAGTAGAAGGTGATGGGAATATGGAGAGGAGAGGATCAGGAATATGATCTCAAACTGAAAAATGTTTCCCATCTGCTCTAATCACCCAAGTCCACTTAAACCAAAGTGTCAAGGATCAATTCTGGGGAAGAGGCTGGGGTGTAGTTCTGCCCTTGCCTGGGTTGTGTGAGGCTCTGGGTTTGACCCCTTGCACCAGGGAGCGGGAAGGGAGGGGAAAGGGGCAAGGGGAGTCATAGCTGAGCAAGGATAAAAAGAACTGCAACCTTGAGGAGGAGTAAAAGTAGGATATTTCTTACCAAAACATAAGATAAATAAAACTAACAAACTTATTACAGAAATAATATATATTCTTTGTAGAAAAACTGAAAAAACACAGTAAGTATAAAATTTTAAGCTGGGTACGGTGGCACATGTCTGTAATTCCAGCACTTAGGAGGCTGAGGCAGGAGGATTGCTGCAAGTTTGAGGCCAGCTTGAGCTAGAGAGTTCAAGGCCAGTCTGAACTATGTAATGAGACCCTGTCTCAAATTTAAAATCATTGCAATTTCCATCATCTAGAGATGCTATTATATTTATATTAATTTATGCATGTTTATGTCCACATATTTATATAGATATATATTTTTAACAAGGGCAAAGCACACAAGTTTATTTAATACAAATTTTACATGACAGAGAAGCCCTTATAAAGAAACAAAGTGCTAAAGAAGTTAGAGTGAGTTACTTATGCGGTATATATATATATATGTGTGTGCGTGTGTGTGTGTGTGTGTGTGTGTGTGTGTATAAAAAGCAAAAATAGAATCAATTTTTTTAAACTTACTATAATCATTATCAGGGTATTAGCCTTCTGCAATATATTTTTATATCATTTCAGTTGTTCTAGTATTTCACTATTCTTGCAGCCAGATCCTTGTGCACATGGTCCAGGTTTGTTAATCAAAGTTAGTTGGAGTTGCTGGCTCTGTGTCCTTGACTATGATTTATTTGAAGTACAGTGGACCCTTGAGTACAACCAGCCTGTCATACAAACAACTTGGGTTATGACTGGAATTTTAGTTTTAACTTATGACCCAAGTCTGGAGTTACAGCCCAAATGCTGGCCACTTGTGCTTCCAGATGGTCTCAGATAGATTTAACCCTTAAAGAGTTCTGGAAGGAACAGTACAACATCCTTTCCTGTGTGGGGTTAATTAAGAAATCCCAGGCCAGTGTCTCTCTAAGGACACTGCGATCTGCCTGTATACAGGAGAGAGACTTTGAAGGCTGTGTAGAGGAGCCTGGGCCTTCAATTGACCAACTTGAGTTACAACCAGCCCTTGAGAACAAATTGAATTCGTAAGTCAAGGGTCCACTGTAACACTGAATAGAAACAGAAACCTAAAGTTGCAGTGGTGAAGTGTCCCTGATTGTCTTGTGTCCCTGGATAATTCACTGTGCATGTCTGGACCTCACTACATCTGAAGCTACTTAGTATTAAGAGGAAATTAGTGTCATGCTGGGGCTGACAGCAGGGAAGCCATGGCTGTCACAGAGCCCCCCTCTTCTGGAGCCCTGTCATTCACCACCCTTGGTAGGCAGTGTAACTTGGAGGCCTGTAGACAAATAAATGCACTCTCAGGGCCAAGTGAAGACAGGGCACACAGCAGATCTGGCCAGATCCCTCTTCCTGCACAGCAGTGATAGGTACAGCTTGGCTAAGAAGAGACAGAACTCCGGGGCAGGAGTAGAGACTGACCTTGACTATGAAAATCATCATTTGGGTTTCCATTTTTCTTCCAGCACATAGACAGTGGCTGTGCTTTCGCCCATACTAGCCTATCTCTGATTGTGATTTCCCGGTGATGGCTTTGGGGTGACAGGCACACATGCACGCATGAGTGTGTGTGCGTAGTGAGAGGCTGAACTGCCTACCTGTCATTGCCTGAGAGAAGGTTCCCCAAGGTTGAGGCTGACTGTGGTACAAAGGTCAGCAAGCCCGAGAAAGGGAAGGTTAGAACTCTGCAACTGTCCCCCTTGCCGTGCGCCGGCCGTGAGACACTCCGGGGAAGAAAGCATCATTTGTCAGCTGGCCTCTAGTCTGGCCCTGCACATGCTCCTTGGGGCCTGGGGTGGAGCTGGGGTGCAAAGCTGGGTCTGTGCCCAAGGTCCCTTGCTAATTAGAAGACCCCCTTTTGGGAAGAGGCAAAGCACAGCTTAAAATGGCAGGCAAATGCCCAAGTTGGCAGTGTGTGCCCAGGTCCCCACATGATCATTTCTAGGCCGTATCTAATTCCAAGCCCACCCGACAAGTGTGGCCGGGAGGCCTCTTCCCGGCAGGGGAATCCTGTGCCATCCCTCCCTCAGAAAGCCGAGGTCAACCTGCCTTGAAGTCTTTTTTCCTCTGCATAAAGTATGAATATACTGCATTAAGTTTATATGTGCAGTCATGTATGCTGCTTTAAAAAAGTTCAATTGTGGCATCAACTCCATGGAGATTATAGTAATGCCCCCCATCTTGGGCCCCCTCTAATGGGGGGCCGGTGTAAATGCTGAGGGACTTGCAGAGCTGGCACATGGAGATGAACCCAGTTGAGCTTGGATGATGTCCTCTGAGTGGGATGGTGTGCGGTTGTGGTGGTGTCATAGGAAACTGGCCTTTTTCCCTTTGATAGTGGCGATGGTGGGGAGCAGTGCTTAGGGGGTGCACTTAGCCAGCAGCTGGGGGCTGCTGTTCTTGTTGGGTATGTCTGCTCTTTCAGATACTGAATGGCTTCTGGTTCAGGCCCACTGATTAGAGTTAGGTCCAGGCAGCTGCTCCAGCCAGGGCAGAGTCCTATGCCTTTTATCCACAGGGCTGCCTGCCTGCTTTGCCTTACAGAAAGCCCAGGAGGAGGAAGAGGAGGAGGACAGTAACACCAGCACAGCACCCACTGTCATAACGGAGGTCCATCTCTGACAGCCAGAGGTGGCAGCGACTCAGGGAACACGAACATCCCACCTCTTCACTTACCCCAGCTCTCACTGCCACCGCAGGTCTTCATTGGAGAAGCTTTTGGAGGGAATCAGCTGAAATATTTGTGGCTTGCATGGCAGTGCCTATGCCTCCGGGAACCCCATAAGAGCTTGGTGGGTACCTTCCATCGAATGCAGACTGGATTCCCGCCCCCTCCGCCTTTGAGGAGCTCGAGGGTGGCAGTGTTGGGCAGGGCTGGTGGATGGTACTGGAGTCATCCTGTCTTGGCCGCTGGTCTTCCCTTATCATCTTTACCCTCATGGAGAAAATGTGTAAAATTATCACAGGCAGAAAGCTTATTCAGGATATGAACTTTTTCCTAGTGTCTTAGGGCCTCACCTGAAGCCCATTTCTAAGGAAAGGCAAGTGGCTCCGCCTTCTTTCTGCGTTCCTAAGTCATCAGAGGGACTGTTCAACAGCCTCACAGGGTAACTCCCTTAGGACCCTTGGCCCCAGCTGGAATCTGTCTAATTTTGGGATCTATCTCCGTATTCTCCTAGGAGCTGATCAGACCAAACGTCAATAAACTTGACCAATATTTTGTTGTGGCCATGCCGAAGGAACTGACTGGGGAGGGGTGACTACCTTGAGGTGGTATGGGAAGGTAGTTTTCCTACAAAAGCAGTTCTTGTCCAGGTACGTCAGTGTGTCCTTGGCCACTCCATACGCCCTCATCTGGACACTGCACTGGGACACTCAGCCATCAGCCTAAGTGCGTGTTTTATCCCAAGGGAGCAATCACAGCCAACTTCACCCTCAACTTCACTGAAAATCCGCTCTGACAAGTCCAAGGCTGCTGCTGAGAGATGAAAGAACAGGGCTAGGAGGAAAGGTGCTTCTTGAAATGGGTATTGAGTCTGCTTGAACTGAACATATCCCACCTCCGGCGGGGACAGCATTTGCACACCCACCCCCTCTCCCACCTCCTGCTAGCTATAGTCTGGGTCAGATATTCTAAAGTTAAAAGGATCCCCTTTAACCAACAGAAGCTGGCCTGCTTTCCTGCCTGGCCTGCTGTCTGGGTCTTCTCTCAGGCATCAGTAGCATCTCCTGAAACAAGAAGAGTTTAGGGATTTTTCCTGTGCATCGAGCAGCTGTGACACGACCACTGTGCTGTCTGGCTTTGGCCACGGTCCTGGCCTCAATGTCATCAGAACAGCCTGGCCTGGCTGGGTGCTGCTGGTAGCCCGGGGGGACAAGATCAGTGTATTTGTGTACAGAGCTAAGCAAGGGATGGGATGCTGTGTATGTAATAAAAGAAGTCTACTCTTGTGGCGAAGGGGGGGTTGGGGTAGAAGGGAGCTGTGCCTCACTTTTTGTCAGGAGACAAATATTTATTCTTCAGTCCCTCAAAATATTTTAAGAGCGTGTTTACTGAATCCAGGGCTTTATTTTAAAAACGCAAGTTGTAGTTTCTATTTGTGATACCAATTTTTGAGGCAATAAAGGGTTCCTAAAGTGGTCTGTGAGGTCATTTGACGGGGCAGAGGCAGCTTCTGGCAGTCCCCCACGAGGTTACCATGCACTTCTGAGGGCTGTGGCTGAAGTGTGTGGGGAAGGCTAGAGGGGCTGAAGGAGCAGCAACTGTGGCCTTCCACAGGAGGATCTGTCCTCTGCAGATGTGAGTACCACCCTCCAGGTGAGTCTTTTAAAGATTGTAGCAGGATGTGGTGGTGCATCCCTGTGGTCCCAGCTACTGGGGAGGCTAAGGCAGGAGGACTGTGAGTTTGAGGCCAGTCTGGGCAACACAGCAAGTCCTTGTCTCAAATGATAAGTGAATCAAAAAGAACGATGAGACTGCAAAGGTTTCTGTCTGTTGACGTGGGATACTGCAGCTCGGTGGCCAGTGAGTGACCCTGGCCTCTTCCCCCAGGGTGTATACATGGGAATGTGACTGCTGATAGGACCACCCACTGTTGCTTCTGGCTCTGCCTCAAAGAGTGGCCGAAGTGTTTGTTCTGTGATCATCCCTGCCATGCTCTGGCCAGAGTCCACAGCTTGGGGCCGGCATCCACAGTTCTGCCCTACCGGATTTCCTTCTGACCTGTCCTGCTTCCTGCCACTCCTTCCACCCCAACTGCTCACCTTGCACCCGGGACTCTGAGAGGCTGCTTTGATCTGTTTCCTGTACATGTCTTCCCTAGACCTGCACTATGCCTGTGGCATTCTAGCACTGCATTTACCAGCAATTCTTAGCTGCTGACAGTATGACTCTACTTCATTTAAAGTATTATTAGTACATGCTTGCAATACACGATTACATTCACCATGGAGAGCTGGTGCATATTCATATCTGTTGTTTTTTGGTTTTCAGACAGGTTCTCACTATATGTAGTTCAAGCTGGCCTTGAACTCACTTTGTAGCCTATGCTGGCCTCAAACTCATAGTGATCCTCTTGCCTCAGCCTTGAGTGCTAGGATTATAGGTGTGTGCCACTGTACCTGGTTAATAACACTTCTTAATTCTTTTTACCCCTACCTCCATTATACTTTAAATCACCTGTGGGGGAACTCAAAGGCTAAATGCTCTACCTATATCATCTCTTTAGATCCATGCTTAGAGGATCCACATTTTATATTTTGCTTCTCTCTTTTCAGTGGCTTCCAGCCAGGAAGAGCCATCCTGGAGTGTGTAAAGGGGAGGGGCCTGCTCTGGGGCATCATCCTTGGGGTCTAGTTGGCTCCTTTCCATGGTCATGCAGCTGTTTTTTCTATGCTAATTCTATTTTCTATCTCTGCACTCAAATGTTAACTCTGTCTCAGGTCACTGCTTACACCCCCTTACCTCCTCCTTTCAATAGTGATAAAGAAAAGATGGTTCTTACCACGAAGCTCTTTTTCTAGAAGTAGTACTGTAGGGGTTTGCAGCCTGGACTCGCTGCACCCTCTTTTGGCACCGTAAAGGAGCCTGAGGAGGAAGCAACACAGCAGGGTAAAGCTGAATCACAGAGCCAGAGCTAGAGTCCAAATCAGACCATCCCTGAAGACTGTAATTCTTGTAACTCTTCGGCTGTGTTAGCCATGTTTTCTTTAGTGTTTAAGGTAGATTTTGTTCTTTTCACCTGAAGAACTGCCAGAAGAACTGAGGATGTAGTTGAATGATAGAATGCTTGCCTAAAACGTGCAGGGACCTGTCTACCTCTGCTGGGGCTGGGGGCCTGATGGAGAATTCCCAGTGTGTTCAAGTGTAAATGTTGACCGTCCTTCATACCTTTGCCAGCCTCTGCCCCCCTTTCACTTCCTCTTCATCATACTCTACTTACAATGAACTCATTCCGTGAACAAGACTCCACCTTCTAGTTGCCGCTCCCTCAGCCTTAAGTGCCCAGTTCACGTCTCAAGACGTCTGACTCCTGAGCTTGAGTCTCACTTAAAATCCCACCACCTCAGGGAGAGGTTTGATTCCCCCATGCCCTCCACCTCCTTCCTCTTGTTCAAAACACCTTGTTTCCTGTAGGATTCTTTTATCAGAAGTTGCTGCTACCTTGACTAGTATAATGCCCACAGGAGTGGGGGGTTGCCTATCTTGTCGATTTTTCCCAAGCGTCTTGGCACAGAGACACACTCCATGAACACTTGTTGAAATAACAAGTGGCCTTTTCAGTGTATGCACTGGGTGGGTGGTGTGGCGGGGGGGGGGCCCTGTTCCAGGACATCATCCTCGGGGTCTAGTTGGCTCCTTTGCACCGTCACGCTGTCACGCAGCTGTTCCTTCTACGCTAATTCTATTTTCTGTTTCTGCATCCTCGAGAACCCATTTCTTTAGGAAGAAAGTAGGAAAGGGTCTTGATGTTGAGTTGTGAACTCAGAACCTTGAAGATGGGAAAGAGGAAGCTCAGTACGGTAGCACACGCCTGTAATCCCAGCACTCTGGGAGGCTGACACCAGAGGGTTGCAGGTTTGAGCCGAGCCTGGGCAATTTAGCAACCTGAGAGAGACCCTGTTTCTAGACAGATAGACAGATAGGGCTGAGGATGTAGCTCAGTACAAGAGCCCTGGTTCAATCCCCAGCATGTGGGGAGTGGGGAGAGAAAGAGGCCATGAAAGTGAGTGACAATGAGGAACAGGTTGTGTGGAGGCAGCTGGGCTGACCTGGCTCTTGAGCTGTCCCTCTCAAGTGGTGGATCTGATCAGGCAGAAAGCTGGGACTTTGTTGTCCTAGGGCTCAGGAAGGGCCAGGCTGCTCTTGTCTTAGAGATCAAAGTACAAGGACTGAGCACAGAAGAGGGTTTTTTCTTTTTTTAATTACAAAATTTGCTACACAAATACAACTGACCAGAAGGTCTAAAAACAGCCCAGACTGTCCAATCCCTCCCCTGCCTATGAGTAAGAGCCGAGGTCCTGCTCGAGCCCTCTTCGGAAGCACTGCCTGTCCCCAGACGGTTCTGAGTCTTGGGTCCAGCTGCAGAAAGGAGCTCAACGTGTGTGGACGATGCCTTGAAGCAGCCCTTGGTCACAGCTGCTCGGGGTGGGCAGCAGCTTTAAGTTCATAGTCCCCTGTTCCCACCACACAAATCAAATCAGGGAATGGAAATCAAAGGAAAACAAG
Source organism: Heterocephalus glaber (assembly GCF_000247695.1). The sequence goes on along the minus strand of NW_004624734.1, from coordinate 26,030,701 downwards.
AAGAAGGCTTTTGGAAAAGGGAGCGTGGGGGGTAAGGTGGTTGTGGGTGGGGGAAGGACTCAGTGGCAATTTCTTGACTCAGATGGTGTTAGAGAGAATAGCCACTTTAAAATTATCTTTAAATTATTTGTATGTGGGATGTGCTTTTCTGTGTGCATGACACATCTTAAAAATTTTTACATGGAAAACAAAACCAGAAAATTTAAAGAGGCTAAAAGTGGGAATGGGGCTGAAGACAGAACTGAAAAGAAGAAATTAAAGAGAAGAGAGAATGAAGGAAGAAGACAGCAGAGGTGGAAGATGAGGACGTTTTGGAGGTGGTAAAGTTGGCCTCAATTCCTCTTCTTCTGTCTGGACACTGGTTCTGCTTCCAGGTACCGGAGCCCGACTAGCATGCCCAGGATTGAGAAACCTTAAACACACAGAAAAGATGAGTGGTGGACAAAAACTCAGCCTCTTTTGGAGAATTCCTGGACAGCTCCAGATCTGGGTCAGCTGCTGCAGGTCTGGGGTGGTGGGGTGCTTACTTGCCACCATCAGGGGTGCCAGGATGCCAATTGTGGGAGCTGCAGTTCCGAACACAAGCAACTCGGACAGGAAGTGGCCCAGGGCGAGGAAGAAGGTCCAGAGCGTGATGTGATAGAGCCTACACGGGAGCAGACAGAGATGGGAACAGCAGGAAGTCAGACCTGATACGCACAAGCGATGACTGGCTTAAAAAAAAATGACGCTTGTACAGGAAAGCTCCTGGCTATTTGATCACATCGCTGTTGTCACCTAGGGCAAAACTAAAGTTTTAGAGGCTGATCTGAGACAATGGTCCAGATACTCAAAGTGGGCTCTGAGTCTTAGCCAGGTAGAGAATCCAGCTAGAGCCGAGCAGAGTCTGGGTTATTGCTATCCTAGGCAGTGCAGACAGTTTGGGCTCCATCACACTTACGAGTCTACTTGTGTAAACTGTTGTCTGCCCACATGTTTACAGAATGAATGCCCTGAACAGGGAGTAAGGTGTACAGTGTCTCTGGGGCTTTGAGATGTGCTGGTAGCACAGGCTGGTTGTTTTGGGTCTTAGCCTTAGAAGAGGGGTCAGGCAACAGACACAGCGACAGTGCCATGGAATGAGAACTCAAACTTGTTCATCAGCTGTGACTGTGAGGTGGAGAGGAGAGATGTACTACTGGCTGACTATCACTCGGGTTGCTGATAACATTTTTTTTCTTTTTTGTTTTTTGAGACAGGGTCTCACTATGTAGTTAGGCCAATCTTGAACTTACTATGTAGCCCAGGCTGGCCTCAAACTCATGGAGATCCTTCTGCCTCAGCTTCCTGAGTGCTGGGATTATAGGTGTGTGCCACTATACCCAGTCTGTGATAACACTTTTCTAAATTATGAAATTAAAAAAATGTAGGAAACACTTCAAACATATAAAAAATTATACAATATTATTATTATTTTTTTAAGCATTTTATTATTTTATTTTATTTATTTATTTAGGTACCAGGGATCGAACTCAGGACCTTGTGTTTGTGAGGCAGGCAGTGGAACCACTGAGCTAAATCCCCGGCCCTAATTATACAATATTATAATGACCTCAATGCAATCAGTATCTAGCACCATCAAATCTTAATATTTGGAGATTTTTGTTTAGATTTTTTTTTCTAATAAGTAAAATGTTACAAAAAAATAAAGCATGTCAGGCATGGCGGTACGTGCCTGTGATCAGGAGGCTGAGGCAGGAGTATTGTCATAAGTTTGAAGCCAGCCTGGGCCACAAAGTGAGTTCAAGGCCAGCCTGAACTACATAGTGAGATTGTCTCAGGAAAACAAAAAGTTTTGCAGATAACAGTTAAAGCATCTTGTGTATCATTATCTTATCTTGACCTTCTCCATCCCTCCTCCCCAGAAGTAAATGGCTTCATTATTCTGGTGCATGTTTTTATAGTTAGTAAACAAGGGTGCACTGTGTTGCTTTTGTTTTTCAAGTCAGGGAGGGAAGAAGATCAGAGTACATGCCAGAAGTGCCTAGACCAAAGTCCTGGCTAGAAGGGCTGGAAACAGCAAGTCAGCATTTGTGGCTGCCCTGTGCCGGGCGAAGGGAAAAGTGAACAGTAAGAGAGGTGAGAATGAGTGTGAATCGCCTCTGCTCACAGCAAAGCACAGCAAACACAAGATGTACTCCAGTGATTGTTCCCCATGGTAAAGGTCTTTAAAATGATCATTCAGTCCTCCCTCTTAGCCACCCCGAGAGACAGAACAGCCATCTTCATCATTTTACAGATGGCGAGACCAAGGTGCGGAGAAAGTAAATAATGAACGTGTTGCTATGAAGCTAGTTACCAGCACAACAGATCAGAATGCATTTTCTTGTTTTCCTTCTTGGCCCAGGCTGTTTCCACTAAACCGTACTGCTTCTAAAAATATGTGTCAATCTAGGGCAAGTAAACCAGTCTCAAGTTAAAAAAAAATTAAAAATAAAGTTGGAATGAGCAGAGGGCTTGCTTCAAATCCCGCTTGAGTCAGTCTTCTTCACTTTAAATTAATTGGGTCTCTAAGATTCAGATCTGCAAAATCAGGAATGAAAACCACTGCCTCCTAGGGCTGCTGGGAGGAGGCTTAATCAAGGTCATGGAGGTGAAAGCTCCACCACAATTAGAAAGGCTCAGTGAGTATTACTGCCTTCTCTGTTCCTCAGCGGCTGAGAGCCTGGATAAGACAAAACTCTTGCAGAGTGAGGTTGGCACTTTGACAGTCTCACCCTGCGGACTGAGCAATCTGTTTCCATCTAGCTTGTGATCATTGCTAGGAGAAAAGCTTTAACCCCCTCCAGTGGCCAGAACTGGATATGGCATTATCTAGACCAAGGCTACCACTGCCTACAACTGTTCCTCGCTTAATCCCCACACAGGTCAGCCTTCCCCCTCACCTACTGACTCTGCCTAAGCAGACAGCAGCTTACTCGTGGGGTCTCTTTTCTCATGGGTTGGATTTGTGTTCATTCCTGCTTCTGAGAAATGTGAGAAAGCTATGTGTGGGTGGCCATTCTAAAAAGAGCACATCAAGATGGGGATGTAGCTCAGTGGTACAGTGTTTGCCTACCATGCATAAGGCCCCAGCACCACAAAAAAAAATCGAAAAACTGAAGCTAAAAAGAGCATACCACTCTACTTCTTTAGTAGAAGAAAGACTGACTCTTTTCTTCCTTTTATTTATGTATTTAGTGGTTTTTCTCTTTTTTTTTCTTTTTCCTTTTCTGTTTTGAGACAATGCCTTCCTCTGCAGCCCAGGCTGACTGTGGACTCTTGATCCTCCTGAGTGCTGGGATTACAGGCGTGCATCACCACACCTGGCTGAAAGGCTTACTGTTTAGTAAAGAAGTAGAGGGGCATGATGCAGACTACTGCAGTTTGCTCTGTCAGTTCCAAAGACTTTCAGATTTTAAAGATTTGTTAGGTCTGTTATGGTTTTTAGGCCTGGAAGGAATGGAGTCTGTTGGCCTTTTATTATCCACATTTTAGCTTAATGTAGTAAAATGATTTACAGGTGCCAACAACAAGGATGATGGGGTTTGCCTAGCACCTGATTTCCCACAAAAGGATGCTAAAGCTCTTCCTTCCCTTACATACGTCTTGTTGTGGATGTCAATGGCACAGAGGCAGCGAATCACTGATGAGAGCAAGGTCCAGATCCCAAAGGTCCGAGCTTGGAGGCCATTCACTGTGTAGCAGAAAAAGCAAGAGTGTTGAGAAGGGGTGGGCTGGAGTTCCTTCCCAGCTCCTTCTATTTCACAGGAATAAGCTGAGCCTGACCTCCCTGTGGCTGGGCAAAATGGAGGCTCTGGTGCCTCACCTGGTGACTAGGAGGAATGGAAGCAAATTCCAGAATAACTGCTCAGATCCTCTTCAGATGTTTACAGCTGGAAACCCAACAAAGCACTCACTTAGGCAAATAACTCCTGGAAGCAGTTTATACTCCCTGCTCCTGGAAGCTTAGTGAGCCTGAGCAGGACAGGTTTGGGGGGATGCTACAGAGATGGGTCTGTGAACACAAGATGCCTAGGAGATCGGTAGACTTTCAAGAATGAGCCAGGAGAGATCTCAGAGATACTAGAACCAGCTGAGATGCCCTAAAGATATGGTTTACGGTTCCCAAGAGATCTGAGTCTGTGGTCTCTTTCTGAAACCAGATCTACATTGTTTGAACAAGGCCCAAACCAGGCTGGTTTCCTGGGCACATGGCAGTGGAGCAAGGTACTATTTCTTTGGGGTTTTCTGGGGAAACTCTGTTCTTGGTGGCATCATTTTGATACTGCTGTATTAAACATCTTGTCCTGAAAGTATGGGTCATATTCCACCAAATAGTGGTTCTTTTCTTTTTTTAAGCAAAACATTTATAATAATGGTTCTTGACCCTGGGCACTTACTACAATCAACCAATGGAGTTTTATAAAATTATTAAGGCCTGAGTATTGGCCCACTTACACTATGCTCCCGGGAGGTGGCCCTGGCATAAATATTTTCTAGAAACTCTGCTAGGTGATTTAAATGTGCAGCCACTGACCTAAGGTAGCCAGTGGCTTAGAAATGCCAAAACAGTGAAAGCAATGCTACTTCCTCTGCTGGTTTGTTCCTTGCTGAGGAAGAGAAATCTCAAGGGACAAGACTGACAACTGAAAGATCTCCTAATGTTTACCTGGGCTTTAAGGATATTCTAGCCTTTGGAAAAACCAGATAGCTCTACCAAATTCACAACCATGAAGACTTCCAGATGGTAATGAGAAAAAAAAAAATTCCAGATGTCAACCAAATGGTTATATTAGCCCCAAATTAGATTTTTTTTGTTGATGAAAAGGCCTTACAGCAAGTCCCCTGGCCTCTGAGCTTCTCTGTCTCAATTTTAAACTCAAAGGGCCAGATCAGAGAATTTTTAAAAATCCTATGTACATATACAGGGTTCCAGGACCATCTGAGGGCAGAATTTGAGGGTGAAAAAAATAGAATTTTCCTACTCACTTTTCCAGGTTCTTTACTTCTGTTATATTTGAACTGTGTTCAAAATAAGCCTTAGCCTACTTTCATTTTACACCCAGATGTTGCAGAAAGAGTGAGCTAGGTCAGATCCTGAATCGAGGTTAGCTGTAAGTGTGACAGAGAACTGTCTGCCACTATGAAACAGCACTGCAGCTCAAAGTACCCCCACAATAGCGCAACCAAGTGCATGCTGAGGTGTAAATACACCCAAAAGAGGGGTCAGGAAGGCAGGAAAGGCTGCTGTGAACGTTCAGAGGGTTCACCTTGGGAGACCAACTTAGAGGAATTCAGGGTATCTGCTTAGGGACACCATCATGGTTTGGGAAGTCCTGGGATTAGTAACTGCCCACCTGTAATGTGGAACGTAAACCATGTGTGCCATGACATGATTTCTGAAGAGGGCTCGGAGAGGCTGTTAAAAGCTTCTTTATGGCTTTCTAGTTGCGCACCTCAGCTCACCGAATGAGGGCTCCCTTGCCTTAAAACACTTTTTGTCCACACTAATTGTCCAGTCCAGTGTGGGATGAATGAAGAGCTATGCAGAGAAGCTTGAGGGAAAAGGGTCAAGTGTTCTCCACATAGCCTGTTACCCCTATGGCTATCAAAGGCTAGATTAGGCAGCCTGAGAATCACCCAGAGTTTTAGAAACTGGATTTCTGGTCCCTCCTAGGCTCAGTAATTAGATTCAAAGAGGGAAATAGGTAGCTTGTACCTTGTTCTTTGTTTGTTTTTAAGTTTCCTGGGTGGTTCTGAAGTACAGCCTGGCTTGGGAACCACAGTGAAGCCATTTCTAAATAGGATGCGGTTCTTTGGCTTCTTACCGAGGTTTGGTTTGCCAGTGTAGAGCTTTTCATAGAGGAAGGAATGGTCTCGGAAGCTCTGGAGTGTGTTCCCCATGGCTATGATGGACACCATGACCAGCCAGCTCCGCAGCACATTCAGGAAACGGCTCATGGTGACACTCACGTCTGAGAGGGTGTTTGCCCTGAAAACAAAGAGAGACAACACGTGACAATGCAGATTGGTGTGCTTTCACCAGAAGCTGCCACACTAGCCTGTGGACAACCTATGTCCCACTTATAAGGGCTTTACTAAGCTTAACTGGCCAATCACTTTATGAATTCTTCTCCAAGTCCTTTAGGCTCATTCATCCCCAGTTTTCTTAACACACTGCTCTCTTTTTTTGAGATGAGATCTTGCTAACATGCCCAGGCTGGCCTCAGATTTGCAGTTCTCCTACCTTAGGTTCCCGAATTACCTTGTTTAACAAACACCTCTTACTTCACAGGGCTAGCTTGCTGCCTGGAAATTTTTACCCTAAAACAAAGTGTGGTGACCTTCACTCAGTGTGACAAGTGCTAAATAATACAAAAGGTGGAAATGATAAATCCAGTGAGGGAAAAATGGAAAGAAAGGGAACAGAAGAAAAGGAAGTGTACGAATATTACTATAAAGCAGTGGAATGGAATTCTGTGTAAGGCTTACAGAAACTGGTCTCAATACTTTGTCACACTAATAGCAGTGGATGAATAATATACTCTGCAGTATGTGGCACAGTACTTATCACTGTCCAAGTAATTGCTCCAAAATACAGTATTACCCTAAATGAGAACTCCTTTCTCTTGGGAATCAGTACTCTAGTATCTTTGCCTTTTATGCAAGTGACTGAAAGGGGTCCTTCTTTCCTTTCTTCCATCTTCCTTCCCTCCCTCCCTTTTTCTCTCCATCTAGAATACTGGGGATTGAACCTAGGGCCTTCACACTGAGAAACATCCCTCAATGTTTTTCTTGTTTTGTTTTTGAGACAAAGTCTCACTAAGTTGACCAGACTGGTCTTGAATTTGTAATTTTCCTGCCCCAGCCTCCCATATACTACCGGTGTATGCCACCACATCCAGCTTCAAAGATGACTTTAAATCTACTCACAGATACCTGACTGGTTATTGATGACAGATCATTCCAGTGCTACAGAAGCCCTAGATATTTGAGTAAAACCTATGGTGTGATGCACCACGTATACTTTAGGTTGTCTCTGCTCTTCAGATATATCATGCTTCATGAATTAGAACAATCTAAAAGTTAAAAATAAACTGCTGTGACTTTAGAGGTAGTAAGATTATACGGAGAGAGAAACAACAATGTTGGTGTGGAATGCAACGCCAAGAAAAATAACAATAGCTATCAGTTATTGGGCACTTCAACTATTCACTGTGCCAAGGACCTGGCATATTATTATTATTTCATTTAATCTTTACAAGGTAGGCAGATACTATTGGTATTTATTTTATAAGAGAGAGTTGGGACAGAGAGGTTAAGTGATTTGCTTGAGGTTTTACAGCTAATATATGGCAGAGTTAAGACAAGAACCGTCTGTTGGACGTTATATTGCAATACTATCTTATTGAGAATGTTTTGATAAAGTTCCTATTTCTTTTTTTTTTTTTGTACTGGGGATCGAACTCCGGTCCTTGCGCTTGTGCAGCAGGCAGCAAAACCACTGAGCTAAATCCCCAGCCCTAAAGTTCCTATTTTTGAAGAAGACAAGCATTATCATTTCCACTTTGTCTTCAAATTGTATGAAAAATACAATTAGGTTATATGCTTTTTGGTTTTTTTTTTTTTTTTTTACAGCTTAGATCAACCCTTGCTGAACAATGATTTCAATCAGCTTGATTTAAATGCATCTTATTTAGGGGCTGGAGATGTAGCTCATTGGCGCCATGCCTGCTTGGCGAGTGCAAAGTCCTGAGTTCAATCCCCGGCATCAAAAAAAAAAAGATTATATAAATGAATCCTATTTAATAAAGAATCTAATAAAGGAACAAGCTTCCTCCCATCACCACCACCAGCATCACTACCGTTAGGGCCATGGTGTGTTCTCTGTTGTCAGATTAACTTCTTGGGCCCAAAGTGATAAGCAAATATCATGCTTCCTTTGCCACTCTGGCAACAGAAGTTTCGGTATGGTTCCACACTACTCAGCTGAGATAGGTATTAAAGTCAGCAATGGCCCCAAGACAGTGTGAGGCATCAAAATCCAACCAATAGAGGTGAAAGGGTGAACTGATGAGCCCCTCTGGGAAGCATGGGTCATGAAGGTGTCCTGTTCAAGTCAAGGGAGAACACGGGTCTGTTAGACATCGCAGTCACTGCCTGAGCCATGATTCATCTTCCCTTTTATTTTCTCAGCTCCTCTCAATAGGAGAGTCAGGTCTCCTCCTAGGGTTTCAAAAGCTGCACGGACGCCCCATGCACCCACCACCCTATTTTCCAGCAGAACTTACAAATCCCAGCAGGCAACCTGAGCCTTTCAGAATTGCTTCTGCCAGTTACTCAACCCCATTATGCTGGCCCTACTATTCGGTAGCTATGTGACCCTGGGCAACTAATTTACATTTTGCAGCCTAATCTGCAAGTGGGGGCTACATGTAACTTCCTCAAGGATTCTAGGAACTGCATGAGAAAAAGTGAAGGCCTCTTGTATAGTGGTATGCTCAGTGTCTGCTCGTTCGTTCTTTCAGTCCTTCGTTCTCCGAATTTACTAAGCCATCTCCACCTTCCCACAGTAGCTCCCTCTCGTCCTGGCCTCTTGAACTCCTTTTCCCCAAAAGGCAGTCTCCCAGATAAACCCCATTTTTCTAGATTCCCCAGATCCTGTCAATCAGGTAGGACATAGACACCCACAACCGTCTCCAAATCCTCCTACCTGGCGATCCGACCCCCAGCACCGCAGCAGGCAGCAAGCTCCCCGAGGACAGCTCCGGCCCGGGGTCCACCTGAGCCACTTGTCTCCGCCCCCACCCTCAGCCCAGGTCCAGGATTGGGTCGTTCCCGGCAGCCCTGCCTCTGATTGGCTGTGCCGGTTTTGCTCGAGCAGGAGATGGGGAGTGAACCCCTTTGCTGCCAATCAGCGGTTGCCGCCTAAACCTCTCCCTGGTACACCGCCCACACACTACACCCTCTTATTGAGCGTGGCGGAACTCTGGGTTTGGAGTCAACCTTTTAGGGGCGGAGGAAAAAAAAGAGCGGATAAAAAATGTCAAGACTCCCCACTGCTGTGGTCCTGGGCTAAGTGCCCGCGCTGCGCCGTGATGACGACATCCGTCTGCGCCTGCGGCCCAGGGTGGTCTACGCCGGGTGGTGTGCGCCTGCGCAGTGGCTCCGAGCGGGTGGTTGCTTGTTGGTTGTTGTAGTAACGGGGGAAGCAGCGGCGGGGAAGGAGGAGGGAGGTAGGCCCAGAGCGCGGTCCCCGCCTTCCCGCCCTGAGCCATGGGAAGATGAGACAGGTAAATCCTTGCGCCCGCGCTCTCCCTTACCGGAGGGAGGTTAGCTCCAGGTTCCGGGCAGGCGCCCTGCACTTCCCTCCAAAAGTCTTGGAGCAGTTGTTCGCTTCCGGGCGCGCCAGGCTGAATCGCTGCGGTAGAGTCTCTGCGTCCTTCCCGAGGGGAGCATCTGCAGACCTACCTGGGACTGGGGTGAGCTGGGCGTGGCTCTGAGGTCCTGTCCCTGTAGGACAAGAACTCCCATTAGGTGAAAGTCTTTTAATCTTCCCAGAGCCGAATCTGTTCTCTCTCTTTAGGGAGCTTAGGAAAGCTGGCATCCCTTCCTCGCCTGCAGGTTTTGTTGATAAGTCAAAGGACTTACCAATATTTTGGGAAGATCTGGAAATCACTTTGGGAATCCCCCCGAAAAGAGTCATTGAGGTCATTTGATATTGCCTGTTTTTCCGCTGAAGATCTGTAGGGATCTTTATCAGGATCGGTCTTTTTTTTTTTTTTTTTTTTTGGTCTTATTTACAATAGTATTGCTAACTATGAGTTTGTGGAACAATAACGTTTCGAAAGATTAACATGACATAGTTATCTCTGAGTAATGGGATTACAGTCATTTAAACATTCTCATTTTCATTACAGTAAGTATAGTTTTATTTCTCATAAAACAACGAACGTGTACTTTTTTCCTATGGAAAATATTTTGTTAAAAATATTGTGTTGGAAAGGTACTGTTAGTGACTAATAGGATGCCTTTGTTTTGTATATGATCCAAATCTTTGTTTTACATTTCTTTTATCCAAAACATTTAGGCATCTGACATTTTCAACCAAAATTTCAATTATGTACTGTGATTTTTATTTGTTGCAATACATTAAAATTTCAGAGGTACTTTGGGGCTCAAAAGTTAGGATTTTGAAGTCAGTACAGTATGTGCATTTCACATAATAAAGCTGTTAATGTTGAGTAAAGTAGTATATACTAACTAGATTTTCCACATCTGTATAGTATATTATATGTATTTTGTGGTATTGAGATTATAGAAAGTTTAGAGTTTCAAATGTGTTTAATGTGTATTTTTAAACAAATTTATGGCAATTAAAATATTTGGAGACAAGGGTATCACATTTCAATTTGTAAAAATCTTTTTAACTCCACTGTGCCACTAAGATGCTTTGTATAATGCCAAACCTTAGCTGGAGAAACTAAGTTTAATAAATACCAAATAGATTTTCGTAAAAAAAAATATATTGTGTTGGAAGTTTTCTAATTTGTTTTTCTATTTCTAATTTTAATGTATATTTAAGGTTCAGATTTTTATGATTTTTACTGAGGGAGAATAATTATTAAAATAATTTGGAAGGGCATTGGTTTTCCCCCGCAGCTATATGACCCTTGATTAGAGGAAATATATTTATTAATATTTTAGTTTAGTTGAATTGGTTTGACTAGAAATGCAATGGCATCTTGCCTGTGTGCTTGTCATAGAGTTTAAATAAGTATTTGCAAGGGTCTTGAAGCTTGAGTTTTAATTTTTATTTTTAACCCTGGTCACATTTGGCCAGCAAGGTATCTATGTTTTAGAGAATCAGCCAACTAACTCAGACTTCCCTAAAAGTAAAATGAGTCTTTCCTTTTGGTTAGTGTTAGATCTAGTGTATTAAGGATACCCAAGAAACAAACTTAATAACAGCTCTTACATAGAGATACTATGTTTGAAAAACATCTTGACTTTTGTGTCATATATGAGGCACTGTGACAGAGGTAAGCTTCTAGAGGTTGGGCACTATTTAGGAATATGGACACTTTCATTATTTGGAAGATCATCAGCAAAATCAAGGAATCGAGAGCTCCATTGTGTTTCAGGTCACTTGACTTTCTTGCAGGAATCTGTGCCACCCAAATTGTGTGATGCAGTGAATCTGCAAGGAGAGGTCAGGCCCCTGTTTGTCGACTGTATGACAGACCCTGAAGGAAATGCCAGTTGTGATGGCCCGGGACCTGGAGGAAACCGAGTCATCCTCAGAGGATGAGGAGGTGGTAAGCCAAGAGTAAGTACCAGCAAGCCTGCTTTTGGTTCTTTGCTGTTAGGATGAAAAGTAGCTTCCTTTTCTCGTATGTGCTTCTACCTTTGATATTATCTGAATCTGGTTTTAGTTTCTATCTACAATCTAATTCAGAATCTTATTGCGCAGTTCCTATCAGCTGTCAGAAGTGAGGTGAGGTTCTGTTTCTGGACTTAAGAGTGAACATCAGCGCTACACGTAAAATGCAGGTAGTAGCTCTTGATGATCTCTTGCTCAGAATTTCCAGTGTAGAAGATTTTGAAATTTTTAGGTATTGGGAAAAAGTAGTTTTCCAAACTCTGTGATGTTGATTATATTACGTTAGTTTTCTCAACAGCCTTTACAATGCCATCAATGATGGTAATGTAAAGAAGTCAGGTTACTATAGCAACTTGGGGCAGAATATTAGAGTTCTATAGCCTGTGCTGTGTACCCAGAACCACAGTTGCTTTCTTGAGTTCTGTTAGATTAAGAGTGTTTTCTTGATTGCTTGACCCTCATAAGTGATACTCATGTATCATTTATCATCATGTATCATGTATTATAAATGATACTCATGAGTGCAGCTATTAAAAATGATAGTAAGGGCTCTCTGTCTCATTTAATCTGAAGAGTAAACTATTGTATCTTGTTTAATCTGAAGATGTTATTGTTTTCACTTTACTAAACTGATTCTTAGAAGTATCAAGAAACTTCCTCAGGGACCTTTAGAGAATGTTAGGTTGAGATTCAAACTTAGCTTTCCTGGGTTTTGAAGGGCTTTGCTATTTTGCATCCTTTAATATTATTACTTGACACAAAATAGAGAATTTGGCTTAAAGTTAATATACGTATTTTATGTATCTGTGATCCTTTTGGATATGTGCATGGTGTGTAACCTGATAAACAGGAATAATGTCTCCCAGGCTATTTTGTAGGGGCGTAATTAGGATCAAATAGAATAATATTTGTGAGATTATTTGGTAAATTATAAAATACCATACAAATGTAAGGCACATTCTTACTGGTTTTAATATTGAATTTATGATAGACTTTTTATATGGTGGAAGATTACTTAGTATCATTTAAATAAAATTATGGAAGCATTAATAAAGATTTGTGGAAAGGCTTCTTGTCATTGTTAGGTCATAGAAAATAATAGTGATTTGACAGTATTATTTGGGTCATTTGCTTTCAGGATAATTAAATGGATAATTCCCTTTGGTTATTTTGCCTAGTCCCATTTTGCTGGCAGTGTGCTGCCTTTTACCATCACATAAAAATTTTTAACTTCTGCTGCAAAGATCAATCTTTCCATTTTCAAGATTGTTCTTTTACTTCATTATAATATTTTATTTATGGGCTTAGCGGTTGTGCACAGATAGTTTGTTGCTTGTATCCATAATTGAGAAATACTAAATTTCTAATAGAACTTAGTGGAAATATAGATGTATTTTAAGATAGCCCTGTCCCCAGTCCAAATTCATGGACTTTTTGCTCTTCTTTCTTTCAAACTCCTACTGTCGATTTTTAGCTATTGTTTCCCAGCTTACATCTTGTCTATCAGACACTTGTTTTATACATTGGGAAGTTTAAATCAATTTTGTTCACATCTGGGGCAGTGGCTTATATTTTAAAAGTTTTGGAAGTTAGAAGATCTTAAGCCATCTAAAGATGTATAGATATGTTTTATTTTAAAAATGTGTTGATTTGGTCCAAAGATGTATATCCATGGTTAGGAATGTGGCTCAGTGGTAGAGTACTTGTCTAGAATGCATATGGCCCTGGGTTCAAGCCCCAGCCCTATTTTTAAAAAGTATATCAGTCCAATGATGTATATCCACGAATATCTGTTAGCTCTTTGTAGAGTCCCAGGCTTTATTAAAGTTTAATGTCTTGCAGTTTTGGACTTCAGGGTTAGAAACTGTCCAAGCAGTCCTTGTTTTGCAAGGCATTATTTCCAATAGTACATGTAAAAAGGCTGTTCTATATTTGGCTCAGGGATCCTAAATATAAATTTTTATGTAGGTATGGAAAGTTTCATATATGAACTTGATGTAAGAGTCTGAAGATGCAGCTTAGGGGTAAGAGTGCTTGCCTAGCACGCACAAAGCTCAGGGTTAACTTGCAGCAACACCTAAAGAAGACAACACAAAAAAAGAACTTGATGTAAAGTTTCTTTAGTCATTGAAAAAATAGTGTAGTAACCCTAATGTGTTATTTTTAAAAACTATTTTTTCAGTACAGGTCTGCAATAAAATGCTATAATACTGAGTACAGCAGCCTAGTAACTTTAATTTCATCATCTTTATGATAGAAATTAGCTTTATATCAGAACACTTATATAGTGAGTGCCACAGGAGTTTAGAGAAGGAGGGCGTCATCATAGGCTGGAGGAGCTGAGGTGTGAGGAGGGTGGCTTAGAAAGACAGGCAGACACAGGGAAGGCGGTGCTGTGAAGAAGGCACAGGAGCGGTGATACCAATGCTGCCCTCCGTCTCCACCTTAGGTAGGCTGCTTCCAGCAGTGAATAGTATGTACTCCTCACGAAACTGCCCCTCCTAAAATCCAAAGACTTCTCAGGCTTTCAATATAGTGAGCTAGAAACTGGCCTACTTTAGTAACTAATCATCTGAGTCCTTTGTTCTTTCATGTCCCAAAAAGCAGATTTTCTTAATATGTAGGAGTCTCTGAAGTGAATGAAAATTTAAAGCCCCAGTGTTCAGTTTTCTCATCATTTTGATTTTTTTTCCTTTAGCACCACCTGGTGGGAGCATACTTTTAATGACAATTTAGCATCTGCCTTAAGTGTTGTTTAGTTGACCATCCTTTTATAATTTATAGGTTGTAAGCAAAGGATTTCTTTGTCAGGGATGTGAATTACCACAGAGAGTATAGAAGGGGCCTTGGCTCTTCACCGCTGTGTATCTCTTCATTGTGTTCCTGCTTCTCGTCAGGCATTTTTGACTATAGCAGCAATTCATTATTTGTAGGTGCTAAGGCACAGTAGTGCCAGCTTGTAGCTAGTGCTAGAATGACAAGGAACTTTGGAGAGTATCCAAAGTTTCTGTCCAAGACTTTGTAGCCTGGGATGCGTGTTCTTTCCTCTAGCCACTGACAGAAAAATAGTGGAAAGCCTGTGTTTGAAAGAGATCATAGGAATCATCTGGCCCCATGGTCACATCTTACAGGTATTGAAGATTAAAAAGCAAGCAACCCACAAAAAAAATCCTTGTTGCTAAAACTGTGCCCTGTTAACACCATTTCTCACAAATGGGTACTACTGCCCAAATTCAAGAAAAGAACAATAATCATCTGTGTTCCATTTCTAATAAACAGGAAATGAAGTAGATATGGGGTTCTTTACTTCACTAAAATGCTGCTGAACTCAAGACTAAAGGCTGCCTGACTTCTCAGAGTAGTAGCCTACCAGCCTCTGCATTCAAAAGGTGGATCTTTTAAAGCTTGGATTAGGAGGATATGTCTTGGCTCTGAGATTTGTAATATGGTTTTTGTTAAGGGGTGTGGTCATGTGAGTTTTTAAGAATGGTATGAATCTTGGCTAAGTGGGCCTTATTCCATTTAAGGAATTAGTGAGTTTAAATTCTCAGAGTTAAGTTCAAGTGTTCAGTATACAGAAGTTCACTGAAATGTCTTTATTCTATAGAGTAGAACAAGCACAGACCCTAGGTTCAAATAAGTGGACACACACTTAGCTGGCTGACACAGACTAGGGACTCAGTTTCATTTAATTTTCTTTTCCTTCCTACCTCCCTACCCTAAGGAGGTTGAAGATTTTCCTAATCTATGAGAAAATATCTAAGATTATTTAAAGTGAGCTTTCCTGAGGATAGGGAAAGAATACAGTTGGAAGTCCCTTTCTGCTCTATGTACCAGAGGAAAATATATATTGTTCCATTTAACATAGGTTTTCTTTAAAATATGTGATTTTGATTGGGATACTTATATTAATTTAAGAGTTTCTAGCTCAGAATCTTAGGATGGGTCATCCAATTGGCTTGAAAAGGAACTATAGTATGTAAAAGGAAAACATATAAATTATTGGGTATATATCAGTTAGGATCATCTATGTATCAAGGAATTAAAGTATCGTTCAAATTGTCCTCAATAAAAAAAAGGGAATTTATTAACTCATTCTTAGGCAAGGCTTGATTCTGCAAGGCCAGCTTCATTACCCGTGATGCCATTTACCTCCTTTTCTCAGTTAGGCTCCCACTGACTTCCTCCTTTGCTAACAGCTCCAGGCTCTCCCCTCCATGTCACAAAGTGACTCTTGCAGTTCCAGACTTTTCATTCTCATCCTAAACCAGCAAGGGAAAGAGGGATTGTTACCTATAGTTGCTACTGAAGAGAAAGGAAGCATTCCTTTCAGAGGATCTCAGCACATGTCTCCTTGTTTCTCATGGGCTCTGATTGGTCTATGTGCCCCCTCCCTAAACCAATCACTTATAACTGAGTGATGGAGTGCCCTGATTGGCTGAAACCAATCAAGGGCCATCCTTGGAGCAGAGATGAGTTAATTTTAATACATGGCTAAGAATGGGAGATGATGGGTGATTTCCCACAGGATATTTGGGCTTCTTATTCTAGAAGGAAAGGGAAAGTTGCTAAGAAACCATAATAATTTACTTTAACAGTTAATTCAGATTTTGAGCTGTAAATTAACAAGGACTTTTTTTTTTTATGGTTGTAGGGATCATCCATGTATCATGTGGACTGGAGGCTGCAGGAGAATTCCAGTTTTGGTATTCCACGCTGAGGCCATTCTGACCAAGGACAATAATATCCGAGTAATTGGAGGTAGGTGTTAATCTCTCCAACAGAGGACAGAGCTGGGTGTGACCCTGACAGTTTTGTCTGGAAAAATTAATATGACATAATGAAATGGTTTTGTCCATAGGAAAAGATTTTTTTACTTGAAAGAATGTTTATAATTTCTTAAGCTGTTTTCTGCAGATGTTTTTCTTTTGAATTTTCTCAGAATTACACATACATGTTTTGTTTTTAAATCGTGATAAATTACATGTGACGAAATTTACCATTTTAACCATTTTGGAGTGTATACTTTATTGATACTTGGTGTATTCACAGTGTGCAACCATGACCACTATCTAGTCTTAAGACATTTTCCATATCCCAAAAGTAGATCCTGTACCCATTAAGCAGTCACCCCAATCCCCTTATCCCACCGGTCCCTAGCAGCTACTAATCTGCTGTCTCTGTGGATTTGCCTACTCTGGCAACTTTGCTTCCCTTTTGTGTCCAGGTTCTTTCACATAGCGTGTTTTCAAAGTCCATCCATGTTGGAGCATGTGTTTGTGTCCTTGTCTTTTTAAAGCTGGATAATATTCCCTGAATTCACACACAACCTTCCTGCTTGCCTGTCCATCAGTTGATAGACATGTGTAGTGTTTCCACTTTTTGGCTGTTGTGAATACTGCTGCTGTGAAGGTTGGTGGGCAAATTTTTGCTTTGTTTTCCTTTCTTTTGAATATTACCCAGGAATGGAATTGTGACGTAATTCTGTTTAACTAAGGAACTGTCCAACTGTTTGCCCTAGGAGATGCATCATTTTACATTTCCACCAGCAATGGATATGGATTCCAACTTCTCCATGGCCTCAGTAACATTTGTTATTTTTTGCTTTATAGGTTGTAAAGTGGTACCTCATTGTGGATTTGTTTGGCCTTTCCCTAATAATGAATGACTTGAGTGTTGTCATGTGCTTGTTGGCTATTTGTATATCTTTGGAGAAATGTCTGCTCACAGTCTTTTTAAATTGAGTTGTCTTTTTTTATTGTTGAGTTGTTAGAATTCTTTATATATTCTGGATATTAAATCCTTATCAGATACATGATTTTCTTATTTTGTGAATTGTTTTTTATGCTCTGTATTCTGTGGGTTATTTTTCTGAGAGCAAAAGCTTTTATTTTTGATGATATCCAGTTTATCTATTTTCTTCCTTTGTTTCTTATGTGGTTGATGTCATATTTGAAGCCATTGCCTAAGCCAAAGTAGTGATTCTTTACATATTTTTCTAAGAGTTTAATAGTTTAAGGCCTTATATTTAGAGTTAAATAGTCTTGTTTTGTTTTTGTTTTTTGAGACAGGGTCTTGCTCTGTATTTCAGGCTGGCCTTGAACTCACTGTGTATCCCAGGCTACCCTTGAACTCAGGATAATCCCCCTCCTTCAGCTTCCAAATGCTCGGGTTCCAGGTGTGTGCCACTACACCAGTGAGCTAAATAGTCTTGATTCATTTTGAATTAATTTTCTTATATAATGTTAGGTAAAATTCCACCTTCATTATTTTGCATGTGGAGATGCAGTTATCCCAACACAGTTAGTTGCAGATGCAGTTCTTTCCCTATTGAATGGTCTTGGTATTACCGTCAAATCAGTTGACCATAGATTTGTGTACTCTTTTAATATGCCACTGATCTGTTCATTTATTCTTACAGTAATTCCATACAGTTTTGATTAGTACATCTTTGTATTAAGTTTTGAAATAGGGAAGTAGGGATCCTCTAACACTGCCCCTTTTCAAGATGGTTTTGGCTGTTCAGGATCCTTCACAATTCCGTATAAATTTTAGGGTGAATTTTTCCATCTCTGCAAATTGGCTGTTGGAATGTTGATAGAGAATGCACTGAATCTGTGTGTCACTGAGCAGTGCTCTGAGACCTGACCAGCTGTTTTCAGAGGTTATAATGGTGCAGATCAGAACCATCATGTGGTATGATGGAAAGAGTCCATACTTGGGTTCTCAGTCATTGGTTCATATCTCAGCTTTGGCATTTCCTAACAGTGAGTCCTGGGCAAATCATTTAAACTCTATTACCCAGTTTTATTACTAGTTAGATGGGGATACTATCTGTCTTACAGGCATTGTGAGGATCAAATATGATTCCTTAATGTATGGCACATAGTAGACACTCAAAACTTGTGCTGTTTACTCACTTGTTGAATAGGATCCACTCTACTTTTGAATGACTTTAAGATCTATCATCATCACCCCATAATAAGCCAGGAGCTCAGAGAACTGTCAGCCTTCTTTCGGGATTTGATTTTTACATCCTCCCCACTGGTCCTTGTGTTTAATCCCCTCAGCAAGTTGCTAGGTTACTACTTAAAGGAACATGGTTCTTTCATGTGCTTTGAAGCCTAATTGAAGACTGCTGAGAAACTCCCACTAAATGTGACTGGAGCCAGAATGTCAGAGGTGGGAAAGAAGGAAATAAGACCCACAAAACATGCTTGTTTTATTCTGCGTGTCACATAAAATAATCTGTATATCCCATGGCAATAAACAGAACCTTCATTTTTAGATTATCCACCTTTTATTGGAAAATAATATCCGTCAATATTGTCATTCCACTTTTCAAGCAATTACTGTTTTCTAGAACTTTAAAGTCTTTGTTTACTTTTTTCTTCACAGAGTCCCATGGTGTAAAAGCCACTAAACTTTTCTTAAATTCTGTCTTTAACATTTTCTCAATTTTCCCCAGTTCTTTGAGGTTTAGTAATTCTTCATCTTTTATGCAAAGAACAGTTTGAATGATTTTTGCTAATTACTGCCTCAGTTTTCTGAACTATTAAATATTCTTGGTCTGTAACACTTTCTTTTGAACCTTAAATAGCTGACATGGACAGAAATCTGATCCTAAGCCTGTGGTTAAATCCCCTTGAGAAGTTATCTGGGACACTGGTTATCTTCTGTTGATCTCTGTGTTAGAGGCCCATCTTGTTTTTTTCTGTTTATCTATTGAATATTTCTTGAGTCTACTGTTAATAATTTGTTATAATATGGTTTCTCATACTTGATTTGTGATATATTCTGGGAATATGGCTTTTTCTTCAATACAACCTTGTTTTTCCCCCCCAAGTTTTATGTATTTTAAACATGTAAATGGGATTGTATTTTAGAGCCAACAGAGCTGTTTTTTAACTTAAAGTTAACTTTTCATGGAATGAAGCATCTTTTATAATTTGCCTTTAAATTTGTCCATTTAATAAGTTTGTATTTTTATAGGCTAGCAATAGAAATATGATCCCAGCTATGTAGAAAGGTGAAATTAATTTTAATAATATATTTTACTTAACCACTATATCCAGAATTACCATTTCTATATTTTCTCAATATTAAAAAATCATTAGTAGGATATTTTATATCCATATGTATTTTACACTTATAGACATCTCAATCTGATGTGAATTTCCATTGGAAATATTTGATCTGTATTTAGATTTCATAGACATTATTTTTGAAATATCATTTAGTCAAGTTGTTTCAAATATGTTTTCTAATAACTAATTTGTTTTTTTGTTTTTTCAATGCTGGATATCAAACCCGGGGGTGTGTGCATGCTAATCATGTGCTCTACCACTGAATACACCCCCCAACCCCTGTTTTCTAATAACTTAAACAAGTATCAGTTTTTAAATTTAAATTTTAATTAACTGAAGTTAAATAAAGTTTAAAATTCTGGTCCTTTGTCATAGCAGTCACATTTCAAGCATTCATTCATTGTGTGTGGCCACCAACCACTGTACTGGACAACAGAGGTAATTTTCTGATCCTAGGGTACAGCTGCACCGCATTGCCATTGAAAGAGTCATTCCTGTATTTTAAAAGCCAAAGGTGTCAGTTTGGTTTCCTTAGGGACCTTCGCTACTCCCTGGGTAGTTCCCTGCTGACAGTGGCTCGTTTTCATTTACTTCGCTGCAGCCTATCCTGGAGCTTGCCAAGGGTCCTGGCACTTCAGGTTGCCTCCTGGAGTACATGAGTGGTGGGGGAAGAGGAAATTCCAGTCTCGTGCTGGAATTGACTCCATAATTTTTTCAGAGGCTCAGAAATAAGATACTTGGCAGTTTGCTAGTAATTAAGAAGGGCCCTGCCCTGATGCTTTATTTGTGTGTGTGTGTGTGTGTGTGTGTGTGTGTGTGTGTGTGTTCACGTCTGTTCTTTCTTGGGCATTTGGGTAGGTTCAGTTTGCAGTTGCGTTTCTCTAGTTGACTCCTTTTTTTTCTTTTTAGTTGACTCTTGCCATGGGAGAAAAAGCCCCAGTGTATTTGTCAGAGTTCTCCAGAGACACAGAGCTAATAGAATACAGCAGGAGGCAGTAAAGGGGCGGGGGATGGGACATTGGAAGAGATTTAGTGTAGGGTATTGGCACACACAATTATGAAAGCTGAAAAGCCCTGTAATCTGCTGTCTGCAAGCTGGAGACCCAGGAAAACTGGGGTTATTGTTTGAAGGCCCTAGAGCCAGGAGACAATGGAATGGATCCCAGTGAGTCTGAAGGCCTGAGACTCAAGAGTGCCGAGGGCAGAAATCTTCATCTCAGCTCAACAGTCAGGTGGGGACAGAGCAAATTCAGCCACCTTCATGTTCTGTTCAAACCCTCAGTGGATTGGCACTGCCCACCCATGTTGGGGAGGGTAATCTGCTTTACTCAGCCCACAAATTCAAATGCTAATCTCTCTGGAGGTACCCTCACAGACATGCCCAGAATTAATGTTTAATCACATATCTGGACATCCTGTGACCCAGTCAAGTTGACATATAAAATGAACTATCATAGTATGGTCGCCAGGCTTTTCAAAAGAAGCTCAGGAAGCTAGATTTTTGTATGGATTCTTTCAGTTTTTAAAGGCTAGCAATTAATTACTAATACAGTTTTACTTAAAAACACACAAGTGTCAAACAGGTCCTATCTGCAGGGAAGGTTTGGCTTAGATCACTAATTTATAACCTCTGGCCTAAGATACAATATTGCTAAGCAGCATTGTTGGACCCGGGCTATCGGACACAGAATTTGAATGTGAGTTAAAAATCCTCAGCAAAGATGGTTGCTTTATACCATTCTACTCATTTCACTTTTCTTACATTCTCTTTTTGAAACATGCAGTGTATCAGAATTGGGTCACAGTTAGGTCATGTGGGTCAGAAGTGGTCAGTCACTGCTTAGTACTGAGGAACCATAGGAAACAGGACTGCCGCTGAGCATGGTACACGTCGCAGTTTTCTTGATTATTAGGAGGAGAAAGAATATTAATGGCATTTAATTTTTTCGTTATACAACTATTTTACTATATGTTTACTATTTCACTATGTAAAAACAACTTTAACTATGTAGCCACAACTTTTTCTGAAGCTTCCTATGTATTAACTGACTGAGTGTTCACAATTTTTTTATAAGGTGATTTGAGCATTAGAGAAATTATCTCACTGAAGATTACAGGGAGGAATTGGTAGAACCAGGATTTGAGGCTGGCAGTTTGGCTCCAGGGGCTTTGCTTTCTCTTCTTACTCTCTCTACTCTCCCAGTTCTCAGGTCAGCACTGTCTTCCCACTCGCCTTCCTGGCTGCCTCCCCATGGCCTGGCCTGAGGCCTGCACTGGAGACCAAGCACAGAGTTGGGTGCTTCCCTTGCCTCCAGCAGGAACTCTAGCTGATAGTGCAGCGGCTTTCGCATGTGTGAAAATGGAGACAGTTAAATTCTACAAGCAAGAAACAAGACAATAAAACGACTTAGCTGTAAAAGTATGCTGACTTTTATGAAACTAGAAGGCTGGCTTCAAGGGTGAAGCCTTAAGCCCAAGAGGACAGACCTGTGAATTACAGAGCACTGTTCTGTGGTCTTAAAACCTAGTGGAGTTTGCTTGGCTAGATTTTGAAATCCAAATGTATGACTCCTATTTTTCCTTTATTTCTTTTCCATTTTAAACCCAAGATATCTGTAGCCAGTGTTCTATTTGAACTACCATTATATTTTGGGAACAAATAACTTGTTGGTCTACAGACACAGAGCAGGTTTTTCCCAGGGTAAATCATACTTACGCTAGCTTTAGACGATGAGATTTGGGCGTGGTTTTTTATTGTTGTTTGTTTTGGTACTGGGAGTTGAACTCGAGGCCTTTGCTCTGAGTTACATCCTTACCCTACTTTTTAGTTTTTATTTTGAGATACGGTCTTGCTAAGTTTCGCAGGCTGAGTTTGGACTTGCAGTCTTACTGTATCAACCTCCCAGAGTGCTGGGATCACAGGTGTGTGCCTCTGTACCCAGCAAGATTTGGGAGTTTTGAGCTGGTAGATTTAGATTATTTATTTATTTATTTATTTATTTATGGTACCAGGGATTGAACTCGGGACCTTGTGCTTGTGAGGCAGGTGGTGGAACCACTGAGCTAAATCCCTGACCCTAGATATTTTAGACTTAGACTTTGGGTTGAGTGTATCTTGTGTGTGAGAGGGGAGTGGATCTTTGGGGTCTTGAATGTGGACCATGGTAAGCTCCCTAATATGTTCACATACTAATCTTTGAAGCTTGTGAATACATCACCTTACATGGCAAAGAGGGATTAAAGTTGCTACCCAGATGTCTTTGAGATAAGGAGATTATCCTGGGTTACCCAGGTATGTCCAACATAATCACAAAAGCCCTCCAAATAGAATAAGGAGGTAGAAGAGGCCAGAGTGATACAATGTGAGAAAAACTAGACCTGCTACTATTTCATTTGAAAATAAAAGAAGGGACCATAAGCCACAAACTGTGGCCACTAGAACCTGGAGAAAGGACACAGACCTTATCCAGAGCCTACAGAAAGGAATATAGCCCTGTTAATACTTTGATTTTAGCCTGGTGAGAGATCAGTGTTAGCCTTCTGACCTCCAGAACTATAGTATGACAAATGTCTGTTTAAGCTGTGGAATTTCTGTGAATAGTAGCAGAAGAAGACAAGTATACCTTCTCACCTTCTTATCAGTGTGTCCTCATGGACTCTTTTATTAGTGGATTCTAAGTCTTCCTCTCACTATTTCCTCTAAGAGGCTGATGCAGGCTTGAAAGTCCAAGCTTAGCCTGGGCAGCCTACTGAGACCCTGTCTCAAGCATAAATTATGTTCAGACTGTCTCAAATTTGGCCATTTGTGACATGTTCCCAATCAGTTTTGAGGACTTCCCTCTGTTGGGCATAGCACGATGTTCCAGACCTACCTAGTGCTTTGCCTCTCCCTCTTGGAATCAGAACACATATTCCCAAGCAGTGCCCCGTGCTGACATTCTTTTCTGCACCGAAGTAAACACATAGGAGTCCATGCTGTTTCTCTTATAACCATATTGCAGAGGCGACATATGAGTGATGGATCATTGGGAAAACCCTATAACTGGGCTTTAGAAGCTTGCCACAAGAAGCACATAGTGTACGGAATGTCCAGCTAGTTTGTTCTAGGCTTTCTGTATCTACTTCACACAGAGTCCTTGCCAGGCCTGGGCAAGGAGCAGCAGTGATTTATGAGTATTTTCACATAAATTGATAGAAGGAGATGGCTGTCTTCAAATGATTGTTTTTGATAGTGGAGGCTAAATATTTTCCTAGAATCTGTCTGTAAGGTCTGTACTGTACTTATTCAGAAATTTTTCTATATCCAATCTTTGTAAAAAATTGTTCTGTAGGTCTCACTTTTTAGTCCACGCTGGCTTCAGACACTCAGCGATCCTCCTGTGTCAGCCTCCCGAGTTCTGGGATCACAGGCGTGCGCCACCACACCCAGTGTTCTGTAGAATTCTTAACCAATTTTCTCAGTGTGAAGTGGCACATAGAGATTGAACTTAATGGTCCACAGTAAATAGTCATCTTTGGGGCTAGATCAAGATTTTAGACTGCTCTCCCAGACAGGCTTATAGGCACAAGTGCCTACAGGGGCCTGGCAGGACGTGTGCATGGCAGAGGCAGGCTTGGCACTGGCTGACCTGGACAGTGTGGGCCTGTCCTTCAGGGGACAGTTGCAGGTCTCCAGGTGACTCTTACATTGGAGAGAAGAGAGCCCAAGGTTGCCAGATTTTTCAAGGAAAGCCCCCAAATTCAGATTTTTCTGTAAATTCTTCCAATTTCAAAAGGTTAACAATGAATTTAGTTTTATTTTTTGGAGCACTGCAAAGAGTGAAGAAGCCGGGTCTGCTGGCTGGATTTGGCCTGCAGCCTCCAACATCCTGGTAATGAGTGTGATCAGACACAGGACTGTCTAGAGCAGGGTTCTTGGCCTTTTGGGTTCAGTGGATCTCCTTGGCAGTGTAGGGAAGCCTGCAGGCTCTTCTCAGTAGAATGTCTTTAAGGGAATTAAAAATAAAACCAACCAGAAATGACTACGAAGGAAATCAATTGTATTGAAATACAGTAATTAAAATATTAAAAATTATATACTTTATTGTGCTTTATCACTGCATTAAATTATACAGTATAGCAGAAAGGTTGTTAACTACCGTAACTTACAAATACTGTAAGAATGGTATTTTGAAGGAATTGTTACAATTGTGATGTGGTATTAAAATACCTGATATCTGTTGGTAGCAACATCACAGATACTATTACTACTACCTGCTTTGTTGTCCGCATTCCTCTTTAAAGGCATTGTTAAAATTTTAACTAGAAATTAGTGAAAGCAAAGATGTAATTTTTTTTCTGCTCTCCTATGTTTAGTGAACCTCCTGAGTCTCAGATATTTGGACTCTTGGTCCCAATTAACATAGGTGTTTTTGTATTGCGGTACCTGGAATTGAACCCAGGGCTTTCTGCACGACGGGTAAGCACTGTAACACTGAGCTATACTCCCAGCCCTTGTTAGAGGAGTTTTAAGGTGGCAGTGTAATGTTACTGAGTATAATGAAGCAAGCCAGCATCTTAGATTTTACTTAGTTTTTATAGTTAACTTGCAGGTTAATAAACTTGATTCTATGTTTTTCTTTAGAACGTTATCATTTGTCTTATAAGATTGTGCGAACGGACAGTCGCCTGGTGCGCAACATTCTGACAGCCCATGGATTTCATGAAGTAAGCTCGTTTTTACTACCTCACCTGACCTATTCAAAAGCTGAAAATCCTAGCCACTTTGCTAGCTGCCAGCTCTAGAAAGTACATGGGACCAGTGTTTACTGATGATGCAGAACTTGGATTGAATTTGTTAGTGCCTTTACCAGTGTCTCCCTGCAGTAGAAGGACAGCATTTCCACAGGGCTTTTGTTTTTTCTCTTGCTATGTTCTTGGGCTTGTGCTAGATGCTGAGTTGCTCATAAGGAGTTGTCTGATACCCAATGAAGGTTCTTAGATTGTGAGCAATAGAAGTGGACTTTACATAACTTACACCAAAAGAGATTTGGACGAAAAGTGTGCAGAAGGTGGCTAGCAGAATTAGAGAAAAAGCTAGGCAGTCAGGAGGAGAGAGACCATGGTAGCCTTGGGGTGTAGGATCAATAATCTTCAAGATCA
Source organism: Heterocephalus glaber (assembly GCF_000247695.1). The sequence goes on along the minus strand of NW_004624734.1, from coordinate 26,005,069 downwards.
TGTCCTCCAGGCACTGCCATGGATGTAACTGGACTCCATTCATTGTCTTGTGCCTTTCTCGGGAAATAGAATGACTGGATTAGCTTGAGTCACTGATTTGCTCCTTGGAGGAGAGGGTGTATGGATGATTGACATATTCTTTAAAACATAGGAGTAAAGGCCAGTGTGGTGGCATATGTCTGTAGTTCTAGCACTCAGGAGGCTGAGGCAGGAGGATAGCTGCGAGTTTGAGGCCAGCCTGCGCTACAGAGTGAGTTCAAGGCCAGCCGGAACTACATAGCAAGAACCTTGTCTGAATTACATACATACATACATGTCAATAAGTCATTCCCTTAATGAAAATTGGGAAAATTAGGATATTGTCATAAAAGGACAGGCAAAAATGCAGAACAGACCTCCGCTACACATACTTTGAGACCACTGATGTAAGTTTGGTTGCTGGCTCCATATTCTAGGTTGAGATCTGTAGGAGACATTTGGGTGACTTTCTGATACCTTTTTATATTCAGTCTTTGCTCTTTTATTATCTCTAGTGCTTCTTATGGTCTTACCACATTGTAAGCATAATTGTTGAATGAATGGACAGATGAATTCTTTTTTTTTTCCTATTAAGTTTATTGGTACATTTTAGGTATAAAATACAGTTATATTCATCATTGGGATCTTGTACCTTTACGTGATGTATGTTGGTTCTTATTTTTTCCCTTTCCTCTGCCCTCCCTTCACCCCCTCCACCCTTCCCTATTTGCAAAGACTTTGTTTCTGTTTTTTTCCTTTTCTCATATTTTTTCCTTTCCCTTCTTTCCTTTCCCCTACCCATCCCACTTCCCCTGCTCCTTTAGCTCTTTCCTTCCTATTATGCAATAACAGTTATACATTGTTTTAATTACAATATCAAACTTTAGAGGACATTACCACAGATTTTACAAAATTTAAAAGGATATAAAAGCATATTACAAAAATCTTTTTTGAAATAAATTTGACAACTTCTAAGAAGTACCTTGGAAGACAAATTAATGAAACTAACTCTGGAGGAAATATAAAATTTGAATAGCACCTATTAAAGAAAGTATATTCCTAGCTTGAAAACCTACCTATATGACAACAACAGGCTCGTATACATTTTAACTGATAAATTATATCAAACATTTAAGGCAGAAAAAAGGAACACTTCTCCCCTCATTTTAGGAAATCAACATTGTGCTAATACTAAAACTGGATAAAGATAGTAGAAGAAAATATATGAACATAGAAATTGGTTTAACAAAACAAACTATTAGAAGTCAGATCTGTCACTATGTATAGAAAGTGGTTTTATTATAGGGATGGCAGTGTTGGTTCAGCATTGGAAGATCCACCCCCAAGAGTCATCATTTTAACAGAGGAAAGGAAAATGCCATATGATCCTGTCAGTAGTTGCAGAAGAAGTATTGGACAAAATTCTACAGCTGTTCATGGTAAAAGCTATCAGGAGACTAGAAGTAGAACAGAACCTTCTCAGCAGATAAGACATGTACTTCATACTTTCAGCAAAAATGCCTTGTGTGAATGGAAAAGATATGATACTTTCTCTGGACAGATGAATTCTAATGAACAAATATAAATCTGAATTGCTTTGTTACTGTAAGGTTTCAGTTCTGATTAATACTTTCTACCTAGTATCTGCAAAGATAGAAGGTCTAAGAAAGTAGTTTTGAGATTGAGGCCTAATCTTGTACTTTGATAAGCAAGAGTATTGAGAAACATCATCAACTTTTAAAGAAGGGTGGTGAATTTGTTTTATTTTTTGCAATTTGGGGTAGGGGGTTAAATCCAAGGCCTTCACACTGAGGTGCATTCCCAGTCCTTTTTAAAAAAATTTTATTTTGAGACATGGTATCAGTTTCCCGGGCTGGGTTTGAACTTGGAATCTTCTGCCTCAGCCTCCCAGGGTGCTTGGATAACAGGTGTACACTACCATGCCTGGCTTATTTTTTATTTTGAGATTGCATCTTCCTAAGTTGCCCAGGCTGTGGGATCCTCTGGCTTCAGCCTCCTGAGTATCTGTGATTAGTGGTGTGTGCCATCATGCTTGGCACCTCTCTTGTTCTTTAAATGTGATTGTCGTGTTCTGTGATAGTTGCTTTTGTCTTACCAGGCTAACATACTAATTGGGCCACCCCTGTGAGTTCTCTGTGGATGAAAAATGGCTGTGACCCTCTGTCTGCCTGCCATTGCTCCTCCTGGAGAGAGCCTGTCTCTGATGGTTTTTCACATTCCTTGTTTCTGTCTGCCCTCAGGTTCACCCAAGCAGCACTGACTATAACCTGATGTGGACAGGATCCCACCTGAAGCCATTTTTACTACGCACCCTCTCTGAAGCACAGAAGGTTAATCACTTTCCCAGGTAATGCCCTGTAGCTGCTTTGCTACAGGTAAAGATAGCTGAGGCTGGACTATATAGCCAGCAGCTAATTAATGTTTTTCGCGAGGATCTGACACAGGTCAGTAGAGCAAAGCAGATGGAGGTGTTCATGTCCCTGGGTGCTTATGGATATTTTTCTAGGCTATAGAGGCATGGATAATTTTAAAGAGTTTCGGTTCTTGTTCCTAAAATTGAGCTTCTTAAGAGCATCTGTTGTGGATGGGTTCTCCCCCTTCCTTTTCAGTTACTGTTTTTCCTCTTTATAAAAGAATAATTCACCTGGTACGTTAACATGATATGTTGTCTTTAGATGAAGAATTTCCAGGGTTCCAAACTAAAGGACAAAGAAAATTTAGAGAAACCCAGTATATAAAGAGCAAGATAAAAGATGGTAGAAAGTAGGGAGATAAATCTTTTTCAAATGGGAAGAGAACCAAGAGACAGAGGGAGAGGAGAAGGGTATGAAAAAAAGATTTTAAATGTGTTATGTACATGCACTAACCCCCATCAAGAGTGTGACCATTATGTACTGCAAACATGCAAACAAAAAACAAAAATTGGGAAAAAAGAAAAAGAGAGAAAGGATGATCTGGAACAGCAAAATAAGACAAAACAGAAACATTCTGAGTTTTTATGATGAAGCTGTCTAGATGTGACTTGAGAAACAGCCTGACAAAAATAATTCTGTGTTAATTACAAGTGAAGATGCAAATTGACTGACAAATTCAGATACTGAAATACTAAAATTTCTGAGAAGTTTCTTAATTTGTTTTTAGGGGGGAAATTTTTTCATATTTGAAGAAAAAACTATCCAAGCAAATAGAACTTATGGTTACCTAGTCCTTATATATTGGCCTAAAACCAGTGCACTAATTGCAAAACTTGCAATTAATCATATGTCCCTCCTGTACAGGGCCCAAGACAGACCTTAACTTTAGATTAAATGATCTTGCTATAGTAACGTCTCGGGTAAAGATCCCCTTTGAAAATTTAATTATACCTTTCCTTGTATTTGGAAAGCTTTCAGATACTATTTCTCTAAATAGGTTTTTTATGTCATTTGTACTGTCTTCTGATTTTCAGTAATTCCAGTTAATCTTAGATTAGTCTTTTTTGTGTCATCTAGCAACTGTTGGATCTATTTTTCATGTTCTCTTACTGTTTTTAAGATATCTCTGAATAATTGGTCTCTGACAAGCAGCCCTGTCTTCTAGTTCTGATGCTTTGTCCTTATACTGGTTGCTTCTTGTGCCCATACTTTGAGTAGACGTTTTAATCTCCTGGATTTTCATTTTTATGGACTCTTAATTAACCTTTTTATGGACTCTTAATTCTTTGTTAAACTGGTCATTCATGTTTTGTATTGTTTTGTTTCGCTCAGCTAGCTATTTAGTAGTGTCTTCTATAAACTTGCTGATCATTTTGTTTATTATGTTCATTATTTATCATATCTTCTTTGAGCTCACTTAACACCTTAGTGATCTGTGTTTTTAATCTCCTTTGTTACCCTTTCAAATAATTTGGGTGTGTGACTTTTGATTACTTCCCCATTGATTAGCTTTGGGGGGATTGGGAGTTTTTGGAGGCATTTTGTTGCCTTATCTTCTCTTGTTTTTATTTACTTACTTATTTTTGGCTTCAGTTTATGGGTGCTTGTAGTGAAAAGACTTTGTTGCTAGTATGGAGATCTCTTTAGTGTCTGCTTTTCAGTGGCTAAATATAGGCCACTGGGTATAGCTAACTATATGCCTTTGCCTGTGTCCCAAGATCCAACCAATTCTGTTAATTTGGGAGGGAAGGATGCATTGTAATTGGGTCAGGATCTGGTTCCCTGGGAAGGGAACCATAGTATTGTTAATAACATAAAGGTAGTCTGGATATTGGCATACAGAGAAAACCTTTTATTAGCAACAAATATGCCCCTGGCAATAGCAAGTAAATGAGTGACAATAATGGTGTGAAAGACAAAACGGATACCGTAAGAACCAATATTGGGCCAGGCGTGTTGGTGCATGCCTATAATCCCAGCATTCAGGAGGCTGAAGCAGGATTGCAACAAGTTCAAGGCTCTAGCCTAAACCACATAGTAAGACCTGTCTCAAAAAACAAAAACACAAGGGCTGGGGATTTAACTCAGTGGTTCTGCCACCTGCCTCACAAGCGCAAGGTCCTGAGTTCAATCCCAGGTACCAAAAAAACCCAAAAGCGCTGAACAAAAAATGAACCAATGCTGTACCACCCTTAACCATAGAAAACACATATATAATTACAGCATAAACACTAAGACAAACCTAATGTTAACATATAGTAAACATCTACTAAATGTGACAACTGTGTCTCCACTAACTATAGAAGTGAATTCAACAGTAATAACATAGAGGCAACTATCTAAAGATTAATAGAGCTTAATGTTTATACCAGTAAAAATAGAGGGGGTGGTGAACAGGAGAATGAAAGAAGAAAAATTTGAAAAATTAAGCAATGGAAGATGAGGAGGAAAGAAAAGTGAGATAAAGGATCCTTTTTGGGTAAAGGTATCAGGAAAGAACAAAGAAGAAAAAAAGAGGAACAAAAAAGGAAAAATTAAAAGGAAAAGAGAAAAATTAGAATTACAGCAGACTTACAGCAGACTTCTCAACACAAACCCTTAAGTCAAGGAGAGCTTGGATTGAAGTATTTCAGCCCCTAAAAGAAAACAACGTCCAACCCAGATTGATGTATCCTGCAAAATTATCTTCCAAAATTGATGAAGAAATAAGATACTTCAGTGATAAAGAACACCTGGGCCGGGGATTTAGCTCAGTGGTTTCACCGCCTGCTGGGCAAGTGCAAGGACCCGAGTTCGATCCCTGGTACCAAAAAAAAGAACACACGAAGAAATTCATGACCACCACACCATCACTCCAGAAAGTTCTGAAGGATATTCTATGAAAACACAAGGACAACAATTCTATGAATCCCAGCAGAATGAATCCACCAGACAAGGCAAGCAATTAAACAGAATGGAAAGAAAGGGAACCAACAACAGGAAAATAATATGACAAGGATAAGTCAATACATAACCATCAGTGTGAACAGTCTCAACTGCCCAATCAAAAGAAACAGATTAGGGCAGAATGGATCAAGAAATAAGATCCAACAATATGCTGCACACAAGAAGCACATTTTAATCAAAGAGATTCATAGACTGAAAGTCAAAGGATAGAAAACAATACTCCATGCAACAGGAACCTGGAAAAAACCAGGAGTACCTATTCTGTTTGCATACAAAGTGGATTTCAAGCCAAGACTGATCAGAAGAGACAAAGAAGGTCACTACATACTTGTTAAGGGAACAATCCAAGAGAAAGAGGTAACAACCATAAATATATATGCACCAAACACCAGTGCACCCAACTATAAAATAAGCATTAATGGATATGAAAAATCAGATAAACACTAATACAGTTATGATGGGAGACCTCAGTACCCCACTGTCGCAAATAGATCAACTAGATGAAAAATCAACAAAGAAATATCAGAGCTGAAGCAAGCCTTTGAACAAATGGATTTAGTAGATGTCTACAGTGTTCCATTCCACAACAAAAGAATACACATTCTTTTCAGCGGCACATAAGACCTTCTCCAAAATAAACCTCATATTTGCTCATAGAACATGCTTACATAAAGGCAAAGGAATTTCAGTTATGCACATTATCAGATCATAGTGCAATGAAATTGGAAATCAGTGGCAGAAGAAACTACAAAAACTATATAAACACATGGAAATTAAATTATACCCTCCTGAACAACCAATGGGTCATAGATGAAATTAAAGAGGAAATTACATAGTTTCTACAATTAAAAACTATAATGCCAGTACGACATACTGGAACTTACAGGATGCAATACAAGCAGTCCTCTGAGGGAAATTTATAGTGATGAAGTCCCACTTCAGAAAAACAGAGCAAGCTCAAATAAATAACCTAATGTTGAACCTCAAGGTTCTAGAAAAAAAAGAGCAAGCTAAACCCAAAGCACATATGAGGGAGGAAATTATAATAATCAGAGCAGAAATTAATGCAACTGAGACTAAGAAAGCAATACAAAGAATCAATGAATTGAAGAGTTTGTTCTTCGAAAGATTAAATAAAATTGATAAACCCTAGGCCAATCTTATCCAAAAAAGGAAAGAAAAGACCCAAATCCATTAGGAATAAAAAGGGCAGAATCACAACAGATCCTGCAGAAATCCAGAAGATCATTAATATCTACTTGGAGAACCTGTACTCTTAATAAGATGGGAAACTCAGAAGAAATGGACATATTCCTAGATTCATATGAATTACCAAAGCTGAATCAAGAAGATACAAAAATTCTAAATATCCCAATATCAGTCAATGAAATTGGAGAAGTAATTAAAAAAAAAAACTACCAACAAAGAAATGCCCAGGTCCTGACAGATTTGCTGCTGAATTCTACAAGAACTTTAGGGAAGGTCTAATCCCACTTCTCTTCAAACTCTAATGAAATTGAAAGGGAAGCAATGTTCCCCCAAAGTCATTTCTGGAAGCAAAGATTACTTTGATACCAAAACCAGAGAAGGACCTAACCAAAAAAGAGAACTACAGGCCAATCTCTTTAATGAACGTAAATGTAAAAATCCTCAATAAGATACTGACAAACAGAATGCAGCAAATCATCAAGAAGATTATACACCACAACCAAGTAGGAGTTATCCCAGGGGTGCAGGGATGGTTCAACATACACAAATCAATAAATGTAATATATCATATTAACAGAGCCAAGGACAAAAACCACATGATTATCTCAGACACAGAAAAAGCTTTTGACAAAGCACAACACCATTTATGATTAAAAAAAAACTCTACAGAAAATTGGAATAGAAGGTCTTTATCAAAGTCAGATAAAAGGCATCTGTGACAAACCAACAACCAACATCATACTAAATGGTCAAAAACTGAAACCTTTCACTCTAAAATCAGAAACAAGACAAGGATACCCACTATCACCACTCTTGTTTAATATAGTTCTGGAAACATTAGCCAGAGCAATTAGATAAGAGAAAGAAAAAAAGAAATGGATAGGAAAGGAAGAAGTTAAATTATCATTATTTGCTACTCTACGTAAAAGACCCCCAAAACTACCAGAAGACTCCTAGTTTTAATAACCAAATTTGGCAGTGTCGCAGGATACAAAGTCAGCACTCAAAAATCAGTAGCATTCCTATACACAAATGACAAACTCATTGAGAGAGAAATTAGTGAAATTACACCTTTCACAATAGCATTAAGAAAAATGAAATACTTAGAAATCAATCTAACAAAGGAAGTGCAAGATCTATACATTGAAAGCTACTGTACTCTGAAAAAGGAGATCGAAAAGGATATCCAGAAATGGAAATATATCTCCAGTTCTTCGACAGGCAGAAGCAATATAGTGAAAGTGGCCATACTTGCAAAACTGTTACACAGATTTAATGCAATTTCAATCAAAATACCAATAGCATACCTCACAGAACTAGAGAAAACAATCCTAAAATTCATATGGGACCAGAAGAGACCTAGAATAGCAAAAACAGTTCTGGGCAACAAAGGCAAGGCAGGCCCCATCACAATCCCCAACTTGAAGTTGTACTACAAAGCTACCATGATAAAAACAGCAAGGTACTGGCAAAAAAAACCAGACCTGAGGATCAATGGAACAGAATAGAAGATGCAAAAACAACCCCAAGCACACTAAGCTACCTTATGTTTGACAGAGGAGCTAAACACCTTCACGGGAAGAATAAAAGATAGCCTCTTTAATAAGTGGTCCTGGGAGAATAGGTTTTCCACGTGCTGGAAATTGAACATAGACCCATTATCTCTCACCATGCATTAAACTAAAATTGAAATGGATCAAAGATCTAAATATTAAAGCAAACAATTTACTGGAAGATGGATAGGTAAAACTCTAAAAGACATAGGTGTAAGCAAAGACTTTATGAACAAAACCCTGCCCACACAAGAAATTTTACAAAGAATCAACAACTGGGATCACATCAAATTAAAAAGCTTCTGTACAGGAAAGGAAACCACCAACAGAGTAAAGAGACAACCCAGAGGATGGGGAAAAAAAAATTTACCAGCTACTCCTCAGACAAAGGACTACTATCTAGAATATATAAAGAACTAAAAAAAAAAAAAAATCAGACCCCCAAATTTAAAGACCCAGTTCAAAAATGGGCATCTGAAATGAATAGACATTTCTCAGATGAAGTAGTACAAATAGCAAATAAATATATGAAAAAATGCTCAATATCACTGATAATTCAATAAATGCAAATTAAAACAACACTGAGATTTCATCTCACTCCAGAAAGAATGGCTATCATCGAGAAATCTACCAATAACAAATGTTGGTGAGGCTGTGGGGAAAAAGGAAATCTTCATTGTTGATGGGAGTGTAAACTGGTACAACCACTGTGGAGGTCAGTATGGGGATTCTTCAAAAAACTGTAAATAGAGGTTCCATCTGACTCAGCTGTTTCCCTTCTGAGTATCTTCCCAGAAGAGTTAGAAACATCATTCCACAATGATATATGTATAGCCATGTTTATAGCAGCACAATTTATAATAGCTGAATCTTGGAAACAGCCCGTATGCCTATCAACAGATGAATGGATAAAGAAAATGTGATATTTATATACAATGGAGTCCTACTCTGCCATAAAGAAGGATACATTGAAATCATTTGTAGGAAAATGGATGTACCTTGAGACTATAATCTTAAGTGAAATAAATCAGACACACAAATTGAAATATCACATAGTTTCTCTGTCAGAAACCCAAATTGTAAGTGACCATAATGGAAGACAGATATTGGGAAGGAGGAAGAACATGTGGGAAGGGGAACAAGGGAGGGAAGGTGGAAGGAAAGGAAGGAAGGAAGAAGACAAAAAAAGGAGAATGGAAGGGAAAAAAATGGAAACAGCTTGGGTAAATGGAGGGGAAGAACGGTTGAAGGGAGAGGAGGGGAATGGGAAAAAGAGAATTGAGATGTTTTATGTACAGCTACAAATTCCCTATGATGAACGTGATCAATGTGTATGACAAATATATACTAATAAAAAGAATAAAGTTTTTAAAAAAGGAAATGAGAAATTAAGAGAATAAAGGAAAGAAAAAAGAGCCAGGCATGGTGGTATATGCCTGTAATCCCAAAACTTAGGAGGCTGAAGCAGGAGGATCGCTGTGAGTTGAAGGCCAGCCTGAACTACACAGCAAGACCTTGTCTCAAAAAACCAAAAGAGAGTGAAGCTCAGCCGGTCCCAGCACCCAGAAGGAAGCTCCCCCGCTGCCATCCCAGGCTCCTAGGGCCAAGAAGGTGAGCCGGTCCCAGCACCCGGAAGGAAGCTCCCCCGCCTCCATCCCAGGCTCCTATGGCAGTGAAGCTCAGCCGCTCCCAGCACCTGGAAGGAAGCTCCCTGCCTCCATCCAAGGCCCCTAGGGTAGTGAAGCTCAGCCGGTCCCAGCACCCGGAAGGAAGCTCCCCGCCTCCATCCCAGGCTCCTAGGGCAGAGAAGCTCAGCTGGTCCCGGCACCCAGAAGGAAGCTCCCCCACTG
>NW_004624734.1:25953781-25991922 GCF_000247695.1 Heterocephalus glaber | reverse complement strand
TTCCTTCAACCCCCCCCCCCCCATCAGTGAAAACAGTGAGAGAGGAGAGAGAGATGAATCCAAAGGGGAAAAATATTTTTCTCTGTAATTTGAAAGATAGGTTCTTTCTAGGATCTGCAGTTTTGGGATTCATCAAGTTTACGGCTTCCTCTGCCTGGTTTTATAGCCTGTGGGTTTGTGAGGTGGCCCCTGTTCCGGAGACCCCTGTCCCTTTACCTCAGGCTATGTCCTGTCCAAGCCAGGGCGTGTCCCCTTGCTCACGCTGATAAATGGGGAAAGCAGTCCAACCTCTGGTCTGTGCTGGAGAAAAGTAGCAGGGCAGGGGTTTTTAGGCAGCCTGCTTTACTTAATGCCAACACTTTGGACCCAGCCACTCTGATAGCTAAGCAAGCCAGGCCTGACTTCTCACCTTGGGGACTTACCTTATATCTGCAGAAACAGGTTCCCCTCCCCAGGAGCTGGCTTGAGATTCCAAATTGCTTTGTTCTTGTCTTTGCATTGTGATCCATTTCGGCACCTTCGTTGAGCTTCTAATTTTCCTGCCAGTTCCTTCCTGATTCCTGGAGATTGACTTTTTTCTCCTTGCCAAATTGTTATTTTCCAGGTGTCTGGTTTTCCTTCTGTTCAGAATACTTTGGTTTTGGAACTTGTTAATTGGTATATTGATGTTTCTTATTACATGAATAATCCATATTTTTATGCTATTAGAGAATTATGATTCAATTAAAACAAAAGATATAGCATTCCTAAAATATTTCATAATCACTGGTGAATAGGCACAGACTTGGTTGATGAAGCTTTATAAAGCTAGAATTTCTTTCATACATTTAGTTTTTTGAGAAAAGGTCTTGCTGTGTAGTTCAAGCTGGCCGTGAACTCATTCTACAGCCCCAGGCTGGCCTCCAATTTGCAGAGCTGCTCCTGCCTCAGCTTCTCTAGTGCTGGGATTATACATACGTGTACACCACCACACCTGGTTATACTGTATTTAGTTTTTTTTTTTTTTAGACAGGTCTCACCATGTATAGTTCAGGCTCGCCTTGAACTCACTGTGTAGCCTAGGCTGGCCTCGAACTCGCAGTGATCCTCCTGCCTCGGCCTCCCAAGTGCTGAGATTTCAGGTGTATGTCACCTTGCCCAGCTTATTTCATTTTTATAACCTGAAATTTTGAGTATATTTATCAAAAGTCAAAATCAAAATGCAATCTTTTAAATTTATATTCAATATTTGTTTTAGATTAGAATTTTATACTTATAACTCAGTTTTTTTAATAACTTAATTTTTAAAAGGCCATTTGGAAAAAAGATCATAGACCTAAACGTGAAAGAAACTAAAATTTGTAGAGAGAAAAATCTTTATTATGATCCTGGGTTAGATAGAAATTTCTTTCATATAACAATAAAACATAATGCATAAAAGAAAAAAATGATAAATGGGGCTTCATCAAAATTAGGACCATCTATTGTCTGAATGACACTTGAAGAAAATCAAGTGGATGTGGTGGTGTGCACCTGTAATCCCAGCCCTCTGGGTGTCTGGGGCAGGAGGATCACAAGTTGGAGCCCAGCCTGGGCAATTTAGCAACTCAGGGAAACTCTTGTCTGAAAATAACAAATTAAGTAGAGGGTTGAGGGTATACCTCAGCATGAAGGACTTGGGTTCAAATCCCAATACCAAAAAAAATTGTGGAATAGAGAAAATATTTACAAAACACATATCCAATAAGGAATTTGTATCCAGAGCATATAATGAGCTCACAAAACTTAGTAATAAGAAAACAAGCAAACAACCCTACTTTTCAAAGTGGGCAAAAGATTTAGGTACTTAGTATAAGATGTATATATGGCAAATAAAGACGTGAAAAGATGCCCAACATCATTAGTCATTGGTGGGATACACATTAAAACCATGTGAGGTACTAGCATATAGCTATTGGAATGGCCAAAACAAACAAACAAAAAAACCAAAACCAACTGATGGATAGGATGCGTTGCAAGTAGAATAGTAAATGTGACTGGTGGTAATACAAAATGGTAACTGTGATATTGTAAAATCTGTATTTAGCCTTAAGTCTCTGGTTCTTGCTGTACAATTCCTAAAGTCTTTGGAATCTTTAAAGTAGTAAGTGTCCTTTTATATGCTAATGAGTCAAACTGTGACTGTAGCCCCTAGGTAACTTGAGGATGAGGGCTGGTCTAAGGAAAAGACCCCCATGATTAGAGGGGTTGGACTTTTAGCCTGACCCTCAGCCTCCAGAGGGGAGAACAGGGCTGGAGGTTATGTTGGTCACTAGTGACCAGTGATTTAATCCACCACGCCTACCTAAGGGGGCTTCCATTCTGGCCCTAAAGGACTGGGTTTGGAGAGCTTCCAGGAAGCTGAGCATGTGGAGTTTCCTAGAGGGTGGCATGCTGGGAAGGGGCATGGAAGCTCTGCACCCCTTCTTTCATGCCTTGCCTTATGCATCTTCTGTTTATATCCTTGGTAATAAACCCGTAGATGCAACGAGGTCTGTGATCCACTGTAGCAGATCAGTTGAACCCAAGGAGACAGTCTTGGGTACTGTGACTAGTGGCTGGTCAATCAGCCGCACAGATAAAACAACCGGGGGCTTGTAAGTGGCACCTGAAGTGAGTGGCAGTCTTGGGAACAGAGACCTCAGGTATCTCCAGGTAGGCAGTGTTGGAATTGAGTTGAATCAGAGAACAGTCAACTGGCGTGTGCTGTAGGATCCTTTGCTGGTATGTGGCAAAAGGCTCCTACACATCTGGTGTCAAAAGTGTGAGTGACTGTGTTGAAGTTAGAGTGGAGCCTGGGAAAAACACTGGTATTTCCTCTGTGTCCCTGAGAATGGTAAGAGGAACTGCGCTTGTTTTTCCAATATTCTCAGAATAACCATTTGGCAGTTTCTTACAAAGTTAAACATGTAGTTATGTGGTGATTATAAAATGTGTCTATAAATTCTTTGACACTACCTTCAAAAGTCCAAGCTAAATTTTTCTGTTCTTGAGTGTCAGCTGGACTTAGTAACTTGCCTCCAACAAATGGAATGTGGCAGAAGTAGTGGTATATCACTCAGACTAGGTCACAGCAGGGTACAGCTTCTTCTCGCTGTCTTTCTTGGATCTCTGGGTCTGGGAGGAGTAGTTGTTATGTCAGGAAGGCACTCTGTCCTGTGGAATGGCTCACATGGGGAGGAACAAGGCCTCCTATCAGCAGCCAGCCCCTCTCAGGGAGCCATCTGGGAAGTGGGTCCTCTGTCCCCAGCTAGTGCTGTCCACCTTCTCAACTGGAATCTCAGCACAGACCCTGAGACAGAACTACCAGGCTCTGTCATCCCACGTTTCTGGCCCACAGAAGCTGTGTGGGATTACAAATGTGTTTTGTTATTTCAAGCTTCTAGGTTTGGGGGCTATTTAGTGTGCAGCAGTAGACAAATAACATAACTTGCTAAACAACCTAGTAGCCCCTTCTTAGAAAAATTAAAATGTTCACATAAAACCTTGTAAGAATTCACGTTCTTTGGCCCAGGATTTATCTCAGTGGTACTGCACCTGCCTTGAAAGTGCAAGGTCCTGAGTTTGATCCTTGATAGTGCAAAAAAAAGAATTTATGTTCTCAGTATTCTAGTAGAGTTATAACAGAAGAGAATGCAGGGATGCAAAAAAAATTAATGCGAGCCTGCAAAAAAAAAAATTTGTGTTAATACAAAAACCTGTGTGTGAAGGTTTATAGCAACTTTTTCGTAATCTCTCCAACCTGGAAATGATGCAAATGTCCTTCAGCTGGTGAACAGATATATTGTGGCACATCCATACCATGAGTTCTTACTGACCAAAAAAAGGACAAAATACTGATACATGCAACAACAAGAATAAATCTCAAGTGCATTGTGGTCAGTGAAATAAGCCGGTCTTTTTGTTTTGTTTTGTTTTGTTTTGTTTTGTTTTGTTTTGTTTTTGGTACCAGGGATTGAACTCAGGTCCTTGTGCTTGCGAGGTAGGCGGCAGAACCAGTGAGCTAAATCCCCAGCCCATAAGCCAGTCTTAAAAAGACAGAAGACCCTATCTCAAAATAAAAAGGGGGTGGTGAAGATGTAGCTTAGTGTGAAGGCCTTGGGTTCAATCTTCAGTACTAAGAAAAGAAAAGGAAAGAAACAAAGAAGAAAAAGAAAAGATATATGCTGTATGATTCTTTTTTTTTTTTTACTTTCTGGAAAAGGGCAAAAAAATAAGGAAAAGAGATGAATGTTTTCCTGGGGCCTAGCAGTGATTGTAGGGGTTAAGTACAAAGGGACTTGAGGCAGATTTAGGATGTCAGAACACATTGGGGTGCACATGTCGATTGTAGTGGTCAGTACCTAATTGTCCATGTTTTTCCAAACTCAGAATTGTACACCAAAAAGGGGAAATTTCATTGTACTTGTATCTTGTTCTTTTTTGTTTTGTTTTTTTGAGACACCGTCTCACTATCTAGTTCTGGCTGGCCTTAAACTCACTGTGCAGTTCAGGCTGGCCTTGAACTCACTGATCGCCTTGCCTCAGCTTCCCTAGTCCTGGGATGACAGGTGTGTACCACCAGGTCTGGCCTATATTATATCTTAATGAGTAAATCTGGCCAAAAACTTTCATTTGAGAAAATGATTCGTACCTTTTGTGTTAACAAGGTGACAGGTTTGAATGCACAGTACTTCAGCAGGTGCTCCAGAATGGTGAACTATGAACTCTTCAGTGTGATAGCACAGGAAAACCTCAGAGTCAGATTACTGAATTGGAAATTCTTTTTCGGTTTTTAGGTCTTATGAACTAACACGAAAGGACCGGCTGTACAAAAATATCGTTCGAATGCAACATACACATGGATTCAAGGCTTTTCACATCCTCCCTCAGACCTTCCTCCTGCCAGCTGAGTACGCGGAATTCTGTAGTAAGTGCTCGATGCAGAGTGCCCACCCCAGCACCCGAGCTCAGCCACATTTCCTGGGCAGAGTCGCTGCAGAGGCTGCTGAACACTGTCAACCAATTCAGGCTTTTCAAATCCTCGAGAACTTGTGGTTCAGGAGTAAAACAGTTGCAGAGCTAGCTTTCAAACTCTGATTGGGCACCTGTATAATTCATTCTTGGTAAGATGGCAGTATCATTTATTTAAGGACACATCAGTGTCATACAGGTGAGGCTTCTCCAATTGGCTCTTCTTCCATAAGAGTTAATGCCTACATAAGGACACTTCACACTTCTGCATGTGAGCTACATATGCTTCCTTTTCAGCATTCCTTTTCCCTTTGTCATTTAAGAAACATTCTTGCCATCTTGATTTCTGGACTTGGCATGGTTTATGTTCTTTGAGGTAGAAGTATCATATTTCTTTAAATCTTTTTGACATTAGGGTTTGGAGGTACCAGCTAGGGACAATCTCTCTCCTTTGAATTCAGACCAATAAAAAATATACATGGGAGTCAAAGAGGGACCTAAATGTCAGCTGTATTGCTGGTAAAGTGACGTAGGAAAGTGTGGCCTGAATTTAGATCTAAAATGAGCTTTTTATTTCTTTTGCCTCGTCATAAACTCACCTGCCCAGGCTCTTGCTGAGGAGCCAAGCTATTTCAGACTCTCCTCCTTGGTGCCACAGCTGATTCTAAGCTTGGTGGACAGAGAGGCCCAAGTACAGAGAGGGTACACATACTCAGAACATTAGCCAGAGCAATCAGGCAAGAGAAGGAAAGAAAAGGGATATGTATAGGAAAGGAAGAAGTCAGTTATCCTTATTTGTAGATGATGATCGTCTACATAGAAGGCCCAAAACATTCCACTCAAAAGACTCCTAGAATAACCAAATTCAGTAGCATAGCAGGATAAAAATAAACATACAAAAATCAGTAGCGTTCCTGTACACCAATAACAAGCTCATTGAGAAAGAAATTAGGAAAACAATACCACTCATAGTAGTATCTAGAAAAATGAAATACTTAGGAACCTAACCAAGGAAGTGAAAGACCTATACAATGAAAACTAAGTACTCTGAAAAAAGTGATCAAAGAGGACATCAGAAAATGGAAAGATGTGCCCTGATCTTGGATAGACAGAACCAATATTGTCAAAATGTCTACACTTTTGTTAAAGGCTTATATCTAGATTTCCCCCTAAAGCCTCATGTGCTCATAGGTGGGGCTTTTCAGAGCTGGCTAGATCTACAGTGTGTGATACTGGGATTAAAGGTGTGTGGTACTAATTAGTCCACTGATTGGAATTAGAATAATTCTGGGTGTGGCTGAATGGATTTAATAAAGACAGAAGGCCCACCCGCCCTGTGGGTGGCACCACCCAAAGGCTTGTAGCCTAGATGGGATACAAGGGAAAGGCAGGCACTCTTACTTTATTACCTCTTGCCTGCTTTGCCAAGGACTGTTTCTCTTCTGTGAAGCCCCTCTGCCATGCCACCTTGCCTTGGAGACAGCTGGCTGTGGACTGAAACCTCTACAAACTGTGAGCTGAAATAAACCGTTTCTTGCTAAACTTTGGGTGTTGGATATTCTGTGTCAGCAATGAGAAAAGTAACTAAGATACTTCCAAAACTGATACATAGATTTAATGCAGTCCAATCAAAATACCAATAGCATTCCACACAAAACTAGAGAAGACAGTTCTAAAATTCATATGGAATCAGAAGAGACACAGAATAGCAAAAGCAATCCTGGGCAACAACAGCAAAGCAGAAAGCATCACAATCCTAGACTTCAAGTTATATTACAAAGCTGCAGTGTTAAAAAAAAAAGCACACCCAAAAAACAGCATGGTATTGGCACAAAAACAGACATGTGAATCAATGGAATAGAATAGAGGATGCAGAAATAACACCAGCCACATTTAGCTATTTGATCTTTGACAAAGGGGCCAAAAATGTACTCTGAAAGATAGCATCTTTAACAAATGGTTCTGGGAAAACTGGCTATTCACATGCAGAAGATTAAATCTAGACCCATATCTTGCATCATGTAGTAAACTAAAAAATGCATCAAAGATGTAAATGTTAAAGCAGAAACAGTCTGTTGGAAGGTAAAATAGGTAAAACTCTTGAAGACATAGACATAGGCAAGGACTTTCTGAATAGTACCCCAGTGGCATAAAAAATAACCAACAGAATGAAGAGACAGCCTACAAGCTGGGAAGAAATTTTTGCCAGCTATTCCTTGGACAGAGGATTAATATCTAGAATATATAAATAACTCAAAAAAATTAGACCCCTTCAAGAATAAGAAGAAAAATTGGCAGCTGAAATGAACAGAGACTTCTCATAAGAAGCATAAATGGCCAATAAATACATAAAAAAAATATTTAACATCTCTGCCCATTAGAGAAATGCGAATTAAAACACTGAGATTCTATCTTACTCCAGAAAGAATGGCTATCATTAAGAAATGAAATAATAACAAAGGCTGGGAAGGCTGCAAGGAGAAAGGAACCCTTTCTACATTGTTGGTAGAAATGTAAACTACTCCAACCACTATGGAAATCAGTATGAAGATTTCTCAAATAAGTAAAATTAGAAATTCCGTTTAACTCAGCTATTCCCCTTCTTAGTATCTTCCTGAAAGAGTTAAAGACATCCTGTTACAGTGACACATGCATACCCATGTTTATAGCAGCACAGCTCTTAATAGCTAAATCTTAGAAGCAGCCTATATGCCCATCAAAAGATGAATGGATAAAGAAAATATGGTATATATACACAATGGAGTACTACTCTGCCACAAAGAAGAATAAACTTGAGTCATTTGTAGGAAAATGGATGTACCCTGAGACCATAATGTTTGGTGAGATAAATCCGATAGAGAAGCTTGAATATTGTGTGGTTTCTCCTATGTGAGAAACCCAAAGCATAAATAATTAAAGAGCAAAATAAATGATACATAATAGGAAATAGGGAGATCTTTTGCCAAAAAGGAATGAAACAAGAGATGGAGAGAGTGGAAAGGGAGGGGGAAAGGGGGATGAGAAAAAGAATTGAGATGTGTTATATATATGTACCCACCCCCTGAGGAATGCAATCATTATGTACTGCAAACATGAGCCAAGAAAAAAATTTTGGAGAGAGGAAGAGAGAGTTCTCCCTAAATTCCTGGCTTTTGGTTTTTCACCCTGTTGAGCTCACCCTGTCACTCAGTGAGCATTCATTCTTTGGGAGAAGACACCAGCAGCTCATTGGGAACTTCCCTCCCGTTAGTGGCTCCACCTGGGGCCATTGGTTGGCAGTTTATTATTGGCCCACAGAAGGCTCTGAAATGAGTCATATAAAGCACTAATTAAATCAACTTCTCAGCTACAGTGTACTCAAGCCTAACAATTCATAGTTCATAATTGTTTTGTTGTTGGGCATGGTGGTGCCCACCTACAACCCCAGCGACTCACGAGGCTGGAGTGGGAAGGTGGCTTGAGTCCAGGTGTTCAAGAAAGCCTGGGCAACGTAGCAAGACCATGTCTCTTTAAAAAAAAGTTTTTTAACAAAATTATGTAATTAGGCAAAATTACTCAAACTTTTCTTGAAAGCTTATTTGGAGGTTCTAGCAGAGGAGCGCAGCTACCCACATACCCTTGACTGAGGAAACAGTTCTCCTCTATCGGGGTGGTCGTCCTCTTCGACCAAGAGCACAGCTTCAGGAAGGACCCATGTGGAGTGGTGAGGGAGGAAGGGGACATCCGCCTGGCCAACCAGGTCAGCCAAATCAGCCCTGGTGATCAGTGGGGTGACAGATGTTGCAGCCAGATCGCCCTCACATCCTGCTCAAACCTTTCTGTGCCTTACTATCCTCATCTGTAAAATGAGACCACTACTGATCCTTTATAGTGTTGTTCAAATGTGTATTTTAATACATGGAATGCACTTGAAATGGTGCCTGACAAGTGCTTATTAATTACTTAATAATATTTCCTATTTCAAGTTGTGTTTTACTATATTGTTGTATAATAAAGGTTAAAAATTGTGAAATAAGTAAAAATGACAGCATAAAAATGCTCCAGCTAACATGTCAGCAACATAAAATTGTTCCAGATATGAACTCCTGTTGTTGAATTCCTAAGGAGAAATTAAAGTCCAGAATAATGTTCCATTAAAGTCTAAAGGAATCTAAGTTGGAAGTCCTCCTTCCCCTTCCCTGCTATTTTTCATTCCGCTGTGGAGGTGGAGGGTGAGGTGAGGTATGGTGGGAATGGGTTGCTCATTCAGGTGACTGGCTAGAGTTAGAGTTCCGCTATCAGCTCATGCCTGACCTGGGTCTCAATGGAATCGCTTCTTCAACCTGTTAATCAAACTCTTAGGAGTTCTACTTTTCAAAAAAAAATAAATGAACTAAAAAAAATAAATAGAACATATAGCATTATTATCCCATAACCCAAAGCCAGCACATTTAGGCCTCACAAGTACAGGCAAGTGAAGTTCCTTGATCCCCAATTCAGACCACTCACTGCTGTTGCCACCCAGAGACCACAGTGGGGACTTCCTGTGTCTGTGGAAAGGGTGGACAGGGAAGATGTGGTCAAGGGGAATCCTCTTGGATTCAGTCTTGCCAGGTTACATTCATTCTGGGCCACTCGTCCAGGGTCTAGGAGAAATCCAACATCATTGGTTGTGTTGATAAGTTTACATATTAGAGCAGAAAGCCACCTTCTCTTTCAAGGGGACATTCCTTTTCCTTTTAAAATCTGAAAAACTCCCCTCTTTTTCTTTGGTGTCCATCTAGGCTTGAAAGACTCTTTAGCTCTGGAGCCTGCAGCACTTAAGTGAGTGTGGGAAATAGATATTTGAGAAGGAAAGGAATATAGATTGTGTCAGGTAAAAGAGCCAAAAACTAAGACCCGACCAGTACCACAACAAGCTTTTATTAAGGAGAAGGGACAATCTGCCGGGCTGCCTCTGAACAAAGAGTGCAGCAATGTGGCAGGAACTGGAGCACCTTTATAGAGGTTCGGTGGGGATTGGGAGGTATGACAGTGAGGGATTTGAGGGTCTACAAGGTATGTCACCAAGGGATTGGAGGAACTTGTGACATCACTAGTTGCCAGGAAGGGAGTGAGTATCAAGTTACTCTTTTGGTGGGAAGAGGGGCATGTTGGGAAGAAGAAGGTTGTCTTTTGGCAGGAGAAGCCATTTTGAGGGCTAGGTTTAGGCGGGAAACACTACATCGTAGGAAGAAGAAAACCAGTTTGGGTGGAAAGAAAACCATCTTGGGATTGGGTTTTAGGCAGGAACGCAGTGGATTGTGGAAAGAAGAAGGGGAGCTTGTGCCGGGAAGTGGAACATT
The DNA here is from genome assembly GCF_000247695.1 of Heterocephalus glaber. Next base: position 25,981,627 of record NW_004624734.1, on the reverse strand, counting down.
ATGGGAAGGAGAAGGTGGCCATTATATGTAATGGCTATTTTAAGGCGAAAGAAATCTGTCATTCCAGGCTTTTGTTTTATGGTTGCTGAGTAAAGGTCTCTTCTTCTGGAGCTGCTTCAAGCTGACAGTGGGGTGAAGGTTGGGGCTAGACCTGGATCTGATGGCAAGTGGAAGTGTTGTCTCATTGTTGCAGTGGTTGGTATCCTGCCATAATGAGCTCCATGACCATCTGGTTGGTAAATGCCCTCGTGCCTTCCTGTAAGAAAGTTTGAAAACAGTGAAACAGACAGGGACCTAAGGCCAATAGGGTGAGCAAAACCATGAGGGGAGTTAAGAGGGTGCTTAACCATGTTTTCCAATTACTCAGGAAGCTCCACCAGTTGTCACTTCCAGAATAGTGGTCCCAGCATTCCCTTAGTCTAGTTTTCATTTGTTGGGTGATCTGTCTGATCACTCCTGACTTGTTGGCATAGAAGCAACATTCTTCCTTTAGGAACATACAGGTCCCTCCTTCATGGGCAGTGAGGAGGTCTAGGGCCCTTCTGTTTTGTAGGGCGACTTCCACCAGAGAATCTATCTGGCTTTGGAGGGCATCAAGAGCCTGCTGAGTTGCGTCAAGCTCTGTGTGTATCTGGCTCCCTAGGTCTGAGATTTGTGTTTGACTGGGACCAAGGGCTGTTGCACCCAGTGCAATGCTGCCAGCTATAGCAATGGTTGGCATGATGGACAAGATGATGGGGTCCCATTTTTGATGGGAGGACAGGTATGTTGTTGGACCATCAGGTCTGGAGTAGTTTCTTAATGTCAGGGATCAGATATATCAGGCCACAGAGTAGACTCCATCTAACACAGGGTAGACTCCGTCAAAACAGATGAAGAATGCTCCATTTGGTGCCTGCAAGAGCCTTTCAGCCTGTTGGGTGTTAGAGCAGTTGGCTGAGGTGTTGGGTTTAGTTCCGTTACCTTTGAGACAGATCTCAGTTCCAGCAACCTCTGTTTTATAGTGAAGTAGAGCAGGGGTGCTGTGAGAGGCAGTTGAAAACACTGTTTGATTAAGGGTTAAGCCCAGCGCCCGAAAGGAAAGTCTGGTTAGGGGCACACACAACCAGCAATCGTTAACCACTGTATAATTTACTGCCCTGAGGACTTTGTAGGTGGCATTAACTAGGTCTATCAGGGGTATGGTGGCCTTTTGTGGGCTAGGTGTTGTGTGTGAAAAAGGAGTAGAATGGTTGACGGGTGTGTGGCAGGTTGTCTGAATTTGTGGCTGTGGTGGAACAGGTAGGAGCCCTGAGGGTTGGGATTTTGGTCGTGGGACCTTGATGATCGGGGAGGGGCCCATACCTTTAAGATCTTAATGATCATTCTGGAGTCTTTTTTCCTGCCATCGACTGTTAGGCTCATTCTGCGACCCCTTGCCCATTCCACATTTTGTGGGTCTGAGATGGAATATCGTATTGGGTTGCAGGTTCCGTTCTCATGATTTGGTTTTGATAGGAGCTGGGTTATGGTTGTATTAGGGTGGCCCCCATAGTCCATCGGACAATCCCAATAGTGACAACATCAGTCAAGGATGTCTCTGCAGTGGCTCATTTGCTCCTGACCTCCTGGTGGTTGACACCACTCAAGGCAAACATATTTGTTATTGGTGCGGGATTCCCATTCCCAGCCCAGGCCTCTGCACCCCATGTAATAGGAGTCAAAGTGGGGACTGTTTGGGTGGGGCAACCATCAACCTGTATCTGAACAGGCTTAATGATGCCATCCCATGTGGTGATATTAAGAATCACAGGTGGCTCAGTCCCAAAGAGCTGAGACTGGAATTCAAGGTGTCCTGAACGGGTGTTCCCCAGAAGAGGTTGTATTAGGCCAAGCAGCAAGACAAAACACAATGGTTTTGTGTAGATTTGGGGACCGATCCGATGTGGCATGTTGGAGTGAACCTTAGTTAAAGACAGATAAGCACAGATAGGAGTGTGATGATGCTACAATAGCCTAACATCAGAGTCCCCTTATGGTGGGAAGCCCAACCTGAAGGAGCCACAGCAGCAAGTCCTATCCCTAGGAGAGAACCAAGAAGGACCAAAAGAGCCAGGCACAAGAGATCTGTGAGAGTGCCTGTATGCAGAGCATTGCAGTATCTCATGAGCAGGGGTGTGAGATGAGGAAAACTAGTCCAAGGAAATATCTCGAAAGTGAGGGGTAAGGGCTGCCCACCAGCACACTAGGAGGAAAATGTAGAGAGAGATCTCCTCTGGATTGAATTCAGTCAAGGAGCCTTGGTAATAGCTGTCAGTTACTCACAAATGGTTTCGCCCACCACCTCTCAAGCCTCAGCGTCCTCCTGTGTGACGAGCCAGATGTGGTCAGCTTGAAGGGTTTGTATGAAGCCGTTGAAGTGTGAGGTGAGACCATTTAGGGGCATCATTCAGGAGGTGACTCTTCGGGAATCTGGGACAGTTTGAGTCTAAGAGAGCCTGTCAAAAGAGAGAAGTATCTGGGAGTTTTGGGTTGCTGTTCAGACTGGTCTACCTGGAGAGCCGGATGGGCTCTTTTTATTCTGGAGGGATAAAACCAGGGAACCTTTTCTTGAAGTTTTACCACTGTGGGAGTGGTTAAGGAGACAGTGAAAGGTCCTTCCCAGCATAGCTGGAGGGGTTTGGGGGAAAGAGTCCTGAGATATACCCGGTTGCCTAGGGAAAGAGGAGGATGTAGATTGCCTGATGAGTCTGGAGAAAGAAGTTTGATCCACTAGAGTCTGAAGAAGATGATAAGCATAGTTGACCATTGGAATGTAATTAACAAGAGGTGGTGAAGGATCAGATAAGTTGAAGAATAGGAGGGGTTGCCCATACATTAACTCAAAGGGGGTTAAATTTAATGGTTTTCGAGGAGTTGAGCAAAGCCACATGAGAGCCAAAGGGAGGAGGGAGTCCCAGCTTTGTTTTAATTCAATGGAAAGTTTGGTTAACTGAGTCTTAATAAGCCCATTGGCCTTGCCTGATGACTGGGCCCAATAGGGGATGTGGAGTTTGCATTGTATGTTGAGTACCTCTGTTACCTGTTGGGTGATCTGGGAGACAAAGGCAGGTCCATTATCAGATTGGATGGAGCATGGGGAGTCCAAATCGAGAAATGATCTCTGTTAGGAGTACATGGACTACAGTGGCTGCTCCCTCTGATGTATGTGGAAATGCCTCTATCCACCCCGTGAAGGTGTCTACTAGGGTCAGAGGATATTTGACCCTTTTGATGGGGGGCATATGGGTAAAATCAACCTCCCAATCTTCCCCTGGTAGCTGTCCCCAGGACTGATGAGTTCCCGTACGTGTCTGGAGACTTCCTTGGGAGCTGGTGGTGGAGCAGATGGAATAGGCCTGAGTTATAGTGTGTGTGTGTGTGTGTGTGTGTGTGTGTGTGTGTGTTTGTGTGTGTGTGCGTGCGCACATTGTCAGAGATGAATGATATAGAAAAGGCTTAAGAAGGTGAAGGAGGGCTTGGGTTCCTATGTAAAGTGAGGTGTGGAGATTGGTGAGAAGAGGTATTACCTGGTCATCTGGTATGATATGACATCCTCTATAGAGGAGCCAGTTATCTCTTAGTATAGCACCCTTTTCTATGTAAGGGGCCTTTTCCTGGGCTCCAGAGGTGGAATAATTAACGTTTGGTTTTGAGGAATGGAGGACCATACCATCTCTTAGGCAGTCTGATCAGCCTTGTTATTCCCCTGGGCTATGGGAGAAGATGAGGATTGATGTCCTTTGCAATGAATGACACCTATTTGTGTTGGAAGAGTTGCTGCTTGGAGGAGAGCATGAATCAAGCGCCCTTTGACAATGGGGGTTCCCTTTGTGGTCATAAAGCCTCTCTCCTTCCAGGAAGAGTTGTGAGATTGTAGGATATGGTAGGTATATTTGGAGTCAGTGTAGATGTTGCCTTGTCTGTTCTGAGCCAGAGTGAGAGCTCAGGTGAGAGCAATCAGTTCAGCCTGTTGGGAGGCGGTGTTTAGTGGGAGTGCATTAGCCTCAGTGATCTATGTGAGAGAGACTATGGCATATCCTGCCCCCTTTTGGCTTGGTTCTTGAGTGGGGATTGAGCTGCCATCAATATATCATGTGAACTCTGGATTGGGGATGACCTCTGAGGAGACATTGGGAAGGGAAGGAAGTTGATTTTCAATTGCTTCTGTGCAAGAGTGGGAGAACACCTGAGCACCCTCGGGGAGAAGTGATGCTGGATTAAGAGGGGGCAGAATAAGGCTGGGGATTTAGCTCAGTGGTTTCACCACCTGCTGCCAAAGTGCAAAGACCCGAGTTCAATCCCAGGTACCAAAAAAAAAAAAAGAAGAAGAAGGGGACAGGATTGAAGGGAAAAGGTTGGGTTTTCTATAAAAGTACAATGGAAAAGTTGTAGCCGGGAGGGTGACAGATGCAGGAGGCAACGGTGAGTAAGTCTAGTAAGCGATAAGGTGACTTCACTATTGTTGGTTGGCCAGAACTTAATTTAGAGCTTTCTTGGGCTAGGAGAGAAGCAGCTGCCAAGGCACGTAAGCATGTGGGCCAGCCTCTGATGGTGTGGTCAAGTTGTTTGGATAAGTAGGCGACAGGGCCAAAATGTGACTCAGTGTTTTGTCCCAAGACCCCCAGTGCCGGCCTGCTCACTCAGTGACATAGAGGGTGAATGGTTTTTGAAGGTCTGGAAGAGCTAATGCTGGGTCAGAGAGGATAGCAGTCTGAAGTTTATGAAATGGTCCTCTGATGGAAATGCTGTCTACAGGTTCAAATGGGTCTCCCTTGGAAGCATCATAAAGGGGTTTGGCAAGCAGACTGAAATTGCCTATCCATAGGCAAAGAAAGCCCATGAGTCCCTGAAAAGACAGAATCTCAACTTTGGAGGAAGGAACCGGGAGGTCTCAAATAAGCTGTTTGCGGTCTAATGTGATCTCTCACTGCTGGTATGAGATCTTCACCCCAAGGTATTGGACTATGGATTGAGAGACTTGGGCCTTGTTTTTTGAGACTCAGTACCTTTGTTGGCACAAGAAGTTGAAGAGTGAAGCTCTGTGTTGTTGGGAGAGCTCAAGGGAGGGACTGCATCAGAGTAAGTCATCCACATAGTGGAGCAGTTTAGAGGGTGATAAATCTAATGTCAAAAGGTCAGCAGCTAAGGCCTGTCTGAAAAGGTGTGGGCTCTCCCAAAACCCCTGTAGGAGGACTGTCCAGGTGAGTTGTCGAGAATGACCAGAATCAGGGTCTGTCCAGGTAAAGGTGAAAAGGTCTTGGGATGTTGGGTGTAAGGGAATTGTAAAGAAGGCATCCTTAAGGTCCAGGACAGTGAAGTAATGAGAGGAAGATGGAATGTGGGACAAGAGAGTGTAGGGGTTAGGAACTACAGGGTGTATGGGGAGAACAGGAGCATTGATGGCCCTCAGGTCTTGGACCAATTGGTAGGAGCCATTGGGCTTTAAGACGGGCAAAATGGGAGTACTGTATGGGTGGGCCATAGGAGTCCTTTGCTTAGGAGGTCTGTGACAAGGGGTTTGAACCCTTATAGATGTTTTAGCACTATGGGATATTGTGAGACGTTGGGGAAGTGAGTGGCATCTTTGCAGGAGATTAGGAGAGTGGTGACTGGCAATGTAGGGGGTAGAGGTATCCCATACCGAGGGATTGACATAAGTAGAAGACGATATATCAGAGGAGCCGGAGGATAGATCTGTCAAGGGGGCAGCCTGGAGCAGCAGAATGTTGTGGGGTTTAAATTTGTGGGATGGAGAATGAGGGAGGATCTAAATTTGGAAAGGATATCCCTGCCCAGGATGGGGGTGGGGCAGCTAGGGATAACTAAAAAACTGTGAGAATCTGCTGGCTAACAGGGAACAGGCTAGAGGTGGGGTAATTAGTGGGATTTGAAGGCATCCCTTGAACCCCCATGATAGTTACTGTGGAGGGAGGAGTAGGGCCTGAGTATTGTGGTAAGGCCAAGTATGTAGCCCCTGTGTCAAGCGAAAACAAAACAAAATAGGCTTACCTGAGATGCTGACAGTTACCCTGGGCTTGCTGGAAGTGATGGCTGTGGGGGCTGCGGGCAACCCTGGGCACCGTCAATCCTCCATCACCAGGCTGATGAGCTCTGACAGGGATGTCTCTGTACCTGCTGCCTGGGTTTGAGGAGGGGATGGCCTCTTACCTTTTCGGCGAAGGGGACAGTCAACCCTCCAGTGGCCCATCTGTTTGCAGTCAGGACAGGGGCCAGGCGGTGGTTTGGGATTGGGGCAGTCTTTGGCCCAGTGCCCAGTTTGATCACACTTAAAGCAAGCCCCAGGGGGCCCTTCATGGGTGAACATCCTCTTGTAGGATAGAGGTTTGCCCTGTAGGGCTGCTGCCAGCATCTGTAATTGCCCATTTTCTGTTGTTTTGCCTGTTCCTCATGGTTATTGAACACCTTAAGGTGACATTGAGGAGTTTGGTTTGTGTGGCCTGGGGGCCCTCCTCAACCTTTTAAAGTTTTTTTCTAATGTCGGGGGCAGACTGTGAAATGAAATGAGTGTTAATAACAATCATGCTCGCCTGAGATGTAAAATCAATCTTGGTATACTTCTGAAGAGCATCAGCCAATCAGGAAAGAAACTGCACTGGGTTTTCTTGGGATCCCTGAGTTATCTCTCTAATCTTGTCAAAACTGACTGTCTTTTGGGAAATCCTCTTTAAGTCTTCTATGAGACAGTCATATAATCTTGAAGTTCCCTGCCTGGGTCATTGTCCTGGTGAGTCCAGTTAGGTTGGGTGTCTGGTACTGCCTGCGTGCCTACTAGCTTAGTTGGGTCTGTGGCATGGAAATCATCTGCTGCTGCCTGGGCTGCCCTCCAGACCCTCTGACACTCCTCTGGGGAGAGAGTGGTGGAGAGATTCGTGTAGATATCTCCCCAGGTCATATCATAGGACTGAGTAAGGTAGTTGAATTCTTTAATATAGACATCGGGATCAGAGAAGAAAGAGCCTAAGCGTTTTTCAATCTGAGAAAGATTAGAGAAAGAGAAGGGCACATGTACTCTAACAATGCCTTCAGTCCTGGCGACCTCTCAGAGAAGCATCTGTGTAGCTGGAGTTGATGTTGGAAGGGTAGGGTAGCGAGAATGGGTGTGGGGTGGGGAGTGTGGGGGTGAAGGTGAGTGCCGAGGAGGGGGTTGTGGTGGACATGAAGGGGAGGCAGAGCGTGATGAGGTACTAGAAGGGGCTGAGGATGATGATGCCAGATTGTAGGGAGGAGGAAGGGTTAAAGGAGAGTGATTGGCGGGATCAAACGTGTCAGAGTCGGGAGGGGTAGATGGCGGGGTTTGGGCTAGAAATATCTGAGAGGGTGAACAGGTTTGACACAGAGAGGGCCGAGTGTGTAGGTAGAAGAAGGCTTGTATGTAGGGGATTTTTGACCATTTGCCATTGCATTGACAAAAATTGTGTAAGTCATGCAGCATATTAAAATCAAAAGTACCATTTTTGGGCCATTGTGACCCATTGTTCAATTTGTATTGTGGCCAGACCTGATTACAATAGAAAATGAATCTTCTGGTTTGAAGTTCAGTCCCAACAATCCGAGGGGCTGGAGTTGTGACAGAAGGCAGCCAAGAGGCATTGAGTCGGGGGTGGGGGTTGGATTGTTGGGCTCCCGTATTAGGGCTGGTGAGAAGGAGGTAGCTCTCCGAGGAGAAGGGCAAAAGGGAGGAGTGTCCTCGTCCCTTTTGACAATCTCTGAAGTCTCCGGAGGGAGAGAGCAAGAGGAGCTGGGCCGATGGGGCATCCCCCTGGGATGCAGTCCTGGGCCAGTGGTCAAGGGGTCTCTCTGACCTAGTGCTAGGATTTCAGAGAGAGAGAGAGAGAGAGAGAGAGAGACAGACAGACACAGACAGAGGACCTGAGAGAGGGAGGCTGAGCTGCCTACTCACCAAGAGATTGGTGACCCATGTAAATGTATGACATTGGCAATGGCAAAGGCAGAGAGCCCCAAGAAGGTCCTGGCTTGGCAGATGTGGTCCAGAGGAGATGGCTGGAAGACAAATCAACCCCGACCCACAGGGGATTGTCACTTGATCGACCACCTACCTCTCGGGTTTCAGCATGAGATATGTCATTTAAAAGAGCCAAAAACCAAGACCAGACCAGTACCACAACAAGCCTTCTTTAAGGAGAAGGAACAATCTGCCAGGCTGCCTCGGAACAAAGAGTGCATCAACGTGCCAGCGGCTGGAGCAACTATAGAGGTTGGATGGGGATTGGGAGGTATGACAGTGAGGGATTTCAGGATCTACAAGGCATGTCACTAAGGGATTAGAGGAATTTGTGACATCACTAGTTGCCAGGAAGGGAGTGAGTATCACATTACTCTTTTGGTGGGAAGTGGGGCATGTTGGGAAGAAGAAGGTTGTCTTGGCGGGAGAAACCATTTTGAGGGCTAGGTTTCAGTGGGAAGCACTGCATCATGGGAAGAAGAAAACTAGTTTGGGCAGGAAGAAAGCCATCTTGGGATTGGGTTTTAGGCAGGAACGCAGTAGATTGTGGGAAGAAGGGGAGCTTGTGGCGGGAAGTGGGACATTATGGGAAGGAGAAGGTGGCCATTATATGTAGTGGCTATTTTAAGGAGAAAGAAATCTTATCAAATTGGCTTTAGAAAAAGAACTGAAATGAATTGAAAGAAGTAGAGTAAAGAAAAATGGTCATTGCTTTGAAAGCTGCTGCAGTGATATGGATTAGAAATGTGAATGGATGGAGCAGTGCTGTGGGATTCGTCAGGCATGAGGATAAACAGGACTTCTTAGCTAGATGGGAGGACTAGGGCAAGGGTAAAAGAGGCCTCCAGACATTTGAGTCTGAAAAGCTAGGGGGATCAGTAAATATTTTGTTTGTTTTTGTTTTTTGTTTTGAGACAGGTTCTCATTATGTTGCCCAGGCTGACCTCAAATTTCTAAACTCAAATACCTCAGCCTCTCAAGTAGCTGAGACTACAGGCACATGCCACCACACTCTGCCAGCATCATGAAGCCTTTAATTATGAACATAACAAGGAACAAAAGGAGTAGAAGCCTTTATGGGGTGAGAGGAGTGTTAAATTTGGACACGGTACAGAGGTGCCTCCAGGGCAAGCACGTAATGATATTATTGCAGGTAGTTGTAAAGCAGCTTTGAGTTTGGCCAGAGATATGTATTCTGGAGGTTGCTGATGGAAGTGCTTGCTAAGGGAGTGAAAAGAAAGAGCAGAAGCCCCACAGAAAACGGGTGGGAGAGAGATGAGGAACAATGGAAGAGGTCTCGGGAGGCAGGAGCTTGAGAATGAGAGGTGGACATGTCTTCCCAAAAGGAAGGAAGGAAGAATGCTAAGTGCTGACCCAGATAGAATTTTAGATGGAGAGGAACACAGGTTAGGTTTATGTTTTGAGTTCCCAGCCTTCTGGGTGAGGAAGGTAATGAGGACCTGTGCTGAGAGTGAGAAGCCTAGGTATGGATTTCAGTGACTGAAAGGGGCAGAAAGGGATTGGACTTGGAACAGCCCCTGAAGGGCCTTTGAAAGAGAATGGATGAGGATCAGGCATGAGGATGTCTCAAGACACTAGGGACACCTGCCAAAGTGTTCTCATGAGCTGTAAGTATAAACACTGACAATATTTAGTGGAATTGAAGATCTGTGAACCCAAATAAGGATCTGTTGTCCACTCTAGTCACTTCCCCTAAGTGGGCAGCTTTCTAAGCAGAAAGAAGGAAGCAACAAAGAAGAGGTGAGTGGCAGTGATGGCTCCAGGAGCCTAGAAGGTCCTGTGCTGTGTGTTCCAACTCCCATACTCTAGTTACTGGGAATGGTTTGGGAAGCATCCAGGCCTTTGTATGTCTGGAGACAGTGGTTTGTTGCTGGGCTAGATCTTGATGTAGGTGGATTTAAGGTTTTTTCTTAAGACAAAAAGCTTCGGCTCATGAGAGCACTTTGGCTGGTGTCCCTAGTGTCTCTGAGCAATCCTCATGCCCTATCCTCTATACTGGTGGGAGGGGCACCTATATAGAAGGTAAACTTTCCCCAGAATTGTGTCCCATGGCCATCTCTAGTTACAAGAAAGGCTGAGAAATGATTCTAAGATATGAATGAAATTTTGATGTAAGTTGGTTGCAGATGCCTGGAAATTCCTACAATCATAATTTTAGAATTATAAGAGATCTTAGCAAATCCAACGAAGCCCTTCATTTTAATGATTAGACTAGGTTAAGCAAATTGCCCGTGGTGTCATATACTTGAAAAGCAGGAATCAGAATGCAGACCTTTCTACTTCTGGTTTAGTTTTCTTTCTGTTAGACCAAACACATTACGTGTCAGACCAGAAGACAGTGGAAAGAGTTCCAGAACTTTCCTAGAACATCTACATCCAGGCAAACTGCCTAGACCTCTGCCCTGTCTTGACCTCTGCCCTGTCTTCTCCTCTGGTTTTTCTTGTGTCCCAACCACATTTTGTTTTAGCACCTGTGAAAGAAACTGATCTTTGTTCTGTAGTATTGGAAATTAATGTGCAAGCCCAGTATAGAAGACAAATCTTTGATATTTAGAATTTCAAGAACATGGTAACAGTAAAGCAGCAGAAGAATTATGAGCTGCTGCTTTTTTTTTTGAGACAGGCTGGCCTTGAACTCACTATGTATCCCAGGCTGACCTGGAACTCACAGTGATCCTTCTGCCTCAGCTCCTTACAGGTGTATACCAACATGTCCGCTAAGAACCGTGAACTGAACTTCTGATGAGAAGTTCCTCTCATTAGAGGGGATTGATTAATCAATAATGTCAAGTGCAAAAATTGCATGCAGCTAGGTTTTAACCCTTGCTGAAAACGAGAGTATTGTACATATGGCTGTCACTGAGGAGGGTACCGTCTCCAGACAAGCTTGGTCATTTTCTTAAAACATTTTTATAGCACCTGATAGTTCATAATTCTGTGTTTGTGATTACTTGTTTAATATCTGTCTTTTCTGCTAGTTTAATCTTCATGAGGGCAAAGCCTGTCTTTTTCATTACTATGTACCCCACCACCTAGCAAACGAATTAATGCAGATTTGATACTTAGAACTATGGAGCTAATGAAGGAAGTTTAGAAATCTTTAAAATTTTTGTATATCTTAATAGCTTCTGTGCTCAATCCATTGAGGAAAATGGAAAAATAAAAAAATACATATATTCAGTGGCCTTAATTATGGAGATTTAATTTTTTGTCACCTGTAACTATAAAAAACTTTTCTGTAGCAGCGCTTTAAAATTAAATAAATTACGTTTTTTTCCATGGCACAAAAATATAGAAAGCACTAATTGTTGAAACGCATCCTTTCTCTTCATGTTTCTTAGTCACTCATTTCTCCTCTTTTTTTTTTTTGCAGTACTGGGGATCGAACTCAGGACCTTCCGCTTGCTGGTCAGGCATGGTACCACTGAGCTAAATCCCCAGCCCTCATTTCTCTTCTTTAGGGCCAGTTGTCTTCCTAGTTTTATGCCTGTCTTTCTAGAGCTGTTCTTGGCATTTACTAGCAAGTAGCGTATATATGAATGTAAACAGGATTTACCTGATAACCATTGCCTCCTGCTATCCTTTTGTTTATTTAACAGGCTCTCTAGGAGATCATTCTGTACAGTAGTTAATTAATATTCTATTGTAAAGATCAAGTGTCTGCAGACTAACATCCTTTGAGTCAGATCAGTCCTGTGTCTTTTTGGAAACCCCATGAACTAAAAATGATTTTTTACATATTTATTTAGGTGTTTTTGAGACTCACTATGTGGTTCAGGGTGGCCTTGAACTCATGGTGATCCTCCTGCCTCAGCCTCCCAAGTGCTGGGATTATAGGCATGTGCTACCACACCCAACGATTTTTAATTTTTAAATGGTTGAAAAAAAAGAATAAAATTTTGTGGTATGTGGAAATGATATGAGTTTCAATGTCTTTAAGTAAAATTTTATGGAAACACAGCACACCCTTTGTTTACCCATTGTCTGTTGTCAAGCTGCAGTGGTAGGGCTGAGCACTTGCAACACATCTTGCATCCCCTCAGATCCTAAAATATTTATGGTCTGGCTTTTTACAAAAGCAATTTGCTGACTCCTCTGTAGATGTGCTATAGTATATTTAATTAATGTTTTGCTATCCTAATGCAGCACTGTATAATCTTGTGCATACCACATTTCACACACGTGAGACTAGAACTAGAGGAAACAATTCTCGAAGTAGAACTACTTGTAGAGCTTTAGAGTCTGTGAGGCACGTTACATTTTTTTCTAATTCTGTTAAATTGTATCAAGGAAAAAGGCAAGGGAAGATGAGAGAGAGTGGACAAAAGCCTTTTTTCCCCTCCTCCTGGTGAAATAGTTCATGGCACTGATAAAGTCAGGTTCATTTTGGGAGGCCTCTGAGAAACTGGCTCCTGTCCAAGGGAGAGGGAGGAAAAGGAGGCAGTAGTTGCTGGCGTGTGACCTGGGGAGAGGTGCTGAGCCAAGATGGTTGGTTCTGCTGCCCGGCCTGGGCCCGATTTAGGGTAGGGGCAGTTTGTGAGCTCATTCCGGGAAGGGAGGAGCCAGGTGGCACCCAGGTGGAAGTCCTTGCAGGGAGAAACAGAGCTTCAGGAACTTGAGTGGATTTATGGTGCTGTGTTCTAGATAAAGCAGTGCTAATATCCTGATGCACAGTGAACTAGGTACTGTGCAAAAAGAAAGCCGTGTGAGATCTGTTGAGAAACTCTTATGTTTATTTGATTTCTCTACACATCTTCTTTCCCTCTCTTCTTTCAGAGAAGAAAAATCTCAAGAAAAAATAAGCATCTTGGGCTGGGGATGTAGCTCAGTGGCATCGTGCCTGCCTTGTAAGCACAAGGTCCTGAGTTCGATCCCCAGTACCAAAAAAAAAAGAAAAAGAAAAAATAAGCATCTTAATTTTCATCATTTTTTTTTTTTTTTTAGAGACAGGGTCTCAGTATGTAGTTCATGCTGGCCTTGAACTCATTATGTAGTTCATGCTGGCCTCGAACTCATGGTGATCCTCCTGCCTCAGCCTCCCACATGCTGGGATCACAGGCGTGCACCACCACGCCTGGCCTCATCTTTCACTTTTCCCACCTGCTTTGTAGCCATCAGCCATCTGAGGTGTTTGATCTGAATGGGAAAGGGAAGAGTCCAAGGCTAGGACTAGTTACTCCGCTCTCCAGGCAGGGGCTAAGAACACAGCAGCACCGGAGCCTCCAGCCTTGCTTGTCTCCGCTGTCCTCCAACAGTCCCTAACTGGAAGGGAGAGCCATTGCCTCTTTCCCATCATGTGCAAGCCTTTGGGAATCTTAGTATCGGTTGTCTGCTTTTTCTTCTTGGGACACAAAGTTATTTAAAGTATAAGCTGAACCTGGAGAAGAAATTGAAGCAAATGCTTCTTACTCTCACTTGTAAATTATTGCACTTCCTTGCCTCTTGCAGTTTGTTTGATTTAAAGAAGGTCATTTTTCCTTAGAAGCTCCGAGGAATTCTTTAGCAGGGGTCACATGTGGGAGGTGAGCAACACTGTGTCTGTCTTTTCCCCATGGAAAAATTGTCTCCCACAAAACTGGTCCCAAGGCTGGGGATTGCTAATTTAAGGAACGTAACTGTATTAGGAGATCGAACTTTTGAGTTACCTTGTCACTGTTGCCTAAAGCTCCCTTAATCAACAGAGGTGAGAATTTGAAAGATTCCTGAAGGTTGTCAACAGTAATTGACACCCAGATTTTGCCTTGTTTTGTTTTCATCTTCTCATTTAAGAAAGAGGGGAAATGGTTGAAGAAATAATTATGTGAGTAATTTTGCTATCCCCTTTTCTCCTTCCCACCCCTTTCCTTTTTAAGATTAGTACAAAAGTACAGATGAATTTCAGCTGCTGCCCTCCAACTAGAAATTTGGAAGAATTTTGGGGTACCTGAATAGATAATTGATTAATTGTTGAAATTTAAGATAATAAACTCATATTCCTTCTTTGTTTTTCTCTCCCTCTTTTTATTTGTGAATATTTTGAGCAGATTCATACTCTAAGGACCGGGGACCTTGGATAGTAAAACCAGTGGCCTCTTCTAGGGGGCGGGGCGTCTACCTGATCAACAGTGTAAGTATGCAGAAGATTCGGACGTGATACTCAAGTGGTTCCTTCTCTCAAAGAGCAGGTATTCCCTTCTGAAATGTGCAGTCTGAAGTGAGTCAGCTGTTGTTCACCCTACTGACAGTAACGTCTTCCCAGGCCAGACAGAACACTTCATAGTCAAAAAGACGCTTACTTGAAAAATGCCACGAAGGGCTGATGACGTGGGCAGTAAAACAATTTACCAAGACAAGAATAAGTAAGACGAGAGAGTGGGCGTGTTTCCAAGATAGGAATCGCACCGTGAGGGTGAGACACAGGACTGTCATAAGGATTTGAGGATGTGGGGGAAATTACAACTGACAAGACCATTTCCTCCAGCCTCACAGAAAGCCTGTTATCTTTAGGTAAGGAACTCTATGCACATTAACTTTTAGAGAAGATGGGTTGAGTTCATAGGGAGGAATGAATGGATCTTACATCAAAAGTTTGTTTTTATCTTGTGTGGTTTTTAGTCAGCATTACTGTACTGTCTTATGACTGTTCAGTATGTGCTGGTCAGGATCACTTTCATGGGAGAGTTTGTTGTTAAAGGTTTTAAACACTGCCCCCCCCCCTTTTTTTTGGTACTGGGGATCCAACTTGGGTCTTTGCGCTTGCAGGGCAGGTGGTGGAACCACTGAGCTAACTCTCTGGCCTCTTAATCCCTTTTTGTCAATGGGTAACCACTACATTTAATCCCAGCACACTGGGAAGCTGAGTCAGGAGAATTTCAATTTCAAGCCCAGCCTGAGCAATTTAGAAACTTAGTGAGACCTTGTCTTAAAAAATAAAAAAGACTGAGGATATAGTGCAGTGCAAAGGCCCTGGGTTTAATCCCCAGTACCTGCACAAAAAAGCGCCACTTGATCAGATTTGGGGGAGGGCAGCCTTTTGAGTCCTGTTGGCTCTCTGCACAGAGCATCAGCTGGTGTCATGTGCCTCTAGCTGAGCACAGCCCCAGATCCCCAATTTCAGAGTTGTCTAGCCAGTTGACCTCCATTTGGCCCGGCATCCTGCTGCTGCTCCTTTTCCCTCCTTTTCCCTTCCTCCCCTCCCTCCTTCCTGTTCCCCTTGCTCACCCTCTTCTTTTCAAAAGCCATCAATATCTTGATTCTTTGCAAAATTTTCATTAACTGTTCTTTTAAAATTTAATACTTATACAGAATAAATAAAATCCCAACTCGAATCTCACTCTCTAGACTTGCCACAGTAAATATTGACTTCATATAGTTGATTTCTTTTTTTGTCAACTTTATATGACGTGGTCAGTGTCCAGTTTGCCATTTATTATAATCACATCACCTCCTGCCTGCCTGTCCACATTCCATCTCTTATGTTTTTATATTATTTTTAAAGTGTTAAAATATTTACAGTTCTTTTCAATAACCACAAATCAGCTTATCTTCTTTATAAGGTGAGTGAAATAAATTAAGCTCAATAGAAATAGATTTTATACCATTGGGGTCTAAAATTGAACCACCAGATCATCCCCTGTGCTGTGTGAATTAATGATTTGATTCTTGTTCCTTAGCCCATTGCCTGGCACTTTGTAGGGATCCTTGGGGCAATCGCTGTCCCCTCTGATGTCTTGGGGTAGGGCTTCCTCTACTCTGTTTTTCCAACCTGATCCTCACTGCTCTCTGTCTTTAGGAATTGCTTAAACTTTTGGTCTGTTCTGGCTCCTTTTCCTTTTTTTTTTTCTAGCCTTGTTATCATTTCTTTCTTTTGAAAATATTCTTTCTGTCCTTCCAAGAAAAGGGTAAGTGGGGATAGATATGATGTGTGTGTGGCAAGTACTCCATCTTAAATTATCCACTTATCTTTGCACATTGAACTATTTCCTATGTGTGCAGAAACAAACTTTCTGAGGAGTCTTTTACTTTGGAAATTCCTCACATGCAGCCTGGACTCACAGCTATACAGTAAACAATGATGACCAGTCCTTTCGCGCTGAATAAACAGAGGATCTGGTTCTAATAGACCAAATACTACAGTTCCAGGCCCCAGTTACAAGTCCTCTTACCTGGCCTGGATCTCTCTGGAGGCCTTTCACCCTGGATCTCATGTGACATAAAACCTGGTCACATGTCTTGGCTCTATCCTTGTCTCTCTGACCTTGGCATAAAACTCCCGTCCGACAGCCATTCCTTCAGCACTGTGCCAAGAGCTCCAAAGTTGTTTGACTCTCATAGATGGCTCTAGTTTGGGTTTGGGTTTTAGCTGCCAAATGGAATTGCTATTGAAAGTCAACTATGGCACAAGTTTCCTTTTTATTTTCTTAGACATGAGTCAAAAAGAGTAGGATCGATTCCCAGCTCATCTGGCACTTTTTTTCCTTTTGGAATGCTCTTTTGCCCTAGTGATTTGTTCCCTTAAAGCTAACATCACAAAGAATAGAAAAGTTAAACTTTTCTTGGTGGGACTGAGAACCCCATGCCCTGACTCTTCCCTAGTGCTGAGGCCCATAAAGGGAATGACACGTCTGTGGAGAATGCACATTTGGCAGGCTATGTAAGAGTCAGAGTCTCTTTCTCTCTCCCACCTCTCACTGGGCTGAATCCCTCGAGACCCCCTGCATAGATCAAAGCACTTGGCAGGACCTTTTGCCTTCCCCTCCCCCTCAGTGAAGCTTTGGACTGATTCTGATTCTTTTAGATATTTAGAGGAGGTGCCAGACAGAAGCCTGGGAAGATGCCAGCGGGCACAAGGGGAGCTGGCAACATGTGGACCTAAGGGGAACCTATTCCCACTTCACCCCAAAACTGGAATTTTATCACCTTTCACCCAGACCTGTGTTGTTAATGCTCCTCTTTCTCCTCACACAGAAGGCCTGACCATCCCTCTTTTCCATACCTGGACCCTGTCTCGTGGAATATGTGACCCATTAGCCAGTCAGATGAAGTAACTCTTTCCAGGGCCACTGCCTGCTTTCCTTTCAGACTTGCAGGGGAGGGAGAGAGTGCTCAGGCAGAGAGTCTGTGTGCAGAACCAGTGTGAGGGAGAGAGGGAGGGGCATTGGCAGCCAGGATGGAGTTAGGTGTGTGTGCCAAACGCAAACATCTTTCCCCATCTGCCCACTGGCAGGTGAGGGTCTCTTATTAAAACTGCCCTGTAGTAGTCATAACCTTTTGGAAAATATTCGCAAATAGCAACTTTTACCATAAGGAGAACAGAATAAAGGATAGAAAAAGCATTACTTTTATGTAATACTGAAGAGAGCAGTGCAGACTCCGACGGGTGGAATGGACGCATCTTTGTTGGTTTGCTGACCAGGCCTCTTAACAGTGTGTTCTTTAACTCTAGAAAAGCTCAAAGCTATGTTTGCTCCAGCTCCTTCAGAAACTGTGGCTAAATGCCCTGTTTTCCCAATTTACTGTATTCAAGTCATGGAAGGGAAGGACCTGGTGTTTTCTGAATAAGGCATGAATTTGATACTGGTAGTCCAGCCCAGCTGTTCTTGCCTCACATGTTACCCAGGGCAAATGTAGTATTAAGTATTCCCTGAGATCTTGGGGTACCAGAGAGTGTGGGGTCATTCTTGTCACTTCTGTGTGTGTGTGCGTGTGTGTGTGTGTGTGTGTGTGTGTGTGTGTATGTGTGAATTTATTTCTGTACTCCCTTGTGTCTCTCTTTGTGTTTTTGTCTTACATTCTTCCTTTTTCTCATTGTTCACTAGATACTCAGGAAGTACCTGCTTGTGCCAGGTGCTATCACTCCTCAAAACCTTTTGAGAAATTCTCCTAACCCTTTCATTGCTTCATTGTACTTCAGTGTACTACTCTGAGTAGAATGGCACGTGGGATGCAGTGGTGAATGCTGTTGAGTTGTGGAATTGAGTAGTTAGAACCACACAGATAACTCTTGAGTTTGCAGTAATAATAATGACTGATATCTCTTGACCCTTTAACATGTCCATGCCACTGTGTTTTCCAAGTATAATTTTATTTAATTCTATTTAATGTTTATAAGAAACCTATGAGGTGGTTAGTATCATTTTTTTAGTAAGTGGTAGAGTCAAGGTGGTAACTCAGGTCTAGCTGACTCCAGAATATACACTCTTAACCACTGTACCATTCTACTGTACAATAACTTACCAGACACTATAAGCTTTAATATTAAGGTCCAGTTAGAAAAAGGAATGTGTTTCCAACTTCTCCAGCTGTTCAGATATCTGCTTTATTGCCTCTATGAAAGGAACTTGAGCTTGAAATTGAAGTAATTTGAAATGAGTTAACTGAGCATTAATGTAAAGGAAATAGGCCTAAGGATGTACAAAAGCTTCCATTAGTCGTTCTTCTGTGTACAACACTAAGCTGTACAGACCCAGTTGCCCTTTTGTTTTGTGAGCTTACAATTTAATTCCTAAAGCAGATAGAAATGAGAGGTAAAGACAGTAGAACAGACATTAAAGTTACTTAAATAATGAAAGGGTTTGTGTTATGCATAACTCAATGGATAAATGAGTACAATGAGGATGGAAAAAGCGAAATGGAACTGGGCATTAGATGTGTCATGGAGCAAAGGCCGGTGTGCCCTGTGGGAAAGAGCAGAGTTGGGTGGTCACATATCTATTGTAGCATTTAGGGTTACTCACTTGGAAGACAGCTGTGATGGATTAATTTTAGGTTTGGAACACAGCCTACAGCTTACTGCTTTGTACAATGATTGCATCGATTCTTATTCACTAAGCTGACTCAAGATGGAGCTAGTACTTGTGAGAAGCTGATCGACAAATGCAAGGGAGTCAGGAAACAGTGTGGTAGCTAAGTCCATTAGGGATGAATCAGTACTGATGGTGTCGTGTTCAGATGTTACAGAGTGATGGGATGTGAAGCTGCCTTTTGACTCTGAGATATCAACAGTGAGAAAGGAGAGGGAGAGTCTCACTGCCATGATTCCAGAGTTGCTCATTGTGGTTGTGCGTAATGTTATGGTTTCTAAAATTATCTTTATTTTATAAGTAACTAGTATTTGGAATGGGAAACACTTTTCTTTTGTAAACTTGTATTACAAAGAAAACCTTTTGAACTTGGAGGACAATGTTGGGGGGAACTACAAATAGTGCTAAAAAGTTAAACCTCTGAGGCAGACTCTCGGGGCACCAACGCTGCTTTATTGCTTGTTAGCTGTATGACTTTGAGGAGTCCCTAACCTGATTCTTTCTTCATCTCTAAAATGGGGAGGGTGATATACCTGCCCCATAGGGTTAGGTCAGGATTAAATCAAATCATGTTTGTGACACTTAGAACAGCCCTCTCGGCTCATAGTAAATAATAGTACACTTACTAAATTTCTTTTCTGCAAATGTTAACAATTATTTCTGAGCTGCTTCTGTAACTATTATCATCATAATTGTTCATTGCCACTTACCTTTTGGAGCTCTTTTGTCCTGCATGCTTGCAGCTGATTTCTCTGTCTTAATTATGAATAGAGGTATTCGATTTCTGATATTTTCTTCTACTGTTTTCTTAATCTAGAATCCGTAACAACTTCCTGCTTCCCACCATTTTGAAGCGAACTTCTTTTGACAAGTATTTAGGACCCTTTGCCAATTGGGTCCCTTTTCCTAGCTGTCTAACCACCCCCTTTGATTATTTCTCAGTTCAATCTTTAGCCATAGGCCCATGAATCAGCCTGTCCTCCTTTGTACAGGATTTTGTGGGCCATCCATCGCCCCCTTTCTTCCCCATCTCGTGCATGGTAGCTTTCAACACTCACTTCTTCCTGGGCAGGTGGTCCCACCTCCTGATCCACTTGGCAACCTGACATCTTACATTTGAAGAATTGCTGCTCTATGGTTTTCTAGATTATAGGCTTTGCTGTTCCTCTACCTAAATATTAAACTGTTGGGAGATAGGACTGCTAAATCTTATGTTCTATGAGGACCAAGATTGTACTTGATTTCTCCATCACTGTATCCCCCAGTGCCTTGTATTGTGTCCAGCAGCACCCACTCTTTATTGTATAAACAACTTTTCTTCATTGATGAAATCTTTAAAATATCTAATTCAGTTTTTGTACACAGTTGCTTATCAAGTACCCTTAAGTGAATCAACCAGACCCCCAACCCATTTCACAGAGGAAATGCTGGGACCCAGGAGAGAGCTGCATGTTCTCTAAACAACTCAATGAAAGCCTGTATTTATGAACAGTTCTAGTGTTTTTTACATTTTCATTGTACTTTACCTTTTGGAAGGAGCAAATTTTTATTTTTTTAAGTAGCTCTTGTTTTCTTGACATATAATTATTTAATATCATGTTTATAAATCTTTAAAGCTGTTTAAGCGGTATTTATTATGTGAGATGCTGTGTAAATTTCTTTTCCCCCATTGTAATTGAATACCCATAGTGTTTATAGAAGTGGGCTGTTACATGGCCAATTGAATATTTGGGTACCCAGAGGAAAACGTTTCCTAGAGTTTTAGTTTTCCACATTATTTCTTAAAAGGTTAAGAACTTTGCTCC
The DNA here is from genome assembly GCF_000247695.1 of Heterocephalus glaber. The sequence goes on along the minus strand of NW_004624734.1, from coordinate 25,961,015 downwards.
TTTATTATAAATTAGAATTCCTTTGCACGTCTACCCTTTTATTCTTTCTGTTTACTCAATAGCCAAACCAGATATCCCTGGAAGAGAACATCCTGGTCTCCCGTTACATTAACAACCCCCTGCTTATTGATGGTGAGTGGTGATTAAGACTCTTGACTATATTGACTATATTGACTAGATCCCTCTAAACTTTTTAACCTCTTCATGGTCTTCTCTAGTAAGTGTTTTTAAAACTAGTATGAAATTCTTGACATCTCTGGCTTCAGAGATGAGGCCAGTTTCTTACCTACCATCAGGGATTATTTTGAAGATGAAATAAGATAATGTAAGAGAAAGTGCTGCCGGGCATGACGGCACACATCTATACTCCTAGCACCCTGGGAAGGTGAGGCAGGAGGATCAGGAATTCAAGCCCAGGGGCCGGGGATTTAGCTCAGCAGCGCTGTACCGCCTTGCAAGTGCAATGTCCTGAGTTTGATCCCTGCTACAAAAAAAACAGAGTTCAAGACCAGCCTGGGAAACTTAACAAATTAGTGAGACTCTGTAACTCAATGCAAAGGCCCTTGGTTCAACCTCCAGCACCACTCTCTCCCCAAATGTGTCATAGGCTACACACCCATTGATACTATATGAAAACAGTGAATATATATACATATAGTAATATAGTACACTTCTTATTTATCTGTAAAAGGGAAGATTGTGGGTGGGTAGTGTGTCCTTCTTATGAAGAGGAGTGTTCTTTCTTTGATAATTCTTATTTACATTGTCCTATTCATTCTCAAAAGAATTCAGTTTTTCCTGTGTATCCAAACTTTTTTTTCCCCAGATTTCAAGTTTGATGTGCGCCTGTATGTGCTTGTGACTTCCTATGATCCTCTTGTCATCTATCTCTACGAAGAAGGATTGGCTAGGTAAGGCACTTTGTGTTTGATTGGAGGGCTCACTAGGGTATATTAGAGCTGACCCATGAAAGAACGTTCAAAAAGATTAGGCTGTTTCTTTCAGGAAAGCAGAATACACCCAGGTGGGCTTCTGATGACAGAAGGTAGTCTCAATGCTGAGCATTCTTGCTTTCACACCGACACAAAGATTGTGTCAATGTTACCATGCCCAGCAGTGATCTAGGTCATAGGCTATTTCCATGCAGTGACAATGGTATGAAGAGTGAGGGTAGTAATTTGCCATAGTTTTTCAGAATAGAGTTAGATAGAAAAATCAAATACCGTATTTATTTACCTGCCACATACCAGGCATTTATTTTCATCCTCACAACAGTCTTATAGTTGATGCATTTTTGCAGTTGAAGAAACTGAGTCTTAGAGAGGTCAGGCGGCTTCATGTTGCTTTCTGAGACCACCCAGCTGGGGTTGGGAGTGGAGCAGAGATTGGATCTCAGCAACTGAACTGTTCATGCTCTCTCATATTTAGGGTGTAAGTTATACACTTTGCAGTGGTCATGTATACATGGTTTTCTTCTTGAGGTGGTTTATAGGTTTTAAGATAATGCAACTTGCAAAATTAAGTTCAAGCTATAATAACCTGAAGTTTTGTTTCTCATGTTCATATAGAATTTTACAGATGATAATGTTTCTATAAAACTTTAAATCATTTAAAATAAGTACATAACTTTGCTATGTTTGGTTTTCCTTTCCACCATAAAACTATCCTCCTTCCTTTTTCACACCTTCCCCTCCTTTCCCTCCTTCCATTCCTTCTTTCCTACCTGTTTGCCCTGAAGTTCTTGTGTGCAGTGGCCTGTGTGTTGTAGAGCATAGCGGCTTAGGGGTAGTTTGCATCTGTGAGCAGTCATGGCAAGCTGAAAAGCATATTTCTTTATTTAGAAAATGCAATTTGAAGGTAGAAAATACCATGAATAAAGAGTTATGTATGTGTGTACAGGCAATGCAGAAAATAGATACAATCTCTGCCCGCGCAGAACCTGATTTAGTATTCCCATTTAGGTGGAAGGGCTTTAGTACATGTTATTATATTCTGATAACTAAATTTTTTAGTAGTTTTTCAGTACTGGAGATTAGAACTACATCCCAGCCCATTTTAATTTTTATTTTCAGACAAAGCCTCGCTAAATTGTTCGGGTTAGTCTCAAACTTGTTGTATTCCTGCACCAGCTCCCCAGAATGTTGAGATTACAGGTGTGTGCCACTGTGCCTGACTTGAGTGATATTTTAATTTGTTTATATACTTACTTCCTTTGATAAATCCAGAGAGCACAGACCAAAGCTTCCAACTGGTTGAGCAATGTCTTCCCTTCACCTCTAGGTGGCGATGACAGCATTTATAAGGCCTGTCATATTCTTAACTAAGATTTTGGAGTTTGGGCCCTGGGAACACTGGAAGCTACTGAGACTCCGTAGTTCTGGACTCTTCCCTTGAAAATGGAGAAAGAGGAAAATGAAAACATTTTCCAGTTGGCATCTAAGCAGAAACTGTCTATTAGCTCTAACCAAGTCTTCACAGGAAAGTTTTCTATAGTGATTGTAGACACATAGGCTCACATTCTTGGGAGCTGAGATAGATAAGACTAAGTATAAAAGCCTAGTTCCTATATTGTCTACGACAAAAAGAAGGTAAGATATACCCCTAATTTCTGCTCAGGGATATAAGGGCTGAAGACAGCAGGTTTTTTGTAATTGGAAACTTCTGAGCTTTTTGTCTTTTTTTTTTTTTTTATCATGATCTTCTGCATTTTTCTTCTTCCACTCATTCTCACCTTAGCTTGTCTTCTTTGACATGCTTGGGTATTATGTCCTGCCATAAATTGGACTTCTGATATAGAGAAAAGATGTCAAGGCACTTCATGTGTACTGTGTCTTGAGGATATCATACCAGTATGTTTTGCATAATATTTCAAGCATATTTTGCCCACCCTGTGGATAAAATTTGGCATAAAGACCTGTGTGGTTTCCAGCACAAAGTGAGAGCAATACTAACATTTTATTAGAGTTTACTACAGATATGTAAATGCTTTGACTGCAGCTTGTGTGTTGTTTATCAGAACCCACTAAATGGAGTAACTCTTCTCTTGCTTCCAGTAGGAACTAAAATACAGTATTTAACCAGTGGCTGATTTTATCAGAATAATTAGAAAAGAGCTTTTAAAATACTCAGACCGCACTGACCCAAAAAACAAACAAACAGAAACATGGATTTTTTTCAGGGCTTCGGCAAGGTTTTTCCAAAGGTATAGGTGAATATAAAAACTTTACCGAAGGATGGTACATGGCAGTGTGACAAGCTGTTTCCCAGAGTCCTTCGAGGGTACATTGTTCTGTGCGATCATTCTGAAGTACCCAAGTTCCCCATCTTTACTCACTGTGTGTCTGGCACACGCCTGCTTTTTAATCCTCAGAGTGTGCTCGACTGTATCATTACGTTCAACAATAGTCTATAGCTCCTCCAGCTCTGCAGCTTCTAGTAATCTTAGGTCACATGTGTTTTATGTAGACATAACTGAGGACAATCAGCATGAGATGAGATCACTAGGTCGTTTTACTTTGAGGCTTAACAAGGAAAACCATAATCTTTCCTAAAGAGACAGAACTGAAGGCAAAAATAATTAGTTTCCTTCTTTAGAAAGGAAGGCTCCTACATCACTATCATTTCTGTTGGGGCTTCACGTTAGTGCCAGATGACAGACAGTGCATTTCATGAGACCGTTTTGTGAAATAAGTCATTTTGTGTAAATTTTTTAGCTTCTGAAACTAAAGAGAAAGAATGCAGTTTCTTTATAGATTTCACTTGGCTTTGTTTTAGCCACAACAGGAGTAGAAAGACTTTTCTTCTGTGGGTAAAATGCTGAGGTGGTGTCCAAATGCAGTCACCTTCCTGGTATTTGGCTCCCGTCTTGTGCTCCAGAGTAGCACTGCACAGGTCACCCTGCCTCAGAGCTTCCAAGTGATATAGGGGAAACAAATGTAACTCCAACCTGTTTGGTGTCAGGTATGCCGAGTTTGCATTCTGCAAAACTGAAGAACAAATTCCAGGAAAACAGAAGTTAAAAATAGGAAAAATGTATAGAGAGTGATAGCTCCTGAGAGACAGGAGGGGACCCAAAAGTGGGTTGCCAATGAGCCCACTTTTCAGAGGAAGTTTTATAGAGCAAAATCAGGAAGTGAGTACAACGTGGGTGAAAACTACACTCCGCCAATAAGATTATAAATATAGCTGCTTAGGTAATATTGATCCAGTGGATGGATCAGGAGGTCCTGGTCACCCAGTTGGGTGATTGATGTCTATCAGGTCTTTTTTGGGCCAGGTGATACCAGTTATAGTATACTCTTCAATTTATTGCTTATCTCTTGAGGAGGCATGTAGGGCTGGTCATTGCATCTTTATTTTGAGGCCTGGCCTTTGAGAGGTAAACCTCCAGCTACGGTTGTAATGTGTTCTCAACTTCTGCACTGACTCCCTTGAGGGCCTAGCCCTGTCTGATCGCCTATAACATTTGTACCTAATTTAGTTATCTATCATATAAGTATGTTGCTGTTTAGCACCAGCAGGGGACACTCAGTTTCCAGACAGGGGTTCCTTTCTCACCAAAATGGTGGAAATTCTTTTTCCTGTCAGAAGTGGAATCCAAAAAGACTTTGTCCTGGATTTTACAGCTGTAAGTAGATCCAATCTGGGGTTTAAATGATTTGACAAAGGCTTTTGGTGGAGACAAAGCTAATAGCTAAATTTGCACTGAAATAGTAAAAATAAAATGTTAAAAAAATTAAAACAAAATAGAGTTAAAAACCACATGTGCTGTGGGAGACTCAGAGATAGGTAGCACTAGCACCTTTGGGGACAGGGAAGTGCCCATCTGGGGAAATGAGAGTGTCCCACCCATGCAGCAGAGGTAGGAGACAGAGGGGATCCAGAGAAGGACCAGATGGATCTGACTTTTTTCTGCCCTGGCCACATGATTCAGTGGGAATTCAGGAAAGACCCTAAAGCATTTGTAATGCTGTTCCCTTCTTCCTCACCCCCAGTTCCTTCTTCAGTAGCCTTCCTTGCTAATTAACGCTGGCTCCGCAGGGATATTTACCTTTTCTCTGCTGGATTCCTGTGGTTTTGAAAGAATTCAGGTGCTTGCTGGTTGCCAAGGAATTCAGATTACCTCACAGGCCGCACACTGTCCAGAATCTGCCACAGCAGCAAGTGGGGGGAAGAGACACCAAAAAGGGGGAGAAATCCTCCCCAGCGCTCATTGTCACCCTCCCTGGCAGGCCCTGGCTGTTTGTGAAGTTTGAGTCATTTCTGGCTCTGAAGAGAGAGGATCAGGCTGGTAATCCCCTCCCAGACGCTCCACAGGGCGCTGCCTAGTCACTGCCGCATTTTGGCAGTCTCTCTGGGCTGCAGCTGGTTGACAGCAGATCAGAGAGCACTTGGGCCTCTTGTTCTCCTCCATAAGATTTTTCTGGGTCAGGCCAGGATGAAACCCAGTGGCTCCTGGCAGGGCTGCCCCGAGGTCCAGTCTTCACGGTCCAGGCCTCTGTGGCTCAGCCTGGCTACACCTGCTGAAAGATGACTCACTCATGCGCCACAGCTCGGACTCCTCAGTGTTGACTTCATCTCCTTTGTACATTTGTATGGAATACAGAAAATAAAACTACAAAGAAGAGGCTTAAGTGTCCTAAATCTAGATTCTAAGACTGATTGTAAGAATATATGGTGTCAGAGTCTTAGAAGAACAGAATAGCTTTTGAATAAGAAAAGAGAGTTTCCCAGATCCCACTAACTTCTTATTTTCCTGTTCTGATTCTGTACTGGTAAAGATTTTGGAACATGCAACTCAGGTGTGTTTTCATTTAATGCTTCTAGGTACCTACTCCACGTGCTTCTTGACTTATAATGGGGTTATGTACCAGTAAACCCATAAGTTACAAATGCATTCAGTAGACCTAAGCTACTGAACACCCTAGCTTTACAGCAAGGTCTACTAGCAAGGGTCAGTTGTTACCCTCTGGTCACATGGATGTCTAGAAGCTGTGGACTGCTACATGCCCACTGTCAGGGGAGAGTATCATAGTGCGTATTGCTAGCCTGAGGAAAAGTTAAAACTCAAAATTTGAAGTATGAGGTTCTACTGGATGTATCAATTTCACATCATAGAGTGGAAAAAAATTGTGAGTGTAATGATCAGAAGTTGGAGACCATCTGTATAGGCCAAACCTCGAAATCCTTTCTACACACACACACACACACACACACACTTGAGTTTTAGACAGTTACTGTTGTTTTGATTCCAAGTAAGAAAAAACATAGCATTTGATTTAAGAAGTTGGTCAGAATAAAGACAATCTACATTTGTTTTCAGAGTGGAAAAAAGGGCATATAATTCTATATTCATCAGTAGGCTGTGAAATAGTATCCAGGGTTTCAGATTTAGCCAAGAAAGTAAGACACACACACACACACACACACACACACACACACACACCTTCTTGGTTTAAAGCCCAGGGCTATGAAATTCTATTGTGAGAGCTTTCCTAAATCTTGACCTTGTTCAGAGAGAGATTCAAGACTGGATTCATGATGTGAATTTCAGTCTGTGTTAGGATAAGTATTTGCAAACATGGCCCTGGAGTACCTAGTAAAGAGTTATCTTTTAGGTTGTTGCTAATAGATTGTGTTGAAGCTGGGCATAGTGGCACATTTCTGTAGTCCCAGCTACTTGGGAGGCTGAAGGCAGGAAGATTTCTAAGTTTGAGCCCAGCCTGAGCAACTTAGCCAGAGCCTACCTCAAAATAAAAAATAAAAAGGGCAGGGGATGTAGTTCAGTGGTACAATCCCCAGAAAACAACAACAAATTTGTGTTGCACCAATATGTGAAGGTCTGATTTAAAGGTCACGAACTTAAGTGATCACAAGGACATTCCCTGGGGGAAGTCAGCCAGGTGGAAAACCAAGACTGGGGGACCATCTGTCCCACTTAAAGGCACTTGGTATTATGGTAGTGCCAGCAAGCCGCACATACTAGAATTGCCAGATCTAATGGTTTTAAAAGGGAAGCTGAATATCTAGATTTTTTTTTCTTAAATTCTTTTATTGGTGCATTTTAGGTATACAACACAATTACATTTCTCATTGGGAACTTGTACCTTCACAAGATGCTTCTTGGTTCTTATTTTTTCCCCATTCCTAGCCCTCCCTTTACCCCCTCCACCCTTCCCTATTTACAAAGACTTTATTTCCATTTTTTCCATTTCTCGTCATTTTTCCTTTCCCT
>NW_004624734.1:25932286-25952512 GCF_000247695.1 Heterocephalus glaber | reverse complement strand
GGGCAACTGAGGTTTTGTTCATAAAATCTTTTCCTACACCAATGTCAGACTTAATTTTGAACTTGTAGGAAAGCTACAAAAATAGTGTAAAGACCTGACTTTTACCCTGCATCTAAAGACCCATTTGAATTCTGCCAGTTGTCTGAACAATGTTCTTTATAACAAAAGGACCCAGTTAAGGATCTCATGTCGTAGTTAGTTGTCAGGTTTCTTTAGTCTCCTTCAGTCTGGAGCAGTTCCTCAGTCTTTGCGTTACTCTTACAACCTCAGCATTTTTGAAGATTACAGGCCAGTCATTTTGTAGGTTTTCCCTCAATTTGGGTTTGTCTTTATTTTCTCACGATTAAATCTAGGTTTATGTATTTGGGGCCAGAATACCACAGAAGTGGTGGTAGTTCTTCTTATTGCTTTGTATCTAATGGCCCGTGGGAACTATTTAGTGGTATAGGACCCTTTCATTAAGGTGATTTCTACAAGATATCTCCCCTGCAAAGTCATTTTGCCTTTCCTTTTGTATTTTATGAGAAGATACCTGAGTTCATGTAAAATAGTATTCTTTATCCTATTTTCACCCAATAACCTTAATATCGTGGATTTTTTTGCCTGAATTAATTATTGCAAATAATGTTTGCCAAATGATTTTCTAATTCCACCATTTCTTTCATTTATTTATTTAGGTGTTTACTTCCAGGAAGAGCTTTTTGTTCTCATCTTTTCATTTGTTGTACTAATGAAGGCTCAAGGATTTCTATTTTATTTAATGGGTTCTTCTTTTTTTTTGTGTACTGAGGATCTCACTCGGGTCCTTGCTCTTGCAAGGCAGGTGGCAGAACCACTGAGCTAAATCCCTGGCCCTAATGGGTTCTTTTATTCTGGTTTATTTTGGTGCTCCAGTTATCCCAGATTTAGCTAAAGGGAGCCCTGTTAAGCTGACTTTTGTATCCTTTTGACCTGTCCCCATTATTCTTTGAGCACAAGATGTTTCAGGCTCATTTTCTTCTTTTCTCTTACCTGACCCTGCAGTAAGTCATATATCCAAGGAGCTTTGTCATGACAAATAGTATTTAGTAATCAAGATTTGGCTGCTAGGAAGCTCATTGCTCTGGATAACTTCAGAAACATATACATACATGGACATTTATATCTGTATTTATTGCTATCCTTGTCTCTGCATTGAAAAGTAGTTAATATTAATACTTCCAATTCTAGTTCAAAACTACATCCGAGCCTTTTCCCTTTCCATATTTTAAACTCTCTTCTCCAATAGTGAGAAATCTGTCTTCCGTTATCTTCAGCATATTTAATATTTACTCAGTTCCCTTGAGAGTAGCCAATCCCCTGACCTTGCTGGGCCACCACCCCACTCAGAGGCCCACCTGTGGATTTAGACCCCTCCTTAGGCAACCTGTAGCACTGTCTCAGGGCCCCCTTTCCACACCATTCACCATCTTCCTACCCTCCATGGGGCCAGGCTGCTACTGGGCTACAAGAAGCAATGTTAGTCAAGTAATTCAAATTTTAAAAAGCAAAAATATCAAAACAAAACAACAACAAAAACTTCTTTGTAGCTTAATCAGATAATCAGAACTTGACTAGTAGACCAGATCTGAGACTAGTGTGACCCCTGGTCTAGATAGTAATGAGAATGATGATCAGAGAATGAATATCATCTGTGGAAGGACGGATTTTCATGAGAGCTGAACTATCTAACTGGGTTAGGAAGAAAAATGAGCACATACCCCTGCCTTTCCTCTCTCTGTGGTCTTTTGCACCATCCATTGGGCTAAGTAAAATACAGAGTGTAGTGCTTTTGCCTCCTAGGGGAACATTTCCATTAATTTAAGGAGTTTTGGGGTTTTTTTTTTTCCTCCATATTTCTTACTGCTTACTGGTTCTTAGGCTCTGTGGAACCCCACTCTTTGTCCTTAGTAACCTTGTTCTTGCTGAGGGTTCAAAATATAATGACCCAGTGAAAGGAAGATGAGGAAGAAGAGTGATTTTGTACAAGTACATTGCCCTTGAGAAAAAAGGAGTGTAGGAATGGATAAACGTGTCAGGTGTCAGATCTGCCCAACCATGGGATTTTGCCCGGCTCATTATGTTGACCAACTTAGACCAGGTTCTCACAATCAGCGGAGATGAGAAGCCTCTTTCCGTGAAGCAGAACTTTCCCCTCTCTCAAACTCATCATTTTAGGGAGAGGAAGGTGGGAGGTATGTCACTGTGAGGTAACATCGGGTCAAGGCAGGCAGCCTATGGTGGCCAGCCTGGGCCCCCTTTGTGTTTCCCAGGAATTCATAGTGACATCTTCCATCTGCTTGGAGAATCACTGCAGGAAGAAGATTGGGATGTAAAGGCGAGGCTGAGCCAATGAGTGAAATGATGAAGAGTTCAGTGATAATTCCCGGAAGTTTGTTGAAAATCTGAGGTCCTTCTCAAGCACAGACACAATCCTTGTCAAACGCTTGTCCTTTAGGCATAGGCTGGTCAAACTTCTCTCTTTGTCCACATCCTTTTCCTGGCCTCGTATTTGTTTTAGTTTTTTGAGTTTAGCTCTTTTTTTTTTTTCTTCTCACTACTATTTCTTTGGCTCTTGTATGTTTCTGATACAGGGAATTAGGGAGTGAGATAGTGGGTGGGTGAGAAGAAATGGAGAAGAGGAAAATTTTTAAACGCTGACCTTTAATGTGGTAAGAATTCATGTTGGCTTCATAGTCTGGATAAGCATATGTAAATAATTTGTAAATCATATGAAAATAAAGTTGTGGCCTTCCAGGTTTTTTTCACACACTTGGATCTGCCTCCTGGGAAAAACACTTCAGGGGAGGGTGATATGGTTTTTGAGGTATGTAAACAGGGCTTGATATTTACCATATCCATTTGCCTTGAGTGGCCTTTTGTTGATACTGAACATCACTGGAAGGTTTTCTCTTTCCGTGCTTACTTCCTTCAGAGGCACATATATTTTCTGCTTTGGTCTTCTTTTGACAGAAGTCCAGGATATCAGATTGCTGTCCTGTTTTCACTGGGCTCCATGTTTAATCCCTCTGTCGTCTGCCTTCCTTCCAAATTCAGGAATTAGCCTCTTGTCCTATGCCCATATTTATGCTGTTTTGCTTTGTCTGCTCTTAATGTGGCCATTATTGTTCTTTTTAAATTAAATATTATAGATCAGTTCTATTCTTTCTATCGATGTGATTCTATCTATATTGCTGTGCTGTCCTTTTTTTCTTTTACTTAACCTTACCCCCTAGAGTGTTACAGTACCAGGCTCTGTGTGGACACTGTTTCCTGATCAGCTAATACCCAGTTATCCCTAGTGGCCAACACACAGTTTCCCAGGTTGTGAGTAACCATACTTGCAATTTCTCATCCTTCCTATTGATATAAAGTTCTGTATCAGAGAAGCAGCATCTCACAGTAGTTAAGACCAAGAGTTTTAGAGTCTGTGTGATCTTGTGTACATTACTTAATCTTCCTGGGTCACATTGAGTTCTTGTATCTATTTTAAAAAGTAAATATAATGTGATCTACATTCATAGTTTTTTTTTAAGGATTGAATTTATATGTGATATTATATACAAAACACTTAACATGGGCTTTAGCACTTAGTAGGCATTCAGTATTTATTAGGTAATGATGTCACCCTCCATCATCATTATTATTATTATCATTATCATTATTATTTCACTGATCCTTAGTTCTGTTTGTTTTCCTTCTTTCCTTTCTTTCTGTTTGAGACAAGGCCTCACTATCCAGTTCAGGCTGGCCCTGAACTTATGGTGATCCTCCTGCCTCAGCCTCCTGAGTGCTGGGATTATGAGTGTGTGCCACCACACCAGGCTGTTTTCTTGAAACTCTGATCCTGGCGCTTAACCTGTGTCCTTCTATCAGGTTTGCAACCGTGCGATATGATCAAGGAGCCAAGAACATTCGGAACCAGTTCATGCACCTGACAAACTACAGTGTGAATAAGAAGAGTGGCGACTATGTAAGGTACTGGCTATGTCTGAGCTCAGAGTCAGAGAAGTCAGGTGGAAAGTTAACACTTACATTGTGGAAAGTTAACACTTACATTGCATAACATTGAGTTTCTGGCCTTGTAACACTTATGGAAGTGTCATGGTATGCAGCTTTAAGGCATATTTGTTGCTGCTGCACCATTGCTTGTATAGTTATAGGGCTGCCTTTTTCCACCAAAATATGCCTTCGTCATTTTATTTTCCTGATTGTCTTCCCTCACTTGACTTGAGAGTGGGAATTTAATAGACATATGAAACTTGTTTTGTTTGGGGTCGGTCTCACTATGTAGTGTAGGCTGGCCTTGAACTCACAGTGATCCTCCTGCCTCAGCCTCCCGAGTGCTGGGATTACAGGTCTATGACACCATGCCTGGAGCAACTTTTTAGAAATCAAGAAATGAGGTCCCGGGGTCGGGGATTTAGCTCAGTGGTTCAGCCACCTGCCTCGCAAGCACAAGGTCCCGAGTTCAATCCCCGGTACCAAAAAAAAGAAATGAGGTCCCTTCAGCACTTGGAAAACGTATCAAAAGTTGAAAAATATGTGTACTATTTGACACAGAAGTTCCATTTCTAGGAATTTAACCTTAAGAAATAAAGGATATATGCATAGGATGAGGGATAAGAATGTTTTTTACTGTGTATTGTTGGGTGGTAAAAACACATTTCAGACAGTATAAGCAACTGAATTTCCTGGTTGAATAGATAGATATCTAAAGCTTATTTTTGTTAAGAGTAAAAAGAGAGAAAGATATACACTGAAATTTCAACTTAACTATAAGGGGTGGGATTGTGGGTGAGTTTTATTTTCTTCTATATGCTTTTATGCATTTTCTAAATTTTATTTGGTCAGGAAAAAATTAAAGAAAGAGAGAAAACCAGCTCAAAAAGAATGTAGTGGAAGAAAGGAGCACCGACCCAGCTGTGTGGAAATATTCCTCTTGCTCTGTTTCCTTTCATCCTGATAATTTTGCCAGAAAGTGGAAAAATAGAAAAGAAACCAAACAGTCACTTTCTACTCAGACTAAAAATAGGTCCCTAGCATGTCCAAAGAAAGAAAGAAAGGAAAGAGTCTGGAAATGATGGGATAGCTGCTGAAGCTGCATGGGTTTCATCGAGTGGCCTGTGGCCACTGTTTTGCATTGGCTGAAGATACTGTACCCTTCAGTGGGGAAGAGGAGTGGAGGTGTGGCTGGTGTAGAGGGTGGGAAAGGTAGCAGGAATCGAGAGGGCAGCTGCAAAACACAAGTTCCGGGCCGAAGGCCTTGCAGCATTCACGGGCATCTGCCCCCCTTGCCATTACAGCAGTGGGGTGCTTCCCCTCCCTGACGGTACTCTAGTGTGTTCTCCCTCCCATGATGACTCCGTCTACCACCACAGAGGAGGAAGCTTTCTTCTTGTGCCACAGCAATTCTGTGTGCAGTTATCGAGTTAGAGTGCCACACTAGATTAGCTCACTCACTCGTCCCTGTTGGGCTCTGGTCTAAAAATGGCATCCAAGGTTTTCTAGACTCATGACATTTACCTCAAGGCCAAGGTGTATATCCCCATTATTATTCGTTTATTATAAGTGTTTTTAAATTTGTTCACCTTTTTTTCACATTTCCTTCACTCTTTTATAATTGTTTGGTTAAGGAAGAATTTACCTTCTTCTTCCCTACCATCTTCAATAGGGCAAATGAAATGCATTTTGATTTTCATTTAAGAAATTGGTAAATTGGTACAGAGGGATATGTAACAGAAAGAGCATGGAACAGTGTGTGAGTGCAGGTTAGCAAAATGAACGTTTTTCCAAAAGCTTAAAGACTGTTTATAAAGAACCATATATATATGCAGCCCAGCCTAGTGGCATATATGACCTTGATTCATTCATTCCTTTTAGTTGTGATGATCCAGAAGTGGAGGATTATGGGAACAAATGGAGCATGAGTGCTATGCTCAGGTACCTGAAACAAGAAGGCAGAGATACAACTGGTGAGTTTCAGCCCCTTTCCTCCTTGATTCCTCTTTGTACAACTTTACCATCATCTCTTGCGAGGAGTCATTCTTGTAACTTTGACAGTGTTGCTGAGATGCCCGGTGGGATGATTTGCTCTTAGAGTTGCTTTTTCCTGGGGTTTATAAAATGGGGAACAGGCTTTTCATGAATCTCCAAGTCCCTTTTCTTGTTTGTAGTTTGGAGGCATAACTTTTGGCTTTAATCCTTAGTGAATTTATTCCTCTCGAATGTTGAACTGCTAACTAAAAGACAACCAGCTTTTTATGTAATAAATTGCATATCTCTGAATGGGCCCTGAGTTCAAATTTTTCTAAGTTAATCTCTTTCATTCCTGTTGCTTAGTTGGAGCAGGGGCAGAGTGGAGTTTGAGTACAGGGTGAAGAACAGAATGGGCACCTAGGGCTGAGCCTGAGTGGAATGGGAGCAGTGTCTCAGTCCTCTAGGGGGGAGGTGATGAGCCAGAGTGAGAAAGGAAGACAGACTCCTTTCCCACTGTCTGTCTTTTGTCATAGGAGACCACCTGAGCAGATCCCTGTGCCTGTGTTCTCAGCTGTATCAACCTATTTATGGCTGTGTCTGCCCCTGTTGCACCCATTCCAAGGATTACAATACAGAAACTTTCTGAATAAGCCCACATGCTTTTATAATTGTATCGTGACCTGCTCCTAATAATGTATGCATTTTAGTATTTCCTTCTTTATTTTGAACTTCTTTTTTGCAGCACTGATGGCCCACGTGGAAGACCTCATCATTAAGACGATAATCTCCGCTGAGCTTGCTATCGCTACTGCTTGTAAAACCTTTGTTCCTTATCGCAGCAGTTGCTTTGGTAAGGAGCTGCAAGAAGCTTGGGATGTTTTGTGAGGAGGATCCTGAGGGGTTGGGATGGGATTCTGGGGGTAGGGAGGCTTAGCAATGTGCAGGAATGAGAGGTACATGGACTTTGGTTTCTTTCTAAGCTCAGATAGCACATGCAGAGCCCACTAAGAAGCCGGGGTGAGCCTTAGTTGAAAGTCCCCTGAGGAGTAACTAGCTTTTGTTGTGGGAGGCAGGATTGGAACTAAGCGTGGGTCTCTCAGAGTGCAGTCAGAAAAAGTCTGCAATGGACTGTACAGGAATCCAGCTCTAACAAATATATTCCAGAGCTCTTTGGCAGCCAGAGTGGGAATTGTTCCAAGCCCTGGCTGGTACCAGTATGTGCTTTCTCCCACTTTCTGATGATTCTTTTTTTGTTTTAGTCTTCTTTCTAGTGGGTTCTTTTTCTTCTTTCTTCTCTTTCTCCTCCTCCTCTTTTTTCCCCTCCTCTTTCTTTTCTTCTCTTCCCCTTCCACTTCACCCCCAACCTTCTGATTGCACCTAGGAGGATTAATAAGCAATTGTCAAATACTGGGTCAGGAAACCTGTTAACCTCCTGCCCCCTACCTGTGGCTGTGGCATTGAGAGTGTGGGTGAACATTTGCTTTCTCCGTTCACAGGAACCTGTTAGTAATCACCAGTATGAATGTCTGTAAAGTCACACAGGCTTTCAGCAGGGGCTACGCTGGTTAATAAAATGTACTCAGGTCACTGATAAGTTGATTAAAGCTTAGTGTGGCACATTACAGGCAGTAAGGATGTAAGAGGCTTGGCTTGCTTAGGAAGTAAGGAACTTGGGCTTTAGAGCCAGGTAGCCTTCATTTGAAACCCATTTGCACCCATTGCTAGCTACTTTGATGATTTTCAGTAAGTTAATCTGTTTTCTCAATTGTAAAGTGGCAGCTGCAGTGGTATCTACTCCTTAAAAGCACCATGAAGATCAAATGAGATGCTGCATGCAAAGTGCTTGGCACAGTGTCTGGCTTAAGCTGCACTCAATAAAAACCATTTTTTAATTATTTTTATAATTAGTCATTATAACTCTTGATCTCTTTAATGGCTTATCATAACAGTCTGTGCTTAAGAGGTACTAAAATAAGGGAACTGTTGAGACCCTAAATCAAAGATGTATTAATCTGGACCTAAAATGGCACAGGAAAACAAGATTATACTACCACGTTAAAATGCACATCTAGATGTTCATGTCTTCTGAGGTCCTTACATGTCTCGTAGGCTTAAATAGTATAATTGAAACACGATGTGACCTTCAAGGCCTCTAAGGATCTGACCCCAGCTGAGTTTTCTAGAACTCCATTTCCCCCTCTTACCCAATAATCTAGCTGTTCTGTACTATAACTCGGAGCATGCCATGCTTTGTGCCTCAGACAGTGCCTAATTTCTGTTGTCCAACTTGAAAACCCTCCTGTCAGCTTCGCACACCTGCTACTTTTCTAAGACTCCTCATTGCCTCCTCTGGGAAGCTTTGCCCCACATAGCACCTTGTTGTTTCCCCTCCCCTGCTGTTCGAGGCTTGTTTCCTTCTTCCCATCATTTCATGATGTTTTCTTCATAACTATGCTTGCTCTGTGGTCTCTGGGTTTATCTTCTTGAATTCTTGACAGTCTCTGTGTCCCCCTTCCCACCCCACTTTTTTTCTTACACCATTTCCCTGGACTCCCCAGGGACCTTTTCTAACCCTTTGCCTTTGCACATGCTTTATTTATTCTGTGTCTGGATCATTTTTCTTGTCTTACTTTACCTCCTAGACAGCTGATATTCTTCAAGACAAACCCAAGTATCCCTTCCTTGGTGACCTTTTACTAACTCCACTGGTCAAGGTTGGACTGTCCCACCCTCAGGCCCTAGACCTCTGCTCATAACTCTCCGCTAGTCCCTGCGTGTCGTCTGGTAGCCATTTATGTGCCCATCTCTTCTACCAGATGGACGCTCCTGGAGGACAGTGACAAGGTCTCCATTGATTTTGCCCCTCTAGTACAGAGCAGCGTCTTTTGCTCTTAGAGGTTGTTTGGAAATGTTTCCCAGGTGAATGATTGGTGCTTGCTCTCATTGCCTTTAATGGCCTGGCAGGAGGCTTCCCAATGGACCTGATTTGGTAAGGGCCTAGAGCTCTTACAGTTATTTCAGTGTGTTTGAAGATAGAACCCAGTGTGTTTAGAAATAGAACTCTAAAACCTCATTAGATTAAAATAATAAATAAAAGTTTCTTTTCTACATCTACTTGGTTCTTATATGAAAGTAAATTTCTGTCATGTGTGGTGGCACACACCTCTAATTCTAGTACTCAGGAAGCTGAGGCAGGAGGATAGCCACAAGTTTGAGGCTAGTCTGAGCTACATAGTGAGTTCAAGGCCAGCCTGAACTACATAGTGAGACCTGTCTCCAAACAAAACAAAACAAAGTAAATTTCTTATAGCCCTTATTGTGAGAATCTTTGTTCTAAGGAGTTAATCATGAAAGCTTCTCTAAATGTTTCCTTTTAAATGTTGTTTTATTACCTGATTGCCTTTTGGAAGCTTATAAATTTACCAGATTTAATGGGAGTAGAACATTTTGATGGGAAAGTAGTAGTGATTTCCTCTGACTCAGTGAAATACTCCCTAGTCCATGAGACCAGCATGGGTCTCCTTTCTCCTCTCCTGCTTGTGTTCAGTTTCAGTCAGCTGAGTGCATCTGGAGTTTTTTAAATTGTTGACTGTCTTCTTGGCTTTTGTGGTTCTAATTCCACTTCCTGTCAGCCCTGGGATTTTGTGTGCTTTGTTAGCCTCCCCTGGGCAGATATGATTCTGTATACGTGAGTATATTTGGATGATCCCTTTGTCTCCTAACTCATAGCCTCCCCTGAGGTTTAAGTTACAAGGAGTAAGCATTTTTTTTCATTTGTGTTAGAGTAAACAGGAATTGAGAGTTTCCCAGAAGATTTTGGTTTAAACAGAGCATTGGTGAGGAAGCAAGTAGTTCAGGAATGGGGTTCCCAATATTCTTCTGGTTATTATTGCTGACCTTCCACTTTATGACTCTCTGCCAGGGGCATTCCATTGCCATCTGAGGGTTTCTGTCCTGTGCTTCATTTTCCACCCTAACACCTGTAATGAATGTCCAGCTCTGTTGCCAGGAACCTTCAGTTATTTCATTCATACCTTTATTTACACATTTAACTTTTTTTTCAGTTTCTGCCACATGCCCGGCATAGGTTAGTCTTTGAGCAGTGCATTGCCATCAACAGTTTGTTCCTCTCAAACCAGATTTTACATGAGATAGTAAATATATAGATCTGGATTTGTGTCATCAGTTTTATGTATAGGTTTAGAAGCCTTCACAGATTATCTGAAATGTAGCCATTTAATGCCTTTTCATAGGATTGTACATCTGAGAGGACCTTAGAAAATAAGTAGTCCAAATATAGAAATGGAGACCTTGAGAAATGAATCCCTCTCAGGTTCTATAGCTAGGGAGTGAAAGAGCTTGGATGAAAGAGGCTGGAGAAGTGGAACTTTGCAAGAGCCCTGGCAGTCACTGCGTCTTGATCACAGGACTTCAATTGTGTAATCTTTGATGCCTCCTCCAGTAAAACAGATTTTTGACAGTATAATTATTACTGCCTCCCAAGATTGTGAAAATATGATGTCATGTGTAAGGATATGCTTCACTAGCAGCTCTTTAAATATGCAGAGGAAATTGGCACTGTGAGATCACTATGGGAACAGCTTTTTGACCAGTTGAAGAAAAACAGCCAAAAACAACAGGATATTAGCTGTCCTCTAAAGATGTTGCTGCTAACAGCGGTTTTATCTTTGTGTGTGAGGATGGCTGAGGTGATGAGCTATATCTGGTTCTCTGTAGTGTAGGATCATGTGGACCAACTGTGGGGCCACTTAGGGCACTGACGAGCTCGGCCTTATTTTGCTAAGACCAATGACTTGTTTGCTCAGACCAGCCATGCTTGGTACATCTCTCTCTGTTTCTGTGGCTTCTGTTCTTGCCATTTCACAGGGTAAGCTGACATTGTTGGAGGAAAGGTGTCCATAAATGACTGGAATGAGTGAAAGTGGGAAGCACACCCATAAAAAATAAGGAAAGTCAAAGTATTTACTTCTTAAGATAATATCCTTTCCTGGTTTATCCCTTGCTCCTGTTGAGGCTGGAAAGGACATTTACTGTCACACAGATTTCTGTGGGAAGTACCTGCTGTTTGTCAAACATTGTTTTTTTCCCGTTAGTCCTCAACAGTGTTGATATGTACTATCTATCAATCATGTACCATAAAACCCTTATTTTATAGACAAGGAAAAAAGATTCAGAAGGGTTAAGTAAGTTGTCCTAGGTCATGAGGCTAATAAATAGCAAAGCCAAGTTTGGGATCCAGGTCTCTCTGCCTCTTTCTGTACCCACATAAAGACAAGTTCTGATGAGCTCGGCCACTTTTGGCATGCCTGGTATCCTGTGTTCTCCTCTGGTCTCCTGTAACCAGATCAGGCCTGAAAAAGGGCTCTCTTTCCCTCCTAGTCAGTAGTACCTACTTCTAGATACTCCTTTCAAGTCTACCCTTGTATCTGATGGCCAGATACCATATTGACTTACTGGCCTAGTTAACAGTTGGCTTTGGGCTTTTTCTTTTATTGAGTTCATTTTCCTGTGGGATCTTGGTCTGATTTTTTTCTAAATTCTCTTTCTGGACCCCATTATATAGACTTTTCTCTTAGCTTGTAAACTCAAATCCAAAGCCAAGGTGAAAAGAATTTCCTTTATACAAAAGAATTTCAGTGACAGCGAGGACTGGCTAATATCAGCACTTTACATTGCCTTGGGGACCATCATTTCCGTTGGGACTTAATTTCTGGAAGGTTAGTAGATTATTTCCAGAATTAGTGGTGTGACATGCTTAATAATCTCTTAGGTCCTGGATGAACTATTTCTCTAACAGATCTTTTTTTTTTCTCTGTCCTTTCCTTAGCCATCTTTTATAAGTTTTTTGCTTAATATATCTTTATTATGTAAAATTCTTTTTCATGTGTGATACTGGGAATTGAATACAGGACCTTGTGCATCCTAAGATAGCACACTAGCACTGAGGTACATTTCTAGTCCTTGTAAAACTCTTAATAAGAATTTTTCTTAATGTTTTTAAGGATTGTTGGCTTTATCATGAATATGTTAAGTCATGTGGGTCAGGGTTATTTTGGAGGGAACTTACTGCAGTTTATTTTTAAATTGTTTGCAGGTTACTTTGTCTTTGAAAATTGTATGTTGCTTTTTGCTTGCATTTTTCTTTAATATTTCTTCATTGTTTTCTATGTTTTAGTTATGGAGAAGGCCATTGGTATATAATGACAGATGAGACATGGCCCTTTCTCTTAAAAAATGGGGAGGAGCAGGAATAAATGATAAATGACAGCACAAGTAGAGTGATTATAATGCTTTTGGAATACAGGAGTTACCAGATTTGCTGAGGGCAGCCAGAGAAAGCTGTTCCTGACAGAGAGAATATGATATATAAAATAAATATCATGACCAGAGGTGACATTTTTTGAAATGTTAAGAAGTGTGACTAGATGTAGCTGGCATGGAGTGGGGGTATAGGAGATAAAGTTATGTAGGTGGATTAGCGCCAGATTATAAAAGACTGGTAAATTTGGATTTCTCTTGTAGAAACATTCACTGGAGGAAACATTCATTGGAGGAAACATTCACTGAGCAGGATTATTATTTATTTCTTTAACTTTTATCATAGTTTGACCCAAAGCTCCAGATGACCGAGTTGTAACAAAGGAAATATGTACAATGTTACTAGCAGTGACCATTTGAAAATCCTCCAGGAACAAACCTAGCATTAGTGTCTATTGTTAAACCAATTCACTGCCTGTCACTATGTGACTGTTAGACCTTTTTCTTTTAGAAAGGTCATTCTGATGGCCTTGGAAAATGCACTACAGTGGGGAGGGACAGTGCTAGGAAGATGACATAGGAGGTAAGAAGTGGGCAGTGATAATGTATACTTAGCATGTGACCAAACAGTCCCACTCCTAGGTATTTACCTGGGAGAAATGAAACCATATGCTCACACAAATACCTGGGCACAAATCCTTATAGCAGCTTTATTCATAATGGCTAAAAATTGGAAGCAACACAAATATTCATCAGCTGCTGATTGGATAAATTATAGTATGCCTATATTGTGGAATATTACTCAGCAATAGAAAGGAATGAGCCACACTATTGATACATGTAAGAACATAGATAAATCTCAAAAGCATGCCACGAAATGAAAGAAGCCGGGCTCAAACACTACAAACTAAACCAATTCCATTTATTTGACTTTCTGGGAAAGGCAAAAAACAAAACTCAGAATAGTGATTGCCAGGTGATGGGGATGGTGGGAGTTGACTACAGAAGGACAAGGAAATTTGTTTCAGGAGACATTTGTGTGTTCTGTGGACATTAGCTCTGATCAGTAAGTAAGGAAGCTAGTCTTTCTCGGAGAAAAAGTGTAAGTGGTTTATTTAATGACACAGAATGGGATGTTTGGGGCTGAGTGGGACTTCTGAAAGTCTAATGTGTTTGACATATGTATACCAAGGATTGCACACTGTGATTTTCCTTGTAGAGAGGATTTCATTGGTAATAATATGAAGGGCTCCAAAGTTAACGTCTCATCCCTGAATTTGTTAAATAAAACAAGGCTTGCTTTGCCCTTTGCCATTGTTGGGAAGTAGAAGAAAATCATTGAAGATTCCAGAAGCCATGGAAACTTGATCTTTGGCTCCGTCCCTTCTTAATTAATATTAGTGGTGCAGGTGGCTTGTCACAATCCTGCTCTGCTACCGCTGACTTCCTCTCTTCTCCTCTGACTTTCTGTCTGTAGACCAAGTGTTTTGTTTTGAAACCATCAGAGAAGAGAAATAATAAATTCACATTTAGGCATCTTCTTGACATGAGTTGCAGATGCAAGATCTTAGGTGTAAGGAAAGGTGATGGAAGGATCCTAGAGAGATTCTTTCAGTAGATCCCTGTTTTCAGAGTATGGTGGGGGTGGTAGTGCAAGACAATCCTAAGGAAGCCCAAAGCAGGATTGTTATTGGATATGCCTCATTCCTTTTCTCAGCTTTTTTATATATAAACACAGCATGGGCGTTACCTTTTTTTGAGTCATATTGCTGTCTTAACAGAACTCAGGAACGTCAGTACAGTGGATGGTAAAAACATTGGAACTTTGTAGTGTTGTTTTAAAATTATTCCTAGCACATGATTAACTTCTCTTAAATTTGAAAGATTTTCACTTTAACTTTTACTTACTGCTTTATACTCTTCAAGTTTTTAAGCCTCTGATGGGAACTGATTCGATTGAATCTTCCAGATCTTTGTGTGCTTGTGATGTGGAAAGTGATCTTTATGTGTTGTGTTATATTTCTAGAACTATACGGCTTTGATGTGCTCATAGATTCCACTCTGAAGCCATGGCTGTTGGAAGTGAATCTCTCCCCTTCCTTGGCCTGGTAAGTCAGTTCCATCAAACATGAAAAGGATAAACCTGCAAGGGGCACTAAAACACCTTCCTTTAGGAGCAGGAACATTTCTGTTGACACTGGAAGACACCAGCTATTAGTCAGAGATCACTTTAACTTTTTAAATTTAGATGAATTACGGTGTGTTACCAAAGTTCATATGTCAACCAGGGCCCGTCTTCCTAGTCATTTGCAATATATATTTACTGTTGATTGAGATTCTAAGAGATGATTCTTGCATTTGTTTTTTTGTGGGTTTTTTCAGTACTGGGGATCGAACTTGGGACCTTGTGCTTCCAAGGCAGGCAGTGGCACCACTGAGCTAAATACCTGGCAAAAATGATGATTTTAACCGACTACCCCTCACTGTTGTTTTTTTTTTGCATTCATTTTTATTCCCAGGTTTTTTTTAAAACTTTGTAAGTTTTCTACTAAGGCTAAAGAAATACGTAAGGTATTATGTTCCCTTTATTAGCAAAGGTTTATGCGTACTTCAGTCCTCAGAAAGTGGAAAGGGATGAAGCTGGTTGGAGGACACTCTAGATAATACCTGGTCCATTTGTCCTGTTCTGTGTCCTGGTACCCATCCAAGATTAAAGTCTAAAGACTTCAAGCAATCTTCAGAAAAGCTTTTGAAAACCAGTCTTTTTTTTCATAAGAATGAAACGTTTTTCAGTATGAAAGAAGATTCTGTTTATATGTGCAGTTACAGCCAGAATTTCTATTAGCTATATACTCTCTAAACAGAGAACCCTCGAGATTTATGCCAAAGACCACCCAGCTGCTGAGTTTTTAAGGATAAGAGACATTGGCAAAATGCCAGGTAATCAAATAAAGACAGATTGACTACTTTCTAGAGTGGGAGTTTGGCTTAATTTCAGTAGTAAGGTGTAAAGCTAGATATTACAGATGCTTCAAATGTTATGCTACACTTTTGTGTAGGTCAGCCTTTTGCAGATTGCCCAATAAACCATATTTGACAATGTCAGAGATCCCTAGAGTGAACACAGGGTCCAGCAGCCAGAATAGTCTGGTTCAGGAGGAAGCACTGAAGCCATCCTGGCAGTCACCAGCACCAAGGGGCTCTTCCTTTCAGTTCACATTGTTTCTGTTTCCTTGTGTGATCCTGCTGCATTATCTGCTGAGGTTTTGGTGTGGCTTGTTTGTATCTTTTTGCCCTGTTTGTAAACCTGCAAGCCTAAGAAGATTGACTGAGAACAGAAAATGAAGACTTAAAAAAAGTACAAAGGTGACCAAAGTTTCTCGACTTGCATGTGAATGTTATTCAACGATTGCATCAGTAAAACAATTTGGATGACGGGCACACTCACACAAGCACATACTAAAAGTTGAACCCCTAAAATCCACAGTGATAATGAAGCAATATTCTTGACTTGTGCAAAATTAAAATTGCACAAGACCTCGTGGAATAAAAAGATTCTCTTTCAGGGAATCAATGTGTTAGTGCTGGGCCTTCCTTACAGAGGATGCATTTAAAACCAGGCTTTTATTTCTTGTACTTTTGCCCAGATTTCTTTTTCTTTTTCCATGGATTTGATGTGCTTTGTGTTGCTTTCTCATTGACATTTGGAAAGTTTGCTACGTTGGGGCCCATTAGGAGGCAACTACTTTGTTAACTTATAGAATTACCAATAGTTCTTTTCTTTTTCTGTTTTGTTAGTGATGCACCTCTGGACCTAAAGATTAAAGCCAGTATGATTTCAGATATGTTCACTGTTGTAGGTGAGTAGTAGTGTTTTCTGAACTGAGCTCACATAAAAATAATCCAGCGCATCCATTTTGTCAGACTCCATAGGTGTTGCCAATTGGCAGTTCCGAAGCCACGCCGAATGTTTTGTACTAAAAAATTATATTTTCAGGGAAGTGTTTATATGTTTCTACTCCCCTTGGCTCCATTTTGTCCTGAGGTTGAACCACAACTAAGGCTGAGACCTGGGGCACAGGAATTATGAGCTGAGGCAGAGAATTAAGCAAAGATCTGCAGAAAGTATATTTTTCTCTGAGCTGGGAAAGTGAAACCCAACTGAAGAAGCCTTGTTATAAGGAGACTGGCTATATTTCTGCTAGACAGTCTCTACTGGTCTCAATGTGATCCCTTCTGTAGTAGTTATATCCAGAGCTACCCAAGGAAGAAATCCCATTTTAAGTAAATAACCCAAGACTTTGAAATGGAGATGGGCAGTCAGGTGGGTATGATGTGGATTTATTGTTGGCTTTTAACATTCTCTCAAAAGACATTATAAAACGTATTTGAGATGAACTAGTACTTGATGTACCAGTAAATGCTATAAAACTTAGCTACTTTATTCTTCTTGGATGAGAATCCACCTCTTTTTAGGAAGTAAGTGAAATTAACTGAAGTCATTTCTTAAGCCGTAGATAATTTGCAAAGCTCATTTTCAAAGTTGCCAGTAGACCTCCTTCTGCAATTCTAGAAGTAGATTGTGTAGCAGCACAGGACTGCTCACTTGTTGGATTCTCCCAGGAAAAACTTTATTTTTTAGTTATCATCCAGGAAGCTACTTTAAAATAACTTGTTTTTATTAACAACTTTGTATTTTTAAATGGTTACTGATGCATTTATTTAGAGTTTATCAAAAATCTACCTATCTTTCTCAGTTAGAATCACATTTCCGCTGTTTATCCACCAGCATAATCCTCTTGAGAATGGATCTCTGAAATATTTATAACCATGAAACCAAATGGTACATATAAAGATGCAGCCAAACTTGCTAATTTCTTATAAAGTGGCAGATTGTTGTTGTTTTTTTCGGTACTGGGGATCGAACTCAGGACCTTGCGCTTGCGAGTCAGGCTGTGGAACCACAGAGCTAAATCCCTGGCCCCTAAAATGGCAGATTTTAATGTTGCTTATTTCCCATTCAGGATTCGTGTGCCAAGATCCTGCCCAGCGGGCAGCAACACGACCAATTTATCCCACCTTTGAGTCATCCAGGCGTAAACCTATC
The DNA here is from genome assembly GCF_000247695.1 of Heterocephalus glaber. The sequence goes on along the minus strand of NW_004624734.1, from coordinate 25,935,129 downwards.
CAGAAACCTCAGGTAAGCAAATTTAGCAGCAGGGAGCCCAGAGCAGGCTTGCTAGGAAGGGGTAGCAATGTAAATGGGGGAACTGAAGTGGGACAGATGTGAGGTCACTTAGGGCAGGAGAATCTGGGGATCAATGCAGATGGAAAGTAGTTTATGTTCACCTGAGGCTAATAGCTCATACTTTCAATGCTTCTCCACAAACTTACTCCTGATTTTGGGGGGGGGGTTCCTTATCATTTTTTTCTTTTACTACTTTAGCTTTTTCTTTTCTGTGCCTTTTATTTATGTTCTTTTCTTTGCCTTTTATAAACTCCCATTTTCCCCCTTAGTTGACATACTCAAAGCACAGAGAGGGAGGCATTACTGTCTTCTTTCTGATCTTCAGACTAGTTTCATAAAGGTACTCTGTTGAAATAGTATCTTCTCTACAGGTGATTCTCTTCAAAAGAATTCTTAATGATCTTGAGGTATTGATTGAAGCTACATGAAATAAATGGCTAAGGAAACTTGCACAAATCAGAACTACCATTTGGTCCTGCACCACTCTGGTCTTTCTGTACTCTGCATGTAAACCAGTCAGCTAAGCCTTCTGTCTACTCATTCCGTCATCTCCTTCATCCCTGTTTGTTTTGGGACTGCTAGTTTCCATTTCTATTTCTTTGCCTTTAGTGTATCTTCTTTAAAAGATCTGACTTCCTTCTTTTGGCCTATCTTGTTTGATTACTTTGCCTACTCAGAAGTTTTGGAGATCTTTCCTTAATAAATCCATCCCACTGTGTAATAACCTTTACTTTTCATTTCCTAGTTACTTACTTGTTCCATATTGGCTTATTCTGTATTCATCAGTTGTTGCTTTTAAATTATCTAGTACTCCTTCACTAAATTGCAAACTCTTTGAAAGCAGAAACAGCTTCTTAATCTCCCTTCCCTCTTCTTGTTTCTTTTTTCCGCTTCTCCTTTTGATCCCTCTCCTACCTCTATTTCCGCCTTTTACTCCTCCCCTTTGTCCCCCCTTTTCTTCCATTCTTCTTCCTCCTCTTCCTTTGCTTGCTGGTCTCATTTAGAGCAATACTACTTCTGTTTGCCAAATTCATACGCTATTTTCATTAAAGCAGAGTTTTCAAACTCAGCCTGCAGGCAGGTAATGTAAATGAGTAAGTAGAAGCAGGTCTGAGAAAGCCCAAGTGAAGTCCACAGGAAATGATAGAGGTCAGCTGGAAAGTGCAAGCCTCATGCAAAAGGGGCAGATGTTTAATGAGTGTGTTCAAGCTGATCATTGCAGACGTGTGGGCCAAGGGTGCTGAGAAATCAGAAATCTTATTTTCAAGTATTGACAACTAATTCATTAAAAGAAAAAAAGCAACAACAACTTTGCGGCCAATCATAACAAGTCTTTCAGCTATATTCAGTTTGAGCTGCCTATCTATGAACCCTGCTCTGAAATGACTCCCTAATTTGGGTTGTGAAGTGGAACAGGATGTACAGTATTTTAAGAGGTATTGTCTTGGATTAGAAATAAAACCAGGGATCAGAATGATGCTTGATCAGTTCATCGCCACCAATCAAAGGGTTTCCTTTACTTTTTAAAAAATAGAGAATTAACCTAAGTGTACTTGGAAAGCTTAATTTATGCAGTCATCTTCCTTTGCAGATTATTCCCTGCAGCAATGTGGCAAGAACTGCAAAATTATACATAAGGATTGTGAGTGTTTCTGGGCAGTTCTCATATGGTTTCTGCCAAGTTTCACTCTAGGGATAGCTGTAGACCATTCTTGGATAAATGGATCCCCACCACCACCTTTTTTTTTGGCTTGCTTGTCACCTTACTGGCAATTCTTGCCGATCATAGAGAATCTGTTCGATGTTTATTTTGCCGACTGGCAGATAGTGACATGGGCATCACCCACAAGCAGCTTACAGGATGCTTATGTAAAGACTAAAGGAACTGTAGATTAGTTGTGTGTACTGTGTGAATCAAATTTGTCAGGTGGGCTAGTGAACTTCAGGATCTTCTGTACTTGACCAGAGGGTTGTGCCCTTAGTGGTGAGAGGATTTGAGGTATAAACTGTGTAAGAGGAAGTAGTCTGAAAAATAATAAATGCTCTAACTTTCCAGTCACAGAATGTAGGGCTCTTGCCTTTGGTCTGTACTCAGAGATTATTTTTTCCCTTTTTAAATCAAACATGTAAGAGATGGGAAATATAGACATAATAAGCCTTTATTCCATTTTTATGTATCCTAGACCTGCAGTTTCAATCATCAAACACCAAGCAGATATGTTCTGGATCATTTGGAGATTTTATGCAAATCATTTCATTCCTTAATTTAGCTTTACCCTTTCATGGTGCATATTTTATGTACCTGCTTCTCACAACTTAATAACATAAAATTGAATAAATGAAAAGAATTACATAGAGGTATTTTTGGTTATTAAATGTAAAAATATATGATGCTAGAACTTAGGATCCTATCTTCTTTTCCTGATAGTGATTTATGTTGTGATGGAGGCTGAATTTAAATGATGAAGAGGGCTTAAATGCCTGTTTATTGCTTTGACCAAAATATTCTAGAATGGAAATATTGTAGTTCACAGATGAACTTTAGTTCAGATGTCTTATGAAACATGCTATTGTTGGCAACTTAATATTAAAAATATTTTTATATTGGATTTCGGGCTGTATCTGAATTTTTTTTTGTATTAAATTCTTTTATTGGTACATTGTAGGTATACAACACAATTACTTTTCTCATTGAGAATTGTACCTTTACATAATGCATCTTGGTTCTTATTTTTTTCCCATTCCTAGCCCTCCCTTCACGCCCTCCACCCTTACCTATTTAC
>NW_004624734.1:25829483-25926576 GCF_000247695.1 Heterocephalus glaber | reverse complement strand
ATATATGTGTGTGTGTGTATATATATACACACACACATATATATATATATAGTGATTTGCCATAATTAGTGACTCAGATACTAGCTTTTTTTTTTTTTTTTTGGTACTGGGGATCAAACTCGGGTTCTTGTGCTTGCGCAGCAGGCGGCAAAACCACTGAGCTAAATCCCCCGCCCTCAGATACTAGCTTTAAAAATCTTTCTGTCTGCTGGTTGTGGTGGTGGACACTTGTAATTCCAGCACAAGGGAGGCTGAGGCAGGAGGATTGCCATGAGTTCGAGGCCAGCCTGGGCTACATAGTGAGCTCAAGGCCAGCCTGAAGTACACACTGAGACCTTGTCTCAAAAAGCCAAAAAAGAAAAAAAAATGTTTCTGTCTGAAAAAAAAGTTTCTGTCTGAATGATCAACATTTGCACTCTTACTGTTCTTCAGGAAGTAATTGAGATTAACTGTCACTTCCTTCTTTGTAGATCTGTTTTGTTTTTAAACATCTTTTTGAAGCAATAGGCTAAAAGTGATGTTATTTTTGGTAGATGTTCTTATACTTAAGTGTGTCACTGCAACTATTAGTTATTTAGTGCTAGTATATTTTTTTTGGCATTTGTACTCTGATGCAATTTCTGGTAAGTTTGGAAGCTTGAATTATAACTTTCTTAACTACTATTCCCGATAAAGTCATTTATATAGGTTTGAATGAATCTAGGAAAAACAAAAAACAAAGACTGGATTCCTTACCTTGTATTTGGTAACCGGTTAATATAGTTCTGTGATAGATATTTTGGTGTTGAGATAGTAGAATTCAAAATCATATGTAGTATTATATATTTAGTACCTAAATGTGTCAGCTGCTGTCCATTGTAAAACAAAACATTCTAAATATCTCATGAAGTAATCTGTTTAAGGAGAACATTAAAAATACTATTTGATAGCTTTTTTGGGGTTTGACATCAAAGTGTTCCTGATATATAATTCTATTCTTAATTTCCTATTTATTTATTTATTGTTTTTGTTTTGAGGCAGGGTCTCACTGTGTAGTCCAGGCTGGCCTCAAACTGGTGGTGATTCTCCTGCCTCAGCCTCCTGAGTGCTGGGATTATATCAGTACATTTAAACCTTCTCTTTCGTGACCATTTTTGGTCCATTTCTCCCAAGATTTATTAATATGTGGTCCTTTTTTTCTTTCATTTGGTAGCATTAACTCGTTTTGCTTTTTAAGCTTGATTTTACCTTTTATGTTTTGAATGACAAAGGTACAGGACTTATAAATTTAGCAATTTCTAGTTCCTTTGCTTTTTATGGAGAATTCCTAACTTTATAAAATGTCATTGAAGATTTTTATTTTTTATCTTAGTTCTCTGTCAAATGGGTTTATTTTCTGCTGCTCAGTTACAGGATAGCTCACCTTTATTTATATTCTCCACTGTGTAAAATTCTTCTCATTACTGGTACTTTGCAGCTTTCTTTACACTGAGAATAATGTTTCTGAATCAACATGTTTCTTACTGGTTTGAGAGGGGACACATGGTTCCTTGTCTGAAAAATTTCACATTCTCAGTTCTTCCTTAGAAATCCTGGGTAGACACTTAAGCCATTTCTACTCTGGGTAGATTTCTGAACCCTAAGTTGTACTTATGATAATTTACTATCGTTTGATGCATTTTGCATGGCAACATTCTCACCTACGCAGTGATTTGGCAGCTTAAAATTTACATAGGCACCTTCCAATTTAAATCACTGTGTTCCATAGCCAGTGGCAGTGGTTCTCTTTAAGTTTAGAGGAGCCTTATTTCCTTTGTCTATTGGAATATGTGACTTATTATTATATCTACCACTTGGAGAATGCAGTTGATGTGCCCAAAGTCAAAACCATAGAAGAGCTTGCATTTGGGCTGTTTTGCCCTTGTATTTTATAGTTGTGATGACCATTCAAATTACTCTTTTCTGCTTTCTGTTTTTCCTCTTCTTTGCTCCTAGTCTCCCATCTCCTTGGCATACAAGCATGTCTTTCCTCTCTTTCTTATTCTTTCTTCTCCCATTTGCTCTTTTTTCTGCCTTTTTTTTTTCACCCATGTTTAGGAAGGCCCATGCCCTTCCTTTCTCAAACCTCTCAGATCCTTCAGCTGGAGTGTAGGCCAGACTTCCTGTAGGCCACCTCCCACACCCTCACAGTCCACACCTGTGTGTACAGTTGCTACAGCTAGAATTGTGGGCTGTGAATAACAAAGGAGTAGTTGTGAATGACAGGATGAGCATGGGATACAACTCGTTAAAAGTGATTGGCAGAGAAGTTTAAGAATGTTTGAGCACTGATTCATTGTTATAGCCCAACACAGTGATGCACACCTGTAATCCCAGCACTCTGGGAAGCTGAGGCAGGAGAATCACAAGTTTGAGCCCAGCATGGGCAGTATTGGGATACCCTGGCTCAAAATTAAAGTACTTTAGAGGAGAGAGTCACAGTATTATATGTGCCAGGTGTGGTGGCACAGGCCTGTGAGGCAGGAGAATTGCCAAGAGTTTGAGGTCACTCTGGGGTACATAGTGAGTTCAAGGCCAGTCTGAAGTACATAGTAAGACTTTGTTTCAAAAATCTAAAACCAAAAAAACAACAAAAAAATCATTTGTCAATTTTCAGAAGCCAGGAATATTAAAAATTATTTTTAAAAAATCCAAAACTGAAATGCTCATTAGAGATCATTCAATAGTGACTTGACGAGTTTTTATTAAGACAATCACATATTTCTTTAAAACTATTCTAGTAGGTAATAACTATGTCATGAAATATTTTTACTGCCCTTTTAATACAGATTTTAGTTTATCAACACTTTTGAATGGCATTCTTTCTATTCTGAAATGTGTAATGAAAAATCTTTATTGTATCATTAAATGAATACTTATCCTGTCTTTCTCTTTACATAATCTGACATGATGTTAAAGTATCCTTAAATAGCATCAGGTAAGAAAGCTGCTTGATTATGGATGATTTGTTGCCATTGGCTTTATGTGGCTTTGTGATCAGAGCCATGCTGTCTCGTGTGAACTCGATAAGTATTTTTTTTTGACAAACAATAAGTAATGTGTGATCATGAGAAAAAAACCTCAAACTATCCATTTATTTTGACTTTTTAAAACTAAACTCTAAATAATCATCCTACATTAAAGATTTTAAAAAATGATTGTAAGGCCAGGCATTTAGCTCAGTGGTTCCACTGCCTGGCTCGAAAGCGCAAGGTCCCAAGTTCAATCCCTGGTACCAAAAAAAAAGAGAAAAAAATGATTGTATTACTTATATTGGTTTCCTTCCTAAATCTTCACACTTTCCTCACATTTACCCTTTTGTTCCAACCATTTCTGTTTAATGTATTCCCAGAGATTGAAGGGAATTAAAATGTTTCCAAAAATCTTTCTGCAAGTTATAATTCTAAACATGATTGATCTGTATGTCAGCACATTCGTTCATTTATTTGTTCAACAAATATTTATTGATCTACTTCATGCCAAGTACTGTTCTAGTTGAATATACTACAGTAAAAGGTAAACGATAAAATTTCCTGCTTTCACATGTTGTTTATGTCTGTTATTTCCTAAGGTATTTTTATGCAGTTATCTCATCATGGAGTTGTCTATCAGAACATTTAATTTTCTAACTCCTGTGCTAGCTTTGAAAGCTAGTATGTATTGGTCTTTCTTGTGTCCAAAGATGAAGTCATTTGTGGCTTATGTACATGGGTATATTAGTCTGTTTGGGCTGTCATAATGATATAGCATTGACTAGGTGGCTTAAACATCAGAAACTTATTTCTCACATTCCTGGAGGCTGGAAGAGTCTAAGATTGAGGTGCCGGCAAGATAGACTTCATTGTGAGACCTTATCTCACCTGGCAAATGGCTGCCATCTCACTGTGAGCTCACAGCCAGAGAGCTGAGCATGTGGGATGAGTGTAGTCTCTGGCACTAATCCCATTAGACCAAGGCCCCACCCCCATGTCTGTATTAACCTTTGATGTCCTCACAGAGGTCTTGTTTCCAAATGCCATTACATGGAGAGGGAGGGCTTAAAAATACAAATTTGGGAGAGACACCATGTCCACAGATGGTCCAGCCATAGAGAAAGGCAGTAGTAGCTCCTGACAGTGGAGCAACTGCTTCTCTCTGGTTGAACTTTCTCAGGAAGCTAGAGAAACAGTTTGCAACCATAGTTCTTGAATTATTTCTCTTTTTGTCTTCTAAATTTTAATTTTTATTAGTGCATGTTTGCAATACATAATGATTGCATTCATCGTGGGGGGATGGTGCATGTACCTAACACATCTCAATGCTTTTTACATCCTCTTCTCCTCTTTCTCCCTCCTTCCTTCCTCATTTTTTCTACTTGGTAGGTAGGTCTTGTTTTCAACCATCACTTCATCTGTTTCAATAATAGTACATGTGCTTCTGTGTTAGTTCTCTCTCCTTGCTGAGACAAAATATCTGACACCTACAAGTTAAGGGAGGAAAGGTTTATTTTATTTAGTTCACAGTTTGTAGAGGTTTCAGCCCATAGTTGGCTGGCTGGGTGGCATGGCACAGGAGAAACAGTTTATGGCAGCCAGAAGGTAGCAAAGCAACAAGGGAACCTTAACAGCATCTTTCTGCCCCTTTTATCCAGACTACCAGGATTGGGGTGGTGCCAAACCAATCAGTGTACTGGTTTAGTAATCATACATCCTTCATCCCACCATCACACACTCTAGATTCAGCCACCTCTGAAAAAGCCACCTATGACCGTATGAGGTTTTGGGGGGACATCTAGACACCAACCATAACAGCTTCTTACCATCTGATGCCTTCCTTTGCTGCTTTTCTATTCTCTCCTCATCACATCAAAATCACTTAAAACTTTTGTACTCAGATGGCCCCCCTGATCATTCAGTGGCTGCAGTCATCCAGGTCATCTGTTGGGATCATGATGAACATGGCCCTGTGATCACCCCATTGGAGCACCGAGGGCAGCCAGCCTTATTTTAGGTCTCTTGAAGCCCAACAACCGCAGTGCTTCCTGCAGTGAGGCCCTGGTCACAGCTCTCTTCTGTGTGATAGTAGATGCCTCTAAGTCAGTATTCTTTCCTCAGGTTTTCAAACAGCCCACAGCCCTGCTCTTTTCATCTTTGGCAAAGATTTTTCCTTGGTTTTGTGTCTTAGGTCTCAGTTCTCCATACTCTCCTTCCTCAGTTACAGGAATAAATGCACATTTACTTTTCTGTGAAGCTGTTTTCAGATTTTTTTCCCCATATCCTTGAAATACTGGATGTACTTTTAAATCGAGATTAGGAGTAAATGCTAACTTAGGAAAACATCTGGACATCAATTTTTTATTTTTTGCTTCTCTCTCACTCATAGTGATTTTCTACTGTGTTGTTTTCTCTTCTTGCCTTTGAATTTACTTGCTTTTGTCTGCTTCCCAGGGTTTCAGGCTAAGAGATTAATTTCAGAAATTGGACTGTAGACTTGAGCTTGCACCTGTTAGGACAGATAATAATGTTTTAGGGAATGATCGGAGAGAAATAAGGGAAGACAGTAAATGCTTTTTGTTTTCTTTCTTTTCTTTTCTTTCCTTCTCCTTAGCGTTCCCGCCCACTCTCTGCCAGTGATGCGGAAATGAAGAACCTTGTAGGCCCACCCCGGGAGAAGATGTCAGAGAAGTTAGGTGGCTCTGTGCTTGGACTGTCCATGGAAGAGGTAAAGATGACCCCATTTCAGGCCTTTGTGGGCTGACACAGGGTTCATGAAAGTAGAGACTTATGACTAATATTCATGACAAACTTGTACCTTACACTGGAAAGAAAATGATTCAAGAGGGGAGAAGTTTCCTCTCAGAAAACATGGAAATTAATGGAATTAATTCTTCCCCTTCATGCTTTAATCCTTTGTCCTATAGCCGCATGGATTTCAGTTTTCAAAACAGGTACTCATTTTCTCTTCCTCCATGTAGATCAAAGTTTTACGGAGAGTGAAGGAAGAGAATGATCGAAGAGGTGGATTTATCCGCATATTTCCTACATCCGAGACATGGGAAATTTATGGGTGAGGTGACTACCTTTTTTGTTTAATCTATATTTAAGGTCCATGGAATTAGACTTAATTGTGAAACACTATCAGCATTGTTCCCCAAGAGGTGCCTTTCTGTTTTGTTTATATTACCCAACCCAAGAACTAGGCCATCAGCAGTGTACCCATGCCCTCCTTTTTTAAAAAAGTTTAATTTGGCTCATCTTCACCACCCCCAGCCCTTTTTGGTACCCTCCCTCCTTCCTACTCATCCTCCAGTCCAGGGTTAGAATTGTCCTATACTATGTACTTATCACTGCCTTGATTTGAAAAGGCTTTTTTATCATTTATATCTATACCTAAGTAATATATTTGTTGTTATTAATCATCACTGTGATCTAGTCACATATAGTGAAACATATCCATTTTACATTACATTTTGTTTTTGTTTTTTGAGATAGGGTCTCTTATGTACTTCAGGTTGGCCTGGTACTCACTACCTAGCCCAGGCTGGCCTGGGACTCCTGCCTCAGCCTTCCAAGTGCTGGGACTCCAGGCGTGTGCCATCACATCCAGCTTAGGTGTATATTTTGATGATGATTTTGACAGGTATAAGCATCAATTTTTTTTTTTTTTTTTGTACCCAGGATCGAACTGGGAACCTTGTGCTTGTAAGGCAGGCAGCAGAACCATTGAGCTAAATCCCCGGCCCAAGCACCAATTTATCTACTCCCTTTACCACAATCAAATTATAGTGGCTTTTGTTTTGTTTTTGTAGTGTATTCTGTCTACATAAATCCCTTTGTGCACCTTTAAGGTCAGTCCCTGCCATGGCCCCAGGCCTTGCTGAGCTATTCCCTGTCACTGTAATTTTTCTAGAATTTCATATTAAATGGACTCACATAGTGTGTACTCTTTCAAGTATAGGATTTTTTGTTTGTTTGTTTGTTTTTAAATCTTGGTGGTTCTGGGATCAAACATAGGGCCTTGAGAATGCTAGGCAATCTCTCTACTACTGAACTATACCCTCAGCCCCGTGTTCTTTTGCCTCTATTGTTTGGCTTGGTTAGCTAGATTATTTGTTTTTTTAAGAAAGGGGCTTTGTTCAAACATGGCTGGCATAGTATTTTTGAGATTTATTTGTGATGTTGCATGAAGCACTTATTCATTCCTTAATTTGTTTATCCATGTACCTATGTGGACCACTTGGGGTTATGTACAGTGTTCAGCTACGGTGAAGAAAGCTGCTGTGAACACATTCATTTATAATTTCCTGTGTGTGTTTTATGACTTCATTTCTCCTGGCTGACTATCTAGAAATGGAGTAGAGGGGCATCTGATAAGTGGTAGTATTATTTTACATTTTTACTAGTGTAGGAAACCTTCAGATAGTCCCCATCCTTGCTGACACTTAGTATTGCCATGCTTTTTAAACCTTAGTCAGTTTAGTGTATCTCTGTGGTTTTAACTTGCTTTTCTCTGAGAACTAATGATACTAAGCATCTATTCCTATGCTCTTGCCATTTTTATCATTTTATTATTGTGGTTAAAGAACTTAGATACTTTTGATATGAGACTTTTCTCAAATAAATATGGAATGTTTCTCCAAGTCTATGGCTAGCTCTTTCATTTTTCTGGCAGTAGCTTTTGTTAAAGTTTAGGGATTTTGTATTTTGTAAGAAATCATTACCATCTTCAACTTTGTAATGCTTTACTCTGTTTCCTTCTGAAAGTTTTGTAACTTTAGCTTTTATAGCAGGCCTATAATTGTTTTGAACTAAATGTTTAGTGTATAAATTTCCTAAGTTCCTCTTCAGTGACATACCAGTTTTGATCATTGTGTTATTCCATGTAAAATACTCCCTAATTTCCTTGTTGACTTTTTTTGTGGCCCATAGGTTATTTAGAAGGTTGTTTAGTTTTCAAATATTTGGGGTTTCCCAAAGATCTTGTTGTTACTGATTTCAAGTTTATTTCTGTTGAAGTGAGAGAACATACTTGGTATAAATTGTATATTTTTAAATGTATTGAGATGTGTTATATGGCTCTTGGTAAGTGTAACATGTCTGTTGAAGAGAATATATATTCTGTTATTGGATGGAGTGTTTCACAGATGTCCATGGTCATGGGGACTGACAGAATGTTGTTCAGATCTTATCTTTACTAATTTTATTATTTGTTAAGAGACTAATCTCTGTCTTTGGTTTTACCAGTTTTGCTTTTTTATGTATTTTGAAACCCTTTATTAGGTGCATGTGCCTTAGACTTGTTATACCTTCACTCTTTCTCTTTTTTTTTTTTGATTTTTTTGTTTTGTTTTGTTTTTTGGTACCAGGGATTGAACTCAGGTCCTTGCGCTTGCGTAGCAGGCGGCGAAGCCACTGAGCTAAATCCCCAGCCCTCTTTTTTTTTTTGAGACAGGGTCTTGCTATTAGATTCAAACTGGCCTTGAACTCACTGTGTAGCCCAGGCTGGAGCAGCGGTCCTCTTGCCTCAGCCTCTCAAGTGCTGGGATTACAGGCATGTGCCTCTGCACCTGGCTTTATTATACTTTCTTGATAAATTAATTTTCTTATTGTTAAGAAATTTTTATTTTTGATAATATTCTTTGTTCTTAGGTTTACTTGATTGCTGTTAATATACACTACTACACTACTTCAAACTTTTTATCACTAATGTTGGCATGGTATAATTTTTCCATTATTTGACCTTTAAAAAATTTTTAATGATGGATAAAATTTTATGTATTTGTCATGTACATCATGATGTTTTGAAATATACATACATTGTGGAGTGGTTAAATCTTAAATCTAGTTAATTAACAAATACATTACCTCACATAGTTATTTTTGTGGTGAAAACACTTAAAAGTTTTTACACTTTTTTCAAGAATACAATATATTGTCACTATCTTCATGATACTATATAATAATAGATTTCTTAAACTTATTCCTCCTACCACCCTGTGATTACCAGTATATATTCTTTGAACAACAGCTCCTCATCCCTTCCCCGCCATTTACCCCAGACTCTTGTAACTGTCAGTTTGTTCTCTACTTCTTTGAGGCCCGAGTTTTTTTCCCACATGTGAGTGAAATCATGTAGTATTTGTCTTTTTGTGCCTGGCTTACCTCACTTAACATACTGATCTCCGTGTTCGTGTTGTTGCACCTGACAAGATTTTGGGGTTTTTTGTGTGTGGTGGAATAGTTCTATTATGTATACATATTGTCACTGGACAGGGTCCAAGGTGGTTCCTGAAGCAGAGATGAGAGATCTAAACCACCATACCTGTAAAATAAGTCTGCAGGTTCACCAACTTCTATGACAGGAAAAGAATTTTCAGGACACATTAGTAGGAGGCATAAAGGGATTTATTAAGCAAAAAGTTAAAAGTATACACTCAAAGAAATAGAGTGCAGGCCTTCAGGAGAGAAAGGCACATTATTTCCTGGACTTGGGCACATTTATGCTTCTCTTGAGGGGGTGGAAACCCCAAGAAAAGGTGGCCCACCCCCCAGAAGGGTATTGTCCTGGTTTATAGGTATGAACCCCAGTATTTTTTTCTTTTTCTTTAAGATGTATAATAGATCTTTTAAACTTATTCTTTAGGCATTCTTTGAATTCTCTCAACCTATTCCTTTATCTTAGGATCAGGTTCCTGTTCTTAACTTGCTCAACTAAGTCAATTTATGGACTTAGAGTATTCCCAAGGAATTTTGACTGTGATGGGTCTGGAAGGAATGGAGCCTAAATTTAAGCAAAGGAATTCCGATATGTATAGCCTTGGCTTGCTTCCACCATGTCGCAGAAGTTGCAATCTTCTTAAAAGTACAATTTTTAGTTATGATTTCCCTTGTCTCCTTTCTACTTATCTTTATTTCTTGTATCCTGCCTCAGTACCACGTTATCCATTCATTTGTCTATGGACACCTAGGTTGATTCTGTATGCTGACCACTGTGATAAACATGGGAGCACAGATATTTCTTCTGCACACTGATTTCATTTCCTTTGGATATGTACCCAGTATGGGATTACAGAATCATATGGTAGTTCTGTTTTTAATTTTTTTGAGGAACTTCCATTTTAGTTTTCCATAATTGCTTTACTAATTTACATTCCTTACATTAATTTTTTTTTTTGGTACTGTGGATTGAACTTGGGACCTTGCGTTTGCGAGGCAGGCAGGCAGAGCGGAACCACTGAGTTCATAACTTACATTCCTATCAGCAGTGTATAAAGGTTTCCTTTTCTCCATATCCTTGCCAGCACTTGTTTTCTATTGTCTTCTTTTTTTGGTGCTGAGGATCAAACCCAAGGCCTCATGCATGGGAAACACTTGACTTACCACTGAGCTATATTCCCAGCTCTTTTGTCTTTTTGATAATAGCCATTCTAACAGGAATGAGATGATATCTCATTGTGGCTTTAATTCACATTTCTCTGATAATTAGTGAGTTGAGAATTTTTTCTTTTACCTATTGACCATTTGTATGTCTTCTTTTGAGAAATGTCTAAGGAAGTCTTTTGCTTGTTTTTATTCATTCATTTTTACATTTTTTATGCTTTGTTACCGGGAATCAAACTCACGACCTTGTGCTTGCCAGGCAGGCTCAGTGCCACTGAGCTAAATCCCTGTCTCTTGCTTGTTTTTAAATAGGGTTGTTTTCCTACTATTGAATTATCTGTAATATAAAGTTTTTGAGATCCTTATGTATTTCAGATATTAACTCCTTATCCAATATGTAGTTTGAAAATATTCTCTCCAATTCTGTAAGTAGTCTCTTTGTTGTTTCCTTTGCCGTGCAGAAGCTTTTTAGTTTATTGCAATTCTATTTGTTTATTGTTGCCTGTGATTTTGAAGTCATACCCAGAAGAAATCATTGCCCAGAAAATGCCATGATACTTTTTCCTCTGTTTTTCTCTAATAATGTCATAGTTTGAGGCCCTACATTTAAGTCTTTGATCCATTTTGAGTTGAGGTTTGTTGTTTGTTTTGTTTTTTAGCTTCTTGAGAAAAAGTCTCACTTGTGATCCCCTGCCTCAGTCTTCCAAGAGCTGGCATCACAGGTGTATATGTGCCTGGCCCTTGGATTGATTTTTTTTTTTATAGATGAGAAATAAAGGTCTAATTCCATTCTTCTGCATGTTGATGTCAGTAGTTATTGAAGTGACTGTCCATTCCCCATGTGTGTTTTGAGCACCTTAGTTAAAACTCAGTTGGCTGTAAATGTGTGGATTTATTTCTGGCCTCTCTATTTTGTCCCATTAGTCTCTATGTCTTGTTTTAGTATGCCAGTACCACACTCTTTTGGTTGCTATAATTTTGTGATATATTTTGAAGTCAAATAGTGTAATGCCTCAGCTTATTGCATTTGGTCAAAATGGCTTTGGCAATTCAGTCTTTTATAGATCTATACAGATTTTATACTATATTTTCTATTTCTTAAAAAAGTGTCATTGATATTTTGATATAGATTGTATTGAATTATAGATTGCATTGAGTAGTATGGACATTTTAATAATATTTATTCTTCTAATTCATTATCTTTCCATTTATTTATGTTTTCTATTTTTTCATCAATATTACATAGTTTTCAATGTAGAGATCTTTTATCTCCCTTGTTAAGTATATTCCTAGGGGATTTTAGTAGCTATAATAAATAGGATTATTTTCTTGATTTTTTTCAGATAATTCATTGTAGTGTATCAAAATGCTCCTGATTTTTGTATGTTGATTTGTTATCCTGCAACTTTACTAAGTTTGTTTGTTAAATCTAACAGTTTTTAGTGTAGTCTTCAGGGATTTCTATGTTGAAGATCACATCATCTGCAAACAAGGACAGTTTAACTTGTGCCTTTACAATTTTGATGCCTTTTATTTCTTTATCTTGCCTAATTATTCTGACTAGGTAGGACTTCGTATACTTTGTTCACTAGAAGTGCCAAAATTGGGCATCCTTGCGTTGAAGGAAAAGCTTTCAACATCCAATGTGATGTTAGATGTTTAGATTTTCTATTTCTTCAAAATTCAATCTTGGTAAGTTGTATGTGTCTAGGAATTTACTCTTTTCTTCTAGATTATCTGATTTGTTGCCATATGATTGTTCCTAGCTGTCTCTTATGATCCTTTTCATTTCTGTGTTATTAGTTGTAATGTCTCTTTTTTCATCTCTAATTTTGTATATTAGTCTTTTCTCCTTTTTCTTCATTTCTCTAGCTAAAAGTTTGTTGACTTTCTTTCAAAAAACTAACTCTTCATTTCACTGATCTTTTGTATTGCTGCTCAAATGTCTATTTCATTTATTTCTGCTCTAATCTTTTTTTTTTTTTTTTTTTTTATACCGGGAATTGAACTCAGGGCCTTGCACTTCCCAGGTAGGCACCACTGAGCTGTATCCCCAGTCTGTCTCTAATCTGTATTATTTTCTTTCTTCCACTAGTTCTGAGTCAAATTTGTTCTTGTTTTTCTAGTTCCTAGAGGTGTAACATAAAGTTTTTTAAGAGCTTCTTTTTTTTATTGTAGGTATTTGCATGGCATGTCTTTTCTCCTTATCTACCTATACCTATCTGTATCATTATAGTTGTGATAGTTTTCTCATAATGTGTGGTCTAAACTTTTAATGGGACTATTTAGAGCATTTACATTTAATGTAATTCTTTCTATGGTAAGGTTTCTATGCCATATTACTATTGGTTTTGTATTTGTTGTATTTTTGTCCCTTTTAAGAATTTTCTTCTACTTTCTTTGGAGTAATTTCTCCTGCCTCCTTTTTACTTTTTTAATGATACTGCTTTAGGGTGACAGTATACATTTTTTACTTATCATAATGTCATTTTCTTAATTTTTTTTCAAGACATGGTCTTGCTATATAGTTCAGGCTGGCCTTGAACTCACTATGTAGCCCAGGCTGGCCTCAAACTCCTGACGATCTTCCTGCCTCAGCCTCCCAAGTGTGGAGGCTACAGGAATGCATCACCATGCCTGGCTCTCCATAATGTCATTTTCAAATAATAATACACTATTTCCTCTATGATTTAGGAACTTTGCAACTTGTATATTTTTATTTTCTCTTTCTGTCCTTTGCATTACTATTATTATACTTTACTGCTGTATAAGTCCCATAGAACACATCAGTTTTTCCTTCGAATAGTTACAATTTAAGCACATTTAAATGTAATCGAAAGTCTCTCGTATTTACATAAGCATTACCATTTTCAATTCTTTATTCTTTTTATTTGTGTGTTTGTTTAAAATGAAAAGTTTATTTGCTCAGTACACCAAATGGGATGTGTGCACTCTCATGACAAATATACAGAAATATGGAGATCAACATAAAGCAGGAATGTAAATGAAGGCCAGTCTCTTTAATGTTATGACAACATACTCCCAGGAAGAATCTTTTCTTCAGTTACTTACACATTTCAATAAAATAAAAGGTAATGGATTAAGTGGAAGTCAGCTTATGAATTTTTCTTAAAAATAAACTCTAACTGTATTAATCCATGCTAGTTAAACACTGTAACTAAAATTTCCAAATAAGCACAAAAGGAGATAAAGCAGTTAGTTACCCCTTTTGCTGGAACAGTCCAGAGGAAAATAGTTACTACAAATACAGCAGACAAACTGTTAGATTTGACCAATCTAGAACATAGTGTACTAAATTTCAGTCTCAAATTGTGTTAAATGCTCATCATTAGTATCACACATCTTGGTCCATGGTATGGTTTAATGCCAAGACAGATTATAGTTTGTTACAGAAACAGATTACCATTGCTTTTTTTAAATTTATATATATTAAAAAGCCAGGTATACTTTCACATACAAAGGCAATTTTTTCCCAGGAAAAATTAACAGAAAGTCGTGTGGGATGCACCAAGTAACATGAGGCTCTCCACAACAAGGTGCTGGGTCAAACTGAAGAAAAGAATATTTTAAAGTGTCATCCAATTCCATGATAGCAGCCTGGTTTCCACAACGATAACAGTAATTGGGTGCGCTGAATATGGTAACCACATTCTGATCATGACACTAATTGTATCCCTCCATTACAAGCTGGTGGGCATGAGAAACCAGTGTGAGACCGTTAGCATGGTTAAATGTTTCAGAAATATCTTGTCCAAATGTGTACCCAGCACCACATGGTAAAATACCCCATCCACCATGATGGTCTGGATCTGACCATAAGAGATCACACATTGGGCCCTCCTTGGAACTTCTTGTAAACAATCCAGGGCTCTTGTATGATCCAGTGTATGTATAGATGGAGAGAGGCCACCATGGAGGCAGAATATCTGTCCATCTACCAAAGCTGTAAGTGGAAGATAAAGAGATCTATAAAATATTTCCAAACATTGGCATTTCCGTATTTTCATAGACATTCACTATAAAAGCCATATAGATATACTTGGGCAGTTTGTCAGCTTTCATGCTTTCTTCTCAATGTGGTAATGCATTCTGAGTAACCCACCTTTAATTCTACAGAAAGAGTCACAGTCTCCACAAAATAATAACCTCTCTTGGCATAGTGGACAATGAATAGATACTTTGTATCTGGTGATTTTTCTACCAGTTCTAGAGTTCCATAAGGTCATGGAATTGGCCAGGTACTTCTCCACAGATGGTAACAGGACAATGAACCTCTTGCACATTTGATTCTTTTGTTAAAATTTCCTTAGCCTTCTGGCACAGAGTCTGCACTTGGTTCTTGTTCACCTGTTTACACTGGTTCAGCTGCTCGACCCACTGGTCCAGGTCCTTGGTGAATGCCTTGCTGTTCATGGCAGCCCGCCACCCCCTGCCTGCCCCAGTGCCACCGCCCCCCCATCAGCTCACAGCCAAAGTTCAATTCTTTATTCTTTCGTGTCAATGCAGGTTTTCTTCTGATAGCATTTTCTTCCGTCTGTAAAACTTTTAGGATTTTGTTTTAGGCAACTCTAATAACAAATTCTCTCAACTTCTCTTTATGTAAAAAAAAAAACTTTTTTTGTTGTTGTTTTTTGAGAGAAGGTCTCACTATACAGTTCAGGCTGGCCTTGAATTCACTGCGTAGCCCAGGCTGGCCTCAAACTCATGACAATCCTCCTGCCTCAGCCTCCAAAGTGCTGGGATTACAGGTTTGTGCCACTATGTCCAGCAAGACTTTTACTTTCATGTTTGAAATTTTTTTGACTACTTATAACTTCTAGGTTGGTACTTTTTTCCAAATTCTTTAAAAATATCTTTGAATCATCTTCTAGCTTGCATCTTTCTTAGAAGAATCTGTAGCAGTTCTTAATCCTTGTTCTCTTGTGCCTAATTTTTTTTCCCTCTGATTATCTCTGTATGACTGCTTTTCAGTAGTTTGATCATGATGTGCCTTGGTCATTTTCATATTTCTTCTGTTTGGAATTCATTGAGCTTCCAGTGGACTATGGATTTATGTACAGTTTTCATCAAATTTGGAAAAGTTTTGGCCATTATTTCTTCAAACTTTTTTCCTAGTTCTTTCCTTTCTTCTTCTGGGACTCTGGTTACACATTAAGTTGGTTTATATTTTACCACAAAGCTAGCTGTTTTCATATTTCCTCAGACTTTTTTCCCCTCTCATTCATTTTGAGTGATTTTCTGCTTTTTTGTCTCTTAAGGCCATTCATCATTTTGTCTGCAGTGCCTAATCTTCTGTTAATTACAGTGAAATTTTCACTTGAGATATTTTATTTCTCATTGGTAGAATTCCCATCTGTTTGTTTTTGTCTTCCTTTGTTCATTTTTGATTGTTGTCATTTCTTTTAGATCTCGTACATATGTTATAATAATTATAGTAACTTTTGTTTATGGGTCACATTTTTCCTACTTCTTCATATGTACAGTAATTTTTTGATTAACTACTAAACATTGTAAATGTCACATCTTGAGAATTTGGATTTTATTGCCTTTTTAAAACTCCACTGATTTTTTTGAAGCATTGCTATGATTTATTTAAAGTTATTTGTAGGTCTAAGATAGTTCTACCACTAAAGATTCTTTTGGAATGTCTATTAAGTGACCTCATGTTCAAGAAGATTTCTCTGTTCTGGCTGGTGAGTCTCAGTTTGCTGCCCTGAATGAACTTCAGAAATTATTTTGCCTGCACTTTGTTCTTAATCGTTGTTTGTTCTAACAGTTGCTCTTTGCTCAGCCTCACAGACTTTTACTGTGTTCCTGAGTAGATTGGTATTTACCCAAAGACTCCAGGGGCCCTTGTGATGGTGTTTTAATTGCCTCTTATGTACAGCTTCCTTCTCTCCCTTGCATTGCTCTGGAAATTCTAGCTGTTTCTTAGAACTTTCATTTCTTTCTTTGTTTTGTTTTGTTTTGTTTTGTTTTTTGAGACAGAGTCTCAGTATGTAGTCCAGGCTGGCCTTGAACTCACTATGCAGCCCAGGCTGGCTTTGAACTCACTCACGAGTCCCTCCTGCCTCACCCTCCTGAGTGCTGGGATTAGAGGGATGCATCTAGAAGAATTTTGATTTCTGTCATCTCAGCTCATACACTGTTGGGGTGTACTTGAATTCCTCCTTTCCCACATAGTCTGGAAATTGCACAAAGGCAGAGCAACAGTAGGGCGTACTTCACTTTTTCCCCCCATCAGGGATCACAGTCCATGCTGCCAATTGGTTAATGTCTGAAATCAGTTGTTTCACAAGTCTTGCACACTTTCCTAGCTATTTGTACCAAGAGGGTGGGTCCTATAACAATTATCCTCTCCTATGTAGAAGCAGAATTCTCTGTAGTTTTAATTGCTTTTGAACTTTTTCTGAACAAATGACATGCTCTGTTTCCTTTCCTTTTTTCATTAAGCATTATGTTACTAAGATTCATGTTGTTGCATACACCTACAGCTCATTCCTTCTTAATGATTTACTGTACTTTGCTATGTGTTTGTACTGCTGTTAATTTTCCCATTCCCCTGTTGATGGCTGTCTGACTTCTTTCTGGTCTTTTGCTCGTAAGTACCCCTGTGCTATACATATTTTGCTCAGTGTCTCCTGGATGTACATCTAGGGGTGAATTGCATCATGCAGCTTTCCTAGAAGAGAAAGTCCACTCTGCAAGGCAGTATGTGGCAGCACCCTCAGGCATGCAGTGAAGACGGGTAGTTCAGACAAGGGGCCCTCTCCGAGCATGTGGAGTGCCCTGTTGCAGAAGACTGCGTTCAGTGGATGGGCTCAAGCTGCTGCTTGGCATGGGGAGGAAGTGTCTGTCAGAGACAAAGGATCTGTGGAAGGTGTGGTGTGAGGGGACTCTGAGGAGACTTCCTGGCTGTACTGCAGGACTGGTGTTGGACAACTGTGTGGAAAAGTGTGCATGAATTGTTGGTACAGATGATCCAACTTCTGAAAGTATGTGCTTCCTGCAGTGGACACGAGGGAGCCTCTGAAGCTCTCAAGTTGTGGCATAACATGACTGCAGCAGTCTCCTACCTACATTTTCATGCCCTTTATGGATCTATCCCAAGCTTTTTGTGACCTCTTCTGTATATATAATTTCTTTGGTGGGTTTCTTTTTATCTTTCAGTTTTATCTTCTGAATATACTATATCACCTTCTAGTAACCCAAATGCTGCTCCCCTTTTCTTCTTTTTATGTTCTAAATTAAATCTTTTGTCCTTACTCTTTTCATTTTACTCCATATCTGCTTCTTTTACATTTTAAAATTTTGATTTGAGCAACTCTCTCATTTGCCGCTTTAGAAAGAATATATTTCTAAAAAAACAAAAAAGAAACAGTATATTTCTTTAGGAATGGTATATAAGTAACCTGTTATTTTTGTGCTTGGTCCATAATTTTATTTCTGTATTTTCCTCCTGAACTAAGCTTAGGAGGTAACTGGTTTCCTTCTTTGTCCTTCAGGTCCTACCTTGAGCACAGGACCTCCATGAACTATATGCTGGCAACACGCCTCTTCCAGGACAGGTGGGAATTTGCTGAATTTATAAATTTAGGATTTGATCATAAGATTAGGAGAAAATATATACAAAAGGAGGAAATAAGCTTTATAAAAGTCTTCATGTAAAATCTATGATAGAAAGGGCCTTGCAGAAGACACAATATAATACCTTATTTTCCAGAATTTATCAATAACTCAGTAGTCTCTAATATTTTCTTTTCTTTTTCCCAGTACTGAGGATTAAACTCTTATATCATTTTCAAAAGCCAAAAATTAAACCATAAAGATCTTTGAGTCATCTTAACACATGCCCTGAACTTTTATTCTTCTAAGAAAGTTCATACTCGGTGCCTTTCTTACCTTAGACACAATTTTACCAGACATGATTATCTGTTTTTCTAAATAGAAAAGATTAGAATTATCAAAAAATCAGAAAAAGAGAAGGGAGGTAATTCACAAAATAAATACAAGATTTGTAAGAAATGACAACTGATAATCTTAATACTAGGGAAAAAAGGGAAAAGAAGGAAAACAGACACTGGAATTCAAATGCGCACAGTCAGGGATGACTTGGTCCCACATATTTTTGTCCCCTCTGACACATGACTCCCTGAAGTACAGTTCAGTAATTGGTTATAAAAATCAGGTACTGTAGTTAGTGAAATTCATATACTTTTAAGACTATGTTTTACTTTTTTTGAAAGGTTCCTACAATAGTCAGATTTCAACCATTTCTTAAAATTTCATGATCTAGTATCAGGAAGTACAGGGCATTAATACTTTCTGTATATTTTTGGTAAATACCATTGATTAATTACACGTATAGCTTTTGGTGAAAGAGATTCTTGGATTTACTTGGAAGACATAGACTTTCAGCTCTTTATATTTAACTTTGAATTCTTGGGTCCTGTCCCTCCCTTCCACCCCTCAAAAACTTTGACAACTTTATATTTATCTTTTGAATTCAGATACTTACCAGGATGCATTTTGGTTTGTCATTTTTTAATATTTTGATTTTGGAGGAGTGAGTCCTTTTGGTGTAATGATTTAAGCCTTTCTAATGTGGGAAGCATTCCCTGTATTCTCTCCTTCCTCTTTGGTGGAATTTTTGTTAGCTGTGTTTTGTCTATATCCTCCTTTTTAAAAAAAATTTTTTTTTCGTATTCTATCTCATCTCACCTTTATGTTCTCAGAGACTTCTTTGTTTTTCTCCTTCGGTACCAAGGATTAAACCCAGGGCTTTGCATGTGCTAGACAAGTGCTCTACTATTGAGA
The DNA here is from genome assembly GCF_000247695.1 of Heterocephalus glaber. The sequence goes on along the minus strand of NW_004624734.1, from coordinate 25,907,362 downwards.
TATATCCCAAGCCCTTCTTGGAGATTTCTTAAACTTTTGTCTTCTGTACCTCTAAATTGGTCTTACTATGACGAGAGTTCAATTTTTTTATGTTAGCAAGTATTATTTTAATATTCAAGAATTATTTTTACTTCTTGATTAGTTTTCATATTTTATGGTATGTCTTCAAATTTCTTTGTCTTAGATTGTTGAAAGTTCCTTTCAGCCATTTACATTATATTACTCCTTTGTATTTGTTCTTTTTGTTCTTGTTCTTTCTAGTTTTTACTGCCACAAGTCTACAAATATTCGGTGATTTTTCATTGTCTAGTCATATTTACAGATAATAGACTTTTTGCTTACCATAGGTCATTGGCATGGGTTAACTCAGAGTGTGTAGGTCTGTTTCTGAACTGATTGTGCTTGAGGCCGGATCTTTCCATACTTGGGCTGCCTATGAAGGCAAAGGGAGGGCACAGGAAGTAAGCTGGAGACCACCATGCAAGCAGAATTAGGAAGCATTCCCTTAGGAGTAGCACAACAATAAAAATTTTGAGATATAATAATACATTTTTCAATTAATATGTTAAATAGCAAGGCCTAACAGCAGGTCTGATAACTACCACAATTTCAAGAATAAGTACTGATATTTTGAAATACTTGTGACAATTCTAAGTAGTATGAAAAAAAGAGAGAGAGAGATATGTTTCTGTTGATAATGAAGCTGCACTAATCTACTACTATGGATGGTTTCCTACATGTATATTGGAGGAAATGCTAAATTCCAGTGAGAGGATATAATTGTTTTTGCAATCCAAGTTGGTATACTCCCTGCATTTTTTCTTCAGGACCCAGTTAATAACTCGTGATTATAAAGTATTGTGAAAACTTTTGATTAAGAAAACGTAAATTTCCCTGTTTAACAAAGAAATGCCCTCATGACCTACTCCTGCCTACTATTTTAGCCTAATATCTGCTTTTCCATACCAACCCATAGCCTATTAGGCCATATTTTCTTGTTCTTTCATATCTCCTAATTCTTACAAACTCCCTCCCCTTCTCTTAGAATGGCCTACAGACAATCCCTAATTTCTACCTCTGTTTTCCTCCTCTAACCTAGACTAGGAGGGAATATGCCCAATCCTTTTATCTTTCAGTCTGATTTAGATTCCTAGATTGTATTATAATATCTGTTCACTGACTTTATAGGTTTGCCCTTAAGAGTGAATTCTGTTTTGTTCATCTTTATTAGTATTGAGAACCTACCAGATGGTAGGCACACACACAAAAATATGCATTGAAAACAGGAAATTGTTTTTGTTCTAAGACCTTCTGTCTTCCACTAAATCTCTTTTCTTTAATCTGAATTGTTGTTTTCTCTTTCAAATTGAATTGTGTTCGGTTAATTTTTCTGCCATCTCCCCTATCCTCAGCCCCTCCCTCCCCCCCCCCCATCCTGCACTGTCAAACAGTATCTGCCCTGGTGTTTTGCTGGATGGCAGTAGTTTCAATCCTAACTGCACATTACTATCCCCTGGGGATCTTGTAAATCACATTTATGCCCTACCCTCATCCCTGGAAGGGAGTGAACTATAGTGATCCTTATGAAAAGCTGCCTGGTGATTGTAATGTGAAGATGCAGTTGCAAATTACTGGAGAAAACTGTTATCTGGATGAAAAAAGTTAAAGTCATCTTGAGACTTTGTGATGATACTGTGACAATATCAAGACATTAGCGGGGATATAGGAAAGGCAAGACAAAACATCTTGGTAAAGACAACCTTTTCACTTATTTTCTATAAATACAATCTATACTGCTTTTGTCTCTTTAAAAATGATCAGAAGGAATGTGCTGTGTATTTACATGACATTTTTCCACTTTTTTTGTTTGTTTGTTGGTACTGGGGATCGAACTCGGGAGCCTTGCACTTGCAAGACAGGCAGCAGCACCACTGAGCTAAATCCCTGGCCCTACATCACATTTTTGAAACAGCATTTTAGAATGTACAGATTATTGGGCGATAGGGATTAGGTAGGAGGTGTGTGGTTCTATAAGTCCTTATGGGGTCCTTAACTGTTCGGTATCTTGGCTGTGCTGATAGACACATGAACCTACAAGGATAGTAAAATTGGGCTGAGCTAAACATACACGTACACTTAAAACTGGGGACCCCCTCCCTAAGTGTTAAATGAAAGGAAATTGACTGAGGAGATGATGTTTGAAAAAAAAAGTCCATTTAAACATGTATGGTGCTCAATTCCTGTGGTTAGAGCCCGACCCTGGTTTAGAAACAATGGAGACCATCCCTTTCTTTACAGAGTTTTTTTTTTTTTCCAGTTGTGGAAAGTCTGTTTCTGGTGAATATCCTTTTGGAACTCATGAGAATCGAGCTTAGTTTCCTTTCCTAAAATAGTTCATTGAAAGGAGAACAGCTCTGCTGTCTGAGGCCTAAGCCCTGGGCTCAAATGTAAACCCTTTAAACCCTGACCATTGGAGGTTGCAGCATCACTTTATCCTTCTCCTTTATATAAATCGGGCGAATTAACAACCTTCTTCACACGATTGTTGTGAGCAGTAAGTATGATTTACTTTGGAAGGAGACAGAAAATGCAAGTCATCATTACCATTTTTTTTTTTTCCTTCCTAGAATTTCTTGCCTTTTCCTTTTTGTTTTTCTTTGATCCTTCAGCTAACTGGTCCACCTTTCTCTGAGGATGTTCTCACTTGCCTTCTCTGACCTTATTTCATGTTGACTTTCTATAATCAAAATTTTAGGAGTGCTTGTGTGTGTGAACTCCGGAGTAAATATCCAAATACCATCCTCTAACCTAGTTGTCCTTTCTATTTCTATAGGGGGAACACAAGAAGAAGCTTATTGACAGGAAGAACACGGTAACTGATTTCTAAAAGTTGAGAGTCTTTCCATGTGCATAGTGTGTTACCATGCACAGACTAAGCATACTACTTTATATAACCATTTTCAGTTTGGCTCTGCATGAATACTAACATAAAAATGTTTTCTATTGAAAAAGTATTCTGTGGCACTTTTTGCAAACTATGAAATTTACCCTTATAACAACATGACTATCTTTTTAATTGACAATAATACTGTTCTTGTTTGTCTATGTGAGGGAGACCAGAGGATTAGTGAAATTTCAAGACTACTGCCACATTAGACTCAAGTAAGTTTATGTTTTGGCTTTGACATACCTGAGGTGTGTAACTGTGCGCCTTATGGGATGAGCAGAACCTGCTTCTGGTCTGCCACACAATTGGAGGTATGTAAAACACCTGTGGCGTTTTGTTTGCGCAGAGTAGAGAAAGGTCTTAGAGGAAAGGCTGAGGTGGCTTTGTCTCACAGATGACTACAGCTACCACAAAAACTCTTAAAACCCAAACACATCTTCTGGTTATAAAGAGTTTGAGACATTACAGATGTCCCCTTGTGCTGTATATTCTTTTAAAAAATAATATGACAACAGTAAGAAACTGCTTATATCTAGTTTTTTGTTTTGCATTTAAAGTCTATTAAAATAAACTTTGTTTCTTATCTAAGCCCTTTGAAGTACAAGTCTTAATTCTTCTAAAGAAGGCATTATGATTGCCTTTTAATTAAGGGAAAACTGAAATAAATCAAGTTTCTAGCTAAGTGAAAGTTATACTTTGTTTATACATTTTCTCTAGTTTTTAGGAATAAAGGAATATAATTAAGAGTATATTGCTATCAACTTGGGAATTAGGGGAAAAGAGAAAAACATAAACAATAAGAATATTTAAAAATCAGTAGGTTCTGTCCTTTCTTCTTTTTTTTTTTTTTTTTTTTTTTGGTACTGGGGTCGATCTCAGGACCTTGTGCTTGCAAGGCAAGCACAATGCCACTGAGCTAAATTCCCGGCCCCCTTTCTTCATTTTGTAGAACTCATTTTGTATTGCCACCAGTGGGGGCTTTTTGGTGGTGTTGAGGTATAAACAAATGAAACCTGGCACATGATACCATATACCAGAGTATGAAACAAATTTAACTATACTTAAAAGGATCAAACTACTACAAAGTATGTTCTTTGACCACAGTGGAATTGAACATCAATTACAATAGATACAATAAAATAGAACAATATTTGTAATCCCCAAATATTTAGAAAGAAGCAACTCATTTCTAAATAATTCATGAATCAAGGAAGAAAGGACAAACAAAATGAGAAACTATTTTGAACTCGATAATAAAATGTCAAAATGTGTGGGATGCAGTAAGGTAGTGCTTTGAGAGAAATTTATAGCTTTTGATGCTTATATTTAAAAAATAAGGACTAAAATAATTGATTTAATGACCCTGTTAAGAAACTAGGAAAAAGCAGAGTAAACCAAAGTAAGTAGCAGAGAGGAAATAATAAAGGGCACTGATCAATTCCATAAAAGACAAATCTTAAAGAAAACTAATGAAGTTCAACATTTATTCATCGAAAAGCTATCAGAAGTGATAAATAATCCAAGTAAACTGGTTGAGGAAAATGAGACTACTGAGTACTGTATCGAGTTCAGATAGAGAAGATACAGATGCAACAGATATAAAATGCATAGTAAGTGGGGGAATACTAGTAACAACCCTTTCTGTTACTCTGATGCTTAGGAGAAATGACTCAGTTCCTTGTGTGTATGAGAGAACACCCAAACTGACAAAAGCCTAAATAGAAATTTTGCAGAGTACTCTTATCTATTCAGAAAACTGAATTTGTATTCAAAAACCTTTCTTTTTTTTTAAATTTTTTTTTGTTTTTTTGTTTTTTTCATTTTTTTTCTTTTTCTTTTTTTTTTTTTCTTTTCAAAAACCTTTCTACAAAGAAAACTCCAGACTCATGGGTTTTACAGTGAATTCTATGAAGCATGTGAGCAAAAACAACACCAACCTTACACAATCTCTTTTAAAAATACAGGAATGGACACTTTCCAGCTCTTTCTTGTGATACTAGCATAACTATGTTAAAAAACCTGACAGAGACATTTTACAAAAAGAAGAAAATTACAAGCTAATATCTTTCAGGAGGATTCACACACACTTTTTATTAAGACTATTAATAAACCTAGCCAGGTGCAGTGTAAGAGGCTAAGGAAGGAGGATTGCTTAATCCCAGGAGTTTGAGCCCTTCCTGAGCAATTTAGCAACTTAGCAAGATCTTGTCTCAATGAATTAATCAGTCAATCAATCCACCAGTATATGAAAAATATAATACATATGACTGACATTTTCCCTAGTAATTCAAGGTTGGTTTAACATTATTGGGGGGAGGGGGATGGAGCCCAGAAACTGACCCACATTGTTAATTATGTGTGATCAATAAATACTGTAAATTAAAAAAATTTTTTTTAATTTATTACAGTAAAAAAGACATTGCTGTTAACCCCCCTCAAAATATTCCCCTCACTTTGAACACACCCCATTGATCTTGACATTTTTTGAAGCAGTTCTGGAAGTCCTCTTTCATGAATGTCTTTAGTTGCACTGTTGTGGCTGCCTTGATGTCCTTAATTCATTCAAAATATTTATCTTTCATGGTCATTTTGACTTTGGGGAAGAGCCAGAAGTTGCACCATGCCAAATTTAGTAAATAAGGTAGATGAGGCCACACTGTAGTTTAATGAACTTGCCTTTATGGTGGATGGCACTTAACAGCAGCATTCACTATAGTTTTTATCACACCCCATAAAGACACCAAGAGAACTTCCAGAAAATGGTAAGAAGGATATGGGATAAGTTTGTTTGAAGCAAGGGGAGTATTTGGAAGGGAGACTAATGGCAATGTGTCTTTTACTGTAATACATTTTTTTAAATTTAAATATTCAGTATATTTCGGTCATCCTTTATTTGATCATTTGATTTTCAACAAAAGGCCCAAAGCAATTCAGCGAGGAAAGAAATCTCTTTTTAACAAATGGAGCTAGACCAACTGGATATCATATTTTAAAAAATGAACCTCAACCCTCATCTGCTACAAAAATTAGAGATGATTCATAGACATAAACATAAAAGGTATTATGTAAAACTACTTGAAATATAGAATATTTTTGTCTTGTGCTGGGCAGAAGTTTTTTTATATGTGATACAAAATCCAGTAAACCAACAAAAAATAAGTTAGATTTCCTCAAGATTAAAAACTTAATCATAAGGTACTATTGAGAAAATGATTAGGAGCTGGGTGTAGTGATGCATTCCTGTAATCCCAAGCACTCAGAGAGGCTGAGGCAGGAAGATTACAAATTTGAGCCCAGCCTGGGCAACTTAATGATTTAGAAATACCCTGTCTCAAAAAATACATAAATACATGTTAAAAAGGGCTGGGGATATAACACAGTGTGACGACCCTGGGTTCAATTCCCAGTACCACAAAAAAGAAAAGAAAAATGATCACACAAACCATAGACTGAACAAAGATGTTCATCAGATGTTTGTCAGAGGATTAGTATCTAGAAAATCTAAAGAATCTACAACTCAATTATTAGACAATCCAGTTACAATTGGGTAAAATATATGTATAGATATTCCAAAAGGAAGATACATAGTCAACATGCTCATGAAAATGTGGTTAAAACATTAGACATCTGAGAATTACAAATTAAAGCCGTGATGTGCCACTAACCACATAGCAGAATGTCTAAAATTAGACTGACCAAAACCATGTGTCATACAGAGCTAACAGAAGTTTGATAAATCGGCATTAGTGGTGTAAACTAGGACAAGGACTTGAGACCAAGAGTCTGGCAGTTTGTTAGAAAGCCTAGCAACTTCCATTCTGAAATTGTTACCCAGGAAAAACAAAGAACATAATCACAAAATGATTTGTACAGGCATGTTCATAGTAACTTTATTCATAATATTCCAAAACAAGAAACAACCGAGGTGTCCAAAAACAAGAGAGTAGATACACTCTGAATGTTGTGTTTCATTCAGACCATGGCCTGCTACTCTGCAATTAAAAAGGATGAATATTGATACATGGTGGACAGATTATGCTTACACAAAAGCGTTCACACTAAACTGTTCATTTGGGTAGAGTTTTAAATCATTCAAAACTTACTTGATGAAAAATTCAGAGCAATGATGGCAATTTAAGGCATTAGAGAAGGATTGGCTGGGAAGGGACAGGAAAAATTTCTAAGATGACAGTAGTGTTGGAATTTGACTTGTATCATTATATGCATTTGTTAAAGTTCATTAAATGGACATTTAGTACTTGAATATTTCACTATAAGTTTTAGGTCACAGAAATTCTTATAACAATATGAATTCTAAATAATAATGATATGCATGTTGAACCATTAAAGGAGACAGTGCACTGGTGTTTGTCTGCAACTTGGAAATGCTTTAAAAATTAAAAGGATTGATGCGTAGATAGAGGAGGATTGGATATATATGTGTGTGATGAGACAAATACAGTAAATACAGTTCATTGTAGAAACCAGGTGGTAGGTAGGTATACAAATGCTTGCTTATAATTCTTTAAACTGTTCTCTTAATTTAAATATTTTCATAATAAAATGTTGGAAAAAGAAATGCAGAATAGATATAGCTAAAAATTACAGGTTATTCATAGAGAATTGAAATAGTAATTGAACAGTATTTATGCCATGCTGTCTGTGTGCTGGGCAGGCTCGTAGCATCATGGACACAGTGATCAACAAGAAGAACATGGTCCATGGCCTCACATAACTCAGATCCACAACCCCCAGCTTTCCATGTCCTCCATCCCTGTGTTAGTTTGGATTTATCTGTCTGTCCACCGTCCCTTAGCTCAGAGTCGATATTTTAAATATCCATAGAGAAGGAGCTTCTTAGTAGCCTCTCCAGATCTCTGAGCTTTTCGGATTCATACTTTCAGAAGCCTCTTATCAAGTTTTGAATAATAATTACCCTAAAAAAATCTTTTTCCTAAAGAATTATGTTCTTGGCAACATAGGCAGAGACACTTTTGTATATGTAATGGACGTGGTTCATGAGCATATGAACTGAGCTTTTGTTTATTAGCAGGTCCAGTTAACTTCCACCCCTTCAATTAGAATGTTCCAAAACATTCAACTATTTCAAATCATATAAGTTTTTAAAAGACATGTCTTTGGAAAGAGGAATGTTTGTGAGCATCAGGATAAAAATGTCATGTTTGCCTGTACAATTATTAAGTTTGACCAAGTTGTCTAGATATTATCAAGTAGTTTGAATGATTTTTGAATCAAATATTTTTTCCTATATTATTTAATTGGCTAAATATCTATTTCCATAGCTCCGTGTGTGTGGTTCAGTCTTTAGGACTATGACAAAAAATAGATTCCAATTGTTTTTAAAGTTTATTAATAGCTGGGTATACAATACATGCCTCTAGTCACAGCTACTTGGAAGGCTGAGGCAGGAGGATCACTTGAACTCAGGTGTTTGATGCCAACCTGAGAAATTTAGATCCCAGCTCAAAAAAAAAAAAAAGGTCATTAATTTGCTTCCCCAGTGTCAGTGTCAGTACCCTCCCTAGTCTTGGCTCAAGGTCTTATTCTGAAGGGAAGCCTCCAGAATATTGGCCATTCACCCTGTCCACCCAGAAGTCCCTCTCAGAAAGACCTAAACAAGCTGGGCATGGTGGGTCACACCTGTGATCCCAGAACTAGGGAGGCTAAAGTGGGAGGATTGCCTCGAGTTCGAGGCCAGCCTAAACTACATAGTGAGTTCAAGGCCAGCTTGAAGTACATAGTGAGACCATGTCTCAAAAAACGAACAACAAAAAAAGAGAAAAAAGAAAGACCTAAACAGACTAAATGACATAAACTTTCCATCTTGCTCAGAGACTGAAAACTCCCAGGGGACGTAGGATGATGCCTTGACTTCACAAGGAATATGCTTTGCATTCCAAACCGCGCTCAGAGATCTTGAGTTAGCGCTTGAGTCCTGAGAAGGTAGAGTTAGCCGGTGACACGGATCCTTCTGTCTGACCCAGTTACCCAGAACCTCTTTCTCTTTCATGACCTGGTTATCTCTGTGGGCCTAGTCCTTGTCCTGACTGGGCCTGCTGTCAGTCACCTAGCTAATTTGTAATTTGTCTTACTTTAGTGCCCCTGTAGCTGTTACCAGCTTCTTCTCCCCATCCCACTTCTCACGCAGGACCTGCGTTTGACCTTGTCCTCTGTCCCTGCCTTCCCTTGTCTGGGCCTCTGAGGCTAACTTCTGACCTGTACTCTACACCTGGAGGCTCTCTGCCACATCTCCTGCCTCTTCCTGGAGCTGACTAGGATCTGAATGGGGGCTGGAGCCTTGGCAGGTCCTCACGTTGGGGTGCTTGAGACTCCAGTCTTGCTAACTTTTCACTGACACGGTTCCCCTGTGAGTCTCAGCCCCGTGCTATGCACTACATTCACAGATTACTTGCTGTCTCCCATCGCAGCCTCTGCCAGATCTGAGTTTATTGTATGCATTCAAAGGGATGTTACATATTTCTCAGTAAATTATGATTAATAACAATAAAACAAACACCTTTTGCCATCATGCAGTTGAAGAATTAAAATGTTACTAATATCTCCTAGTTACGTATTCTTTTATAAAGTATTAGTGGCACTTTACGACCGTTTTAGTAAATTAATAATATCAATGCTTAAAGGTACTTAAACATTATCTTCAGATAATTTTTGTTCAGAACACTTCACAAATTCAGATAGGCCATTAGTGAGGATTTACTGTAGATCCCAATATTCCCCTTTCTCAGTCAAACCCTTCAAATTCATAAGCATAGCCATGCCCAATCTGTCATCTGAACAGAGTGCCGTCGAGCTTAGCCCTGGACTGAAGGAGAGAACTTTCACAAGCTGTCATCTTGTTTCTGCCCTAGAATGACCACTGATGGAATGCCAGAATTGAAGGTAGAGAGTGTGAATTCAAAGGCCAAGCTGCATGCTGCTCTTTACGAGAGAAAACTCCTGTCTCTGGAGGTGCGAAAACATAGACGGCGGAGTGGCAGATTGAGGGCACTAAAGCCAAAATACCCAGGTACCTCCCAGTGACCTTTCACCAAACTGCATAATCTGGATTCTGCCAGAGCTTTCTTCTCAGAACTTAATGAGTCAGAACTTTCCTGATTGAGTACACTTAATTTTGTTAGGAATAGTCTTTTACTCTGAAACTCAGTTTTGAAAGGATTATAAAATTTTTAAACCTTCCATTCTATTAACACTTATGTTGAAGAATAGCTGAAGCACACACATGTTGACTCTTGCTCTTATTCTACCACTATACAAATACCTAATAGTTTTGGGAACTCCATGAAAGGTGCTTTCTAAAAACCTGTAACACAATATAGTTTTCTCTTCGTGGTTAATAGGGGGATTGTCTTAAGTTGTGAGAGAGTCATTGGTATAAGAAGTATTGGTTCTAATACAGATCACTGATAGGTTTTTAAATATTAGAGGGTGACATGTAATTGCTGTTAATTTTGTGCCTTTTCTGTGGTTTGATTTAGAATTGGGTTTTTATGTAAAAAGATAAGAGGAAGGTATTGGGAGAGAGGAAATTTTAATTCTTTTTTCAGCAACATTAGTGATTCTTCGCATTTAGTGATTACCCAGCCAGCTGAAATGAATGGTAAAACTGAGGCAGAGAGTGAAGAGGAAGAAGAAGAAGTTGCATTAGACAATGAAGATGAAGAACAGGAAGCTTCCCAGGAGGAGTCTGCAGAGTCTCTTGCAGAAAATCAAGGCAAATTTGCACCCCCGTTGACTATTGGGATAGAAAATTTACCCAAAGAAAATTCCATGGAAGTTCCTGTGTGGAATAATAAAGGTGAACAGGGCTGCAAGATTGAGACTCAGGAGCCAGAGCCTAACTTTAACCTGATGCAGATTCTGCAGGATAATGGGAATCTAAGGTAGGTACCCTTTGTAATTATAGTAGTAAAAATGAGACTAGATAACTTGTCCTGTGTACCAAATACTGTTTTAATGACTCCACAGTCCTTTCCATTCAATACTCACAGAAGTCCCATGAACTAATGACTATAATTAGACACTGCTCTTATTAAGAAACTGAACCTTAGAGAGGCTGAGTAACTCGTCCAAAGTAGACCCACACTCCAAACCCAGGTCTCATTGGCCTAAGAATATGTGGTGAACATTAGTGTCAGTCATCAAGAGCATAAAGTGATGGAGACAAAGAGCTCAAGCAGCTTGTCATTTATTGTGGGAGACCCTTAAAGGACTGGAGCTCTGACCCCCATAGGAGTAAAGTGCTCTTAGGACACAGAAAGAGGAATGGGTGGTCACCAGTGAGAGGGCTAGAAAGGTGTCATGGAGGAGGATATTTGAATGAGGCCTCTACTGATGAGTAGGATTTCAGGAGAGCTGGGGGTGACAGGTATGTGTAGGAGAGCGCTAGGTAAATAGGTGAAATAAAGGCACAAGGATGATAGTATAGGCATTTATTTGTCCCTCAACAAATATTTATCGAGAACCTGATCTTTGCCAAGAATTACAGTAGGCTCTGTATTACTGTGGGGACAGACAGGCTTGTAGAGTCTGTAGTCTGGCAGGGAAGACTCAATTAAAAAAGAAATAAAGTAGTTTCAGGCCATGAGAAATGCAGTTAAGACAAAGCAAAATGGTGTCATGTTTAGGTGTAATTGAGGAGAGGGTTACTGGAGTTGTGGGGTTCAGGCCTGAAAAGGTAGTTTTTGAGGTGAGTTCTGAATGATGAGGGGTCAGTCACATGGATGCCGGGTTGCAGAATACTCCAGGTGGAACAGAACACACATGGGTCCTGAGATTGGAATGAGCTGGCCATGTTACAAAATACAGACTAGATCAGAGAAGTTATGTGGGCAGAAGAGTATGGTAAGAAGACTAAAAACTGGATGTTGGTAGATCATAAAGAGCCTTAAGGGGAACCTGGAAGTTTGTTGTTGTTGTTGTTACTGTTTTTCTGGATGCTTTTTAAGCAGATGCGTGACAAAGTTAAATCTTGTTTTAAAAAGTAAATTTTGGCTCCGTTGTGGAATAGTGCTTAATGCCTGAAGAAACTAAAGACAGGGAGGTGAATTAGGGACAGTTGGAATTGTTCAGAGCCAGGAAGGTGTTTAGGCATTGACGAGAACAGTGACCATAGCGATGAGAAAACTGAGATGGGCTTAGGAAATTTTCGAGGTAAAGTTGACAGATGAGGTGTTCCACTTGTGGCAACTGGGTAATGCTGTCAGCCAATACAAGGAGCATAGGATTGTTTCTTGATAGAAATTATGGGTTCCCTTTGAGACATAATGAGGAAGAAGTGCTCTGGGCTGACCGGTGAAAGTATAGCTTTTCTGTCAGGGTTGAACAGGATTACACAGTTAATAGTTAAAGCCCTCAGTGTGGATGAGACTGTTGATTCTATTTAATTTAGCAAGCATAAACAAGGAGAAAAGGAAGCAATTGAAGTCTTGGGAAATACCACTATTTAATGACTAGGTCAGTAAAAAGACCTATAAATAGCAAATAGCATAAAAGTGGGAGGGAGTAGTATGGTGAAAGCTACAAGATGAGAATTTCAAGTCTATAGAGTGTCTCCGATCCCCAAGTTAGGATAAGGAGTGAAAAGATTCCTGGATTTGTAACCTAGGACCAAATGTGTGGATAAAAGAACAATTGTGAGCTAAAGAAATAAGAAAGCAAGTGTGAAGTAACTTTTTCAGAAGGTTTTGACAGTGCAAGGAAGGTAAGAATACACCAGAGAGAAAGCCAGCTAAGAGGAAGTGGTTTTAAAAAATAGGGATTCTGGAGCTTATTTATAGACTAAGGGAAGGATTTCATGGCCAGAGGATTAGAGATACAGAAATAGATATATTGCCAGAGAATGGGCCCTAAAGGAAGGTGGTAAGAGGCCCAGTGGAGGGGTATCTCTCCCTATGAGAAAGAAAGGGCTATAGGATGAGCGCGGTAAATAGAAGTTGTAGAGCAAGGAAGTTTAGTATTTATGAACGATGGCCTTTATTTTCTATATTAGAGGTGTGACATGGGGCCTTGGGAGGATAGCGTTGGGCTTAGAACAGTGTCATGGAGAATGAGAACAGGTCCCAACTCTGTCAGCATACTTGAGCCCAGGTTCTTTTAGTGCTTCTAGCCTTTGTGACCATAGGCAAGTCAGAGAGCTTCTCTAGGTCTCAGTTTCCTTTTCTGTCAAGCCAAAGTAGAGGGCAAATAGGGGTTTTTCAAACTATTTCATGGAGAGACAAAAAGCTTCCAGTGAATTGAAAATAGAATATTTGGGACCAGGGATGTAGCTCCAGGGCACCATGCCTGCCTAGCAAGAACAAGATCCTAAGTACAATCCCCAGTACCAGGGGGGAAAAAATTAGAGTATTTGAAAAGTTCTGGACTGTATTCTGAGTTCCTTTCCAGCAATAACATTCTCCCTAGCTGTGATAGAAATAAACTATTTTTTAATAAATCTTAGGGATCTCACTTTCAATGAGTAAACTGTTGTCATTGCAGAGTATATTAGTGTAAATCAGTGGCTCTCAGACTGTTTTTGCCGAAGCTGCCCATTGTCCATGGGGAATCCCAGTGGCCACAACAGCCCTGGAGACAGACAAGGCAAGGCTGCAGGCACAGCCTCCTTGTGTGTGTCGTATGCTGAGGACTGTCGTATGCAGCCTGTTGGTTTTTAAAAATAAGTTCATTTTGATGTAATCATGAATGTCCAAACTTTTGGCTTGCCTGGGTCTCATGGAGTGGAAAGGAATTATCTGGGGCCACATAGGAAATATGTAATATAAGTAACATATATGTGACAAAACTTCTTTTTTTTTTATTAAAATTTTTTTTTAAATGGTGCTAAATGTGGTGGCAAATGCCTATAATTCTAGCACTCAGGAGGCCGAAGCAGGATTGTGAGTTCAGTGCCAGACTGGACTGTATACCGAGACCCTATCAAAGGTAGGGGGGAAAGAGGGCAAGCAGCCTATAGGCAGCAGGTTGTATATGCCTGAAGTCATTCTACTTTTCCTTTCATTTTTAGAGGAGAGAGTTGTTTATTGCAGATGACGAGCTCACCCTCTCCTTTGAGACGATCTCAGAATTAACATCCCAGGGATCTCTTCAGTAAGATTTACAGAAATGAAAAGCTCAATACTTTTATATTTGATTTGCAGCAAAACAGTGTTTGGAAATCTCGAATTAGGAACAATAATTCGTATATCCAAAAGACCTTCATGTTTCAGTATAAGGGGACCAATCCATATAGTTGGATATCCTGCCACATTTGGAGCTGTCTAAAGCACACTTATTTCCCGCTCATTATAGTGCATGTGAGTTTGTTGGCCAAAGTGAAGAATTTTTTTTTTTTTGGTACTGGAGATCAAACTCAGGACCTTGCACTTGCAAGGCAGACATAATGCCACTGAGCTAAATCCCTGGCCCAAACTGAAGGATTTTTAAAATTTACCTTAACTTGAAAATCAATTCTTGTGAAAGTAAAGCTTGTGTAAACAGTGGTGGTGAAAGTGGTATACGCTCCCCAGGTGAACAAGAATATTATTGTCTTTGTTAACATTTGGAAATATAAATTCATATTGTGCTCCCCCCTATAAACCATTCCTGTTAGTAACAAAGATCTGGCTTTATCTGGAGTTCATATTCCAAGGCTATTATTATGCATGAAACTCCAGAGCAAGGCCTCCCTAGACTGACTTTACTGCCCTCCACTCCTCTGGCACACACAGAGAATCTGGACCAGGACCCTCTTAGGATTTCCAGTTTTCCCTGGACAAATCCTTTGTCCAAACCTTGAGGGGACAGTAAGTAGAAAGCGGTCAGTGATTGCATGTGTGAGGATTGTAAACAAAGTTTGTGTTGGGCCCTAATCTTCACTGATGTAATTTTGGCTGCAGTGTCAGAAGGCCGATCAGCTGAAGTAACCAAAATCTTGCCTGAAAGAAAACAGATCTGCCACAATTAGCAGCTAAAGTGAAGATCAACATCTCTCTTTCAAACTATCGATTGATCAGATATCCTTGTTTGCAAGCTAGACCACCAGGCAGAAGACAGATGCATTCTTCGGTGATGTTGCTACAGTGCTTTCCACCAGGCCTAAAGATTTCTTCTTCCCACTGAACATCTGGGCTCGTCCCAGCTGGCCTGTTCATCTACGCCAAGCTCTTTTGGACCTCATTCATTTGTTCTGGGCTCCAGCCACTCCCGACTTGCAGTTGAGAAAAGCATGACCTTAAAATTTGGTCTCAAAAGTTCCTTTGTAGGATTTATCTATTTCCTGCTTTGGAGGCTTTTGTACACTAGAAATATTAGTTGCCAGAGCAGAACCAGTACTTTTGTACTATCTGTTAAGTATGTCCTTCAGGGCCTCCAATCCAGGAACCTCTCTCCTCATTCCTACAAGGGTTCTTATGAAGACTCAGTCCTTCTGTCCATTCCCCCAAGAAGGTTGTTAAAAAGTTCAGAGATAACATGATGAGTAGGTAACATGAGTTTCTAGTCTTCTTTTTTTCCTGCGCTAATAATGAGAAAATAAGTGGGACTCTCCATCTTTGATTCTTTCAGTAGGACAAAAAGAACTTTTAACCTCATGTGCTATTTAGAGTGGTTCTCATATTCTTTAGCCATCCTAATAGAAGAATCCTGAAAGGCCACTTTGAGAAAGGGAGGTGCACATTTGGTAGCCTCGCCATTCTGTCTCATAACGGTGTGTTGTTTTGGATTTCTATAGCAAAGTACAGGCCCGAATAGCATTCTCTGCCTATCTCCAGCATGTTCAAACTCGCCTGATGAAAGCCAGTGGAGGTCAGACGTTCAGTGCCAGTTGGGCTGCCAAAGAGGATGAACAGATGGTGAGGCTCTTCTCATTGGAAACCTTTGACTTTCCCTTTGTCTCTCTCCCTCTCTCTCCTCTTTTCTATTAAAAAGCAATATATTCTTCTGGTGAAAGAATTATTGCATAGTAAAGTTTCTAGATTTCTCTTACTTTAATGTGATGCAAAGAAAATCTTTGATCTGGAGCCGTGTTCATTACACCACGAAGGGAGGGCATCAATTTATTTCACCCTGATAGGGAAAGTGATTAGTCACTGGATGCTAAGCCCTCTGCAAAGGCTTCCAGAAGAATAACAATTTGCAGCCCTTTCTTAAGCAACCTCACATTTTATTAACTCTCTAAGGTGGGAATGATCATCCCCCTTTCAGAGATGAGGAAACAGAGACAGAGAGGAGCTAGGTCTGGTTTTCCACAGGTTGGTTGTATGCGGTAAACTGGAACTTGAACCCAGATGTTACAGTTGGACATGACTTGTTCTTCCTTTGTTTCTGCATGGCACAGGTGTTTCTTTTCTCTCCTGAGAAGTCACATTAGCCATTTGAAGGTCAACACCTTGTCACAGGCCCTTTCACAATACAGTCCTCCAATTTAACATTTTTTTCTTTACTAGTGATAACTTTATAAAATTCTTACATTACTGGAATCAAACTTTTATGATCATTTTGACCCTATGTCAGTTATTTGTAGGAAGGCTTTTCTGTTTTGAATCACAATGACAGAGATCTTCAAGCTCTTTGGTAGGGTCAGAGCTAATAGAAGAGAGGTTACGTAGTCTCTTTAACAACAGGGATCTTCCACCACAATGAGAGGGACCTTTAAGCCTGAGAAAGATGCATCCTTTATCCCACTCAGTGGTGACCCTACTTTTTTAGTGCTCAACCTATGAAAGGCGAGTCTGTCTGTGAGGCAGCTTATGAAAACATGTTGGTTATCCCAGAAAACAACTTGTGAATGTAAAGTAGGCGATACAACTCAGAGATAAAACCTCGTGCATTGTGAATAATCCTTCAGCCATCAGTGGAAAATGTTAGCTCTGCTCTTTCCAAGTGGAAAATTGAGACTGCTTGTTTGAGAGTCAGTTTGTCTGCTCCTCTATGAAAAAATTATGTTTTAATATAGCAGCTTAAACCACTCTACAATAAAGACAGCAGAGTAGAACTAGGAAATCCAGCCCTCTAGTTATGAGGCTGTTCCCTTTATGCTGAGTAAATTGGCTCCAAAAGAGAATGAACTAAAACTCAAGAGAGGGAAAAATAGCTTAAAAGAGAATAACCACTGCAAATGCTAGCTTAGAATTTACACAGGATTTTCATAGGGCTCTTTGTAAGAATATGTAGGATCACCACTGCAGAACTTTACTACCAGTTCTATGACTTCCTCCTTGAAAATGTATCTAGAGAGCAAACCCTGACCCAGTGGACTTGCTCATGAGGAAGGTAGATATAGAGTGCCCTTTCTGGCCCAGAGTGGGATTAAAGATTCTTTATCTCATAACATGTAACAGAAGGTCCCCAGATCCATCATTTGAAAGTAATTGTATTGTGTTTATGGAGCAACAATCTTTTTAAGGCCCTTGGTCCTAAAAAATCTTTCTGAAGCATTTGTGTTGCTTATAAATAACCTGATAGTATCTTTTCAGATTTCAAAATTCTTTCCTTCCATCATAAATGAGTTGTATTCTTTCTTTCCCTTAATGACCTCCCATTAAATGGTGCTCTCTTTGCCAACCCCTAACTCTCAAAACTTCTTTATCCTTGGGGAGGGGAAAGGTCTACCTTTCGAAATACTGCAATAGTTCTTTCTTTTCCATTATCACCAGTCTCCTCCTCCCCCTCTTTCTCCTCCTCCTCCTTCTCTTCCTCTTCCTCTTGCTCTTCTTCTTTTTCCTTTATTTGGCTGTACTAGAGATTGAACCCTTTGCACTGAGCTATATTCCTAGACCTTTTAAAAAATTTATTTGAATATTGATACAGGGCCTTACTAAATCATTAAGTTGCCCAGGCTGGTCTCAAACTTTCAATCCTCTTGCTTCAGTTTTCCAGAGTGCTGGGATTACAGGCATGCACCATTATATCTGGCCTTATCAAGCATTTTAAATGAGTAGTTTGTACTATTTACCTGTATTCTTCCTTGCCCATGAATTTCTTCATGTTCTCCTTCTATTCTCTTTACTGAAAGTGTCCTCTTGAAATCATCCTCTGAATGGCCAGATCCAGGGGTCCTTTCTACCTCCAGCTTCTTGGAGGCCTTTGACAGGGATGGAATCTTTTGCTCCCTGGTCTCCGCGGCATTGTTTTCTCCAGAGGATTTGTTTATGCTTCTAATATATCTACCCTTCTTTTTCCTGATTCTTCTCTGTACTATTTGTAAAGCTTGGTCAGCAGACCTGTGGCCTTCTCCTGGGATAGGACTCGCTCTGCCTCAGGGCACGCGACGTGTCCTGGGGCAGCAGTGCAGGTGGTGGGAGCATCAGGTGGCCTAGGTGGGGGCAGGGGCAGGTGATGGTGAGTGTCTGTACATATGGATATTTCTGTACTCTTTTTCTACTTTCTCCTCTCTGAGGATGTCATCGGCTCTCTAGTTTCTACTACCTGCCTTTGCTCCCTTCCCCAAAACACTGTAACTAATTACCCTTTTAGAAGCCATACCTGCTCTTTGAATGGTGGTAATGCCATTTGCATTTGTATCCTGGTACTTTTATAATTACTACCTTATTAAACGGTTACTTGCATACATATTTGATTTTAATTTTTGATTGGCATCTTTTATTTTTTATTTTTTAATTTTTTTTGGTACTGGGGATCAAACTCGGGACCTTGTGATTGCCAGGCAGGCGGGGTGCCACTGAGCCACATCCCCGGCCCTTAATTTTCTAATTGTCAGCTTTTCAGAATAAGATTGTTCTGTTTTGTCATTCTGCACCTTTCTTACATCTAACATGTTTGCTCTGGGTTTTGTTTGTCAAAATCTATGATACACCTCACATCTGTTTAATCCCATCATAGTTTGTCTTCTGATGCTAAGGATAATAATCCCTGTTTTCTTTCCTCTGTGACTATTTAATTTACAGGAGTTGGTAGTTCGTTTCCTCAAGAGAGCATCAAGTAACCTGCAGCATTCACTGAGAATGGTATTACCCAGTCGACGATTAGCTCTTCTAGAACGCAGAAGAATCCTCGCCCACCAACTAGGTGACTTTATCGTTGTGTACAACAAGGTAAGTCGTTCACCTAGTCATCTTGTGCCTTGAGTTGCACCACATGGTTGGAAACAAGTGGGTACCACTGTCCCGCCTCCTTTCTCTTAGCAGCATCATCCCCAATACATTGCTGTTTGAGGGAGTGGGACCCCCATACTGCAACCTACTGGGTTGAAAAGTTACTCATTACTTCTGCAGCAGGCCCAGTTGCCATAGTTAACTTTTTTTTTGGTACCAGGGATCGAACTCGGGTCCTTGCGCCTATGGGGCAGGCGGCAGAACCACTGAGCTAAATCCCCAGCCCAGTTAACTTTTTTTGAGACAAGGTCTTGCTGTGTAGTCCAGGCTGGCCTTGAACTTGCTGTGTATTCAAGGGTAGCCTAGAGCTCATGGTGATCCTCCTGTGTGCTGGGATCACAGGCATGCACCACCATGCCCAGCTCATAGTTAGCTCTTATCAAAAGACATAGTATTCCTTTTGAGCTCTGTTACACCTGGGATGAATCCTGGCCCACGTGCATCTCTATCGTTGCTATGTATCTAGACAATGGTGAGATGAATATTTGAGAGCAAATTTGAACTGTGAATTTGCTATGGTGACATAATCTTTTTTTCAGTAACTTAGACTTTCTTTTCTGAAACATTTTATGCAGAGGCATCATTTTACAATCAAGCCCAGGAAATATAGTATTTAGTTAGAATTTTTGCAAAGTATCTTGTATCCAAGAGGCTCAGAGTACATTGAAAAATATTATTTTGGGAGGTGAAAAGTATGCTTAGTTTACAGTAGAAAAACCTGAGGCCTGGAAAGTTAAATGGCTTGCACAAGTAGCATGGAGTGGTTAGTAGAATACCAACACATTAAACCCATACCTGTGATTTACTCCAGATCTATTGAGAATCCTGTTATGTCTTACATAAGTAAAACATTTATTCAATTTGGAACCTAGTAGGACAGACTCTTTCAAGACCTATTTTTTTCCTCTCTTAATGCAACAAAATACTGTGTCTGTTAAAGTACATGTGTGATAACAGTTGTTACTAAGCTACTTACTATAAAAAGCTCTTTTCTCAATGGGCTATGTAAGTAGAAAGTAAAAACATGATAAAAATTTACATTTCCTCTGCAACTGTTACTTGGGAATTTCAAAACATCTTACAGAATTATGACCAGAAGTAATATATATCAAGTTTATAGGTGGCAAAAGTACATGGAAGAATTAAATGTCATTACAACAACTTAACCCTAGAGTAGTGAAAACAAATTGTGAAGTCTTCATTTGTCAGGAGTCAGTTTCATCTTGTTGTTTTTCTCTGGGATTGGGCTTTGGATAGGAAACAGAACAAATGGCTGAAAAGAAATCCAAGAAGAAATTTGAAGAGGAAGAAGAAGATGGGGTGAATGCAGAAAACTTTCAGAAGTTCATCAGACAAGCAAGGTAGAAGACATTCTTGATTAATAGAAACCATCTGATTCTGTCTTCCACACTGCTCATTGAATACCCAGCTTTCCCCTATTTTTGACACATGGATATAAGTGAAATCACTCTCAAAAGGAGAAAAAGTTTCATAGACTTGGCCTCTCCATATCTCAGCCAGTTATATTACTGTTGTCATGGCTTTAGTTATCAAAACACTGCTGCTGGGCGTCTGGGCTGTAGTTCTAGACAGCCTTCAAAGTACACAACACTCGAAGTACTGAGAGAGCCTTTGGAAATTTAAAGTTAGAAGCTTCTAGTGTTTACTGGATCTGAACTTATTCCTGACCTACTGGTGCTATGGAGATGACCAAATTTTGCCTACATTGAGTGGGTTGAGGAGTTGGCAGTTTCTCAACACTGTGAGGGTTACGCCTCATTTATATAAAACAGAAGTTCTTCATGCTTAGGGTTAATGTTTAGGAATTGGAAATCTCAGCATTCAGGTCCCTATCTTTTTTTTGGTACCGGGGATGGAACTCAGGAACTTGTGCTTACGAGGCAGGCGCAGTGCCACTGAACTAAATCCCCAGCCAAAGGCCCCTATCTTGATACAAGATGGCTCAGTCATTCTGTCCATTGACACTATATTTCCAAAGGAAGAGAGAGCACAGGCACTTAATTAAAAATTTGTAAAACTTTATACTGGAGGACTTTTTAAAATTAGAGTGTCGTATAAAACTTCTGAAATAAAGGATAAAGCAACTGTAAAACCCCGTTAATTAGGCTTCAGTAATCAAATTCACAGTGGGAAAAAAATCAACTCTCTGGTATTTGTGAAGTTCAGTAAGGTGATGACTTAATCAGTGTAGTATGATAATTATTTATTACCTTGTATAGACTTTGCTATAGCCTCAGCATTATGTTCTTAAACGTACAGCAAGCAAACTCATCATTTTGTAGAAGTTCCATAATTGTACAGTACTACTTTATTGACATTCTGAGATCTTGAGTAATATGACTGATAAAGCAGGTATAGAAACAAGACAAGAAACAGTTTCTGTAATCAACATTATAAAATTAGAAAAGGAAAACAAAATGAGATTATGTCCAGAAAATAGCTCTAGTTACTGGTTCCTCACAGAGATTGTCAAAAAAACCATTAAAAAAAAAAAAAAAGCAAACTTTAAAAAAAATGATGGTTATCTACCTAGCAGGCTTAACTGGACACTAAAAATTAACCCTATATACTATGTAAACTGTTAACTAATAAAGATTTGGAGATAAAATTTACTGGATTGTATTTACTATCGATTTAGTATTGATTGCTGAAAATATTTGGTACTAGCAGTTCTTCTTATATTAAGTTAGAGTGAGACTATGGTTACCTTCATCAGGGCTGGCAAATTCAAAACATGTGTAGGAGCCAGGCAGGAAGCCATAAATGACAAAGTGGGCAGAGGATAAGACAGGTGTAGAGCAGCCTACATTTTGACCCACTATATCCTTTGCCTTTCAGTATTCTGAGAAGAGCCAAATAAAACACACTGCCAGGCAGAGCAGCTGCCCCTTTTGTAACCTCAGCTTTAGATCTGTTGTAGTTACTTGAAATTCTTACCTTGTGTCACTTAGCTGCTTTGGAGACCTTGGGGTTCAGTCTGAGACTAACAGAGGTGGTTCTCATTAGTGTGTGTTCTGAGGATGGATATAGGTTCTTTGTAATAATGTAGGCATGCTGCACTTATTTGAAGGTCACCTATTTGGAACATGGCCAAGCTTCAAGAAAAAGGCCATACAGAAGAGGGTACAGATGTAACTGAATCCATGCATGATGTGTATACTGGAGGAGGAATCCCTTAGACACTCATCTCTTTCATATATTTTCCATTTTGTAAATGTTCATAAATAGCTAGTGATCTCAGTAATAAGAAGTGGCCTTAGAGACCATCTACTTTAGTCTCCTAAGTGGGTCAGAAACTCTTCTGTGGTCACACTGGTGGGTCTCTTATTTCTGACATAGGCAATGAAAATGACAAGTGGCTTCTTTAGTAAAGTACTTCAGTTGTCTAGAACTGAGGTAGGTAGGAAAATGGGAAAGGACCAGATAATAAATATTTCAGACTCTGTGGACCATGCATGTTCTTTTTCACATATTCTTTGTAGTATATGTAAAATTCTAAGCTGGGTATCTTACGGAAACAGGTCACTATTCAGTTTTGACCACAGTCAAAAGTTTGGTGACTCGACCAAGAGTGAGCTGTCCAAAAGAACTTTCTGTAGGTGCCAGCTGAGGATTTGAAATGTGTCTACTTTAACTCAGGAAAATAATCTTCCATTTTATTTAATTTTAATATTTAAATTTGAATAGTCTCATATGACAATCATACTGGGCAGTGCAGATCTAAAAAATTCCCCATGAGATGAACAAAACCTTATCATGCTTTAGCTTTTCTAGCCTACTTTCATTTATATTTTCTTTTTAACCATCTTTTGAAGAATTTTCAGGTTGTGCCTCTCAGTTTTCCCTTTTCCCACTTACTCTGTTTCCATAATAAAACCTAGTAGAAAGATTTTCCAGAACAGCTTCCTGTGCTGACCATAGTTTTTCTCATTTCAGTGAAGCTGAACTGGAGGAAGTACTGACTTTTTATACCCAAAAAAACAAGTCTGCAGGTGTCTTCCTGGGTACTCACTCTAAAAGTTCCAAACACAGCCAAACTCTTTCTGATAATGGGGCAAAAGGTGGTAAGTATGCCGATCCGTTTGTGAAAAATAAGAGCAAGTGATAAAATGAGAAGTCCAGGGGAGAGTCAAGAATAACGTGCTGGCTGAGCACTGGTAGTCTCCAAGGTGGTGAAACTTTGCAGTGTGGGCTGGGGAGGGAAATGGGGATAGTTTTCTCCTAAAAGCAGAAAAGGGATGTGATCTTTTTTCCACGACAATGAACAAAGGAGAGCTATTCAGGAAAAGCTATTAATAGCTAATATTTAGTGAATACTTATCTTACTATCTACTGGACATAATTTTATTTTATACTTCCAAAAAATAGTAGGCACTATTTTAAAACTTATTTGCAGATGAGAGAATGAGTGAAAAGAACCACGTAGCTTGCACAAGGTCACTCTTGCCCAAGGACACGACTTTCATCCCTGGACTGCCTGGTTCAAAGGTCTGCCTGCTCTTAATGTCTACTCTTCTGCCTCTCCTAATGATTATTTCTCACTCTTGTCAAGCAAGACCTCTCAAGACCATGGACATTTTGAGTAGGAGAGTTCTCTGTTAGGTAGAATTGTTCTGTACTTGGTGGAATATCTGATATGCTTGGTACCTAGCCCCAAATGCCATTGTTTCCTTCAGGCATTGGGATACCTAGAATGTTCCCACATATTTCTAAAGTTCTCACTGCTATGGAACTCCATGATCAGAGATTTTGGAATTGAATGTGAATCAACCATCAACTTCAGATCATCCTGATCAAAAAATGGCAGTGACATTCTGTTATAAATAAAGCTCTGTACCTTAAATGTAAGATTCTTTTAAAACCTAGAACAAAGTGTAAGGTATGGGTGGTAACAACATACTAATTTTGTCAGTGTTTTAAATATTAAATTCAAAGATGGAAATTTCTTCCCTGCTATTAATGCTATCATAGACTATTGTAGAAATATCCAGGCTCTTGTAATCTAATATGGAAATAGGCAGGGAAACCGGTCATTTGGGATGTGGAGTGAATTTTCCCAAAGAAACAATGTTAATTTTTTGTTTGTTTGTGTTTGCTTTTGTTTTGCACTGCTGGGGATTGACCCATAGGCTTCACACATGCTAGACAAGCACTCTACCTCCGAGCTATACCCCTGCTCAGTGCTTTAAAAACTGATTTGGGGGCCGGGGATTTAGCTCAGTGGTTTTGCCGCCTGCTGCACAAGCACTAGGACCCGAGTTCGATCCCCTGTACCCCCACAAAAAAACCTGATTTGGTTCATAAGCTAATCGGTAAAAGCCTGTTTAACTCACTGTATAATTGAATTACTGTGTTACTACCGGTCTTTCTAAACCCAGCCCTTTTCTTTGTGCTTTCCTCATTATATTATTCATTCATTCCAGCTATACATTTTTACTGAGTACCTATTATGCGTTAGGCACCCTGTAGCTAGTGATACAATGACCAGAACTATCAGAGTCCTTGACTTCATAAAGTTTATTATCCAAGGAATGAAGTTGGGTAAGTGATTACAAGAAGACTGATGGAAGCTATGCAAAGCTCCTATAACAGTCTGGAGGAAGGGAGGCTGAGGAATTCTTACAGTGAGGTTAGGATGGAGAAAAATGTGCTGACTTGGGAAGATAGGGCCCACATGGGCATTCACATAGTGACTTTGGTCCTGGTAGTACTGGGGAAGCCCTAACAGTATGCACTGCAGCACCCATTTGTACAGATGGGTCATTTGAAATTCTAGGTTTTGTGTATTAATGACTGCCTTTATATTACAAAAATCTATACCTCTTTATACTTAGAATACCTCTAAGTATTAGGAAGGCCTCAATCAAGGAAACAGCATTTGATAGTGTTATTTGGACTCATTTCAAACATGTACAAACAAGTGTGGTGATGGTATTACTATGACTGATGGTGATGGACAAGACAGAATTCACATGTTCGTATTCTTTGAAAGATGATATGTAAAATGGCCTATTTTTATATGAGTCTCATCCTTGACAAGGATTTTGGAGTATTTCCCTAAGTATATGATTACTTCTGGCTGCTCTGTTTGAAAAGTCCATAGTAGAGAAAAACTAATTTATTACTGTGGAAATGCATTAGAATGATTTGGTATGATTGACTATACTATCACAAGTGAAAATGAGGTATTTACTTTAAGATACAGAGCCATTGTAGTAGCCAGGTATTATGCCAACAAATCGTCAGTTTGCTTTTTGTATCTCCCATGCTACATACATATTATGACTTCTTGGCTCCAGTGGACACCATCAGCCGTTTGGATCTCTTATACCCCTCTGTCTAAATTCCTGGCAAATGTATCTGACTGCCTTCATTCCCTTTTCCAGACATGTCCTAGCTTGGTGGCAGTCCATAAATGGTTACCCTTGGTTTAAGTATCTTTCTCTAGCTCAGTTAGGGGGAACCATGATTGGAAATAGCTGGGAATCAATTTTTTTCTTCTTTTACCTTTTTTTATTAGTTTATTTTTGGGGGTACATAATAAATACATTCATTATGGGGAATTGGTACAAATATACATCACATCTTGATCTTTTCTTGCAGCACTGGGGATTGAACCCAGGGCCTTGACTAGGAGCTACATCCCCAGCCTTTTTTATTTTTTATTTTGGGACAGGGACTTGGTAAGTCAATGAGTTGCCCAGGCTAGGCTTGAACTGGTCCTTCTGCCTCAGCCTCCCAGAATGCTGGGATTACAGGTGTGCACCACCACACCTGGCTACATCTTGCTTTGTTTTTGTTTTTAGCCTCCTTTTCATTTGGTTGCCCAGTTCAGCAGGCTGCGGATGTGATGATCATGGGAAAATTGTGATGAGATGTGCAGTATTTCCCAGTGTTGATTAGTACTTGTGTTGTATTTTGGGGAGCACAATTATAATTTTGATTAGAAAAGAGCCTAAGTTCAGTATTTCTTCTTTCTTCTTTCAGATCACCCTGAGATGATAGAAGAAGTAAAAATAAAGCAGCCCAAACACCAACAGGCAACAGAAATTCTCTCTGATAAATTATCTCGTGAGTGATTTCAAATTTAGATTTATTTAGATTTGCTACTCTCTGATAAATCTTAAAAGAAAACACTAGTCATCAGATAGTAAATATTTATAAAGCCTGGAGCATTTCCCCAAAGAAGTTCCCTTTCTCTGTTCTTCTTTTCCCTTAGAATTTCCTCTTAACTGCTCATTACCTACTTTCCTTCCAAAGAATTTTTCCATTGCCTTGGGAAATTACTTTCTTTTTGCTTAGAAGGATGAAAAAAAAAGGGAGAGGACATAGGTGCTGCTCACAGAAACAAGTCCTGCTGTCCTGTAACATTTGTAAAACTTGTTTCCTTGGCTTTGTGGAGGTCGCCCTAACTCCATCTCTTAGAAATAACTAAAAATAAACTAAGATGTCTATGGCAAGTTGTCTCTGATAGGCAACATTAGTTAAGTTCATGGTGAGTAATTATTAGAGTTTATACTTTTCATGATTTCTGTGTCATGGTAAGATTATTTTGATGTTTTAAAAAATGTTTATGTTTTAGAGATTATATGTCCATTTTTCCTAAAGTGATCTGTTTTTGTTCTGTTTTGTTTTGTTCTTGTTTTAATAGGATTTACCACCTCAACAGAAAAAGAGGCTAAATTAGTCTATACCAATTGTTCCTCTGCTTCTTTCTCTGCTCCTGCTGCTACTCTTCCACAGAAAATTCCCAGCACCCATTTGTCATCTGTTACAACCTTTGCCCTCTCTCCAGGGCCTGGCCACCATCCTTCCTTATCTCATATTCCTCCAACTATTCCCAGCATGTCTCACCAGCCAGCCGTTTTACTGCACCCTGACCCTGATCATGCTGCTCCTTCCATACATTCTGGGACACAGAATGTACCAAGCCCCGCTGGCCTGCCACACTGTCGATCAGGCAGCTACACCATTGGCCCCTTCTCCTCTTTCCAAACCGCTGCACACATCTATAGCCAGAAACTGTCTGGTCCCTCTTCAGCAAAGGCAGGTGAGTGAGAAAATGAGAGGCAGCCTGCAGTGTCGGCTCCTCCTCAGCCTCAGTGAAGAAAAAACTCCCCCCTTCCTTTGCGTTTTCCTTTGGAGGGTAAAGGGACACGCTGCATTGTTCTGCTGTGACTAAAAAAGAGTCTTGCATTTTGTCCAGTAGCATTCATTCACTGAGACATTGATACAGGACTTCTTTCAGGTGTTGCAGAGAAAGAATTAAGGCGAGGCTTCTATTCAGTCAGTGCCTTTAGTCAGGAGACTTCCCACACAGATAATCCTAGAGCTGTGTGCGTTCTTTCTCATTCAAGTAGGCATTCTGATGTTACCCAAATTAGTCTTTTTTATTTTTCAGTGCGTGTAATGTCAAAAATGACCTGAATAAATAAATAATTCTTGAGCTGGGCATTTAGCTCAGTGGCACCACGCCTGCCTTGCAAGCACAAGGTCCTGCGTTTGATCCCCGGTGTTGGGGGGGGATTCTTAAAATAGGATGTTTGATTTTAAACGAAATCAGTCAAGTTTCCCCATTTCTGTTTGGTTTTTTTGTTTGTTTGTTTTGTTTTGTTTTAGTACTGGGGATCCTAGTCAGGGCCTTACACATGCTAGGCAAGAGTTCTACCATTGAGCTGTATCTCCAACATGCCTCCTTTTTAACAACAGTTTTATTGAGATACAATTCATATTAATAAATTTGCCCCTCTAAAGTATACATTATAGTGGTTTTAATATATTTACAGAATTGTACAAACAACACCACAGTTTCATCATCCCTATAAGAAACTCCATGCCTATTAGCAGTCACTGTCTGTTTCTTCCTTCTACCAGGCACTGGCTAGTTTGTTTCAACATATTTTTCTGTTCTGGACATTTCATATAAGTGGAATCATGGAATGAGTAGTCTTTGTGACCTGCTTTTTTCACTTGACATCATGTTTCGAAGATTCACTCATACTGTAGCGTGTTATACATTTCATTCATTTTATAGCTAAATAATGTACTATTTTATCACCAATGTAGGAAGGTTACAATTTCTCCACATTTTTGGTAATGTCTCCTTGATTTCACCCATCCTAGAGGATGTGAGTTAATGTCTGTGTGTGTGTGTGGATTTGTATTTCCCTTATGGCTCTTGATGTCAATTGAGCATCTTTTCATGTGCTTTTTTATTTTCTTTTCTTTTGCTTTTTTTGTTAGTTTGTTGTTTGTTTGCTTGTTTTTTCTTTTAGTTAGAGCCTTGCTGTGTAGTTCAGGCTGGCCTTGAACTCACTGTGTAGCCCAAGCTGGCCTTGAACTCACAGAAATCCTCCTGCTTCAACCTCCCAAATGCTGGGATTATAGGCATATTACCACTACTACTGGCCTACGTGCTTCTGACTATTTGTATATATTCTCTGCAGAAAAGTCTGTTCGAATTCTTTACCCATTTTAAATTGAGATTTTTGTCTTTTTGTTGAGTTGTTAATATTCTTTATATATTCTGTATACAAGACCCTTGTCAGATATATGACTTAAAAATATTTTCTCCCAATTTGTTGTTTATCTTTTCTCTTTCTTGAATCATAGAAGTTTTGAGATTTTTTTTTTTCTTATGGTTTTGGCATCATAGCTGAAAAAGTATTATCTAACTCAAGGTCACAAAGATTTCCTTGTAAGTTTTTTTTATGAGTTTTATAGGTTATTTTGGTCTTTATCCATTTTTAGTTAATTTTTATGTACGATGTGATATAGGGAGTCCAAGTTCATTCTTTTGCATGTGACTATTCCTTTGTCCCAGCATATTTGTTGCAAAGGTATTGTTTTCCCATTGGACTGTCTTGGCACTCTTGTTGAAAATCAATTAACCAATTATTTCTGGAGTCTCTGTTTTATTCTCATTTATCTGTATGTCTGTCCTTATATCAGTATCGTATTATCTTGCCATAACCACATTATATTACAGTACAGTTATTTAAAATATTTTGAAATTTTCATCGATGATTCTTCCAACTTTTTTTTCTTTGTCAAGATTATTTAGTCTGTTTTGGGTTTCTTGCATGTGAGATTTTAAGGATTGCATTGAATCTGTAGATCAGTTTGGGGATTACCTTAACATTGATCAAATTTTTAAACACTTTAGCAATAAACACATTAAGGTGAGTTACAGATAAGCCATGTTTTGTAAATAGCTAACCTGTACTTGTTAATACCTGATTTCAAATGAAATAGATATTCTAATCTGAAGCTTGAATCAGAGATTGTAAGTGGTCTAGTTTAAGATGAATACATGCATGTGCGTTTCTGGGCTGATTCTGGGTGATCATTGGTATTGAGAATCAAACAAATGGGTGGAATTTAACGTGGTAGGAGACAATTTGAAGTTTTGAAAAAAAACAACTGTATGCTGTTTACTAGAGATACACCTAAGGATAAAGGGCACAGAAAGTTGAAAGTAAAAGGATAAAGAAAGAAATAGCAGGTAAATCTCAGCCAGAAGAAAGGCAGTAGAGCTATATTAACGTAAGCTAAAATGGATGTTAAGATGGAAAACTTTCTTACAGATAAAAAGAGTAACTACATAAGCTCCAAAAGCTTCAGTTCAGTAGAAGATAAAACAGTTCTAAAAGTGTTTTTAAATATTTTCCAAACATGTACAGGTTAAGCATCCCCAATCAGAAATGCTCCAATATCTGAAACTCTGAGCAACATAATGCCACAATTTGAAAATTCTGTATCTGACCTCACATAATGGATCACAGTCAAATTTTGTACTTGAGTCCCAGCCCTAAGATATCTCATAACATAAAGTCATGCATCATGTAATGAAGGTCCAACATTCTTAGAAATGCACCATTAGGTAATTTCATTGTTGTTGGAAAATCATTGAGTGCACTTACACAAACCTTGGTAGTACAGTTCAATCACTTGACATAGCCTCTTGATGCTATCAAGAGACCTGGTAAACACGAGATGTGTGTGAGGCAGCTGGTGATATAATATGGCATACTGCTGTACATGAAACATATTTTTAATAAGTAGAAGCAGTATACGCTAAAATAACAATAAAAAGTATGCTGTAGTACACATAAACCAGGAGTCATTTATTATCAGGTATTATGCATTGTACATAATTGTATGAACTTTATATATCTAGCAGCACAGTAGGTTTATTTACACCAGTGTAATTACAAACGAGTAATGTGTTATACTATGACATTATTATAGCTACAGTATCACTAGGACATTGGTCTTTTACAGCTCCATTATACTCTTATGGGACCACTGTCATATTTGTGGTCTGTTTTTACCAGTACTTCATTATACAGTACATGGTTATATGTGCAGATATTTCATAATCTGAAAATGGTCTCAAATCTAAAACCCTTCTGCCTTAAACATTTTGGATAAAGTATATTCAACCTGTAACACAAAGATTGATATAACTACATGAAGAATCAATAAATCTACTGTCTTAGTGAAAGATTTCCATATACTTCTATTAACTATTAATGTAGTAAATAGATGTTTAAAAACAAAAAGTAAAGAGGATTTGAATAAGGTGATGAGCTTATCTGTTGATTGTATATAGGACCAAGCAACAGCACTTAGACAGAATACCTTCTCAAGCATACATGATATATTTATAAAAATCAGTCATGTCATACATCATAAACAAGAGAACAAATTTCAAGGACTTGCTATCACACAGCCTCCCAAGTGCTGGGATTACAGGCATGCATCACCACACCCGGCTTTAAGATCTTATGGTATGAAACAAAAGCTTAACTCCAGTTGAAGTCAGTAGGGAAAAAACAACAGAAAAATAATAAAGGATATCAGAAAAGGGGTAACATGTCAACATCATTAATAAATGAAAACTCGAAAGATATTTTTCAGCTACTTAGGAAGAATTAGGATGTTTGACAATACAGTGTATTAAAGAGTGTGTGGATCAGCAAGAACTCCTTGTTTTGTTTGTGGGAGTGTAAATAATTCCACTCTGGTATTATTGAATAAGATTAAAAATTTGCACACCCCGTGACCAACAATTCTACTCCTAAGCAAAGGCACAAGAGAAGCTCTTCTGCATGTGCACCAGCAGATGTATGTCAGGGTGGATGCTGCATTTTTAATAACACCAATAAGCTGAAAGTAACCAAAATATCCATTGATAGGGGATAGAAAAAATAAGTTATGAAGTATTTGCAAAATGGAGTATCAGACAGCACATAATATGCATGAATCTCAGTCATACTTAGCACACGTGAATCTTGGCAGTGTAGTGTTGAATACAGAAGCAAGTCCCAAGAAACTGCAGTAGAATACCATTTTTATATAGAGCTCAAAAGTAAGCAGTATTGTGTAATATTTTGTTTATAGATACACACAGACACAGATAACTGCATTTGATAAAACTATATTCAAAGCTTTATTTTACAAAAGGAAGAGAATGAATAACAAAGGGAGATTAGGAATGGGGCGGAGCACATGGGCAATGCACATCATTGGTCAGAAAGCTCTAGTTCACGGTGTTCATTACAATACCCTTATACATCTACTGTAAATCTTTTATGTGTATCAAATAATATAATAAATATAAAAAATGTTTTAAAGTGTTGCCAAATTGTGTATACAGAACGATTATGATTATACCAGCATTCATAAAAGGACAAAAGGGGCCTAGGGTGTATCTCTGTGGTTGGTAGAGCATGTGCTTATTAGCAGGCTCAAGACCCTGGGTTCAATTCCTTGTAACACAAAAATGGATGGATAGATGATGGGTGGATGGATGGAATGGACAGACAGAAGAGAAATACATTATGGTGTTTCTACTTTTCCAGGGTTTAAAAACTATTTTTCCATGAGATGTAGGACTTTTAGAATCAAAAAGTACAAACCTTGATTTTATATTAAATAATTTCTCTTTTCCAGTATTGCACTGCTTAGAATAATACAACTATGATAAAATAGTTGAGAGAAGAAAATTTAAATCAGAAAAGACACTCATTTGAAAATTTAAATCGTTGCTATTTTTTCTAAATACTCTGCTTTTCTTTACCCCGTTTCCCTTTTGAGCTTTGTAAGTAGTGTTGTGATGACTCGACTGTGGATACCACAGACTACTGGAAAGTGTAGTTACATAACAAGAAAGCCAAACAAGTAGAGAGAGTTTTAAAGACTTTTTTTGGCAGTGGTGGGGATCAAACCTAGGATCTTGTGCACGCAAGGCAAATACACTGTACCACTGTGCCATATCCCCAGCCCAGTATATTTTTTTTATTCAGTCAGATTAGTAAATTCTAGGATTGTCTATTCTCCACTACCTATGATGAAAATTGTTTAGTATTTTTGTTTTGCACTACTAGGGATTGAGCCCAGGGCCTTCACACGGAGCTACAATTCCCCCCTCTTTTTATTTAAGGTTTGAGAAAGGGTCCTGCTGAGTTGCCCAGGCTAAGCTCAAACTTGTGATCCTCTCAGCCTCGAAGTACTAGGATTACAGGCGTGCACCGCCCTGCCCAGCTGAAAATTCTTTGTGACGCTTTTGTAGTAAGCAAAAGCACATTAATAAATGCGTGTTACAGTTTGGCTCTTGGAAGAATTTTTAGGGGACGGTAAGGTTTTATTTTTATTTTTGTAACTTTGAAGGTACTGCTCCTCCTTGTGTTGTTAAAGATCCCAAGGATTCAGTAAAGTGTCTGTTGGCCTGATATTTTTCTTCTTATTGTCCTGAGTTTTTCAGGGCTTTTATCCTAAGAGAGTGAAAACTTTTCTGTTTTTCAGCAAGTTTGTGCCATCCAAACAAGCATCATTCAGGAGTAGCCAAAGCACAAAAAGAGGGAGAAGATGGTTCTTTATACAGTAAGCGGTACAACCAAAGTATGGTGACGGCTGAACTTCAGCGGCTCGCCGAGAAGCAGGCAGCGAGGCAGTATTCCCCAGCCAGCCACATCACTCTCCTCACCCAGCAGGTACGCGTCTGCACCCCAGCCTCTGTCTTTCCCTGACTTTACCATTTCCTGTAAGCCGATGCCTCTTGAATGAGTATTGGTTGGTATAAATGTGAAGAATCAAGGTATTTCTCCTCAGTTGTAGAGAAAATGACTTTCTGTTGCAACTATTGTGAGGTTAAGTCTGCTCCTAGCTATTGTGGACCTGTTTCCTGGATAAACACACCTGTTCAGCTGTAAATATAATTTTAAAGGATCTTTAAAAACAGCTTCTTTCTTTGATAAAAATTTCCAGTGAGCTCTAGTTTTATAAATCTTTTTATCAGAATGTCGGTAACATTATCTTTGGTTTTTCTTCCTTACTTTACTGCCCTTCATTTTATGATCACAGAATGTTTTATGGCTACTAATGAAGTATAGCCTTCTCCAATACATATCATTCTCCCAATTTTTTTTTTTTTTTTGGTACCGGGGATCGAACATGGGACCTTGCGCTTTCAAGGCAGGCGCCAGAACCGCTGAGCTGACCAATTTTAAAGATAGGGAAACTGAGGCTGAAAGACAGGATGTGGTCAAGATCTTTCAAAAAGCCGAATGGATAGAAATAGGTACCAGGATATTGACTGTATATATGAAGTTTCATGTGTATGTCTTTTGCATATATATAGATTTGTAACACAGCAAAGTTAGGTGATGCTTACAACAACTTTGTGGTTTCTCTTTGTTTTGGGGGGGGTTTTTTCCTAATTAGCCCCATGATATTTAATTGCAAGTAGAAGCCCTATCTCCTCCTCTTCCTTAATGCTAAATGGCATCAGAGTCCTCCAAAGAATGTAAACTCCACAGTTACATTTTGCTATATCTTTGTTGTGTCAAATTCTTTAATTGGTGGTAACTCAATAATATTAATCAAGTCTATAAAAATGAAGTTGAAAATAATAGCTATTATTTTAAGTACATACTAAAAGTAGGCAACACACTGCTCCCTGGTGGTACCCTTGTTTTCTGAAAAGTTAAGGACCAGAACTAAAGGTGAGCCTGTCATGGACTTAGCTTTACTTCAGCCTCACCCTGGTGTGAGGCAGTCCTTTATTTTCTTTTTCAAATCCCTAGCCATCTGAAGCAAGTAGATGAGGAGGCCTAATGTGAAGTAAGAAGCAAGGAAACTTACAAGGGAGTTGGATAGTTAATTTTAGTGACAGAATGATGGAGAGAATAGACTGTCATGACCATGGTAGAAGGAGAAGAAATTTTGCAACACAAAATGTCTATGAGAAAGGGTAAAGGCCAGTGACATGCTACACTTTTATAATTGAGTCGTTTCCATTTTGGAAATGAAGAGGTAAAAGTACCAAGATATTAAGAGATTTGTGTGTGTGATTATAGCAAAAAATGTAGCCAATATTATTGCAATATATATTTTCAATTACTATCATTTGCTGTACTGCAAAGCCTGCAAAATAATAAATTCGTGATCCTGTAGTAATCCAGGCCTTATGTATCCCCACTGGGAAGTTATCTCCCTTCAGTCTCTCTCTTTTATCTGTAAAGAACTTCAGTCCCAGTGAGTTAAGAGTCCACCAGACTCCTGTTGTAGGGATCTAGACCTGTCAGTAGACACCAGTCTGAGCCTTCAAAGTCTTGGTGATAGAGTAGTTAGTGCTTGCTACAGTAGCGAGGGAGGCGCTGTAGTACATAATAAGCAGGGGAGTGGAAGAAAAGGGAGTTGGGTTAGCCATCCAAAGACCTACGTCCTCCTGCCACTGACGAGCTGTGTGGTCTTGGGCCGTTCACCCAACTTCTCTCAACCTCAGCACCTTCATTTGTTGATGGGGAAAACACAACAGTCATGAGGATAGCATGCAAAAGCTTCTTTGCAAAGTCTAGATGCCAGGTACTCAGAAAATACTGTTATTTCAGCCATAAAGACTTTCAGTAATAAATGGTTTCTAATTCAATTTGGAAAAGTAAGTTGTTGGGCAATATGTACTTTGTTATTGAAAACCTCAATTGTGTGTTATACTGCTCCTTCCCTTCAGAAAAAACAGTTCCTTAATTTGGAATTTGGAAACTTTTCGCACTGTTTTTTCTCTGGTAAATAACTAATAACATGTATTAATGGTTTAATATTCACTATTTCCTTTTTTATTTAGCTGTGTCTGAAAAGGTAAGTTGCCTAGTTTCTTCCTCGCTGAAGCAGGTTGCAGGGTCCATGGCCTTCTAGAGAAAGGTGGGCATCACTCAGGATGCACTGGAGCTCAGGGCTTCTCTCTGGACTTCCCCCGCAGAAGCTTATATTTAGCTGTCATCAGAAACAGCTTTGTGTCCAGACATCACTTTCCGTGCTTTTGATTTCCTCTTATCTCATACTTTTTCCTTATTTTCAATTCTTTTATGTCTGCACCTTCTCTTCTATTTTTCTGATAGGCTTCCTGGATATCCCCCCTTCCTTTTCATATGATTAATTCTGGATATATTTATTCACTCTGTCATTTTATTGCTTTCTAATTCTATTTCTTTATTACTTTTTTGAGACAGAGTCTCACTGTGTAGTTTAGGCTGGCCTTGAACTCACTATGTAATAGCCCAGCCTGGCCTTGAACTCGTAGCAGTCCTCCTGCCTCAGCCTCCTAAGTGCTGGCATTACAAGTGTAATCCCAGCTAATTCATTATTTTCTTGTTTTATCTTTACTAACTTTATTCTTTCCTTAACTTTATTAACTCTTATTATATTCTTATTTCTTATTTCTTGTGGGTGCTTAATTTAGATTTATTCTGCATTTTGTTTTTTTTACTGTATTGAATGCTATGAATTTTCCTTTGAACGTTGCTTAATTATAGCCCATAAACTCTGATACAGTGGATCTTTAATTTACAAACTCGATTGGCTCCCAAGGGAGGGTTGGTTTTAAGTCAATACAGCTGAGATCTGGATGTTTACCTGGGTACACACTATAGATAAAAAGAGGCAGATGAATCTTCCATTAACCTAATTAATCCAAGTTGTTTGTATGTCAGGCTGGCCATAACTTGAGGGTCCGCTGTATTGATTTAATTGTGTTTTTAGGCAAAAAATTAAAAGACCTCCTATTAGATAAGGAAAGCTGATTTTTTAAATTATTGGTACTATTTTGGAAGATGAATATAGAAAATTGAAGTTGTTGGATATTTCTGAAAAAGCATTTTATTTTGCCTATGATTTCAACTACTTAGCTTATTGAAGCACTTAGTGGCATTTTCTATAAAACCCTTTATTCCATTGTGTTTATTTATTTTATTAAATAAACATTTTAACTGAGTTCTTAAGAGTGTTCCAAGCTTTGGTCCTAAGCCCTGGGGCTGACATAAGATATAGTCCTCTACGTGGAAGAACTCAGTCTCCCAAGTGTGACAGCCACATAAACAGATGATAGCAATAGCCTGGAACATGCATGACAGAAATAACACATCTGCCAAAAGGGATACCTAACCCAGCTTGTGAGTAGGACTGGGAAGAGGGCCAAGGCAGGATTCTTGGAAGAGATACTACTTTCACTAAATCTTTAAGCTAAGCAGGTGGTGGCAGAAGAGTAGAAGCACCTTCCAGGATAAAAACCAGCAACTGTGGATGTGGGGAAGGAGTGCGCTGTTCATGGTGTGTAGGAGGTGAGGAGTCACAGGGGCAAGATAGGCCTGAAGCTGGAGAGAAGGCAAGGGCTACTTCGGGAGAGCTTCCGAGGCCTTGTGCAGGATGGTGGGGCCACAGAGGCACAGTTGCTTTACCCTGTAGCCCGGAGGAGAATGGGCTGGAGGGTAAAGCATTGTCACCCTTTTTCCCTTCCCACTCTCTGGGCGGATGCTGAGGAATCATAAACTAGCCAAAGGCAGGAGTACTCTGATGACCCTAAAGATGGGTAACAAAACTTTGAGGGACCCAGAATTCACATTAGAGTTTCAATTCTTAGTGTTTATATGGCTAAAAACAGCCTCATTTACCTTGAATTTTTTTAACCACTTCTGCTGTGATTTAGCTTTGTTCAAGCCCTAGAACAAGTAAATATCAAACTCAGACTTTCCCTGCCACATGAGCATTGACCACCTAAGAAAGGATTGTGCAAGGACATGTACCTTTGAACTATGGAGGGTGTGTATTCTCCGAGTGTGATTATCCCAGAGATACTGTGGAAATCTGAGCAGAGGATGGATTGGATGTAGTCCTTTCCCTTAGCCTGTGAGAGGCTGGTTATTCTTGGGATGGACCCTTTGGCAGGCACCATGTGCATTCGTGAAAGCAGCATTTTCTAGAGGCGGCCGCTCCTGGTTGGGGGCCACTGGGGCAGCTCTCAGGGTCCCGGAGTGGAGTGTGGCTCCGGTGTGAGGTCTTTCTATCTCCACCTCCCGCAGTGCTGCAAGGGAGTGTGGCCTTTGTGGTTCTGCTGTGAGCTCAGAAGAATGTGGTGAATTAGCCTAGCCTGTGGTGAGGAGTGGGAGGTAGCAACTTGGGGAGCAGGGCCTGCTCCATGCCTGCAAGTGTGAGATTTCAGGGCCCAGCTATCGTTAGGAGCAGCTCCAGCTCTCCCAGCCTGGGAGTTGAATCAAAGGGATACCAGCAGACCACCCAGGCGGGGCGCCGCCATCCGTGTGCTGTGTCAGTCTCTGCTCCCCAGCCAGCCGGGCCATGATGCGGCCAGGCCTTCTGGAAATGTGCTGACAGACAGAAAGAGGGGAGGAGACACCCTGTGCGCTTCACATTTTTCATTCAGTTGCAGAGTAGAACAGAAAACCACTTGGTGTCTTTCATGGCTTTGCTTGATACTTTCCTGCCTGGTCCTGGAGATGGACATATGCGAGGTTCACGGCAGCTACTCACTCCCATGCAAAGGCATCTTCATCATTTCTTCAGCTTCAGCAGCTGCCATCCTAAGACTCCACAGTGGGCTGTGAACGAATCTCAGTTTCAGAAATCCCAGTTTGAAGGTGAAATTGGGAGAGACAGAGCTAAATATTTGAAATGGCTGCAGATGTCCTGTAGGAACGAGGCCGTTGGCACCCAGTGTGTCCCAGGCTTCCGCGCCCAGTACAGGAGACGTTCTCCCTGCCACCTGCCTTCACTTACCTGGAGACTGTAAATAGCTGTACATTTGGGCTCTAGTTTTGAGGTCATTTATTAACTGTAGTTCCTTTGGCTCTCTATTCTTTCTTTTTGGGGGGTACCATATATACACTTATCTACTTGTTCTCATTTCTGGAAAGAGAAAAGGGTGAGTAGGAAAAGCATAAGCTTTTGAGTCACTCAGACCTTGGACAAGTTACTTAGCCTCCCCGGGCCTTGGTTTCCTTATCTGTAAAAAAGAATAATTCAGTATCAAGACCAGTTCTCCCCCTGGGGCCCTTGTGCCTCTGCCCTGGGACCTCACTCCAGTGGATCCTGTCTAGTTCCCTAGCTCTTCTGTCTCTTCAAGTTTTTATCTCTCATTTTCTTTAGTTCCTTGGCCTATTACATGGTCTGTTGTTTCAAAATAGCCTTTCTTTTACTCTTCTTCCCCTTCAAGCTCTTGTCTTTCCTGTCCTGTCAGACTTCTCTAAAAGTAACATACCCTCGCTGTCCCCTGTCCCTCTCCCCCTCTCCCACACTCACCTGCGTAGACGACTTCATCTCTTAACATTTGTCCAGCTATCCCTCAAAGGTCGACAATGGTCGCCTATTTTAATTCTCCTCCTCTATCAGTATGTGGCTCTATTATTGACCACCTCCTACCTGAAATTTTCTCTTATCCTCTCCAACTCTTCTGTAATTCTTCTGAAAACATATTCCTTTCTCCTCTTTTCCTCTCTGAAAATTAGATTCCATTCTTAATACTGTTCTGAAGCCACTGGCATGGAGACCTCAAATATATAAAACTGATAATAGCAGACTGGCTCTGATTGAAGAAGAGAGGTGACCCAGGCTTCTGTGTCCCCCTGTTCTTTCAAACAAACCTCTGGATTCCAGGCTGCAACTTTCAGAACTTTTTTTCCCCTTTATACTTTCCTCTGGATAAGTTTTCTTTTCCCAGAGCTTTATCTGTAATCTCTCTGTGGATTTCTTCCAAATATGCATCTGTAGTTTGAACCTCTTTGCTGAGTGCCAGGTCCAAATTTCCCACTGCCTGCTAGACATTTCCACCTAACTGTATTGCTCAGCATCCAAAATATTTGTTTAATTAATTTTATTGGTACATTTTAGGTATACAATATGATGACATTGATCATTGGAAATTTCTACCTTTACATAATCTATCTTGGTTCTTATTTTTTTCCCCATTGCCCTGCCCTCCCTTCAACCCCTCCCCTCCCTATTTACAAAGACTTTGTTTCCATTCAAAATATTTAACATATATTGAACATACTTCAGAAATTCTAAAAATCAGCATTTGTGAAACCTGTTTGGTCTCCTTTCTTCTCTGCAGTTGTAAAGATCTAAGTATGGAGCTATAATGATCAGTGCCTCTCTGGGTCTTCATTCTCTCTGCATCCAGGTAGTAGCCAAGTCTTGCTCATTGACTTTCGAATGTCCCTGCTGTATTTCTCTATTGCACTTTTCCATTGACCTCTTGCTAAAGGTCTTCATTATCTCTCAGTGGAGAGCTTCAGTTACCTCCTAATGGTCTCCTAGCCACTCTCCTCCTGCTCACCCTCATCTTTACTGTAAAGGACTCTCCCTGAATCACAAGTCTGATCCTGGTAATCCTCTGCTAAGGAATCTCAAGGGCTTCCTGTGGTCTGCAATGTGAAGCCCACGCTTTTAAGTGTTGTTCAAAGCGTTTATTTAGAATCTGGCTCCAGGCTACTTCTGGTCTCCCTCCCATCACACAGGTGTTTGTTTGGCTCAGTTAAAATGTCTTACTCTCCATGCCTTAGTTTGTGCCATCTTCTCATGAGAAACATCGCCCAGTCACCATGCCTCATCTGTGCATCTGCCAGGCTTGGCATAGATGCTGTTTCACTCATGACACTGTACATGTCAATATACTTATCTCTTTAGTAGATAGTAAAGTCTTTGAGGACAGTGGTTCTTTTCTTCCTCACAACTTGACTCACCCCCCTATATCCATGGGTTCTGGAGGGTCATGGAATTAATATTGAAAATACATTTTTATGTAATTGCATCTATCCTGAATATGTACAGACATTTTTCTTGTCATTCCCTAAATGATACAGTACAAAAACTGTTTGCCTAACATTTACATTGTATTAGGTCTTATAAGTAGCGTAGAGGTGAGTTAAATTACATGAGAGAATATACACAGGTTATATGCAAATGCTATATCATTATCTGTAAGGGATTTGAGCATCTGAAGATGTTGATATCTGCAAAAAGCCCAGGAATCAATCCCCTGCAGATACCAGGAGGTGACTTACTCAATAAATGTGCTGATTCTACTGGGCAGGTACTCAGTTGAGAATAGGACAGTGTCCATTTCTTTTACCAGTTTTTTGAGTGTGCTATATGGTGCTCATTTGGGACATAGTTTAATAGATAAATGAATGAAGAACCCCCTGCCATCCAGCCAGAAGTCTTCTTCCTGTGCTGTGTGCTCCTTCAGCCCTTCATCCTTCACTCTCTGTAACAAAGCTGTTACAGTGATTTTGCGTCTCTTCTTGTCTGGCTATAAACCAGTTGATGGAGGTCGCTTCTAGCCCATCAGCTCAGACAGGATCTTGCCCTTGGGAAACACTTTTCACATGCTCACAAGAATTTCTCTTCTGTATTTTGTTGTTTTTTATATTCTCTTTTAAAATTATTGCTCTTCCTTTTATTTTCATTGATGATACCACATCTGCGCTGTATTAATCAGATGCCTACCTTGTACGAGGCACTGTGCTGAGGACTTTGTGTGCATTATTTCTTTAACCCTGTGAGGGAGGTGCTTAATTTTTTACTTATAAAGTCGAAGAAACAAAAGCTAGTAAGGTAAGAGATTTTGCTAAGGTCATACAAATGGCAAGTGATTATACCAGAACTCAAACCCAGGTCTACCTAACTCTGTT
This sequence comes from Heterocephalus glaber, assembly GCF_000247695.1. The sequence goes on along the minus strand of NW_004624734.1, from coordinate 25,866,278 downwards.
ATTTTTTTTTGTTAACACAGGTTCTTACTAGGTAGTTCACGCTGGCCTTGAACTTGTGACGATCCTTCTGCCTTAGCCTCCCAAGTTCTGGCATCACAGGGGTGTGCCACCACATTCAGCTTGACTCATTCTGTGTTCTATCCCTTAGTGTTTTTCTGCCTCTTTCTTTTTGAGGCAGGACTCAGGTCTCTCATGAGACTGAAATGACTGAACATAACATTGTCCACCTGCTGTTCCCTTGTCACATTGCTGAAGAGTTGCAGCTAACCCTGTGCTTGAATCTTCTCAGAAAGACCAGGAGTTAAACTTCTTCTCTGTTTTCCATGATTAGAAAAGTTTCTTCCCTCCCTGAAGCGGGTTGAGAAAATATGGTTCTGTCAAGATTATCTTTTATTGAGTGAACTCATCAGATCATTTTATGGGAGAGTCAGCTGATTTTTTTAAGCAGGCAAAATCCAGCCTTGTTGATCACCAGACAAGCATTATGTGTGTGGATCTACTTATGGCAGCAGCAGCACCATCAGCTCACAAGAGCAGAGTGTATGAACTGAAATACTACAGAGAGATTTGGCTTCCCAGGAATGTCTGGCAAATCTTGACCTGGAACTTTTACTGGATTTTGGAACACAAAATCTCTCTATGTATCTTTAGGTTATGTAAATGATGAATTTCAACAGAGAGGGAAGCTGTGATATGAGGATTTAGTACTAATGTATTCATACTATAGAGATTCTCTGCTTTTCCTAACCCCTCTTATAATGTGATGAACATTGTAACCCTTATTTCCTGATGATCAAGAGTAAATTTGAGGTCCATTTTTTATTAGCATCTAGGAATTGAATGAGTATATTGGTTAATATAGCTAGTGATTTAATAAGGTGCCCTTGGAAGTGAGTTTAAATATAACTGTTTAAGAATGATTCTTTTTATGTCCTTGTTTAAATACATTCTCCATACGTTTCCAGTGGTGAAAAAAGTACAGACATGGCACTTCAGGTCTTCCTTGTCCTTAATCTTTTGTGGAACAGATCCTGGTGTTTCCTATTCAAGGATTACCTTTTGTACACAGATGTGTCCAGGTGTCTGTGGCCCATCTGCTTAGGGTCACATACTGAAACAAGTAGGAGGAGCTAGCCATCACATTTCCTTGTTCTAGATCACTCACAGCCCCATGGCTTGGGGAATGAAGTCTTCTTTCCAGCTGATCTGGTCATAGTCTGGTGAGCTTTTATATATGAGCACCACAGAGAACATTATTCTCAAATGATACTGATGTATTCCTGAGGAAAGTGTGAATGCAGAGTGAAATTTATCTTCATATCAATCCAAATGATTCTTTTTGGAATTTAATGAAAGCTATATTTTTTTCCTCCTGGAAAAAGAATTCCAATTTAGGAATTTGCACTCATTTCTAAAGGCTCCATAGTCACGCCCCTCCCAGGTTTCCTCTTTCTGCCCTATGGATTATTGGCCTCCAAGTGTAAAACCCCTGAAGACTTTAGGATGGCATATGGCTATTAATATCAATAATTTGGTCCAGGCTCCACATCTGTGATCATCTTGGCTTCAAACATTCTTTGTGTATTTCAGTGATTACCCTCCTCCCCATGTTGGGCTACAGTCTCCATAAAGGCAAGGATTTTTTTTTTCCCATTATTATTCCTCAGTGCTCAAAAGAATGCCAAGCCTAGAGTAGGTGCCTGATAAATATTTGTTTGAATTAATAAAAGAATCTTGTGAAATACCATCTGTAGACCTCCTTAGACAAGAAATTTTATGGACCATGCTATGATGAGGAAATTGGGCTATGATAAGATTAAAAACTTCCCTGGGAATTCTATGCTGCTGATTGCTCACATGTTAAGCTTAACTAAATCTTTAGTGTTAAATTTCTATGTCCATTTTGATAAATAAGTTATATGAAATCTGCAAACAACCTTAGGGAACCTGAGGTAGTTTTGAGTGAATCACAAAGAGTTTGCTAGGTCTTTGCTGTTTCAGTGCCACGCAGAAACAAATATAATATACACAGCATGCAGACAAGGACTAAAATTTGTGTATCAAAGTTACTATTTCACCAATTTGAGAACCTTGCCCAAGGCTTTGAGACCAGGCAGAAATTATCTCTAAAATCATGCAAAGCACTATCAAGAGCAACATTTATCTCTTAATGCTAGTTGCTGATTATTTTATTTCCTTTAATTCCGAAGCAGTCTCTCCCTTTTGGTCTATGCAAAAAGAGGTAATTTAGAACCTCTCATTTCCTTGCCAGCCTTCCAATGGCATTAACCACTTTTCTACTCCCTGGTGAGAATGGCTGCTAACTGAAGAAAGGACCTATGTGTGTGTGTGTGTGTGTGTGTGTGTGTGTGTGTGTGTGTGTGTGTGTGTGTGTGTGTGTGTGTGTGTGTGTGTGTGTATAGAAGGATCCTCACCAAGATTGTTTGCTGAGATCTCTTTGAATCAGTCCCATTTCATTTAGTCCTCTGTATCTGCATATCTACATGTTCCGTATCTTTTGGTTCAACCAACCACAGATCAAAAATATTTGGGGCAAAAATAAATCTGTACTGAACACTTACAGACTTTTTTCTTGTTATTATACCTTAAATAGTACAGTATAACAACAAATATTTACATGGCATTTATATTATATTGGGTATTATAAGTAATCCAGAAATAAAGTAAACAAGAGGATGTGTGTTAATTATATGTAGATATTCTCTCTCTCCCCACTCTGTCCTCACACTTGCTAAGCAAGTTCTGTACCACTGAGCTTCACCTCAGCTCTTTGCCATTTTATATAAGGGACTTGATCGTCCTCAGATTGGTTTCTAGGGGTCCTGGAACTAGGTCTCTATGGATACTTAGGAACTTCTGCTGTTGTAACACTGAGTAGAATATCGTCCTTGTTCTAAAGCAGCTTACAATTTGTGGGGCAAGGTAGGAAAGTAAATTTGCAATTATAAATATGAAACATAGCATAAAGCTTCTTGGACCTTGCCACTGTGGTCTTGAAGCAATTTAAAGGCAAAGAACTTTTACGGCTGAGTAGATCCTTTATGAGAACTAAGTTTGACATGAGGAAGTAAAGTGTAATATAGCAGTGATATAACATCGAGAAGCTTCTGATTTTTCTACTTCCACTTTGGGGCCCATCCCTGCCTCTCCTGACACAATTGTATGTATTTATTGGCTGCGTTTTTCTTAAGCAATAATGATAAACCATAGAACTGATTCTATGTTTAAAAAGGTCACAGTTATGTGCAAACCTACAACCTCTGGTCAGAGGAGGGTCTTTGCTACCACATTTATAGACAAGCGATAGGTAATCGAAGTGTAGGATTATGTTGTCTGCTGTGAGTGGAGAATGTCTTATCTCATTGGGTTTACCACAACATGTGTACACATGCTGCTTATTGACCTACCTGCTGGAAGACTTGAAAACTCACATTGGGCACATTATTTTTTTCATTAATCTATGTTGTCTTTTCAAATATCTACTAAAAACCTCACCATCTCTAAATGTCAGGGTATTTGGATTTTTTCTCCTAAGGTGGAGCTGAAGGCTACTGTATACATGGTTGTCAGACACTTATCTAGAAATCACTGTAGCTAGAATCCAGAATTCACTACTTTGTTGTGTTTTTTTTATTAAGTTTATTGGTACATTTTAGGTACACAATAGTATGACATTCATTATTGGAATTTGTACCTTTAAATGATGTATCTTGGTTCTTATTTCTTTTCCCCATTCTCCTGCCCTCCCTTCAACCCCTGCACCCCTCCCTATTTACAAAGGCTTTGTTTCCACTCAGAATTCACTACTTAGAGGTGCAAGAGAAGATGCCCAGGGTGAGGCTGCCCAGAAAAAAAACCATCTGTTAATTACTATAAGATTTTTGGCTCCAAACTTCAGAGTGTAATCACCAACCTGGTGTCCTGGGCAAGACAGTGTATGACTCAACATCTTCTTTGCCTACTAGTTCAAATGCCTAAACTGGAACCAACTAGTTGGCCTCTTAGGTACCTTCCCCCAGCCTCCCCTCAAATCTTGAGTCTTAAACCATTTTACTGTTAAAGAGAAGCATAGAAAGATAAATATAGGGAAAGACCCATTTTCTCATAGGGCCCTAGCACAGTAGTAGTGACTCTTTTAGAGCTTTCAATGATGCAAACAGTCCACTGAGGCACTCTTGAATAGGTTTGCCACCACTTCCCTAGAATATAACTGGCCTCAGATGTCCACTCTCTGACCTTCTCTTCTTAAATGGCAGGCAGCTCCATCTTGCCTTAGCAGGTACATGGACAAAGATAAAATCCAAAAGAAGGTGGGTCCAAACAAAAAAACATTTATAATGAAACATGAACTCAAGAGCTTTTTTGTTAGATTATGAACCAGTTCTCCAGTTCCCAGGCTCAGTTCTTTCCCTTAGCCTAGGAGGGAAGGGAGAAGAGACCAACAGGAGCTGTTCTGCACCCCAGCCTCATCCCTTGTCACCTGATTATTGTGACTCCCAACTGACCTTCGCCCCTTTCAGCCCATCCCAGAAGACAGCACTGGCTTTACCCACCAAAATCACGGCTTTCATAGAGCACTGCTCTCTGTCAGAACCATCGGGCAGCTCATGTCATCCCCAAGATCAGGGATGGAATCATTAGTGTGGCATTCGAGGACCTTCCCAAACTGTTCCTCTGTCTCTTCCTATAGTTTTCACCCTATTTTTTGCCAAATTAAACTTTCTGTTTTTCAGTGGTCCTGCTTATCTGTCTCTGCATTATTTCTTTTTCTTCCTATATATCCTTTTAGGCCAGTGGTGGTGAACCTACGCCATGTGTGCTGCAGTGGGCCGTTGGTTATCATTGAAAGCTCTAAAAGGTTCGCCATCATGTGAATGTAGGCCCAGCTCAGATGTCTTCTTTAAATTTCCTTAGCACTGCCACGCTCAGGAGGTCTTAAATATTGCTCTTTGTCTAGGAGTCTTATCTCACTTACTAGATTAAAAAGTCCTACAAGGCTTGAGGACTGGAAGCCACGTTTTTATCTGTATACACCTTAGGACTTTACCCAAGGCTTTGCCTATGATAGGTAATTCTTTATTGAATTATCTTTGAGGTCTGAACCTCTTTTGAGCATTCAGGACTACTACATTTCTAGAGCATGCAACCACAGCGAGAGTAACCTATTTAGGCTGGTTCCCCGGCCTTCTTTGAATACCAAAAGGTTATGTACCTGGGTGGATGTGGGCATTTTCTGGAAATCCATCAAGGCAATACCATGATATTTTAATTATAGCATTGGCGGCAATACTCCTTTTAGCAAACAGCAGTAACAAGCAGTAACACTTGGGCGGGCCAGGCACCGGAAATTGGCCTCCTCCTCTGTTTCTCCTACCCCCTTTTCAATCCATCACCTGTATTTATTCCTGCTGTAATTTAAACACCTGTCTAGATGGAATGCATGCAATGTGTCTCTACCCCACACATTCAGATATTTGCTCACCTGCCTTATTCGGAAAGTTGCTTCTAAAATAAACAGTGTTTCGGTGCTAAAAGAAAAAATGCACTGAGGTCACTGTGGCAGTGGACATGAGGCAGGGAATAGGAGTGGAACATCTGCATAAGCTGCTCCCAGAGAGTGGGAGCAGAGGAGGAAAGTGAGAGTGAAACATCTGCCAAGCAGACCCCAAGGCTTAGGTGGAGGTAGGACCCAGTGACCAGATTTCCTACAGGCAGTCATTCACTTTCTAACCAGCTAAGGAAGCTGATTGATTTGGGACTTAAATGTCTTTTTTATTTTTTCAACAACCGCCATTTCTTATGGCAGCAGCACAAGTAATCTTGAAATTTTCTGAAGTGTATTCTAAACTGTTTTATCTACCTTTCTTATCATCTTAGGCATATTTAATGGCTACGCATTTTAAAGTTTGAGCATCTGAACAACATTGAGAAATAGTAAAACTTAGAGTTCTGATGGAATTATTCACTTCCCACTCTCCTTTGTTGTATTATATTTTGTTCCTCACCCTATCCAAGGTATTTCTGCTGTTTGTTGGAAGATCCCTTGCATTTCATGGAGGAAAGCAGGAAATGGTTCCTCTTCCTATTTTCTCCTTTCATTTTTCTACCATCCCCTATAACAAGTACTTCTCAAACTTTAGAAGACAAGTGAATTACCTATAGATCTTGTTGAAGGCAGATTTTGGTTCACCAGACCTGGGCTGGCCTGGATTTCTGCAGTTTGAGCAAGCTTCTGGTAAGGCCGATGCTGCTGGTCCTAGACTGACCCTATGAATGGCAAGGCTCAGTGGCACAGGGCAGCCAAGTGATACAGGGGACAGAGCAACACCGGAAAGACCAAGAAAGAATCCAAGGGCTGACTCTTCACGGTTTTTTGTTCTTAAGCAAATTATTTTACCTCTCGACCTCAGTTTCTTCATCTATGTATCTAGGACATTAAATAAGTTAATACGCATATAATATGCTTAAAGCAATGCCTGAAACCAACTAAGTGTTCATTAAATCTAGACACTCTAAAAAAAAAAAATCTAAACACTCTTAGTGTTAACGTAATTTTTAATTATTATTAGAGTAGAATTTTTAAAATATAATTTGCATAAAAATTGATTGTGATAGTACATTATAAATGTCCAAATATACATAAAAGTTTCTTGTATGTGTACACTGCATTTTGTGTGTTGATATCCATTAGTAATGGTGTGTGCTCTTTGACTCATAATTCCCGTAAGTTAAATGAGTTTCAAACTGTCCCATCTATCTTATGACCAGTAACATGAATTTGAATTGGCCAGCCTAGATGTAGTAACAAACATTGTAATTATTAGTCCATAGAAACCAACTGGCCTAATGGCTATGAGTTCCACTTTTTTGTTTTGTTTTGTTTTGTTTTGTTTTTTGAGACGGAGTCTCACTATGCAGTTCAGGCTGGCCTTAAACTCACTACATATCCCAGGCTGGCATCAAACTTGTGACAATCCTCCTGCCTCAAGAGGAGGATCTACTATAATCCTCTACATATGAACCCTCTGTGGCTTTTAAAGTTTATTAAGGTCTGACGTAAAACTCAGTCAAATCTGGTGAAGGGTCTAAAGGTATGTTGACCACTAGTTACATCTCACTTTTAAAATTCCAGTTAAACTTAAGTCCAGTTTCTCAGTCACACCAGCCACGTTTCAAGTGTATAGCAGCTACATGTGCCAAGAGTCTGCAGTATTGGACAGTGCAGATTACAGGACATTTTCATCACAGAATCAATCTGCTAGACAGTGCTCTTCTAGAGCAGAAATAAAAAATAGATTCGTTTCCCTTGACTTTCTGATGGATTGGTGGTGGCTGCTTAGAGAACTAGGTGAAGAAGGTCCTGAGTTCTCATTCAAGCCAGGATCAAGTTGTTTGATTAGCAGTGTGTGTCCTAGGGAAGACAGCCATGGACTGAGAGGTAGGAGCAGTAGTTACAGTGTTTAAGCCATAGAATATTTAGAATCAAGGGACTGGTTGCTGTCATTTGGTAAAGACAAGAGTGTTTGCTTGTTTGGGGCAGAAATTCATTGGAAAGAAAAGTGAGAATCTTATAAAGTTGTCACATTCCTTATATAGCCTCTCATTTAAGTGGCCATTACTTCTGCTATTTCTCCAAATAGGTTAACAACTGCATTTTGCTTTTGTATATAAAGAAATCACAGTGGATGGCAACTTTTGGTTTATCCATAAAATAAGGAATGATGTTATGATTAAACAAAACCCACCAAAACACAATCCAAATTTAGTTAAATGTTAAGATACTTTTTACTAAGAATCAAAACTGATTAAGGATTTTTTTCTTTGTCTTCTAATGAAGGATAAGAAGAGAGAAACCAAATTTAAGGGAAAAAAGAAAAAATTGGTGTTGTTTTATTGATCAATGTATAATCACTATTTTTAGTATTTGAGGTCAACGTCTACTGACATATTTTCAAATCTCTAATAATTAAGGGTAAGTAGGATTATTTTCTCTACATCCAAACTAGAAAATGGATTTTAAAATAGGAATACAAGTTCTACTACTGTTATCTGACTTAGTAAATCACTTACCATAACCTCTCTGAACCTTGGTTTCTTCATCTGTAGAATGGAATTTAACAGTATCTACCTCCATCAGTAGTGGGTAAGGAGTAAGAGAAATATCAAACCCAGCGTGCCTGACACCACTGTCATAAGGATTCAAGTGTTAAACGATACTATTTGGAGAAAATATACCACATGCACTCAGGAGACAAACACTCTGTTCTGACCTTGGCCTTGCCACTCTGTGTGTGACTTTTGTCTAGTTGTTTAGCCTCTCTAGACTTCAGTTTCTTCTTTGACAGAGTGAGGGTAACAGTAGAACTGATTTCAAAGGCATTGCTTAGGGTTAATGAGATCATCCTCATGAACAGAATGCAGAGACATCTAGTACAGGGTATATAGTGAGTGTTCAGTAAGTGTTAACTGTTAGGATATAAATGCTGAGGTTTATATTGGGGGCAGCCCTGCCAAAAGATAGAAGATTACAAGATCCATCTGCTTCTCTCCATTCACTAATTTCCAAACTATGCCATTTATACAATGTGTACATTTATTATTCTACTGCTATTCCACTATAAATTATTATGAAACCTCTTTTATTAAGTTTTTGGCACAACTGTTAGTCATCATAAAGACCTTTCTCACTTTGTAGTTCTCTACAAGCTGCAAGCTCACATCTAATTTAAAAGACTGATGTTCAAGTCAAGAGAGCAGGGCCAGAAGGAGGAGGGGTCCGTGTGAATTCTGAGAGCATTCAGTCCTGCAGGGAGCCTGTGTGACTGTCTCAGGGCCTGGCCTATGTTGCCTCTCTGGACAAAGTCCTTCAAAGAAATGTATCTTCCCTTTCCTTTAATCAGCATGTCTGTGTCTCGTTTCTGGTGCCTGCAGAAAGCAGGACAGAGGGTTAAGCCATGGTTAGCTCATGAGACTTCTGCTAAAGCCTGGTCCACGTTGGAGGGCACAGCTAGAGTGTCCCACATCCCAGCCGTCACAGCCCCAAAGACTGCTCCTGACCTAGGGGAAACAGTTTTCCATGCAGGAAAACTACATTGAGTTCTTTGGTGTGAAGACACAGGCCAGGGCTGTTTTCACTTCTGGGCTTCTGTGACCAGGAAGGAAACACTGTACTGTTGCTAAAAATGACTTTTTTCAGAATTTTCAGATTGCTCTAAAATCTAGAATTCTTTCATTTATAAATGTCAAAATTATTAGTTACTTAAGACATTATATAGGAGAACATTTTCATCGGGAGTTATCTCTCCTGTCTGATGAGTTAAATCACTGCTGATGGCTCAGACTCAAAACCCTGTGTCCAACTTTATATCTTCTGTCTTCTCAGCATCTTTCCTGGGCATCTTGTATTGATGTACTTCTCACAACCATCCTTTCACTACCACTGCACAGGGTTTAAGCTTATCACCTTGTTCAGTAAACAGTGATGACCCAGTAAAGAACACAGCCAGCCTGAATTTGGGGGTTCCGGGAGAGACCTCCTGTCAAAGGAGAGTCTCAGGCAAGTTTGTTGAGCTGGGTCTTTTAGGGTAGGCTTAGGGGAGTTAGTGGGCTAGGCTTAGATGGAGTGAGGTGAAGAGGGCATGAGATTTGGGGAGCGGGAATAATTGAGTATGTAGCCACTTTTGTGGGTATGCTGTGACCTAGCAGGTGGGGTGGGTATGCCATGTCCTAGTAGAGTAGGCATTGTTCCTTGGGTTCAGGTGGCTGGGAACAGCCCTTCCAGGAACTTGGGTGGCTGGAAGAGGGGCAGACAGAGGTCAGACCTATCAGACCTCACACCTGCATTTGTCATAACGACTTAAAAATATTTTGGATTATAAAAGTAATATGTACCTACTGTAATTTGGAGAATATGGTAAGTATAAGAAAACAAGAAATAGATGAGAAATAGATGCTATATATTCTGGATTTTTATTTCCAGTCTTAAGTGCCCCCACTGGGTATGTGTATGTGTGTGTGTGTGTAAGGAAATTTGAATCTACCCTGTATGGTTTCATATTGATTTTTACTAACATGATTTTTTTCCTGAGCTATCAGCATGTTCCTTTATCACTTAAGTACTTTTTTAAAAAGTTAATGGATAAATTCTCTTACATGGAGTAAAGAAAATTTTATTTAACGAAATTATTAGCCATTTAGCTATCCTTTTTCAATATTAAAAGCAATGCTTGCTTTTCAGTATCTCTTCACAGTGGAGGATGGTAAGAGAGTGTGAGCTTTGGAGCTCCAAAGACTGTGGCTTGAGTCCTTTGTGAGCCATGTGTTCCTGATTCTCAATGCAATCCTAATCTTCAGCTTTCTTCTTTGTAAAATAAAGATTATAACAGTACTTTTACCAGATTTGTATTAATTTACATGAGATGTAGGCAGTATGGTGGCACATGCCTATAACCCCAGCACTTGGGAGGCTGAGGCAGGATTGCCAAGAGTTTGAGGCCAGCCAAGGCTACATAGTGAGTTCAAGGCCAGCCTGAACTACATAGTAAGACCCTATCTCAAACAAGAAAAATATAATTTACATGAGATATGCATAATGTACACTCATTTACATAGAATTTGTCACCTTGTAAATTTGAATATTAGCTATTATTTAATAGCCTGTTATTAATCATCTGCATTTTTCTCATATAGCTCCTAGAATCTATATTATAGCACCAAAGTACATGAATGTTATAATATACTTTAATCGTATTTTACCAAGTTGATTGAATGATTCTATCAATTTATAGTCACACAAGTAGTGTAAGAACATATCTAGTCTCACACCTTTCCCTTATTGGATCCTTTTTTCTTACTGTGTACAAATATGACACAAAAATTGTATCCTGTACCATACACTTCTCTGCAATTTGCATTTTTGTGCGCAATTTAGATTTACCAATGAAAAATTTAAAATCTTCAATCACCCAATCGTATTCTTTATAAGTTATTGAAGTCAATGCTCATTTTTATCAGCTGTATATCTTTTTTCTTTCTAAACCACTGAGTTCTTTGTGTGTCATAAAAATTATTTGTAGCTAAAGTTTATTGAGCTTTAGAACTTTAAGATGAAGAAGCATGCTATTTAGTTTCAGACACTGCCTGGCAGAGTACATGCTCAGTGAATCCTCGGTTTTATGATTCATCTTTGTTTTTTGCCACACCTAGCACTCTGTGCCTTGCACATAGAAGCAGAATAAGTACTTGCTAATATATGCAGATAGTAGCCACCCACCTCTGCTCTTTCTGCACAGAAGGCAATCTTTCCTGTTTGCTTTTGTCACCACCTCCGCTTCAACTCAGATGAGTCATTGTCTCTTGGACTTTACTTAATTTTTCCCATATAATTTTCATGACACTTTCCTAAAACTCTGTAAAGTCAGTTATCTCTCGTTTCATTTCTAGGCAGCAAACCTGAATATGGCAAGTGGTGCCATAAACAGGAGCAGTGCTTCAACTCCCCCCTCCCTGAGACCTGTCATCAGTCCCAGTGGTCCAGCGTGGTCAATACAGTGTGACCCCCATGCCCCCGAAAGCCACTCCAGCCCCCCTGGAAGCAGGTATGTGAAGGGCCCTGGTGCTGCCATTTGGGTTGCACAGGAAGGGCCTGGGTCCCCAGCAAGCCATTCCTGCTTCGAGCTCACTACAAAGGCAGTCTTCTTGCCTGGCACTTAAATAGGAGGGCCTCATTTTATTTGTAAGGCAGCTTTCAGGAAAGTAAAATGAAAAGGAAATTTCTGATATATTTAAGAATATCATGTCTGGATGAAAGAACAAGAGTTGGTACTATGTTTAATCCTTGTTTTTAATCAACATTTTCATGTACTGAGTTTTGACATTTTGTCCTTGCTTCCTAGTTCTTTTTTATGCTTTTGAAGGCCATATTTGGGAGTTTTGTTTTGTTTTGTTTTATTTCTTTTTTTACACTAGTGAGGTGTGAACCTTAGACCTTCACACTGAGCTACATCCCCAGCCTTTTTTTATTTTTAATTTTCAGATAGAGTGCCTTAGTCACTTTCCCATCACTGGGACCCAACACCCACAACTTAAAGAAGGAAGTCTTTATTTTCTCTAATGGTTTGGGAGGATCTCAGTCTGTACTTGGCTGGCTCCAAGCCTAGAAGGGTCTAGTGGAGGACAACTGCTCATGTCATTGCAGCCAGGAAGCAGAAAATGAAGTGGGGAGCTGGGGAGAGAGGTACATCCTTCTAGGTCATGCCCTCAGTGAACTGCCACTCCCTACAGCATGTTCAGCTATGGATTATCAGTGGATTAACCCACCAAGTGCAGTGCCCCATGATCCAGTCACCTTCCAAAATCCCAGTCTCTGAACACATGAGCCTCTCGGGGGAACCTTCTAGATCTAAACCGTAGTATAGGGTCTCCTTAAGTCACTAAATTACCCAATCTGGGCTTACACTTGTGATCTTCCTGGCTCAGCCTCCCAGAGTGTTGAGATTATAGACACACACCACTATGCCTGGCTGCCATATTTGTTTTTAGGTTTTCACCTAGGTTATATAATTAAACTCAAACAGCCTCATTTGGGAAGTGAAAGGAAATTTCCTTTATGTAGCTGAGGAAAGTGATAGAAGACAAAATCCAAGTAAATTTTGGCCATAAAATAAGCAATTTTTGAATTCAAGAAGAAATCACTGTATTAAATTATGGTCTCTATATTTTAAGTTTTTCTGTACTAAAAATATAAGAAATGGGTTCCAATCTGAACACATCTTGCTTCAGTAGCTATTAAGTATGATTAAATTTCATCAGTCCCTGAGTCAAATGAGAGAAATGTGACTGTTACAGTGAATCTCCTGGCCACTGAGATTCAGTCCTTCCAAATAAAGAAGCTCTGCCACTGATGTCCCAGCAAGTCCCTGCCCCTGTGCCAATACTTCCAGCCTCTGCCTGTTATGTCCTGCCATGTTCTGCCATGTTCTTGGGAGGAGTACTGAAGCTCTGGGCCTGGAGAAAATACCTCATTTTTGTCAAAGGATGTGTTGGTGTCAGAATTACTACTTGAGGAGCTCATTGGGGAATCAGAAATCCTGCCCAAGAAACAATATAAACATAAGCACATTATATCATGCTCTGGTATGACGTCTTTTGAACCCGTGATCATTGTGATTGGGGTAAAAAGAATCATCTCAGTTGAGAATTATGAAGAGTTGGAGACCAAGATGCAGGCCTTTTTGAGACAGGACATCTTCCACACAGTTCTCCTCACAAGAGAAGTTCTGTCGTTTGGTGATTTGCAATCTACAAAGTAACCACATTCCTGAAATATAAGTTGTAAAAAAGAAATTCTGTTTATACCATAGAGCTTTATTTTCCATATAAAATATTTCCACATATTCCATGTTCATGTTAAAATCAGAGCCTTGTTCATGTGGAGAACATTTTCACTGCAATCTTGGGCAGTCTGTCTGTTTGACAAGGCTACAGGCATTCTCATACTGTAAACAACATGTCAAAAGTACACATTTCAGAGAAGAAGAGAAAAAAAGGTGGCATATTTTATCCTTGTAGATAGAGTGAGGGAAGAAAGTTGTAATAAAAATTATGGCTGGGTTTAGCGCTTTCTCTTATACCACCTGTTAGTAGTGAGATAGAAGCCGCCCGGATGGATCTGTCTAGGTCAGACCTGGCACGTAGAGGTCAGCCTGGTGAGTGGCTCTTTCCTAGCCAGACTATTCCTGGGACTGCGTTTGGTGTAATGACACGTTATACAGTTTACTTCATAGCCACTGCAGCCAAAATGCAACTCCACAAAGTCCTCTCATCTCTTGCTTTTTTACTTAGTTCTGCACACAACAGCCTTCTCTTTGCCTCCTCTTCAAGCATAAGGGCCAATTGGAAGGTTCCATTCTAGTCCAGGGTAGCCCTGGGAAATCTGTCACTGTCCCCAGGTAACCTGTAGTTTCCAGGATAGTTGGAGAGTCAGCTTGGGAGTTTTAGTTGCACATGGAATTCCAAGGTACCTGCCCCAGAGCAGGCCTCAGTGAATTCTCAAGATCCTTCCAGAGCCGGCTGTACACAGTACTGAGTCCTGATTTCCATTTTTACATGGTAGGTTTTGTGGATATTTATTTAGTGTCTTGTTCCTCCTTGGTACTAAGGGTGACGAAGTTTAATGAATATGGTATTCATAGCTTAAGATGTGACTTTTGTTACAGTTTTTGACACTAAGTGACCCTAAGCTATTCAATTTAATTTTTTTTATTGGGTAAGCATATTTACATATAAACTGGCCTATTTTGAGAGCTTTTAGTTTGCTTTTAAAGCACTTTGATCTCCCTAAAGTGGGGGCTAGGTAAATAAAAGGTACTCTTACTAGTTTTTCTACAATAGCAACAGTGGATTCCAGTCCTGATAAATTTTAATTCACCAAACCAGAGGCTGCCCTGTAAACTGGAATGAGATGTAAAGAGCATCCCACTGCTGCTGTACTTTTCATCTCTGCATGTCGGAGAATTCAGTGACTTGGTAGCCACAGGAATGAAAACTGGTGACTCACAAGAACTCTGCAAATAGTGTTATTTTTCATTTCCCCATGGTGTTGCTATTGTTCTCAATTTTATGGATCACACAGGTTTTCACCAGACAACCTTGTTCTTCCCCCGCTGTTGGAAACCATTCCAAATGTAGCCTCAGGGCTGTCGTCTCCCATTGGGTCAGTGTGAGCTCAGCCCAGCTCCTCAAATCCCCTGGTTCCTTTGGTCTGTCTGGAGTCCATGCTCAGGCTTTGTTGTGGGAGATGAAGGCAAAGAGCCCATGACTTGCCCAGACAGTCTGAGGCCTGGCCATACAGCTTGCAGTTCCCTAGACGCTCTGGAGTTGGACTTGGCCAGCCATTCTGCTGTTGTTACTTTTCAGAGGTAATAAGTGAGATTAATTGCAGGCCATTCTCCAGAAGAGAGAGTAGTTAGGGCCAAATGCAGTCACATGTTTAGGAGCCTGAGGTGAGCCTCCAAGCAGGGCCAACTTACAGTTACACAACAGGGACTCCAGGATGCAGGTACCACATGTTTATGACCTCTTTTTTTCTCCAAGCCGTGTTTCCGGTCTCTAGATGCTGATACCTGGGTATTTCAGCTGTTGTCTGGCCAATGAGAAAGGTTGGCTTTTCAAGCTGCCTTTTAATTATCTGCTTTCTGGGCACATGGGGAGTCATTAGGAGCTGAGAGTTGATGTGCAAAGGTATCTCCTTATTACTGCCAGCCTTTTGTGGAGCTGGACCATTGCAAGGAGAAGGATTTTCTAGGTGAACAGCATTCATTGGGTTCATAGTGCATTTTTCCTTGTGAGTGCTGGAAGGGTTACTGTAAAGTCTTGGCTGCTGTTTGGAATGACTTGGGAAGGACAGGGCCTCAGACAGCTTGGCAGGAACCTGAGGCTCTGTTTTCTTCCAGTCCAGCCCTTCCTTGTGGATGGAGCTGTCAGGGAATCCCACGAATGTCTGGCTTTTGCCCCTTTGTATGTTTTTCCAGCATTTGTCATTGAATTATTTTTATCCATCTCTGGCTTTTTCACACACACATATCCTGGGGATTTGTCTGTTCCTCGATATTAAAGGTAGGGGAAGTTGACAAAAGAGCACAGACATGAGTTTGTTCCTACTTGCGATAGGCCAAGATATGGGCATGGGTTGCTTGTCT
Organism: Heterocephalus glaber; assembly: GCF_000247695.1. The sequence continues at coordinate 25,850,559 of NW_004624734.1, read as the reverse complement.
GGCCAGCACCCACTTGCTAGGGAACATCTGTGTGTCAAAACTCTGAATTCTACTAAGGAATGGGATGGCTTGGAAATTCAGGCCATTTTTGCTGTCACTTTGTCCCTTTGCCCTTTCACTCTTCAGCAATAGGTCAAAAAGATTCTTATATTTAAGACTATGTGTTTCAGGGACTCTGATTCCAGTTTGCCTAGTATTCTCCTCCTATTAGATTATTTCTTATGTATGTTGTTGGAGATTTAGGGCCTCTCACTTCTCATCTTTTCATTTTCAATCAGCCCTTAGGAACCCTGGGTTTGTTCATTTAAAAAAAAAAAATGTATGTCAGGCATTATGATGGATGCTGGGGAGTTGCCACAAATAACAGAATAGTCCCTGATCACTCAGGTTTGCTGTTGAGTCTGAACCTGTGCTCAGCACAGGGTAGAGTCTAAAAGAGATCTAAGATATGACACTTGATCACCAAGAGCTTAGCATCTGGCATGGAGAAGGAGCCCTACACACATGAAACAACTAGAGAACAGTATAGAGCAGCATATAACAAAGATCACATTTTATGGCACAGCCAATTAAAAGAGTAACAAAAAGAATGCATAAGAGTTTAATCTTGTCACGTGGTAGGCTACAATGTGGGTGAACCTTGATGATCACAGAATAAGCAAAATGAAAGACAAATACTATATGAGTTACTCATATGAAATATCTTTAGTAGTCAGGATCGATCGCAGAAACAGAAAGCAGAAAAGTGGTTGCCAAAGGCTGGGGAAAGAGGGCAGGGGGATTCTATGTTTAGTGGGTGTAGAGTTTCAGTTTTGCAAGATGAAAATGTAGAGATTTGTTGTGGAACAATGTGAATGTACTTAACATGCCTGCACTGTACATATAAAAATAGTTAAGGTAAAATTATGTGCTTTTTACTAGAGTAAAAGAGTAGACTCTGTAAAGATTTAAAAGAGAAATCCATAGTTCAACAAAAATTGTTCAATTGCCCCATCTTCTGTCTCTGGGCAAGGGAACTTTTCTGAGCCCAGTCCTTTAAATGTCTCTCTTCCCTTAAAAGCATGTTAACTGCTAGGCATGGTGGTGCACCCCTATAATCCCACCACTTGGGAGGCTGAGGCAGGAGGATCAGTTCGAGTTTGAGGCCAGCCAGAACTACATAGTGAGACTCTTTTTTTAATAATAATTAAAAAAGCATATTAACTTTATAGGAAATAGGGCTGCTGGAAGTTGGCCTGGTATAATGGACAGGATGAGGAATCAGATAGCCCTGGATTTGCTGTTCTAAGTATGTGACCTTGGAAAGTTAGTTTCTCTGAGCCACAATTTCCCCATCTTTGAAATGCACATAATAATACCTGCTTCGGTGGGTTATTAAAGATTAAGTTGCATTGTATATCTCAAAGTAGCCAGCATAGTGCTTTTTTTCTGGTGTAGGTCTCAATAACATTTAGTTCTCTTCCCAGAGAGAGAGAAGGAGGGAGGGAGGAAGGAAGGAAGGAAGGAAGAGAAGGGCAGGGAGGGAGGGAAGAGAAACAAAACGAATTCAGAGTCCAACTTGCCTGAGTTACAGTGTTGCTACACCACTTGGCTTAGTGCCCTGTTGAGATAAAACTGGCCACTGCCCCGGCACAGGGCGCTTCTGGAGCAGCCTTTCCCGCTGAGGATGGGAGGCAGCAGAGTGGGGCCAGCAAGGAACTCTTCCTTTCTCCCTGACCCCTCCGTTGAAGGGCGACTTCTTTCTCCACAGCAGCAGGCCCTTCCTTTGCTATCTTCTGAATGTTGAAATTTCCATTGCAGCTCCATGTCCCAGCCAATAAACACTCATATTTTCCATTCATCCTGGGGGTCAAACGTTGGAAGAGCTTTTCTCTGGAGGAGTTTGGAGCTTATAATTTTATACTTTATCCTGTTATATAAACGCTCTTTAGCCAAAGAGCACATAATGGAGAGGGAGGGGGCTACAAAACCAGCTCTTTCATGTTCAGAGTTCTGTAGCATATTTTAATCTTTATTCACGTTCCTTCTTTCCCATAGACAAAAGTTTACCTGCCCTTCCACTTCCTGAATCCCAACTTTTACTCTGTTCCTTCCCCTGGAGTAAAAGGCTTTGTGATGGGGCGGTGTACCGGGGATTGAATTTGGGAGCTTGCGCTTGCGAGGCAGGCAGTGGAACCACTGAGCTAAATCCCTGGTCCCTTAAAAGGCTTTTTTTTCTCCAGCTCATGGGTGATAAAGGCCAGTAGTTCTGTCTGAATCCCTCTACTCATTTTCTCTTGCTGCCGGCCACATGACCTCCCAAGGGTTAGTCCCCAGTCAGTGCCAGCTGTGTCACAGATTCTGCAGCTCCTCGCTCACCAAGCGAGCCGTGCGACATCAGTGTCTGTGCCGAGGCCACAGTGGTTGGCTTCTGCCTCTTGAGGGAAATATTGGTAACTGTAGGCATTGTGTCAAAGATAGCTGAGCAGACACAGCAGGCCTCGGAAAATAGGACTGGAAACTCAAGGCCTAATATCAGAAACCAAAGAAGTGGATCTTTCTTATCCACAAGTCAAAAGATTGCTTTGTATTTCAGTTATCAGTTTTTCCAGTTTAGTTTGCCTCAGTCACCCCACACCACCTAAAATATCAAAGATAAACTACCTTTCATTTCCTTAGGGTGGATGTGTGTGTCTGTGCCTTTGTTGGAGATAAGATCCTATCTTATTTAACTATTCACTGTATAATTTTGTTACTCCAGATTGATTATTATTTTGGTCTGAATGACAAAGCTCCGTGTATAAAACTGAATGAGACTCCTTTTCCAAAATCAGGAAATTACAGTCATCCCTCAGTATCAATAGGAGACTGGTTCCAGGACCCCTGTAGATACTAAAATCTCAGTCTTATGAGTCTCTTATGTAAAATGAAGTAATATTGGCATATAACCTATGCACTTCTTCCTGTCTACTTTAAATCTGTTTTATAATGCCTAATACACATTCACACTGTGTGAATAGGTAAGTAGTGGATCTGAAGTTGGTTGAATCATGCAGGTGCCGAGGGCCAAATATGTATTTGAGTTTCTTCATTTGTAATTCAGTTTAATTCTATTAGCTTCTCTCCCTTCAAGTTAACTGTTTACCAGCCTTGAAAAGGCTTAGAAAGAACCTCAGTGGGGAGGAAACACTGTCTCCATCTCTCTGCCTCCTGTAGAGAAACAGTGATGATTCACTAAAGCTTACCTAGTGTAGACTCAACAGATTTGGAAGGAAGACAGCCAGCTTTCCTGAGCCTTTAACTAGAGATCTCATCCTGCCCTCCTGCCCTTCTTTCCGCCAAAAGACTCTCAACATATTACTGAACAAATACAGGTAAAAAATCAGTGCTTTAAAAAAAAGGCTTAGGGTTTAAGAGGCTAGGAGGAAAAAAAAACGCCTGATATCTGTATTTTAATAAAACAATAGAGCTATAGCTCTTGAAAATGAATAAAGGGTCTCTTCCTTGTAGCTGCTTGGAGGCCCAAAGTTTTGGTATAAGTTCTTCATAACTCTTGGTTTCTTTCCTTAAAAAAGAGAAACATAAAATTAGACTAAATTGGCATAAGAAATCTGCTCTATAGCCAGGCACAGTGCCGTATCTACGAAATCCCAGCACTCAGGAGGCTGAGGCAGGAGGATTGCTGGCATTCAAGACCAGCCTGGGCTACATAGTGAGTTCAAGGCCAGCCTGAACTACATAGCAAGACCCTGCCTCAAAAAAAAAGGACATCTGTTATATTACATAGTTTATACCTACTTTAGAAATTTTTTTACTTTTATTAATACACATTTGCAGTACATAATGATTACATTCACTGTAGGGAACTGGTACATGTACATAACACATTTCAATTCTTTTTTCTTCCTTCCCTCCACCTGTTTTATTTTTCCAGCATCAGATTCATTCATTTATCTTATATGACCTTATAAAGTTTACTATCATATTTACAGATTGAACACCAGACTAATAGGCCAAAGAACATATAAAACATATTAGACAATTGGACTGGGCCTACTTTAGAATTGATTGGTCTCACTCTTTGTGCTGTGTCAGACAGTACCCTAGCTGGGAAAGCAGGAATACCTACTCGCATTACTGAGGTCTGTACACTACATTTGTGAATACTGTGAAATGAGTGCTAAAGATTAAAATCTTGATTACAAATCATTACAATGTTCCTGAGGAAGGATAACTAAAAAGAGCTAAATTTTAAAGGGTCATTTAAATATGGACCCACCTATTCTTCGGCAGTTGTGAGCAAGGCTAGTGGTGGGAAGAAAGCGGCAGAGCTGGCAGTCTTGGGTGTTCATTATGAGTAACAGTAAAATTCAGCCTAATTGGATGATTCTTCAGCATCAGAGGTGGTACAGGGACATTTCATGGCTTTCATGAATTATCAGGCTGAGACTTTATTAATTTGGCTTCCAAGGCAATAATCAATACCGCATTTAGTCTGGTTCTTAGAAATAAGTTTTACTTCCTTCCTGTGATGACAGTGGAATAGAGGTGTATCTCGAGGATGTGACTGTAAAAAGACTTTTTAAAAAGACTTTAGGTGAGAAAGCAGATTTTCTGGCACAGCAGGTAAGGAAGCCGTAATTTAGAAAAGGTATGAGACTTGGAACAGATAAGACTCTGTAGAGGAAGAGTTTAAGGTAGGGTTTACATTCAGCCCCAGACTGTGTACAGGATGCAAGTAGGTGACAGAGAGGGAGAAAAAAAGAGATGGTGAGCAAGGTGTCCGAGGACCTTCAAAGGACAGTACCTGGGAATCAGTCTGGTAAAGCAGAGTGTTTCTGTTTGAAATAAGATATTAGTCGAAACGCTTGGAGGTGTATGTGATAGAAGCTGAACTCAAACTGGCTGTACTTGAACTAGAGATGTTTTAGTTCATGTAGCTAGAAAGCCCGAGTTTATGTGGGGGGTTTAGGAAATATTATTAGTCACACACTCCTGTCCTACACATTTACAACTGAATGAGAGATTAATAGAAAAATTCAGAGCAATAGAAAAATATTGGCTTTATTACCAATAAGATTAAATTGGAGAATACAGCTTAGTAATATGGCATAATTAGTTTTTTGCCTCTCAAGTCTAAGTTTTTTTTGATTTATTTGTTCTAAATGTTTTCTGCATTTGTATTATATTAAGAGCTGGGGCTTTAGCTCAGTGGTAGAGCACTTGCCTAACAAGCACAAGGCCCTGGGTTCAATCCCCAGCATAAAAAAAGAAGAAGAAAAGTGGGCTTATATTTTGTCAACTTGGATAATGAAAACAAAAACTTTCAGGAAGGGAAAAAAAAAGACCTTCTAACACACTACAGTCTGAAAAACAAAAACAAAACATATTTTGGCTGAATTCCCAAGGTAAGCACCTGCCTGTGGCCCCTGTCTCCCTTCCCAGTTCATTCTTTTGCACCTATTCAGTTTCAAACCACCTGGTGTTATTGTACATCATTGTGACTGCTGTTATTAACGATATATTATATACTTGAAAAGCACTAAGAGAGTAGATTTTAATACATACACACCCAGTAAGGTAAGACATATCAGTTAAGTAGCTCGATTTAGTCCCTCCACAGTGCATGCTTGTTTCAGAACATCATGTTGGACATCATTAAATACATACAATTTTTGTCAATTAAGAAATGAATGAATTGAATATATTTTCCTCTCACTGCATATGTACATATACCATTCTACAGGTCTTATGCTCTTCGTTTACTCTTTGTTTTCGTCACTCCTTCACTGAAGTGTAAGTGTAGGATACAATTCACTGTTGTATTTAGTGCCTTGCTTAACAGCAGGCACTTAAGAAGGAGCACACTAAATAGAGGAATGGATGGATGGGTGGGTAGGTGGTCTGTTCTTCTGCAGGGATCAGCTCCACTCACCCTTCCTGCAACTTTCCCTCATCTACCAGACAGATCATATTCGGATTTCTCATCTTTCTACTTCTCATCCAGTGGACTCAGGTTCCTAAGAGATGTAATTCAAAGGATGCTCTGGCTAAGGGCACAATTATAATTCCTAGAGGATAGATCACTGTAGCCCTCTCTGTCACAGTGACCTGAACCCTGGTGAAAAAAAAATACCTCTAGGCTTCTTTTAGAGTAGAGAGCTCTCATGTCTCAGGTCTGTTCTCGCTCTTTCTCTCTGGCTCTCTATTTCTATGTCTCTAGCTCTAGCTCTAGCTTTTATCAGGTCCTGTTGCTTCTCCTTTGGGTCTTACTCAGTTCTTCCTGGTACCCACCATCACAAATGCTTTACAGACAAGACATCCTCCTCAATCTGAGCAGCAGAGGCAGGCTGTGGAAGAAGAGGAAAAAGTAGAGAACCTTTCTTTTCCCATCCTTCTCCCCACTCTCCCAACCCACAGGAGTCTTAAGAACCACTTCTAGAAGCTACTTGAGAGTAGAAGGGCGTCCCATCTCTGAAAGCACAGGGCAGGGCAACTCTCTTGACTCCCAGCCTTTCGTATTCATTGAGCAGAACATTATAGCACTTGCTGATCATGTTCCTCTGATGTTCAGCCTTCTGTTGTTCTTTTTAGTAGTTTCTCTCTCCTCAATGTCCTTCATTGGATGGACTTCCTGGCGTCTCCTACTTGAGTAGTTATTATGGAGGGGCTACATAATGTCAAGCCCCCGTCTCCTCACTCCAAGTTCTCATATCCTTTGTTTGCCTCTACTCTTACAGTCACTACTCTTTTCTATATTTGGTTGATTGTGCACTTGTTTTACTGCCCATGTTGGATTGTAAGCTTTTGGAGGATAGAGTGTCTTACATATCTTTGTATCCTTACGTTGCCCCACACAAAGTGCCCAGTGAAAGTTCACTGGATTCCTGACTGTACTGGGATTGTCCAATATGGCAGCCATGAGCTACCTGCAGATATTTAGATTGAAGTTAATTAAAATTAAATAAAATGAAAAATACAGTTGCTCAGTCACATCAGCCAGTTGCTCAAAAAGCCACATATGCCTCATTGTTACCATATTGGACAGCACAGGACTAGATTTTTGATCCAAACTTAATCAGTGATTAAAAAATAAAAAGAAATTTGTTTCTAAGAATGGTATATTCTTGGTTATCCTTTTAGGATCTGTAGATCTTGAACCTCTTTTTTTTTTTTTTTCTACTAGACATTTATCACAGATGCAGCTTTGAAATAACTTGTGATGCTGGGAGGGGCATATCCTTAATGCCTTGGAAATCTCCGAAGGCCAGACCTTCTGTATAACTAGTGCTTAACCAATCAGAGATGGGATTTTAAAGCAGATCCCAGCACTAGCAATTTCTTTGCCGAGAGTTCCATGCCTGGATACTGGGGAGATCTTGCTTTCCCCCACCCCATCCCCACCTGCCTAGCTGGCATTCCGGACACAGCTTCTTGAGCTGCGCCAACCCTGGAGAACAGAGCCAAACATGCGGAAGTGGTTACATGTCCTGACTCCCAGGGAAGCTGTGGCTAGCAGGGGGAGTGGGTGGAGTCCTGCCTGATGGCTTTTCAAAGAAGCCAAATCTTTGAAGTTTTGTTTTAGCAGCTGCCAGGTATGCTGCTTCAGCACTTTGCAGACTCTCCCTGTGTTCCCACATCACATTTTTTTCTTTATGATATGTGTGTAGTATACACAATGGAGCCTGGACGTTGGAGTGTAAATATGAAATTGTGGAGTAAGAAACTAAACACACCCTCTTGGCTTTTTCTTTTTCCTGGGCCTCTGTGGTAAAATAGACCCTTCAGTGACCCTTTTTCCTACTAGCCCTCTTCCTTTCTAACCACCCACCAAACAAGAGGCAGATTCCATCCTCTTCTGTTTCGGGAGTAGCAAGGTCTGAAAAACTAGAGGTTCCACATTTCTGTGATGGGCTGGGATATCACTCTTGAGGTTAGAACTTCTCCCTTAATGGAGAAGATCAGATGGACCCTCCCCACCCCACTCTCTGCTCACAGCAAGTAACCCTCATACTGGTCATGGAGTAAATTTCGAGTTCACATGGGCATCTCAGTATTTAGCACCATGCCAACAGTAAGTACATGTCAGATGATCGCACTTGTAACCCTGTACTGGAGAGAGGAACTGGCCAGGTGGAGAACCCCTTTAAAGCCACACAGTTTTCCCTGCCTCCTTCTTTTCTGCTTAGTAACCCCTTTCCTGATCTAGTCTACAATAACCTTGAGCCTTTTCCTACAATTTCCTTCTTCTGAACTCCTCTTTCTCAGTTTAGTGTATGTTCCTTTGCACTTTCACTCCTGAGATGTGAGTCTGTTAAAATCAAAAGATATTTCCACACAAAGAGTCCTGGAAGGAAGACCTAAGTGCCAGAGCCAGATCCACCTGGCAGTTCCCGACTTGGGGAAAATCATTTTGCCACATGAAAAGCCATGATGCCTAGATTGTCATGGGAGTTGGATGCGACCATATTCGTGAACATGCTTGATAAAATACTACACACAATTAGGTGTTTTCAGCATTATTAATACTTAGCACGATAAAATGATACTCTTTGTGAGAGCTGCCATGTGTGCAGACTAATCTCCCCCACGGCCAAGTACCCAACTCAGTCTCACATTACTCAGGTAGGTTGGCACAGGTTAAAAGCACTCAGTGGTCCGTTCCGTGCACTCCCTGTCATCGCCGTCTTTCAGTCAGCAGGCCCCTCCTTCCAGACCTGTGGGGTTACTGTTTTCTTAGACTCCCCCTCTTCTGCGGTCGGACCCAGGGTGAGCTCTCTCTTTTAACCCCCTCAGTTCCCAGAGCAGCAAGTCATCCACCCCACTTCCCAGATACAGCTGGAATTGCTGTCCTAGTGGACTCTCATCAGTGTGGCCCCGTAGCCCTCAGCCCTGCTCATCTGTGTACCAGGTTCCTAGTCATCCTCCCTCAGCCAAGCCCAGCACATCTCAGCTCCCCTTCCTGTTTTTCTGTCCCTGTCCTTGCTGTCCTGCCAGGTGGTCCTCTCCCCCTCCCAGTCAATCCCTAGGCAGCCACTTCCATATCATCCCTCCCCACCTTTGCTGCTTTTCTCCAAGGTCTGGCCTTTTTTCTAGAAAGGCTGTCCCCCCATTTCAAAACAGTATTTATTGCATCTTCCACTCCTGTCAACCAGGCCCATCACCTTAAAGCATTCTTTTCTTAGAGAAAAGTGGGATTGACAAGCCTGGTGCCATTTTTAGTACTATCAGTATCTTGAGAAGCTTTAATTCTTTTATGATAAAATATCTGAGACCTCACATTTGAATATTGTGACCTAGTACTTGAAGACATATGCAGTATTTTAGAGGCAGACTAATTTGGTTTCCTCCCTTTTTTAGCCAGCTATTTTAACTAGGGTAAGTAAGTTCTTTGAGCCTAACATCATTGTCTCTAAGATGAGAATAAAATAAAATGCCTACTTCCTAGAAATGTTCTAAGAAGCAAATGAAAATAAAATGGCTATGAAAAGCACTTTTGTACAGCCCTCCCACACTGAAGAATGCACGCTCAGTAAGTGGGAATTATTGTTAATATCTCATCTATACTGTGTTACAGATGTTAAGCATGAGACTCAGAGAAGTTAGGTCAATTGTACAAATTCTCACACCTGCAGAGTGATAAAGTAAGAAGTAGAACCCAGGCTTCTATTTTTCTGTCTGATAACTTTTCCATTTGATCTCTCTACTCCCTCAAAGGGTTTATTCTAGTTCCTTTTATTGAGGTGTAGCCTGAAGGATTATGGAGGAATGTTCATTTATTCATCCATTTGTTCATTCAGAAACCTTGCATGACCAGCTAGGCTCTGGGTACACAAAGACCAGTATGAGGAGCCCACTGCATAGTGTTTAGTCCAGTGGGTAAGAAATAGTCACTGTGGAGAATAGTCATAGTACAACAATCAGGTCAGCAAAAATGGCTTAGCAGAACAAGCTGTATCAGAGGAGACCCAGGCCGACTTTGCCGAGAATGAGTTATTGGGTTTTTTCCTAGGAACAGTAGAGAGTTGGGCAGAGGCCAGGGCGGTGCCAGGAGAGTATATGTGAAGTGTGGTCTTGTGGGAGATCGATGTACAGGGCAGGCAGTGGTTGAGCATGAGGGAGGAAAGTTAAAAAGTTAAAGTTCCTGGTATGCCATGCTAAGGGCATGAGTTTTACCCCACTATTTTTACCCTTTTAACTAGCATCAAATGAAGAAGTTAGGAGGTTTGAGTTTTTTTCCTTTTAACATCTGTGTTTTCACTATCTTTCTCTATTGTACTCAGGAGACAGTTTCTTCATATTTCAATAAACACACAGTGTGCATTTGGCACCAGCTTAATGATACACTTCCTTTCTTAAACACTGGACATATATCCCGCTCCATGCCATGCCACAAGAGCCAACCAGCACTGTATTTCATCTGATAAATCTAGCTGTAATGCAATATTAAATATATAATTAGGGGCCTGGGGTGTGGCTTTTCAAGTGTATTATCCAAGTAATTGCATTAGTTATCTATTGCTGCAAAACAGATTATCCATTTTGCAGCTTAAGCAATAGGAATGTATTATCTCTGTTTCTGGGGCTTGGCAGTAGAGGAGCAGATTAGCTGTGCTAGCTCAGGTCGTCTGGTGACACTGCGGGAGGGCTGCAGTCAGCTGAAGGCTTACCTGGGGCTGGAGGACCTCCTTCCTCCTTAGTTCACCCTCACATGGGGATGAACTCATGCTGTTGGCAGCAGGCCTCGGCTTCTCATCACGTGGACTAGGCTGCCTGGGAGGCCTATGACAAGGCAGCTGGCTTCTCCCAGAGTGGTGCTTCAACAGCAGGTAAGGGAGAGCCACAATGTCTTCTGGGACCTGGCTTTGGGAATCACACACCATCACAGCACCAGTGTCATCATCTGCTTGATGTTTTCTTGAAGAAGAAAGACACCCCCCTACCAAGGTATCGGGGACTGACCCCAGAGCCTTCACACTGAGCTATACCCCAGCCCTCCCCCACGCTTTTTAAATTTTAAAGTAAGGACTAACTATGCCACTAGGTTATCCAGGCTTGCCTTGAATTTGTGATCCTCCTGCCTTAGCCTTCCAGAGTGCTGGGATTACAGGTATGCACCATTATGCCTAGCTCCATTAAAAAAAATTTTTTTTTCATTTTCAAAATTTTCTGAAGAACCCCTATACACTTTTTCAGAGCTGTTACAGTTTTACATTCCCACCAACTATGCACAGGATTTCTATTTTACAGTGTCCTCAACAATACTTGTTATTTTATGTATTTTTGCTTGTAACAATCCTAATAGGTATAAAGGGGTATCTCACATAGTTTCGATTTGTGTTTCCCTGATAATTAGTTAAATTATGTTGAGCATCTTTTCATGTGTTTGTCATTGGGATATCTTCTCTGAAGAAATGTCTGTTCAGGTCCTTGGTCCATTTTTAATCAGGTTGTTTTGTTGGTCTAGGTATTTGTTGTATATTCTGGATCCAAATCACTTATCAGATATATGATTTGCAAATATTTTTTCCCATTCCAAAGTTTGCCTTCATAGTCTGACAACAGTGTGACCTTTGATACACAAAAGTTTTTAATTTTGATGACATATGGTTAGCCAATTTTTTCATTTGTGGCCTATGCCTTTGGCATCATATCCAAGAAAGTACTGCCAACTCCAATGTTGTGAAGCCTTTGCCCTATGTGTTCAGATTGTTTTAGCTGTTGTGTTTGAGTCTTTCAGATGTTGCTTACACGGGCTAGCCCCTTCAGTATGGAGGGGGACTGCCCAAGGCCAAGAACGTCAGCAGGTAGAGTGCCGTTGGGCGCCATCTTGAAGGCAGCTCCCACCATGATTCAGGTGCCTAGTTTTAAAGTTAAGTAATTCTATAAGGGTTAGAGTGAAAACGGGAATCCCTTGTTCCTTCTCTCCCAGTGCTACCCAACCTTCATTTTCACACCCCACAGAGAACCACTTCTTTTTAGTTTCTTGTTATTTACCTTCATATTTGTAATTCACATGTTTATTCTGCCATTTTTTATTTTAGATGCTGTGTACTAACTTTCTGTCGGGGGGATTTGGCACTCATATCCTACCTGCCTCCTTCCCCCAACACACACTTCCTTTCCTCCCATTCTTGCTGTAGACTTGGAGTGGGGATTCACTTAGAAGAGTGTTCACCATTCTCCTTATCATAGCTGAGTCCTTGGAAACTTTGGGGCCGCTCAGCTCACCATTTCTTCTCTCCTGTTTGTCCATTTCTCCATCATCCTGTCTGACTTTCTGGAGACTCCCTTAATCATTTTCTATACTGTTTATTTCCCTAAGTCTGACTTGGCATTTGGGATAAAGTTAAGAAATGTTCTGAGTTTCAGTTCTAAGTCTTCAGTTAAAGATTTGAACAGGACTTCACACTGAGAAGAGGGGAGGGCTATTTTTTTTCTTATTTTCTGCAGATTGAAATATTTACACCCATTGCTTTAAAAAATAAGTTGCACAAATATATAACATGTAGCCACATCATAGATAATCTAACAGATATACACCAAATAAAAAAGATAACAGATTTTCCTCAGAAGTAGCTACAAGTGAAAGGGTTGATTTATTTTCATTTTGCTTGTGATTTTTTTCCTACCTTGATGTCTCCATGTTTCTCCCTGTCCATATAAAACTTACTTAAATATTTTTAGTCACTATGTAGTTTTCCAAAGTGTAAATGTACCATAATTTATCTTACTATTTCTCTATTAAGAAGTTCTAGTTGTATTCCATTCAGGCATCTACAGTGAACCCCTGCCACACACACACACACACACACACACACACACACACACACACGTATGTATATATCTTTGTGCGTATGTACAGGTATTTCTATAGGATAAATTTGTAGAAGTGCAAATTGTTGGATCAAGTAATACATTCACTTTGAGTTTTTATAGATACTGTCACATTGGCCTCCAAAACTGCTCTCCAATGAGCCCTCCAGTCTGGACACTGAACCATGCCCTTCCCTGCTCCATGCCTGCAGTGCCTGCCATTATTGCTTTTTCCACTGGGCCTCCGGACTACAGCTTATCACTTTCATACAAGCCCTGCCACCAACCTTTTTACTGCTGATGGAATTAGGAAGAGACCTCTCTGGGTATCTTACTTTAGGGATGCTTTGTTTGGGCAGGAAGACAACTGAGAAAGGCCAAGAAGCCAGGAGGCTAAAGGCTTCTGAGTAGAGCCTTTTTTTAAAATGTCATTAAGCCTAGAAAGCATGTGGCAAGTTCTTCTTTCCCCCACACTGCCTAGGCACTTTAATCTCTTCATTCTAATTTTTGACTGATTTCACCCAAAAGACCCAGATTCCCCCATCCTTTGTAATGAATAACCAGAAAAGTTACAGAACCCAGAAAACCTAGTGAAAGAAACTTAAGGAAAATATTAAAAAGGAAAAAACCTGTTTGATGTACTTTTAATATAAAATGTGGAAAAAGTAGAAAAAGGGTGGGAGAGAGGTAAGGAGGGAAGAGAAAGATTCTTCACGGTAATGGGAACCAAATGTTGGCTGGGAGAGCCGCAGCGTTCTCACACTCTTCCTGTAAACTCCACGGCTTTTCAAAGCGATAATAATGGAGAACTGCAGCCAGGACACGCTTTAACCCTTCCGTACCTGGACAGCTCCTTCAAGTGGGCCACAGAGGTGGTGTCCTCTGTGAAGCAATCCTGTGCCTGAACAGTCTCTGGGCCCCTCTTGCCACCATGGCGAAACCGAGGTAAGTATAGGAAGGTGCTAAAGCAGAAAGCACCTGCCCACTGAAGCGCCTCACAGCCAGCCCCAATCTCTCCCATGGACAGCCAGCAGCTGCCCAGGGCTTACCTGAGCCAGGTTATCTCCTTGCCCTGCTCTCTTGAGGGGAACCTAAAGGGAGACTCGAAGCTCCATGTGACAGGCAAGCCATCTCCTTCCATCCCTAATGATGCCTTACTCATAAACACGCCAGTCGAAGTGCTCTTCCACCCGCTGGGGAGTGTGTGCACTTATTGGGAGGCTTGGGCCTGTCTTCTCTTGGATGTCCTCTTGCTTCTGTGAGACTGAGCTCTAAAGACTGTTTGGAGCTGAAGGGCTTGTCCTGCCCTTACAACTCCTAGGTCGAGGACAAGCATCTGCCTCTTGGCCCCGCCGTGCATTCAAAGAGGGAGGATGAAAGGCAACGACTAAATGAAGCTTCCAGCTCAGCTGGCACTTCACTTACCTCTCCATTCTGACTTTGTCCATGTGTAAGAACAAAGTCTTTGTGTGTCAGGTATTTCTCCTTTCAAAGGGATAGCCACTCACTGTAGGCCATGGAAGCCATAGAGCAGGCATGCGGGGAAGTCAGTGAGTGCTCAGACTCTGCAGTGACCTGGGCAGGCTGCTAACCTCTTGGTGCCTCAGTTGACTTGCTTGTCTTTATCTGAGAGGAATGGTAAAGGCTTAAAAGAAATGAAGCAAGGGAAACATTTACCACAGTGCCTGACACCTGCTCTTCTTTACGTTCATCACTGGCTTCTGTTGCATACAGCCGAACCTGCAACAGCTCTTCTTTATGGTACTAGGGATTGAACCCAGGACCTTCACACTGAACTGTGTCCTCAGCCCCTTTTTAATTTTTTATTTTGAGGCAGAGTCTCAGTAAGTTGCCAAGGCTGGACTCCAATTTGGGATATCCCTGCCTCAGCGTTCCAGAGTGTTGGGATTACAGGAGTGTGCCACCAAGCCTGGCTGACACATTTCTTTTTTGAAATGTTATTAAAAGACACCTTTGAGATGATCTATAGTTTTATGTTTTATATTTAAATCTATATCTATTCTGAGTTAATTTTTCTATGAGGTATGAGATTTAGATTGAGCTTCATTTTTTGCCTTTGAGTGGGCAATTGTGCCAGCACCATTTGTTAACAGACAACTGGTTTTTAAAAGGTTATTGTTTCTCCAGGTAGTGATTTTGGAGCTTTGTCAAAAATCACTTGAGTGTATTTGTGTGGACCTTTGAGTGTTTTAGTATTCCTAAAACAAAGGCCTAGCAATAACACTTTGTTAGGAAATCTTAGGCAGGGACTATTATAAGTTCTGATTTTCTGTTCCTTATTGTAATTTTGGAGTCATACAGACTTGGGCTCAAAAGCAGCTCTTTCACTTACTCTGTATGTGAACTTGCAGAAATCATTTTACCTGAGCCTCAATTTTCTCATCTATAAGGTGGGATAGTAATACCTGCCTTGTAGTCAGACATTTAGAAAACCCTTTTATTAGTGATAGTGGAGGTGGTGAGACTTGGCTCTCTCCACACTTGGCCACCCCGTGCCACACCCACTCTTGCCCTTTGTATTTATTCCCCAAACCTTAACTTTTAAAATCCTTTTCATTGCAGCTTCCTCCCGAGTGCATGAGTGTTGCAATCATAGCTGCTGCACTGTGCTTAAATTGCAGTTTTGACCAGTAACATCTCTATTTCTGAATATGGGAGAGATTCACCAGCTTTCATTACATCATCTGTCCACCCCTAAGTCTCTCTGTTTGGCCATGTTGCCTTGCCGTTGTTCCCTGCTCTGTTCCTTCTGCCTGGAATTTCTTTTCCAGTTGGCATACTGCCGGTTATCTTTTTGACACTCAGGTAAAATGTCACCCTGATGCCTTTTTTTATTTCCCTCCATAGGAAGTTGTTTCCTTCCTCTTGCTCTCTAAATTTAAAGCTAGTGTCTTGTTCCCAGCACACTGCTAGACAGAGTCTGGAGAGTAGAAGGGTTTGTGTTTTTTTTTATTTAAATGCACACATCTTATGAATATATATATGAAACATGTCTGTTATATATTTATTAATGTTAAATGATAAAAACAGAGTAGTATGATTTCAGTGTATTGGGACAGGACTGGAACGCAGCATGCTAAAATACCATGGTTCCAAGTGGCACCATGAGTATCAGTTCTTCCCGGCTTTACACTTTTTAATACTTATACATTCTTAGTTATTTTAAATTTTTAAGTTCATTTTTCTATTGTTTAAAGTGCCCTATGCCTAGATACTAATTCATAAGTATTTCTCCCTGGTTTTGAAATGATAAGATTCTGTTCTGTTATTTGTTAAGGACAGGAATGAAAGGATGGGGAAACTAACATTTATTAGTGCCCAGTTCATGCCAGATCCTGTGCTTTGTATGATTTATCTTATTTATTCCTGAAAACATGGCTGTAACATGTTACCCTCCTGAATAAATAATTAATCTGTGTGTGGTAGTGAATGCTTGCAATTCCAATACTCTGGAGCCTGAAGTAGGAAGATTGCCATGAGTTCGAGGCCAGCCTGGGCTACAGAGTGAGTTCAAGGTCAGCCTGAACTACATGTTGAGACCCTGCCTCAAAAAACCAGATAAATAGATGGATGGATAGATGGATAAGTGGATGGATGGATGGAAGGAAGGAAGGTAGGTAGGTTAAATAGTTTTAGAGATTTTCCCATTTGTCCATGTGAAAGCTTAAATTCTTTTCACTACTTTATCGTCTCTCCTTCTAAAGGGAGGAAAATCAGTATGTACTAGTATTTTCATAATGGCATCCCAGACCAGTTAGGCCTATTTCTTGATGATAATGTACAAAGGAGAGGTGGAAATACAGTATTTCTGAAAATAAAGTATCACTAGTAGGATATGAAAAACAACCTCTGTGAACAAAAGTGAAGAAAAATCTAGCAGCTGGAGCAGTACAGTTCAGCATTGCAAGTACCTTTATCGTAGTCTGCAGACCTGTACAGTTTTTCACTTCAGCCAGGTGCCAGTATCAAGAGGCTTTGTGGGTGGGCAGAGAACATCAGTGGCTTGAAGAAGCTAACCATAAATATATGACATGATCTACAGCGTGGATTAAAGCTTTACTTGCTTCATGTGCTGCCTCCCTTGGATATAACTTTCAGAGATTTCAACCAGTGGGTCAGGCAAATTAAAATGGGTGTTTTGGATGGAGAGGCATTATGTAAGGGAACTCTTGTGATACTAGGGGATGGAGATTGTGGGGATTTTTTTGTTTTTTTTGTTTCTCTTAGTTTCTTACAATAGCCTGATCATACATGTATTGGTCAACATGGTTTGTTGTTGTTGTTGTTGTTGTTGTTGTTTTGTACCAGGGATCGAACTTGGGTCCTTGAGCTTGCAAGGCAGGCGGCGGAACCACTGAGCTAAATCCCCGGCTCAAGTCCACATGTTTTTTAACTGTCATTCTCATTTTAGCTATGGCTTAGCAAGCATATGATTTAATAGCTATAGTATTTTAGATAGAAACCATGGTATTGTGAAAAACTTATTTTTTAAAAATGTTAATGAGCAGTGTTCCTGTTAGCCTCTATCTACATCATCTATGGACTCAATGTGTGAGGAATTAGCCATAAGACATACAGATGAATCATAAATTTCTTCAGTGGCAAGTGTAATGTCTGAATTTAGAGCTTTAGAGGCAAAGTATTATGTTGGCTTCAGTCCCTAAAATACAAATTCTATATTCCTATTTTTATCACATTCATACTAAAGCTGATGTGCAGTATGGGCAGTTTACCAAGAGAGCAGTTTACCGTGCAGGAATGTGGACTTTCTGCTGGTTTATTAGAAATTTGTGTTATGTCTCATTGAACCTCAATAAGAGCACAAATAAGAAATAGTAGTAGTGGCAACTAAATGCTTCATGTACTTAACTCATTTAATGGATTGTTTTTGTACCAGCAACTGTTCCAAGAGCTTTACATGTGTTAGGTAATTTAATGCTCACAGCTACTGTGTGAGTAAGTATCACCATCATCTCCATTTTACAGATGGAGAAACTAAGCCTGGAGGAAATGAAATGGCTTGCTCAAGATGACATAGTGAATGGTGGTGAGGATTCAAACCTAGCAATATGGTGGTAGAGTCCATGCTGTTAACCATTTTGCCTGTGATTCTCCTTGTGTACCAGAATCACCCAAAGGACTTGTTAACAAACAGATTACTGGGCCCCAACCAGTGTGGACCTGGGGTGAGGCTCAATTATTGTCATTTTTAACAAGTTTCAAGGCGATGCTGCCTCTCCTAGGGCTGGTGATGAAGTGATGTTCTTTGCAAGCAGCTGAGGAGCAGGTTAATGTGTTTTCAGTAGTCTGATACTATCAGAGACAGGTGCCTGCGTTTCATGGCAGCTGTGACCTTGGCCTGGCCCCTCTAGTTAATCTTGAGCAAATTTCAGTAGACTTGTCTTTCCAAAACAGAAGCATGGGCCATTGTAACAAAGCCACTGACTTCAGAATGACAAAGGGTTGTTTCCATAGATTATGTTGAGAGTAGCTTGGGAATGGGCTCCTAGAAGCTGTTCATTCCATACTGTACTACAGTAGGAAAATGGCTTGAACAGAAGTATGTATTTTACTTCCCTCTCTTTGGCTTTATTACTTCTTTAAATAAAACCTCCTTTCTTGTGATTTCCCTTGTTTTATAAAAACATCTTTAGTTATAAAGAAAGAAAGAGGACAGGTGGAGGAGGTTGAAAAAGAAGGGTGGAGTTTTTGGAATGGTCTCCTATTTTCCTTGGCCAATTGAAGGAAAGGGGCAGAGGCAGATGACTGGAGTCAGAAAACCTGTGGGCTTGACTGTGTCAAATTGCCTGCTGTTTTGCTTCCTGGGAGAAAAGGAAGAAATGGAGGGAGCCTAACTGATGTGATGGGGCAGGAATTCTAAATTTGTGACACTTTGCAAGCTGTTTGTGTGCACTAGGTTTGAACCCAGCTACAATTCAGTGTGGAAGTTCTTGGAAACTGGCAAGTTGGCTGCCCCAGACAATCTGTACATTAGCTTTCACTCTAAAATCTTTTCTTGGCTTGTCTTTGCAGGGTGTGAAAGCTAGGTGATGGCAGTCCAGTTTTACAAGGTCCAGCTGTGCTTGTGTGTACCTCCATTATTGTCACAAAGCATCAGACTTTTCCCTTTATTTGATAAAAATCCTGCTGAGCTGAACTCAGTCTTCACTGTTGAATGAACTGGTGTCAGGGAGTTCTCCTTTGGCTTTCTTAAAGGTCACTCTTTGCTCACTTCTTTTTTAGTTCACAGCCACATTTTTCAGGCTTCATGTGGTATGCTGGTTACGCCAAAATAAAGAGCTGGATCAAAGACATTTCTTGTTCATAAGGCTAAGGATCAGTCTGTCTTTTTAGATCCAGGAAGCTAACAGATAAAGGACCAAGGTCTCTATCTACATTACTGGCTGATTCCCAGATTCGTAAGTTGCCCTCTAGAACAGTGCTGTGAACTTAACCTTTTGAAAGGTTTGGTTTTATGTCCAGCTTTGTGTTCCATAAAGCTCGCTCCCAGAGTCTTTGCCAGATATACTAAGAAATCCAAGTTTGTCCTTATTTCCTCCTCCTGGGGGCCATTCCATCAATCATGGAGTGGTCGGGGTGTGGAGACGGCGGAAGTCTGGTTCACATTCTGTATCCATTGTCAAATCCAGCTGGCTGGGATTTCAATGTACTTTTAAAGGACAGGCATATCAGCTTCTAGCTTTTTGACATGATATCTCAGTGTGTTCTTCCCAAATTTAGGTCATTGTCATACAGTTTTTTAATAAAAAAATCAAAGTAGATTCAGCCAAAATATCCCCCTCAGACATCTTCTCGTCATCACTATGCTTCTTTTGTCTTTCCTATATCTCTATTGAATGAATAATCAGAAACTTTCCTTCTCAGTTGCTTGTAATTCTGTGTTTCAAATTAACTGTCTTATTTGGATCCTGCTTGTGTTTTTAATCTCTTTTGATTATTTCTCTCTGTTCTTTTTTTTTTTTTTTGCCTTTATTGATTTTGAGCCACCTTATTTTAATTTGTTGTCCTACTTTTACTTTTGGTTTTTCTACCAAGATATCTAGTAAACAATAGGGGCAGGTTTGTTTTTCAAGTGTTAATTGATATAGGCTCTACTCCTTATTAGGTTTTTAGTTTTCAGGGCACATCTTTGTCCAAATCCTTAACTCGTCACAGAGCCAAACCATTGAATCAGTCTTATTTTCTCTATTGAATTACTATGTCCAAAGAAGAACATTTCTTATGATTACTAATTCCTGATTTATGTTTCTAGTGCCTGTGATAGTGATTCAGGGTATGATTTAATGAGCAGAGAAGGAGCTCATACACTAGGAAAGGAAGGGATGAGATAGAGATACATTAGATGCTGAATGTATAAACCGGTAATTGAGATGTCAATTTCAGGCCAAAATCTTAACAGATTAGCAAAGCAATGATTTAGCAGCCATTAGAGAAAGAAAAGGGAATTGCTTAAGCCCAGCATTGATTCATGGGAAAAGTAAGTCATGCTAAACTAACCTCATTTCCCTTCATGGTAGGATTACTTTAGTAAGAGAAACATCAGGGGACTTGAAAAGAAGGACTGTAACTGGATTTCAGCAAAGCATAATGAAATCTTGTGAGCGCAAAGAGAAATGTGAAGGAGATAGCACTGTCATTAAGAATATTGTGTAACTAAATGGGTAACTGTACCCAAACAATGAATCAGAGTGAATTTGGGAATTAAGCCTTTGGGACTCAGTCATTGGCTCACTAGTTCACCTTTTATCAATGAATTCATTTATCCATTTATCTTTCTTTAAGTGCCTACTGTTTGCTCAACACTTACATATCTAGAAGACACACAAATCTTGTTTTCAGATGACATGAAGTAGGAATTTCATGAAACAGTATGTGCCTTAGATGACAATCAAGATTTACAATAATTTTAATACTGGAGTGACAAATCTAATTCATGGAATTTAATAAGGAATTTAATTCATGGAATTTAATACAGCCTTTCATATGGATTAAAAAATTCGGTTTAGATCAGTGATGGTGAACCTTTTAGAGCTTTCAATGATAACAGACAGCCTGCTGCAGCTTGTGTGCCACAGATTCGCCACCACTGGTTTAGGTTGACAGTAACTGTAACAGAAGTTGAATAAAAACTCCCCAAACCTAAACTCAGTGGACCATATATGTGTGGTTCTATTTCTAGATTCTCTGTTTTATTCCAATGATCTATATGTCTTTCCTTACACCAACACTGCCTTGATTA
>NW_004624734.1:25789850-25823210 GCF_000247695.1 Heterocephalus glaber | reverse complement strand
TGCTATGAACATGGGTGCACATATATCACTGTGGTATGATTCTTTTAATTCTTTGGGGAAGATCCCCAGCAGTGGAATAGCAGGGTCAAATTGGATTTCCAGTCCTAGTTCTTTGAGGTATCTCCATACTGATTTCCACAGTGCTTGCACCAGTCTACACTCCCACTCCATTTTATTAATGATGTCCTTTGATGAGTATAAGTGTTCATTTTAAGGAAATTCAGATTATTCTTTTTTTCCATTATCAGAGCTTTTTGTGTCCTAAGAAATCTGCCTACCACAAGTTTACACACATATATTTGCTTCTGGAGACTCTATGATACTACTAGCTTTTAGACTTAAAAAAGTCAATGATCCAACTCAGTTTTTTGTGTATATGGAATAGAATAGTGGTCAAAGTTCATTTTTGTTTTTTTCCAGTATTGGGGATCAAACTCAGGATCTTGCACTTGCCAGGCAGGCGCAGTGCCACTGAGCTACATCCCCAGCCCTATTTTTTTCTTTTTAGTACCTGGAGCCTTTTTGACATCACAAGTGGTACTGCTATACTGATGACTATATTTGCTAACTTTGCAGTACAGAATGCTTTACTGGTAAATGGCTAAGTTTGTGTTTTCTGTATCTGGCCTCAAAGAACTGTAGAGCTCTGGCTTATTGAAATGGAATCATTGGGTTGAGGGAAGAATAGTAATAATAGTACTAGTGGTAATTCTTTTTGGAACCCTTCCTATTTGTCATTACTTCCACTTGTGTTAACTTTTCAGTTCCTACGACAGCCCTGTGAGATAGGTGCTATTATCATATCTCCATTTTTGGGATGGGAAAAGTTTGAGAATCATAAAGCATAGAGAAGTTAGATGTACGGAAGGCCTTGGGGCAGAGGATCCTTTCCAGCTTATTAATTTTGCCTTTATCCATTTGATCTCTGAATAGGACCCAACTCCAGCTGCCCTGGAAAGCATTTGTAATAGAGCATACAATGTTCATTTCATGCAGAACTATTCTAATTTTGTTCTTGGAAATAAACCCCAAAGCCCGGGGAGATCGCCATCACATTATAATGCCTCTCCAATCACATAACTTTCTTATTCTGGCTAGCACCACTTTGTACTGCTCATGCGAGTCCTTCTGTCATCTGTAGGGACTGTAAACACTTACTGCGTGCTAGAGCTTCTCTGTGATTAAGAATTTATAAAAGAAGAAAGTATAGCCTCTGCTGTCTTTAACATGTATGTATTCCAGAAGCTGCCATTGAAGTGGTTGGATGTTCTTGCTTGTAAAGATATCCCCAAGGTATCTCATTATATATATATGCAAATATTTCAATTTTTTTAAAATCCAAAATGATTTTAGTCCCACACATTTTGGACAAGGAATTTAACAAAATTTTAAAGAGAGTAATTGACTCTTAAAATTTTGGTGGAGGTAAAAACTATTACTAGCCCAAAAAATGACTTTCAAAAAACGGGGTGGGATTTTGAAAGGAATGAAAACTATTAGGCATTATAGAAAGGAATATTTAGATAAGTAAACTCAGGCCCCAGAAATCCAGGAAAGCCCAGGTTGCAGTGTTCCTGGCCACTTCTGTGTCGGTCACCACTGCCCTTTAACCCTGCAATCCCTAAAGGCTGGTACTTTCAGTGCTAGTTGCCATGGCCTCATAGCCCCGCTGTAGCTCAAAGCAGGCAAGTTTCTTGTGGCACATATTGCATTGCACAGCTGAACACCCTGTGCCCCTACCCATAGTTGCACTATGAAAATTCCCGTCTCTTTACTAAAAGCCTCTACTTGCTTGAGAAGCTTCCTTTTGTGATTTGGAGACTGAGCTTATGTTGCTGATGAGATTAAAAACATTTCATTATAAAAGTTTGTGATGTTCCAGTCTGTTCAATATGTGTGCAATTGGAAAAACACTTCTTACCCAAAGTCCCTTATTTGATCTTCTTTTGTCTAATACCCTGCCCTCTATACATCTATTGACTCCTGCTTCTGTTCACATACCTAAGAACCTATCCACAATCATCCCTAATTATGCTGAGTTAGTTGCAGATTTGATTTCCAATATGCAACAAGAGGGCATTAAAGTGAATGTTTCCTTGGAATGTTTGTATTAAAACAGTTTTTAGCAAACAAAACCAATCTTGCTACCTAGTATGGTGAATTCTGATATAAGCTGCAGAGTTGCATGACTCCTCTAATATCAAATCAAGCAGACTAGCTAGGTGTCATGGTACATGTATGTAATCCCAGCACTCAGGAAGCTGAAACAGGAGGATCAGGAGTTCAAGACCCTGTCTCAAAAAACAAAAAGAAAAAAGCACGGAGTATAGATTGCTACCTGTGGCTGGAAAGTTCTTTAATCAGCACCCAAGCCAGGAATGGAAGCAGAATCACTATTGATGAGTTTTCTGACTTTGGTCCACTGATAATAAATAATTTCATTCTAAATTCAAAGTAGCATGGACATGTCAAAATATTTCTGCCAAAGCAGTTCCTACTTTTTACCTGCCCTTCTTTGTACTCATTTGTTAATTGGACTGCTCATCCCTTCCTTGAACTTTGTCTTCATTTAAACCTGTATACTGCCAAGCATGGTGATCCAGGCCTGTAATCCTAGCACTCAGGAGGCTGGGGCAGAAGGATTGCACTGGGTTCAAGCACAGCCTGGGCTACATAGTGAGTTTAAGGTCAGCCTAAATTACATAGGGAGACCCTGTCTCAAAAAAACTATTCAGGTTTCTCCATCGCCCCTCCTTCTAGTTGCAACTCAGTGCCTTTGGCTGCCCAGCCTGCTTCTTATATATTACCTTCAGTGAACTTCTGTTCCTTTGCTAATGAGAAAAGAGATAACAGGTTCTTCTGGCTCCTCTTTTCCTAACCATGTAATCCAGTTTTACTCCCACTCAGTACTCTACTTTTTGAATAATGTTACATTTCATTACTATGTTTAGGCACTTACATTTTATCAGTGGATACCTCATCCCTCCATAAGCCCCTTGGGAAAGCTTCGTTTTTTTAACCGTATAATAGCATGCACATCACAGCATTTCCAGAGGGATCATTGAAGATCAGATGTCATACTCAAAAACAAACAAAAAGAACAAGGAGGAAGCTCTTTGCTTGTTGGTACTGTTCTCCAAAAAGATTAGCTGTAATTGAGCGGTTTAACCATGGGTGGGAGTCAAACTGAGCATCCTGTCCCTGTGCAAGGAATGTGACATTGCAGAGGTGAGATTATTTAAATAAAATCCTTCCATTCATGGGTTTCAGAATATATTTCACAGACTTTCCTTAACTTGCTATTTAGGAATCTCTTCATTCAAGAGAAATTGGGAAACCAGAGCAGAGACTTGAAATTACCAAGCAATGAAGGAGGTGACAGGCCAGAGAGAGGCACAGACTCCTGGGCTCTGTGGACAGTTACTTTGTTTCCTCCACAGTGTGCTGTGGGGGGTCATTGGGACCCAGACTATAAATGACCAGGTGTCCTTTCGATCAGGACTCAGGGAGGTCTACATACCTCCATTGTTGATACCCCTCTACTGTTGAATGATCATTAATGCCAAAGGAAAGATTAACACAGTGATTTATTTGTTTTCTAGTCGTGAGGATTAAACCTAGAGCCTAATGCATACTAAGCTTGAACTGTACCACTGAGCTACACTGCCAGCCTCAATAGCATAAATCACCAAGAGCACATCTCCAACTGGGCTCTCTTTCATTTCTCCAAGACCATTCACCTGGGTTTGGTGTAGAGTTGTTCACTATGAGAGCCTTTATGATGTTTCTTTAGTGAATAATAATAGTTTTTCTGGTCAAAAGGAAGAAAAAAATAGAGTAGGTAATGAAAGTCCAAAGAAGAATCACTAGAAGTGTTAAGGAGGTAGAAGAACTGTCAAATAAGATTGTTCTCAGAACAAGTAGGACATTAAACATTGTATTAAAATATAGACTGTATAACATCACATTTATCATTTTAAACATTTAAGTGTACAATTAGTGGCCTTTAGTACATTCACACTGGTGTGTAATTATCACCACTATCAATCTCCAGAACTTTTTCTTCACTCTAGACTGAAACTCTATGCTCATTAAACATTCCCCATCCACAGCAACCACCATCTACTTTCTTTCTCTCTAATTTGATTATTCTAGGTACCTCCTATCAGCAGAATCATATTCTACTTATCTTTTTTTTTTGACAAACTTGTTCCATTTAGCATGTAAGCCATCGCTCTGTGAAGACTTCTACTTGTATGTACACAGACGTGGTCACCAGAATCTAGGATATAAGAATTTAGGTGAGAAAGACAGGCAAAGTATTTAACAAACAGTATAGCGTAGAACAGCAATGGCAAACCTTTTAGAGACAAGCACCCAAATTGTAACCCAAACCCATTTATTTATCACAAAGTACCAACACTGCAATTAAACCTGAATACTGAGGTTTTAGTTTGGAAAAAACAACTCCTACATTAACACCTTCTGACTTAAAAGAAAAATAATAATACATGTGCCATAGGTTCGCTACCACTGTCATAGGTACTGACTAGTCAAAAAGGGTACCAGGTCTTTGCCTTCTCAGTGTACATAAGCTCATGGTCAGCCCAAGTGGGGGCCACATTGAGGTAAATTTGGAAAAATGAAACTAGCTTCTCGTGCCAGTTATATTATCTTGTGATGGAGATACAAGCTCTAGTATAATTAGCTTCTAAAAAAGATTTAGATATTTCACTAATGGATGGTTAAGGGAAACTGAGGGTTCTGTGTAATTTACTCCTTTACTTTTGAAATTGATAGTTAGAGAAGATGATTGTGACTCTCTTCCTACCCTAAATTAGGAATCTGAAGCTCTCTAGACTCTTCTTGAAGGTCCTTATGGCAATCACAGGGAAGTGAAATTGCTATTTCAGTTCTTTAACATTCAGTAAATATTTACTGTCCACTGACCATGTGCCAGGCCTCATGATAAGCACTGGGGGTCAAATGGAGAGCAAAGCAATCTCTGTCCTTGTCCTTATGGAGCTGTGGCTAGATAATTTATCCCACAAATGGATTCCTAATTCCAAACTATATATGGTTCATAAAGGAAAAATGCCTGAGACACATCTCTATTTTCTGCTAGAAAATCATCCAAGAAATCTGCTTTCTTTTCTCTTCAGGAGACTCCAAGCAGGTGGCTTTGCCTGGGAAGGAGAGATCGAGAACAACGCATACAGCAAGGCTACAGGGGTGGTCCCCCAGCACAAGTATCTCCCCACGGCGGGCAGTTACCAACTCCATTTTGCCCTCCAACATCTTGAACAACAAAAACTGCAGTCCCGGCAACTTCTGGACCAGGGTCGAGCTCGGCACCAGGTAATTCAAGATAAGCTTTTCCATATACAAGTATCTTCCTTCTGTTGGTAAATAAAAAAACAGTTAAGGATGCATGAATGGGCAGTGTAGTGTGAATTTCCCAGCACCAGCCTGGCTTGTGTGGTTCATGGGGAGCCGTAACTGCTTCACTGGAAGGTGATGCCAAACAAGTGTTTGACATGGTTCTTTCATTTGAATGTACAAAAATCTGTATTGTAATAATACCCTTTCTGTTGTATGATCTTAGTTCAGTAGCCTCCTGGAGGGTCTAATTCCCAAATACCAAAAAGCTAGCATTTTAAGCATCTTTATTTCAAAATGTACTACTACATAAGTACATATTAATCTCTCATAATCTATCAAGATTTTCTAAAGAATAAATCACTTGCAAATTTTTCCTGTACGAAATGGTCACAAAGTTAAGGTTGCTGGTTTTCTGTAAATGACAGACATTCATTGAGTGTCTTATCATGTGCTAGGCACTGTTTTAAACAATGGGACTGTAACCATGACCATCCACACAAACATCCTTGCTTTTAAGGAACTTCCACACAGAAATGTTGATTCAGAGACGGGGATTTAGCTCAGTGGTTCCGCTGCTTGCATCGCAAGCACAAGGTCCCGAGTTCGATCTCCGGTACCAAAAAAAGAAAAGAAATATTGATTTCCTAGACAATGATGTCTGTGAAATGATGGACATTCCTCAGGAACATGTATGAGGAGCTGTCTAAGTATATTACACCAGTTCTGTTAGTGTGGCCCCATCACAGAGAAAGGATGATCTCCCCAAAAAAGTCTGGCCACAACAGTTAATTTTTCCTTATGATTCAGGATTATCCTAGAATTAGCTACTGTTTTCCACAGTAGCGTTTTTTTTTTTCCACAGTAGGGTTATTGGGCTGAATTGATACTGACCTGTGGGCTTCCCTGATACTTGGTTGTAGAAGAAGTACCTTGTGTCAATGTAAGCTATGGTTGTTTGTTTATTTTATAAAAATATGTAGTACAGTATAGTACGGTATAGTTTGCAACAATTTATGAAGAGTTAATACTTATTCAGAGATGAAAGAGTATTTCCCAAAGTTTCTTTATCCTTTAAGTAAATCACTTATCATTACACCCTCTATCTTTGCTTACCTTTTCAACTACTGTCCACAATAAAATATGTTCATTTTATTTGTTCAACATAGTTCATCACTTAAACCTCTTTACCTATGGTAGTGTACTCTGTAGATTAATGCATCGTAATTAAGAAATGGTAAATGCAGACATTTTTGAAGTAATTTTTAAGCTATTTATACTGGAGAAAAATCCAGACTTTTTAATAGGGAAAGCATAAAAAAATGGCATCTCATTTTGACCACCACACTGCCATTTGTCACATAGAAATTTATTTAGAAAATCTTTGGGACAGTAGAAATATGTAAGTCAGTTTGCATTTTCAAAATTACAGATATAAATGTGTGTTTTAGGGTTTTGTTTTGTTTTTAAAATCTGTGTAAATTTCTTGAAGCTTTTTAAACTTCTAAACTTCCTTTGAGTATTTGAGAGTGCCGGCTGAATCAGATGCTGAGTAGTGGAGACATCACTATGTGGGTTTATTTCCCTTATGTGAGTTTTATCTGTGGCTCTAATGAATGTAGGCAGTTGGTCCCTTTTAAACCACACATGAAATACCTTGACATGGTGTATGATTTTTTTTTTTTAATAAATGGAATTGTTTGCAGAGCATTAAAGTTTTGGGGAAGGGGAGACAGTTTTGCTGATTTTCACTTTTAGAAACTGCTTCATTTTTAAGCCCTCCTCATGCTTTTGATTAGCTTCCAGCAACTCACATTCCTTTGAAAATTCAGAGTGCCGCTGTTCTTGTATGGAATTTTTTTTTTCACTGAGGATTATGCTGGTTTAGTTTCACTGAATTATGAAGTATATGGAAAATATGGTTTTTAGAATCTGTCAGAATATCTGTCTGAGGGAGGAGGCAGAACTCCCAAGAAGGGAGTTATCTCTTGTCTCCTGGAAAGAGAAGAGAAAAATCATTCATCACGATTTTTTATATATATGTATTACATTTTATTTCTTTCCCCTGTTCTTCTAAACCACAACTGATTAGGTAAACATTAGTAATGGTGCAATTGTAGGATTTTAGGGAGAGAGCTAAAGAAAATAAATTCTGTTAGTTTAAATGGCTTAGAACTAATAAGATAACAAGATTTTAACTACTCTAACACAAAGAATAATTAGTATCTTGGAGCACTGTATTTCAGAGGGCATTTAGAAATACTCCATAGCAGAAGCAAAGCCCCACTAGACTTTAAGCCTTCATTTTTAGCTTAGCTGTGTTAAACTTGACCATTATCATTATCCAAATTATTGATTAAAGCCTGGTGTGCATTCTCAGTATATGCTGCATTTCTGTTCTTGGGTTAATCATCAGATAGGGATGATACTTCTGTTAATGAATTTTCACTTTGTTCTCATTTTGTGAAGTATAGGTAACTAGAAACTTGGTTAATAACATGTTTAAGATTAATGGGTAGAATTGAAATCATATTTACCTAGCATTAATTCATAAGAAAAACCTGTTTGGGGAATAGGATGTTAAGGGAGCTTTATATTTATATTATAGTAATTATTTTTTATAAATAGTATCTTCCACATAGTGATTTCCTAATAAATATTTGGGGAAATATCATGTGGCCTTTCTCCCATTACATTCAAAGAAAATTCTCCCATTGTTTTTTGTTTTGTTTTGTTTTGAGACAGGGTCTCACTTTGTCACACAGGCTGGCCTTGAATTCATTATGTACCCCAAGCTGGCCTCAAACTCGGAGGATCCTCCTGCCTCACCCTCCAGAGTGCTGGGAGTACCAGCATGTGCCACCACATCCAGCTATTCTTCCTCTTTTTTTTTTTGCCTCCAGTCAGAGCACCTAGATATCCAATTTGTTATAGGTGTTAATTTTAAGAAGGCAATTTCTGATTCAGGATGTGAGTTTGAAAGTGAGCACCTCTAACCATTCATGCAGAATGAGCTTTGATCTTCTTCTCTGTGTAGCAGTGTACGCACAAACATAGAAATCCTCATGCACTGAATCCATACCTGCAAAAGACCGATCTCCAGTACCATGACAATGTGAGAAAGAAGTCACTCAGAGCCATTGGCAGAGGTTTCCTGGGACAGAGGTACAAGAAAATAGGTATGATAGGGAGTGTGATAAACAAAACTGGACAAAATTGAAACTATGAGCTTTTAAACTCTGATGGGTGAAACCCAAAGTTTGAAAACATTGTTTTAAATCAAAGCAAAGATTGGCAGAATTTTTCTGTAAACAGATAGTAAATACTTTCAGCTTTGGAGGCCATAGTAGGGTCTCTGTTGCAGCCTCTCAACTCTGCATTGGGAGAGAAAACATCCATGTAGAACATGAGGATGAATGAGTGTGGCTGTCTCCCAATAAAACTTTATTTACAAAAGCAAGGGGCAGGCTGGATTTGGCTTGCAGGCTCTAGTTTACAGACTCCTGATCTAGAGCAACAGATCCACTCAAGCTGGTTAAAACACCGATTGTTCACCCTAACCCATTACTGATGCAGTAGGTTTGGCATGAGAACTCAGTCATTTCCACATCGCACAAGTGCATAAGCGGTACTGAGCCCACTTTTTTGGCAACCACACTTGGAGAACCATCCATTCAGAGGGAAGGAGATTAAAATTTTCTCCCCTTAGGTTTTTTTTTCCCTCTTGTCTTTGGAAGGGAGATTAAATGTGTTAAAACTTAGTGTCACCTTTATAAAATTTCAGCCACTGATTTTATAGGAACTTTGTTGCCATCTTTTCCACCCCCATCTACCACAGTCTCATAAATAAGTTATCAAAATACTTTCTTGTTCATTCTTTTTCTCAGGATTTATTCTGCTCAGCAATCACAGCTCCCAGGATTCAAGTGTCGGGTGGGCAGAGATGAGTCATGGGATAGATTCCTCCCTTTTTGTTTTATTAATAATAGCCACCACTTCATAAGCGCTTATGTGTTCCAATTCGATCCCAGGTGCTCCACATATAGTAATTCATGTTAAAATGATCCTCAGGATGCTTGTGGGCCATGCCAGAGTATTGGTGGCTGGGGATGGCAGAGTGGATCTGTTGTAGATTAATAAATCCCACTGTGTGTCTCCTCTGTCCTCCCTCCCTGCTTCCTTGTCATACTGGCTTCCTGCCCTAAAGGAGAAAGCAAAAACACTTTTCTTTCAGCTGAGTTGGGGGACTTGCCTTGACTACTGGTGACATCAGCACGAGTAGCTCTGCATGCTGGGCTCCGTAAAGAGGGCTGCACTGCTGCAAGGCCCCACTGACCTGATTCTAATTGCTGACACTGAGCTGCTGTTATTCTTGGCTTGGGGCAGAGCGATTACTCAGTAGTTTCTGTTAAAGTGATCCTTTGTTAAACTTCTACTCCCAACCCACTCCCCAGGCCTTCCCTCCCACTCTCTTCTCTGCCTCGTCCAGACCAAAAAAGAGCCCAAAAGCGGAAAAATAAGGACATTTTGATAGCCATCACATAAATGCTGAACCATCTTTTAACAATAACAGGAGAGAGTACAGATTTTAAACACAGGTAGTTCTGCGCTGGTTCCATTCTGTTTCCAAAGCTCTTGAATTTTTAGTAGACTTTTAACGTTCCACATGAGCAGGGTAATTCAAGGTAGGTGAAAATTGTGCACCGTAAATTCCACTCATCCTTCTTCCCATCTGCTCTTTACTTTTCTTTTTTGCCATGCTCAAGTTTACCAGACTAACTTAGGTTCAAGAAAGCTAACAGGGACTAATGTTTCTCCGGACTGGGCTGGGAGCAGCTCAGTGTTCATTGCAAGCGGGCCTTCTATATGCCGGGAACGTGGCGGGCGCCCTGAGTGACGAGCCTTTTGCCAGTTGGACATGTACATGCACAACTCCATAGGTGTGGAAGGGAGTCCCATCGAAACCCAACCGAGTCTTGTTATTTTGCTCCTAAAAGTTCATTGCATGGGTCTAGAAAAACTTTGCCCCCCTGAAGGAAGGAATACTATTTCTCCAGACCTTCAGCTGCTGTCTGTTAGGGTTGTGGGGGAGGGGAAGCAAAAGAAATTCAGCAGGCGGGGCGCTCTATCGGGGCAGCCCCCAATAACATGTGAGCTGCCGTGTGCCAGCGACCGGAGTCGTCCTCACTGGTCTTTGTAATGGTGGATCGGAGACGAAGGTTACACTGAGGCCAGGAGGGGGAGGAGTTTGTGCACTGACGTCCCAGAGTGTGGACTCCAGTGTCAACATACTGCTTCATTGTTTTTGTTTGTTCGTTTAGTTCTTTTAGTCTGTTTCGTTTTTCTCCTTTTATTAGGAACTCATATATCACATAATTTCTAGCTTTTAGTTATTACTGAGCCATGTAATTTAGTAGATTTTTGCCAAACCAAACTCTTTTCCTCTTACCTAGTAAGAATATATTGAAAATACATTAAATAATACATATTAAAAATCCACCCACTTGTTTTGGAAATAGGTATTCTGGACAGGCTTTGGAGTCAGATAATGTTTGATGTGAATTTTAGCCATGTCCAGTCCATGGCCTGAGACAGGTTATTTGAACTTTTTTGAACCTCGTTTTCCTTCTGGTATGGAGAGGATAATGTATACCAGATGTCACTTACCAAATGTCATTTACCAAACCAAGCATTTTATTTGTATTATTTCACTGAAAAAGCAGAGCATCATTTATGTAGCTTTCTGAGGGTCACATAAATAATAAATGTAAGGACAGGAATTTGAACTCAGGTCTATCAGCCTCTAGCATTGAAGCCCTTGGTTAGTATGCTGTGTGCTGCCTGCCTGGCAAGAAGGCATTCCATAAATAACCACCATTAAGTACTATAACATACATTTCAAGTTGTAATCCATACGTTCAACAAGTACTTATTGGCACCTATGAAATATATTTGGAAAGTTATTTTCAGGTGTCTTAACCAGTCTCTAAAATTCACATGCACTGGAGCAAAAGAGTAGTTCCCTAAACATATATAAACACAGGCTTAGACATTATCCCAGCTACCTCAATGCTAAATTAATGTCTTAAGAAGGGGTGTGGGGGCTCAAAAAATCATAGAAATGCCTACATTTTATCCTCTCTTGTTCTTCATTATTAAATAATAAGATCAGGAAGCGCCATGCTATGAAACTTTGTTTTGTGAACAAAACTATTTAAAATATTCTATATAGGGAAAAGGAAAGAAGGGAAAAGAAAAAATATGAGAAAAGGAAAAAAATGGAAACAAAGCCTTTGTAAATAGGGAAGGGTGGAGAGGGTGAAGGGCGGGCAGGGGGAATGGGGAAAAAATAAGAACCAAGATACATCATGTAAAGATCCCAATGATGAATGTAACTGTACTGTATACCTAAAATGTACCAGTAAATTTAATGGAAAAAAAACTATTTAAAATATTCTATAAAATGACCTGTAGGCTGAGCATATAAGGGTATGTATATAAGACACAAATGAATTTTATGTTTAAGCTTGGGTTCTTTCTTCAAGATATCTCTCCATATATGCAAGTATCCTGAAATCTGAAACATTTCTTTTCCCAAGCATTTTGGATACAGGATACTCAGAACATAACACACATATACACACAGAGGCACATACATATATGCACACTTTAAGTTTTAAAGTAATCAGCAAAGATTTGCTTATGACACTTTCTTTTCAAATTTGCCTTTTCTAGAAAGAATGACGTTGGAGAAAAGAGAATGAAAATGTCTGTTTTTTTATATACATCTGGCAAAAGTTGGGCACAATACTAGGTTTGTTTTAGATTTGCTTTGGAAAGATTTGATTTAAGTAGATTTGCTTTAGATACATTTGTTTTTAAAGGGAGCAAGTGTAACATGAATAGAAATGGCAGCTTAGTATCGCAGAGCTCTTTACACTGGTGTGAATGCCAGCTCACTGCTCAGAAATTATGTAGCCATGGACAAATTACTTAAAATTTTTGTGCTTTGGTTTCTTCTGTAAATGGATATGATGTTGTGAGCTCCCTCAAATGTTTGGGAGGATTCAATGAGTTAGCAAAGTGGTTTTTTTTTATTAGTTCATGTTTACAGTACATAATGTTTACATTCCTTGTGTGGTGTTTTTACATATATATATATACACACATACATACATACATATATATCTCAGTGTTTAGGGCAATGCTGGCCCATGTAAGAGCTCAATATAAGTGTATCACTCTTACTATATTATATTTAACATCAATCCACCCTCTTAACAATTTTTAAATATCTAGTACAATATCCTTAGCCATAGGCATATTGTTGTACAGCAGATCTCTAGAACTTGTCCATATTGCATAACTGAAATTATATTCATTGAACAAGTCTCCATTTCCTCCTCCTCCTTCTCCTCCTGCCTCCTTCTCCCTCCTCCTCCTCCTCCTGGCCTCCAGCAGCTCCCATTTTACTTTCTGTTTCAATGAATTTGATAATTATATACTTCATATAAGTAGAGTAATGTAGGCTTTATCTTTTTTTTAATTGGCTTTTTTCACTTAGCATAATGTCTTTAAGGTTTATCTATATGTAGCATATGACAAGATTTCCTTCTGTTTTAAGACTTTATGATATCCCATTTTATGTATCCCTTTTCTTTATCCATTCATCAATCAGTGGACATTAAGGTTGCTTCCACTTTCTTGGCTATTGTGATTAATACTTAAGTGAATGTGGAGGTACACACATCTCTAACATAATGTATTACTTTTAACCTTAAATGAACACAGTGTTATAGTGTCAACTTGGAAGTTTTAATTAAACCCCTTATTCCAGAAGCAGAAGTTGGTTAAAATGGTATTTTAAAAGGTGTCTTAGGGGACCAAGGATATAGCTCAGTGGTGCCTCGCCTGCCTGGCAAGCACAAGGTTCTGAGTTTGATCCACAGTACTGGGGTGAAAAGAAAAAAGTGGAGACGGTGTCTTAGAAGAATGTCCAGTCTCATGAAATATTAATTAGCTACTTATTTGGACAATAAAAATGGTATCTAAGTTGATTTTTTTCATAATTGCTACAAAAACCAGTACAAAGGAGAGTAAAAATAATGAGTAATTTCAGGATAGAATGAATATTCTTTACAGTAATATCTGTGTAGGTTGATAACATGTTGGTTTAAAGACAAATGTCGCATAAAAATAAAAAAGGAAAGAAATAGCAGTAGCATAATATTGTGATCCAGCTTTACATGGGACACAAGCTGTTTCCTCATAATAGGCAAAAGAGGGCCTGGGATTTAGCTCAGTGGTTTTGCCGCCTGCTGCACAAGCACAAGGACCCAAGTTTGATCCCCAGTACCAAAAAAAAAAAAAAATACTCAAAAGAGTGATAATCCTCTCAAGCATACTGATAGACATAAATAGGTACAATCTTTGAGGGGCAGTTTGGGAATACATATAGAAAAGTTTTTAAACTTCTGATGTAGTTATGCTACTTCAAAGAAATTATTTTAAGATAATCCAGCAAAAAATGTATGCATAACATGATGGGGTTTTTTTGGGACCAGGGATCGAACTTGGGTCTTTGCTCTTGCGCAGCAGGCGGCGAAACCACTGAGCTAAATCCCCGGCCCTTCATGATTTTTATTACATTCTTGAAGAGAAAAACAAATCAGTGACAACCTGAAAGTGTATGAGAGAGGGGGGAGAGAGGGAGAGAGAGAGAGTGTTTCAAAATGAAACTATAAGATTTTGGGGTTCTTGGGTTTTTTTCCACCCAAAAATCTATTATGAACATAATTACTAGCTAACAAGCATAGATCTGCTTTAGCATGTCATTTTATAGCATTCTATATTGGTGTTTCATTAAGTAAATTAAAATAAATCATAATAGAAAAATATCAGCCATTAAGGACAGCAATCTAGATCTACCTTTATAGATATGAAAAAAATACTCGAGACAGATATTTGAACAAAAAAAAACAAGGCTTAAGACTTTGGATGTCATGATCCCATTTTTTGTACACTCACAAAAATACATATGTACGCATAGAAAAGTCATGGATGTAGAAAAATGTCTAAATGTTAACTGGTTTGTCTCAGAGTTAAATAGACATAACTCTGCTTTCCTTTTTCTAATGAATATATATTAAAGAAATTAGTGTTTGAAAAAGCAGAAAAAGCCTCACCCTACCAAGCTTTTATGTGCACATCTAATCCATGTGTACATGTTGCTGGGCACTGAGGCACATGGGCAAGAAATGGAAAGCAGAGCCTACAGTCACATGAGACCAAGTCGCCATCAGAACGTCAGCACAGGCCTGACTGGTTCTGTTGTTAGGTGGAGGGTGGGGCTGCCAGGGAGGGAAGGTCGTCTGTTTGATGTCCTCAGGCTACTTCCGCTGGGTTTCACTGTCATGGACCTGGGGCCTGGCCTGAACCACCACTTCATAGGTATGCTTCTTTGGTCCTGTCCCCCACCCAAACCAAAATCAGTTCAAGAAGCTCAGTCTTACTGAAGAACAGAGACCGCTAATGGAGCCTTCTGTCTGTTTAGAAGATTGATTCTGAGGCTCATGAGTACATTTGAATATCTAGTTTTACTCATCTTCATTATCCCTCAAATGTTAGCACAGAGAGATAACTTAAGGCCTGTCTGAAGCACCCTGGGTTCAGTTGGTGGTGAATAATAGTTTCCAAAATGTTCTATTCAGGTAAGCACCTGTGTTTACGTCCTTTAGAGTAGTACTTGTAGTAGAAAGACCTTTTACTTTACTCTCTAAAGGCAAAGGACCTTCTTGGTTGGTTTTTTAAATAGGAGGACATGCCAGAGGACTTCAGTGCCCTTGGTGGCTTAGTGGCCTGTTTTGGTGTTTGTGTAGTTGACCTGTCTAAATGAACAGTAGCAACTTCTGTATTTCTGGTCTATCCCTATCCAAGCCACAGCACTGTCCAGAGCTTTGTAACAGCAAAAGTTCTGTTTCTTTTGCTCAGTCCCTAGTCTTCTCCCAGCTGACAAACATTGTGAATGGAAGATAGCCAAGAACTCCATACAGTATGAGACAAAGGCCTTTTGGAAGCTTGCTTTTGCCAAAATAGACACAGCTACCCTCACCCGCACCCTGGCTCTGGGGTTATGTTGACTCTACATCCTAGGGCTGTACGAAAGTTGCTATGTGTTCTTTGCAGTGATCAGCTCTCAGCCTGGAGGTAGCCAGGTGAGGTATTAGTGGTCTACATGCTCAAGAAAATATACCATCCTTATGCTTTAGCTGCCAGAGAGAAACATACTAAAAGTGGCTTTGTATACTATGTAATGGGAACATTATCCAAATTAGATCAAAATCTAATGGAAGAATGATGCTTAGAAAATTTTGCTCCTCTGAAATCAGAGTAGAAAGGGCACAAAGAGACATTGACCTGCTCAAGTAGAGATTAGCATTTGCTACTTTATCTCCCTTCATTCTAAAAAAAAAAAAAAAAAGAATTTACAGAGTTATCATATTACAAAGAGCCATCTAGTTCTGCTCCATCACCAGCAAGCCTAAGTGAAGGCTAAAAGGAGTGTTTTTCTGGAAGGAATTAAAAAAAAAAACTCCCAGAATTTAATCTCCGAACAGTATTATCTTTCTAGTAAGAGAGCCCAGATCTTGCCTCCTTGGAACCTTCCAAGTTGCAGTCTGTGTTCTGTCTATCAGAAATTCCCCCTTCCCACCCACGAGCACCCCTCTGTTGTGGGAGAAGGAGGGCCTTTACAGTCCTTTGCCTGGGGCCAAGCCAACCCTCAAACTGTGGTTTTCTGAGTCGCCTTGCTATAGTGTGGCTGTTTCCCACACCCAATAAAGCAGCAAGAGTCATGTATATGTTGACCAGGTCTTAAGTAGAGGCCCGAGCTCTCTCATTCCCAGGACACTCACTGATGACAGTACAGCCTGTCCCTGTGTTAATACTGTATATCTATGCCTCAGACTTCTTAGAAATTGTCTACGAGAGTTTCATATAATTCTTCTGTCCTTTTAGGAATGACTGTGAGGACAAAATAGTTCACTTGATTGGTAGTTTTACAGTTCCAAGATTGGGCCAATACAGAGTATGGGGCGGCCTGAAGAGACTGATTTCTGCCACTCATCTAAACACATCCACTGGCATGTCTGCTTTTAACATTGCCTGAGTGTTTTGCTGGACTGGTACTATCAGATTTGATTATTTTAATCCCATCCCAGGTAACCTTGGCTTTGGTAAGGAACCTGGAGGCTTGTCTCCATTACTAACTCTTTAGTTTCAGATGGTATACAATTGTAATCACTTTGTTGTTTATTCAGTATATTCGAGTATGGTTACCGAGCCACAAGTCAAGACTCAGAAGCTTTTTACTGGACTTGGAAAGAAGAGTTCCTTTCTGAGATACAGTACATGTCTGTTCTTGAAATTTTATTTTTATTAGTACGTTTGCAGTATATAATG
This sequence comes from Heterocephalus glaber, assembly GCF_000247695.1. The sequence goes on along the minus strand of NW_004624734.1, from coordinate 25,806,371 downwards.
ATTACATGCATTGTGGGGAGCTGGTACATGGACATATCTTAATTCTTTCTATGCCCCCTTCCCGTCGTAGTCCCTTTCCCATTTGCAAACAATCTATAGCAATCTTGAATCTGTGGTAGATTGAGAATTAGTTCTCGTATCAGAATTCAATATGGCTGCGTGTAACGGGACCTCCTTTGTTATGACTTGTGTCTGGATGTCCCCCTACAGCCTCATGCGGTCATAGATGGGGCTTTTCAGAGGTGGCTGGATCTAGAATTTGTGACACAGGGATTGATTCATGGTGCAATGCTAGGATGAAGGGTGCTAGCATTAATGGTATGATAACACAAAAGGGACAGAAAGAGGCTTGTCTTGTCACTTCTTGCTTTTTCTGTCTTGTGCCTGCCATGAACTGTTTCTCCTCTGTGATGCCCCTCTGCCAAACCACCCTGCCTTGGAGCCAACTGACTATAGACTGAACCTCTACAAACTGTGAGCTGAAATAAACCTTTCCTCCTTTAACTTTGGATGTCAGGTAGTTTGTCTCAGCAATGAGAAGAAGTAACTAAGACATCTTCCCACCCCACTGATGGGTTAAACAACTTAAAGACATCCTTCCCCATTTACTTAGAAAGCTAGAGATAGGCTCTCCAATTCCTAGTGCCCTCAGAAATCCATGTTCCTCTGCCCATGTCCTTTGAAATCCTTAGAGAAGAGCTTTCTCCCTATTCCCACCTCTGGCAAATTGTCTGTGTTCAGTGGGAGTAAGAAGAGGAAGGGCAAGAGGACACACCTGTTCTTAAAGAGCTTTCCTAAAAATCAGAGCCAGGAACTTCTCTTTACATCTCATTGGCTAAAATATGTCTTGTGGTTATCCCTAGGCACAAGAAAAAGAGTGAAAAATGTACTTTTTTCTTAGCTAGGCACACATTATTACCCAAACAGAATCAAAACAGTATCAGAAAGAAAGGGAGAAGTGACAGCATGCAGGCAATATGTTCTCCTAACGTAGCTTTGTGGCTTGGAATAAACTTTAGTCTTTTACTGAACATCAGTGTATAAGGTACTACCGCAAAATTTGCATTTAGAAGGGTAAATTTATTTTTGTGAGGGATTGGCAGAGGCTTTACTTGTATCATGGCTGAGTGTTAGACACAAATAACACACTAAGTACTATTCAAAGTCCAGAGAATGGTCCTGCTACAAGATTACATCTATATGTAAATACACATTTGTACATTTTCTTGTATAGGAATTCAGTTGTTACTTAAAGATGAATATTTGGCATATTGTTTTTAGTTTTTCATTCATGGAGTAAATGTTTATTAAGCACCTAGGCATTCTGCAAGGCACTGTGGATGAAACAAAAGTTAAACATATCAAATCCAGCCATTTCCAGTGTATATTGGCAGAAGGGAGGAAAAGTATATACATAAGCATCTGTAAAGCAATGTAGAAGGTACTAACTATGATAAGAGATAGACAAGGGAATCTTCATAAGCATTTAGAAGTGGAAAGGGTTATTGCTGCCAGTTACCTTCATAGCTAGCGAGCACCATCGTAAGACTAGAAAAATATGTTGAAAACATACATAACCAAGTACCACTCGTGAATGATTACTGATAGTAGACTTGTATGTCATCTGGTCCTTTGGTTCATTGATAAACTAAAGTAGAAGTTTAGGAAGGAATGGAGTATTTGTTGAGTGTCTGTTGTGTGCCCAGTATTTTATTTCGAGCAACCCTTACTGAATGCCGGTGCTAGACCTTCATTTAATCTCTAGCAATCCAGCAAAGTAGTTATAATATGTACTTTATGAGACACCTGAAGCTCAGAGAGGTTAAGTAACTTGAAAAAGTTGCCCAGCTGTGAGTTACAAGGCCCACATCGGACCCCAGGCACATTTGACTAAAAAGTCCTATTTTTTCCACTTACCCTGAGTCCCTCAGCCTTTCACCATTGAGTTCCTCTGGTTCCATGGCCAGTTTTGAATGTCAGTTCTTTCCTTCTTCAGCTCCTCTAATAGGGAACGCTGTACCCAGCTGATTGAAATTTGGGCTTCATGTGGATATTTTGAATTGTACTCAGAACTAATTTGTTAGCTGCTTAAGTGTTATTAGAACTTGACAGCCTTTTTTTGGCTTTTTAAATAATTTATGTTTGTAGTAATTATATATGCCCTGTACAAATTTAAAAGATGTGAATGATATATAGTAAATAGTAGTAGAGTCTTCCTCCTCCTTTGGCTCCTAGCTAACCAATTAATTCTCCATGGAAATTATCAGGTTTTTTGTATATCCTTCTAGAGTTATTCTATCAACATGTTTTGTGTGTGTGTTTGTATATGTAAATATATTTTCTTTTTATTAACACAAATAGGAGTTTCTACACTCTCTGTTTTTGTTTTTGGTACTAGGGATCGAACTCAGGACCTTGAGCTTGCAAGACAGGCGGCGGAACCACTGAGCTAAATCCCCAGCCCTACACTTACTGTTTTAAACTTGCTCTTCTCATTTATTTCTTTATCTGTGTTTAGATGTTCTTTTTTATTTAACTGTCCCAGAAAGATTTTTGAAAAAAAGAAAAAGAAAAACTTGATGAATTTGGAAATATGTTATGGTTAAGTCATTTCCATGGTAACATTATTGACTAGATGGTCTTAGCAATGGCAGTTCTTTTGCAGCATTAAAAATGTACCTCGATGAAGAATATTTTTATTTCAAAGTGTTCTTTACTAAGAGTAGTTTTTTCTCCCTCCTGTACTACTTACCCAGTGAAAGTGTTTATGGATAGTCCAACATAGCCCTCATTTTGATATCTTCTGGGCCTTATTTTTGTTTTCTCACTTTGTGTCTACTATTGTGATTCTTGTAGTTCTCAGCAGTGATTCTTCAGCCTGAATGCTGAGTTCTGATCTTCACCCCTCTCAAGTGAGGCATCTCCCAAACACCTCACAGCTAAGCTCACTTGTCAGGACATAGTGGTGAAAATGAGAAGCGCAGCCTGTGGTAGCCCATTCCCGCCTCCCTCCTTCCTTCTAATTAAGTCTCCCTCCCAGATTTTGAGGTCCCAGATATGGAAACAGCAGGTGAAAAGAAGGGCTTTGTTTTTAGAACCCATCCCAGAAGTGTGGCCTCTTACTGGCAGTTCAGAAGGCTGCCGGGAGCAGTCAGGGCTCCTCGGTCCTCAGGGACCATGGGACACCTTCTCACGTGTACACACTTGCCCGTGCTGCTCTCCTGATGTTGTCCCTCTTGCAGGGTCAGAGATATTGAGGAGACTTCCTAGTTCTTACGTATTTCTCTTTCAGGTAGTTTGCAGAGGTGGGGAGCATTTCAGTCAGATTGGTCCGTCTGCAAATGCTTAGATCCTCTCCTTTTGTTCATTCCCTTTGTTCACTGTCAAGAGTATCAGTCATACACATTGTCTCCTCATAAGCACCTTGGATTCCTCCTCTTATCCACCTAGCCAGGACCCATGGACTCGCTTCCCAGAAGTGGGACATCCCAAGGCATGAGTAGAGGAGAGTTGGTTGGCATTTTTCTAAAGCTACTCAGTTCATCTTTTAAGTCTGAAACAATAAAATTCATAAAGGACAAAAGGAATTCCAGTGAAGTCTGTCCAGAAGGTGAATGTTTATTAAGAGCATCTCATCTTCTTCCATCAAGCCTGGCCATGTAGAAATGACATTTCTGCCATCTCTCTTCACATGTTGCATCTACAGATAGAAGTCAATTTCAGGATATTCTTTTAACGAAAAGTACTGTGTATGTTGTCAATTACATTATTTTTCTCTTAACATGACGTCACATTTATGTTTTTATAATACATGCATATTGAAAGTAACAAAGGACCAGTAACAAAATTTGAGACACACAGATGCTCAAAAACTGTTTTTTTACAAACATTATTTTTAATGAAGTAAACAAGTTGTGGGAATTTTTAAGCATCTGTGTGAGGAAGTATACTTTCACATCTTTAACTACAAATATATGTGGCATTTGTGATGTTTAGATGGTCTTTTTTCAGTCTTTCTTTATTTGTAGGCCTACCTTCTAGCAAAAATACCCTTCTGTTGATCTTGTGTTCATATAGTGACTCGTATTCATGTAATAATTTTACTTTGAAAGTGTTTTCAAATGTATAATCTTACATTAATCTGTAGGTCAGCAAGGTGTTACTATGCTAGAATTCCAAACATAGCCCTAGAACCATGCACAGTCTGGCTTCTGGTTTCTGCCCCAGCCCCTCTCTGCCATCTGTCTCACTGCTCCCTGGCCACAGTGGCTTCTTCCCTTTCCTCAATCTTTACACAGACCCACTAGAGGAGCTCAGAGCTCTGCAGTGGGCCGGAGTCTCATCAAACTTCAAGTCAGTTTTGCTCTGTGCTCAATTTCTAGTACTTAGTCCCATTGGGACACACTCATTTAAAAATTGTTGAATGTAATAATGAAGGCTACTAAGACTGAGAGAGACCAAATGCTTTTTTAATTTATGCATATGTACCAACATACTACCTAAGTGCCCAGATTCCTGGTCCACTGCACTTTCAACTCTGCTTCAAGAGATTCTGCTTCTTTGAATCTGTATCTGCACTGGCAAGAGAAGTTTTTCCTAAAAATTACTGTCAGGGTTTCCCTTTTCTCTGGCCCCTTCAGGATTACAAACCAGTTACATATAGCAAATTGTTTCTCTTTTTCTTGTAGGCGATCTTTGGCAGCCAGATCCTACCTAACTCCAATTTATGGACAATGAATAATGCCACAGGCTGCAGAATTTCAGGGGCCACAGCTAGTGGCCAGAAGCCAACCACTCTACCACAAAAAGTGGTGCCTCCTCCAAGTTCTTCCACTTCCCTGGTTCCCAAACCCCCAACCAATCATAAGCAAGTGCTCAAAAAGGCCACATCCCAGAGGGCTTCCAAGTAAGTTTTTAATTATTTTCTGTTCAATTTTTTCAACATTCTATCAATTCTGAGCTAATGACACTCTTTAGTTGTGGAGACTCCAAGACCATTTGTCCTGAAATACTGAAAGCCAGAACACCTGATGGGGAACAAAGGCTAACTTTGGCCTCAAGCAGTGCTACAAATTGGAATAACCTGGGGAGCAGTTGCAGCATGGCTGGGCTCTTCCCAATGGAGGAGCAGGCTCTGTTCTTTTAGATTCCTCCTATGGTTGTGATGAGAGCAGCCTGCAGAGGTCAAGGTCATTGCTAGCCCCCTCAGCTGGCCTCTGGCAGGAGCTAGCTACAGACAGCCCACCAAGTAACAGTCCTGACTTGTGGGCTTAGCAAAAGGAAAGAAAAATGTCTTCCTCTGTGTTTCTTCTCTTGATCATTGTAAAGAATCAGATTATTTCAATTTCATATAAAATTCAGCACACTCCTCCCCTAAATTGTTTGTTTGTTCACATTTAGGCGTTTGAATGAGAACACATAGGATTGAGATTTCATTTTGAGGATTAACTTCCTTGACACAAGTCAACAGACTCTGTGTAGCAACAATATTTCTAGTACTTTTTGTAATCCGCCTATTTTATAGCAAAAAAAGACATTTCCATGCCAGAATCAGATTGTTATAGGCCACAGTCCTTCACTCTACCACCAGCCCTTTCTAAACCCAGTGAGCAAGGAAGAGATGTAAAGTATGTTAGTTCTAAGCCTGTCTTCAGTTTGAAATCAGGAACCGTTCAGAGAGCCTGGAAGAGGCAGGCATCTCTGCTGTGTGGATACCTAAAGGTTATTTGTGGATTTCTCTTGCTCTCATTAAGGCTCCTCACTTACTTGTCCTTCACAAGATCAATTTTAGTTGTAAAAAAGAATCCTAGGACATGGAAAAATGAGTTACTATTTTTTTTTTCTCTTGGAAGGTGAATCAAATTCTGGCTGTGAATTGAAAATAATCCCTTGTGGCTGTTTGAAGCATATTGCTGCCATTATTCATTTATCCAACACATATTTATTCAGTGCCTGCTAAGTACCAAGCACTGTGAAGAATGGCTGGGGTTGTGATGACTGCAGAACTCTCTGGAGCAGTAGCACAGGGTGGTAGGGAGCTTGAAGTTTGTGGTTGGATGCTGGTAGAAAAAGAGAGAGGAAGCTGTGGGCCCTCTTACCCTAGAAACAGAAGAGTCAAATCCCTAAGGGCTTAAGCCGATCTGGAGCCAGACTCACATCCCCACTCCACACTTTACTCATTTGACTTCTTTGACAAGTTACTTAATCTCTTGGCCTAAGTTTCCTCATTTATGAAAATGGGACAATAAGAATATTATTTCCTAGGTCGGTTGATAAATATTAACAGAGCTACTACACGTAAAGGACACAGAGCAAGTCCTGGCACACAGAAGAGCTCAGGGAGCCCTTGTCACCACCACGCCTTCACATGCTAAAGCCACATTGCCCTCGACAGCTTTGGAAAGCTCACAGCTAACAGGAAAATTAATGAGCCGGAAGTGAATGTGCAGTCTGCCAGTGTGCTCCTTTCTTGTGGATTCTCCCATCATCGCCAGTTCCCTGAGCTGGCCCTTGGTGGCCTGTGTGGCGAGCCACTGGGCTGGTGGAGGGGTAGGCTCAGGCAGCAGGGGTGGGCATCCAGAGGTGCTGCTCGCTGCCCTGAGCTCCCTGCTGGCAGGAGAACTCTGCAGCCTTCTGAGATGGAATTGCAGCTCTCTGGACAAACTTTGCTTTGGACATTTTTGTGGTTTCTTCTCTGTGACAAGCAGGAGTGTGGGAAAACCGGAAACAGCTCAGCATCAAAAATGCACAGACGGGGGGAAAAGCAAAGATTTCTTCACAATTTAAGAAATATAATCCAAGTATCAAAAGGCATGCTGTGAGGCGTTGTTCCAGGAAATAGTTTCCAATTTGCCTTTAAAACTCTAGCACAAGTCTGCAGAGCTTAAGTTAGCACTAATGAAGACCTGAACATTCTCTCACTTACATGTAAAACGTTCAGGGTCATGAAGGGCCTACAAATATTTTCAAATATTCTTCTTTCAGAAAAAATAATAGCATCTGAACTGATGGCAAAAAGAAAAAAACCTACTTTTTAAAAAAACTACCCAGTTTTTAAAAACAAATTTTATTTTATATCAATTTTAGATTTACAGAAAACTTGTAGGGATAATGTAGAGATTTCCAGAGACTTCTCTTCCAAGTTTGCCATTGTTAGCATCTTATATTGCCATGGGACATTTGATGACTGTACCATGCTAAGAAACTGTCACTGGTACGTTACTATGAACTAAACTCCATATTTCATTTGGATCAATAAAGTGATTTTTAATCTAAGGCAATTTTTCATGACTCTTGAAATCAAGATCCTGAGTATCTGTTGATATGTTCTTACTATTTAGAGTAATTCTTATTGCTAGCCAGTGTAACAAGATCCTTACTATCTTTGACTCAGTTTCCTATTTTAAAAATAGGAATAATAATGCTACTACCTCCCAGAGTCTCTAAGAGAAATAGATGAATTAATGAATGTCAAGCACAAATACAGTGCCTGGTACATAGTACGTGTTAAATAAGTCTTAGGTATTATTGTGATTATTACCTGAGAGGGCATTTCAAGAAATTTTCATGCAGTGCTTTACTTCCTGACAAATGTGTTGCTTCGTCTGCTTCATCTGCTTTGCTTTTTGTGGCCTTTATTCTGGCTCGGTTTGGATTAATCAGGAGCCCTCGGTTATGACTGGTGGTACTGAGTCACACTCAGGAATGCCACGGTTGCCCCAAGAGACACAGCTAATGAGAAGTTGTAATGAGCTTTTGACCATGCCAAGCCCTGTGTTTTTGGGTTGAACTTCAAACTTCTCTTAGCACAGAAGTTGCCATTAGACAGATTAGAGAAGCAATTTCCAAGAGCATCAAAGTTTCCACATCCTAGAGGGCTGAGTTTGGAGAACAATAGAACATAAAACACGGAATGTCGTTTTGGACTTTGGTGCAAAGAGAATTGAGAGTCAGAACAGTGGGGTCTTATTTCTCTATAATAATGTTCAAGTCACTTTCCCTCTCAAGGGTTCACTTTTCCATCTGTAAAACAAAAAGGGACCACTGTCCCTACTGATTAGACAAAATAATTTGTTTTCTGTCAGCTCTGTTGAAAGCTTTTTTATGAGCACATTTGCATGTTAATCCTAATACTTTGCAGCCATTTTCCTCATCTCTTCTTAGCCCAGCAGTTCTTGTTATAGTTCTCAAGTGCCTAGTCTCAGGTTTCCTTTAGGTGTATCTCACTTGTCAATTCTGTGAAGAAAATGATTCTTTTTTTTCTGTCTCTCTTTTTTTAACCATTTCCATAGTGCCATTAGCCTTTCTTGATTTTTTCTCTCTAGTGTTTGCAACACTTAACAACCTCCTTTCAAAACAATCTGTAGCATTTTTTTCCAAGCAATCAGCTCAGCTAATTAGGGTGATAGCCTAGGAGCAACTACATGCATCCAACTGTCTCTTCCTTTTCTCCCAAAGCTGGAATCATACTCTCTAGGACATATGGAAAAAGAAACACAAGGAGATTGAGATTTGCCAGGTACATAAGCAAAGCTCAGAGACTACAGGTGAATGTGAAAGGGCTGGATCGAAGCTATGTAACCTGGGAGAAGGTTGTAACCTGTTGTAACCTGTCTCCAGAGAAGGAAAACCATTGAAGAAACAGACTGGTGTTGGGGGTGTAATCAGTGGCAGAGTACATAGCTTTGTGTGTACTGGGCCCTAGGTTCAGTCCCCAGCACCAATAGTAGAAAAAAGAAAAGAAACACAGACCGAACTACTTTTCTTTTCTACTTGCACTTTTCTTTACAGAGCTGGAATTGCCCTTCCTTACCCAAGGCTTAGGTTAGCCTACATCAAGGTGACCCAGGTGGAAATTGAAAGTGACTGCTGCTCTGTGTCAGCACCCAGGACGGTAGTGTTTGTGAAAAGCTGCTAGGAATTAGGAGGGAGGGAAGTATTGAGAGCTAAGCAGCCCATAAAGCCAAATGTCAGTTAACATGACCAGAACAGTTGGACATTTGGTGAGTTCAGCAATGTGATGAAAGATGCCCAGAGATGATTGTCAGAAGAACAAAAAAATAAACAGGTAAATATAAATACCTTTTTAACATGTGAGTCATTAAAGTGAGAAGATGGTAGGGGAAAGTAATCAGGAGTCACAGTGATCCAAAAGTTCTTGGTGTGAGCATAGAAGATGTCATGTTAACCATTTTCTGTCAACCTTTTAGTTTTTTATTATGTGTAGTTTGAAGAAACATGATTTAATCTGTGGCAGAGCCATCCTTAAATATAGGGTTCTCCAACTTAACCATTTCTAAAGTATGTAATTATGTATTTTTCGGAGAAAAAGAAATGGAGGCATAGTGCAGGGCTATGAGTGCAGCAAGGTCCACACGTGGTTAGTGACTGAGCCAAAACTGGCCCTTTTACCACCTACTGTGCTAGCCTCAGGCTCTTCCCAGCAGACAACAGATTTTGAAAGTCCCTCCCTATCCATTCACATATATCTGCTTAGCAAAAGGCAGATTAATCATCCTAAAATGTTGCTTTGGGAAAAATACAAAGTAAGCACTTGGGAACTCAACTGTCCTTCTTTTCCAGCAACAAAGTACTCAGAAAAAGGAAGAGTTAGTGCCACTCGAATGCTGGAGGTGCTGGGGAATTTCTGTTAGAGGTTGCACAGGAAGGACTGAGGAATAACTTTGAGGGCTTCTCTGTCCTCATGGCTTCCTGTGAGCATGCAGCCTGGGAAATGAGTGGGAGACCTGAAATATCCCAGACAATATCCACTCACTCCAAGGGCCTGGACAGAAGGTCTGCCACTTACATTCTCTGTCTTTCCTCTACTGCCCTTGTCATTTTGGCCTTAGTGGTGGCTTTGGCATGGACAGGTTTGCTAAGGTTTGCTTCTGGCATGGACAGTGGCACCAGAGATAGGTACAGGCAGCGGTTTCTAAGCAAAACTTTCCATGGTGGTTCTGTATGGATCAGTGGGGCAGAGAAGTATGTGACAAGTCATGGAATGATGGATCTTCCTTCAGGGATTCATATTTGTGTGATTTAAATTAAGATCTTTATTAGCTGGGCATGGAGATACACACCTATAATTCCAGGTTCTCAGGAAACAGGCAGTAGTAAGGTCACAAATTTGAGGCCTGCCTGGGCAACATAACAAGACACAGTCTCAAAATAAAAATTTAAGGGCTGGGGATGTAGCTCAGTGGTAGAGTACTTGCCTAGCACATGCAAGGCCTAAGGTCCAAATTGCCAGCATCGCAGGAAGACAGAAATCTCAGCCCTACTTTCAAAGATGTTAAAATGGTTGTTGGAAATGGTAATATAATTGCTGGATATTTTCCATCCCTCACTCCCCTTGTCTTATCTGAGTGTGAAAAATCCTTTTTTTGTTTGTTTCTTTGTGTTATTAGCCCAGAAACTGGAATTAGATTTGAATCCTTTTATATTACAGGTAATCTTGAGGTTGTTCTTAGGATTAAATGAGATAATGTGTTTCCCTGACATATGTTTTGTCCAATAATGCTGCTGGTTGGTATAGTTATCATTTCTACTGATGCCATTGTTCCCTATTAAAAGAAATCACATTTTTTGTTGTAAGTTGATATTCTAAATATAATTTTGTTCCAGCTACAAAGCCTTGGAAATTAAAACACATTCTGATTTCCTGAACACTAATAACTGAAAAGTTTGGAAGGCAAGGGCTTTGTTTCAAATAAAAGAAAAGATTAGATTTGGACCTAGTGACTTTCAGTCAGGATGGCTGTGAAAGTTCCTACTTTACTATCCCCCTCTGCTTCAAACACATAGCAAGGATAGATTAAAAAAAATAAAATTAAAGAAAGCCAGTAGGACATAGCTGTGCTTTGAAATGAGGTAAATATTTCTTTAGCTCCAAAATGCAAACTGCTTTAGAAGCATTAGTGGCAGTCTAGAGTTCAGCTCCTGTAGCCTTTGGGGCCTGAAAATGCCCTACCAGGAAGAGAACCTAATGCCAGGCTCATCACTTGGAAATCATACTGAGTTTCACCTGGGGACAGTTTTGCCTCCATGGGGAACATTTGGAATGAATATCAGGAGACATTTTTGGTTGCCATAGTGGTGCAGGGGGTCTAGTGGGTAGAGTCCAAGGATGCTTGTGAACATCCTGCCAATCACAGGATGTTCCCTGACAAAGAATTATGCAGCCACAGATGTCAGTGGCCTGTCCTAATGGGAGAATGACCCACCACCTGAGACTATGTCCTTATTTACAGACAGTGAGCTTCCAGAGCCAGGAAGACAGTGACATACCCTTGGAACTGTTCATGTCTCAGAACTGACTTATATTTCCAAGAACCACTGAGGCAAGGTGCAGAAGTGCCACTACAAAGCCTGGCTCTGGATGCGGACAGGGGTATGGTTATGGGCAACTATACAATCTTCAGCCAGGGAAGAGGAGTAAGCAAATAGACAAGGGAGGAAATGATTCCTATTCAAAGTGACCCTGTAAACCAGAATTCCAAAACACATGAATAAGTGTCATTCTAAGAAAGACTGCCAACAAAATCAATCACTAGAACATTCTTTATAGATAAATTAACATTTTTGAACAATCAGATGTGTTACTAATATTACATGCTTCATAGGAGTCTCTTGTGGAACATGACATGTGACTATCAGAAGACAGACTTAAGGAATATGTGGACAAGCAATAATAGAATTTGCTTTAAGAAATATAGCTGAGAGGGCCAGGGATTTAGCTCAGTGGCACCATGCCTGCCTCAGAAGCCCAAGGTCCTGAGTTCTATCCCTGGTGAAAGACAGACAGACAGACAGAAAGAGGAAAGAGAGGAAGGAAAGAAAGGAAAGAAGGAAGGAAAAGAAAAGAAAAGAAAGAAAAAAATGTAACTGAGAATTTTTCAGAATTGAAGATGAATCCTCAACTGAAAAATTTATTTTGTATACCAGAAGACATGTACCTCCAGATGCATCATAGCAAAACTTCAGAAAAATAAGCATGAAGAAATGTCTCAAAGACCACCTAAGAGACAACTGACTTTACCTACAAAGGACTGTGCACAGAGTGCTAGTAGCCTTTTCTTCAGCAGTAGTAGGTGCCAGAGGACTATAGACATTGGCTTCAAAGTGTTCAATAGTGATTTTCAGACTCTAGAACTTTATATATAGCTGAATTGTCATTCAAGAGTGAAAGGAAAATAAAAATAACTTGAGATGCTCAAAGTCTAAAAACATACCATGCATAGACCTTAGCTAAAACAACTAGAAAAATTCTATGGGATAAAAGTGAACCCAGCAGTATTGAATAAGAAGAAAACACGAAGTACAACAAATTTATTAAAATGTCAATAAATGTTTATGACTATGAAAATAATTGTTGGTCTTTAAATGGACATAGTACACTTAAGACAACAAAGACAGAATGAGGGAAGTAGTAGTATTCAGTGGATAGTTGATGTATAGCCAGGTCTGTGTCAAGTTCAAAGTCAGGACAGAAATACTGAATGAGTTTGCACTTTCTTAGGGAAAAAAAAAATAACTAAATATTTGACATATAAGTTTCAAACCAACAGAGGGAAGAAAGGGAAATGTAGAAACAATATGAATCTGATGGAAGGCTGGAAAACAAAAGAATGGAAAATAGAACACAGAAATTCAGATAGTAGAAATAAGTTCAGATATATGAGTGATCACAAATGTTACCATGTTTTATACTCTTTTATTAAAACAGATATTTCCAAATTGCACCTATTTTTTTGTGTAACAGGCATCAAACTCAGGACCTTGTGCTTGCAAGGCAGGCAGCGAAACCACTGAGCTAAATCCCTGGCCCTTCTTTTTTTTTTGTTACCAGGGATCAAACTTGGGACTTTGCTCTTGTGAGATAGGCACCAGAACCACTGAGCCACATCCCAGGCCCAAAATTGCACCTTTTTAAAAAGTTCAGTTATAAGGTACTTTAAAAGACATACCTGAAGTAAAATCTCACAGAAAAGTAAAAAACAAAGGATTGGAAAAATATAAATACTAATCAGAAATCACCTCAAACAGCCTGGCATGTGGCAGAACATAAAGAGAATTTGCCTATGTCTAGCACATGGTAGGTGTTCATGAAATACTTTTGTAGAAGTGAATGAAGTTGACAACAAGTAATAGAGAGGATCTCCTCGGAAAAACTAATAAAAAGACTAATGAAAAGAAAGAGCCCATATATATAATTCAGGAACAACAAAAAAACCCACAAATGCAGTGGAATGCATTGTACACTGTATATTTATAAAGCAGAATCTTACTCTCTATTACTGAACTAAATATTTCTTTAATTGGTTTTCAAGTCAGTCCCCAGTGAATAGTGTTCTAATTGTTATTTTGTAAGAATTAGCACAGTAACTTCTGTTCATGAACTCCATTGATACTCCGTGGACTGATAGATAAAAGAAAGAGGCACTTATATTTTGGAAGGAAAGTTGGAAGATAATTAATCTATGAGTAAGTATTTGCTAAGGAGAGTCAGCATACATGTTTGTGATTGCTTGTGTTTAGATATCTCCCCAAAGCTTCATCCAGTCATAGATAAGGCTTTTTCAGAGGTGAGTGAATCTAGGAGTGTGATTGATTTATGGTGCATTGCTAGGATTAAGGGTACTAGAATTAAAGGTGAGTGATTACTAAATCAGTCCACTGATTGGTTTGGCACCACCCTAATTCTGGTAGCCTGGATAAGGGACAGAAAAAGGCTTGCCTTGTCCCTTGTTGCTTTGCTACCTACTGTCCACCATGAACTGTTTCTCTTCTGCGATGCCTGCCTGGCATGCCACATTGCCCTGGAGCCAGCTACCTGTGGACTGAAACCTCTACAAACTGTGAGCCAAATAATCCTTTAACTTTGGATGCTGAGTATTTTGTCTTAGAAATGAAAAAAGAAACTAAGACCATGTTTCTTTTTTTCACATTTCTTATTTTAAGACTTATTTCTTTAACATAACACAAAATCTTGTGATTTCTTCTGTCCTTTGAGAGTTGAAAGAGGTTGGGTATCACCAATATTTTATAAAAATGATTAAGCTCAGGGGTGTTGTCTTTAGGACCTTCACAAACACAGCCAGGTTTTTTGGCTGCAGCCCTGTGAGGTCAGCGTTCTTAAAAGCTCTGCTCTTCCTGTACAATCTTGAGCATTTTCCTTTGTGGGTCCTCTCTTCTACAGGAAGGTCATCTCTGATGTAGTGGCATGAATCCAAGATAAACTTTTAACTAAACCATTGAACTAGAAAAGTAGTGCCCCTGGATTAGAGATGTGGAATGCCTTGAAAAGAACCTGAAGAGAAATAATATAGCACTCTACAGTTAACCTGGTGAAGTAATGAACAAAACAGACCTTAAAGAAACACTATAACTTTCAGAAAAGTTTCCACAGATCAAAATAATGAGGAGAAGAAAGAACAGAGGAAACCACAAATAGAGGAAATGAAGATCCACAGAAAAAGCACGTCAGAAGCATTACTGGCAAAATGGATAATGGGGCTATTGCTTGTTAGACCCCGCTTACTGGAGATGATCTGCCACCTCAGCGGGCTGTGTGCTGTGCCCTTGATGCCAGCAAAAGTCTTAGCGAGCCATTTGATTGGCTTCTATTCCCCGAATAGAGACTTGCACTAGAAATCTGTCAAAATGATGACTGCAGGAAATAGTTCATGTTATAGGGATATCATTGAACAACTTCTTTGAAGCCCCAGAAGAGCTGTTCCCTCCAAGTAGGAATAATGGCCATGTCAGTCTCTTTCTTAGACCTTAGAAATATGGAAAAGGCAACAGGTGTGGAACAAGTGAATCAGATTATGGGCTAGGAGGTGTACATTTAATACTTATGCTGTAAGGCTGGGGATTTAGCTTAACAGCACAGTGCCTGCCTGACAAACACAAGGTCTTGAGTTAGATCCCCATTACCAAAAAAGAAAAAAAACTTACTCTATAGATGCTAGTTACAAGCAAGTCCTCAGAAGAGATGTGGCTTTAATTGAAAGGAACATATCACTGTTAATGGAATTCTTTTAATTTTTTGTTGCTACTACACATGGCCACATTTCTTATTATACCTTTTAAGGCTAAGTTCATCAAGCAGCCTATCTTTAAGCACTTTTTCAAAATCATGGATAGAGAAGGACCTGAACGAGGCCCATTACAGCTCAGGTGTAGTAAGCATCTAACTCTCAGCCTTTGACCACATGACACTTCCCATCTCCAGGACACCTACACCATTTCCAACAAGTGCAGGTAAGGACTAGATACATCCACCACACTTCTTGGCATTGCACTCTTAACTTTTGTGAAATTTCACCTTTATTGTCCCAGCTTTTCATTATGTCGCCTGTAAAGGTTTTGATACTTTAACAATTCCTATTTTTCTTAAGTTCATCTTTAGTCCCTTCTTCATATTCCGTGTGTGCTACAATTATAAAAGTCATGCATCAACTACTTATTTAACTTTGTATACTCAACTATTAACAGGGGACAATTGTAATTTCATAAAGTGGCTGATCTGTTTCATATTCCATAAAGATTAAGGTGGGAGGTGCACTGTTTCTTCAGGCAGTCACAGTTCCCATGAGCCTTTTGTACAGGAAGAGCATCCCATATGTTATTCTCATATGCAAAGATGGACATTTCATACAGCACAGCCCCTAAGACAAGACATCTGCTTCATTTGCTACCCAGTTGAACAGTGATTCATTTTGCCACTGCAGAAAGGGTGTACTTATTAAGAAATAGTCTCCAGTAAGACCTTTCTCTTTCTAAAGGATCATAAGTAATTTTGACTGAGCTTTCTGCCTTGTAGGTGGCCAGCTAATTACCTTTGAGTTTTTTAAAATTTAATTTTATTGGTACATTTTAGGTATACAATATAATGACATTCATCATTTTGCACCTCTACATAATCTCTCTTGGTTCTTATTTTCCCCCTTCCCCTACTCTTCCTTCAACCGCTCCATCCCTCCCTATTTATAAAGACTTTGTTTCCATTTTTTCATTTTCTCATATTAATTCCATTCTCTTCTTTCCTTTCCTTTACCCTTCGCACTTCCCCTTCCCCTTTGCCCCTTTTCTTCCTATTTCACATTATCTAATGTACCTTTTAGTTGTTATGTACACTTTCAGTATCTCACACTAGAGAAACTATTCTGTATTTACACTTGTGTCCTATTTCATTAAAGAGTATTGCCTCAATGTGCGTTCATTTAGCTATAAATATCTCTAATTTCTTATTTTTTATGGCTGAGTACTACTCCATTTTATTTAAAAAAACACATTTTCTTTATCCAGTCTCCAGTTGATGGGTGTTTGGACTGTTTCCAAGTTTTAGCTGTTACAAACTGCTGCTATGAACATGGGTGCACATATATCACTGTGGTATGATTCTTTTAGTTCTTTGGGGAATATACCCAGCAGGGGAATAGCTGGGTCAAATGGGACTTCCAGTCCTAGTTCTTTGAGGTATATCCATACTGATTTCCACAGTGGTTGCACCAG
>NW_004624734.1:25767701-25786276 GCF_000247695.1 Heterocephalus glaber | reverse complement strand
TGAAAGTATCTTATTTCTCCATCAATTTTGAAAGACAGTTTTCCAGGGCACATCAGTCTGGGTTGGAGGCTGTTTTCCTTTAGGCTTGGAATACATCACTCCAAGCTCTTCTTGCCTTGAGGGTTTGTGTTGAGAAGTCTGCTGTGATTCTGATGGGCTTTCCTTTGTATGTGATTAGTTTCTTTTGTCTAACTGCTTGTAGAATTTTGTTCTTCTGTTGGGTTTCTGAAATCTTAACAATTATATGCTGATATGTAGGTTTTTGTTTTTGTTTTTGTTTGGCACCAGGGATCGAATTCAGGACCTTGTGCTTGTGAGGTAGGCGCCAAAACCACTGGGCTAAATCCCCGGCCCCATGTGTAGATTTATTTTTATCAAGGCTGGTTGGAGTCCTATATGCCTCACTTATCTGTATGTCAAGTTCTTTTCCTCTGCTTGGGAATTTTTCTGCCATCACTTCTGTGAACAGTTTTTTTATGTCGTCTGCACTCTGTCCTGTTTCTTCATTGACTCTGATCAGTCTTATGTTATTCTTTTCATCATCTAGCAGCTGCTGGATTGATTTCTCGTGTTCCCTTACAATTTTAAAGAAGTTTTTCTTTTCCTGGTCACTAATTGCAATCTTATCTTCTATATCTGAAATTCTGTCCTCCCATTGGCTAATTCTGCTGCGTAGACTTTCAATGAAGTTTTTAATCTCCTGGAAATCTGTTTGCATCTGTCTTGTGGATTCCATTTGTTTCCTATGTTGTGATTCCATCATGTTCCTCAGCTCTATTTTTTTATCTGTGTCCTCTCTAGATTTATTAATCATGTCTTGCACTATAGGCACAATCCCTGCTGTTATCTAAGAAATTATTTCTGATTTCATTTTTCCCAGGTCCCCTTTCATTGCCAGTTCAGGGAGTTCAGGTGGTTGAGTATCAGAGTGCTCCATCTCATTTCCCTTTGGGGTTGCTTTAGGTGATCTGGAAGTCTGGTTTTGAGGCTTGTTTACGTCTCTTCTCATTTCGGCTGGGGGAGGGGTGCTGCTGGCACCCACGTGGCTCACCTCCTCTACGCTAGGAGCAGTGGTATGGTGACCCGGAAGCCTCCTCCTCTGCACTGGGAGTGGTAGTACCACCTTTCAATGTTAATAGAAAATTCCTATTAACTTCCAGCTTCTGAACTTTTTAATTAACTTCCAGTTTGCTGAAGTTTCTCTTTTACAGTTTAGCACTAATATTCCATACTGATATTGGAGTCAGTGAGTTATCCACTTACATTTCTTTATGTAAATAGGCTTGTAGTGAATACAGAACATGCTGATCAATTTTCTTGAGTAAACATGATAATATTACCAATAGTTTGTTTAGCTTTCAATATGACACCTGTCACTGTGTTAGAATATGTTTTGGTTTTTTTTTCGTACTAGGGATCGAACTTGGGTCCTTGCGCTTGTGCAGCAGGTGGCTAAACCACTGAGCTAAATACCCGGCCCCTAGGATATGTTTTAAATTCACCATCTCATTTAATCCTCAACAACCTCTGGAAAAGGTCCTGTTATCCTGTTGTTAAAACATAGTACTGAACTGAAAGACAACCCAGAAAATGTCTCCGTATCTTCCTGTGTTTGTGTGTCCTGAAATACCAGTGCTCCCAGGAAAGCAGCGGAGTCATTGCAGGGCCAAGTGCAAATGAGCACACCACCTCTAGACAAGTTCTCCTCTAGGAACAGGGCTATCCAGAAGTTGGAATGTATTTTCCCAAGGAAATGATGCTGTCACAACAAAAGCATAATGACCATTAGGTACTAAAGCAGGTAAAACTGCCATAAACCGTGCTGTTCACCACTATTGCCTAGCAAAGCACACTCAAGGATTTGCCCTCTAATTGCTTTGAACACATTTCTCCATCAGAGAGGGAGTAGGAGCCCGTGGGAATGGGTGGGAGGCAGGAGCCATGAATGGAACTGGCTCAGGGGCTGTAGAGTGAGGAGACTATGGATGCAGAACAGGATACAACCTATGAAAGTGAAGTTCCTGAGAGGAGAAGGAGAAGGCCAGAGAGCTGGGGACCCAGGACTCATTGGGCCTAATCCCCCAGTCTCTTTGCCTGCCTGCCGACTTATACAGGGCTTTCTGTGAAACTGAGACCAGACCTGTAGCTTTCCCCTACTCAGCTGCTTCTAAAGCAAACACAGTGGGCCTAAAGGTTTTAACTTCTATAAAGGAAAGAGCTCCTCGTAGGCCTTCCAGAACTCTCCCTTCTCAGTTGGACTCAAAGAGCAAATATCAGTCAGCAGGCACTTTGGATGGGTTTGTGGCCCCATAAGGGCTAAAATAAAATGTATAAGCATTTCAGATGCTTGCAGCCAGGCAAGGTGAGGCTTGTGAAAAAGTGAGGAATGCTCTGCTCCTTTATCTCTTCCTGTCTCTATGGTCCTCTGTCTTCCACCTCGGGTGGGGAAGAGGCCAGAGGCCAAGGTCCATAGGACAGTAGTTTAGCACCCATCACACTGAGGATGCCAGTGTCCTTGAGGGCCATGTCTCTCAGGGCTGTAGGGCTCACGGGCCTGCCTAAAGCTCAGCTCACCTCTGCAAGCACACCTCCTACCACCTCTTCTTTACCTAGCAGTACTGCCTCCTCATTGTCTCTGATGATGGGAATCATCTCTAGGCTGCTATAAAACCCTGCCTTTTGAGACCCTGTCCCAGACCCCCTGAATCAGTATCTCTACAGGAAGCCCCTGGAAAACTGATTAACAAGCGACCCCTAGATGATCCCACTGAGGAAATTTGGCCAACACTGCCCAATTGTCCCCCCCCCTTCACTGGTCTTCAGCGGTTCCCAGCACATTCTAAGCCCCTTCGTGGCTCAGAACCATTGAATGTGCCATTTCTTCCTGAACATGCTCTTTCTTGCTCCCTTCTCACAACGTGACCAAAACATGATTTCCTCGGAAAGACCATCCCTCACCTCTTCTCACCATCGAAACCAGGCTCCCCTCATTGATCCCCTCCTAACCTCTTGCTTTTGCTCTCAGCATTTATCACAGTTTGTGTCATGTTCATTTGCTTTAATGTCAGTCCCCTGCCCCCAGTACCAAACAGATACAGGGAGTGCATCATATTTTTACATGAGAGAATGAGTGGAAAAATCGTGTTGGAAGAGGGGTACTAAGGGTTGGGTTCAGGCCGGGGTTTCGCTGCCTGCTGCTCAAGCGCAAGGACCGGAGTTCAATCCCCGGTACCCAAAAAAAAACAAGAAACAAAAAACTAAAGGTTGGGTTGGATAGTGCTCAAAAACAAAGAAATGAACATATGAAAGTTTTAATCTCTCAAGTAAAACTTTTACATGTCAACTAAAATCAAAGTCGATGGGCCCAACAAGGAAATGTATTTATGGGTGCACTAGATCCGATTCCTTCAACAAATACTTAAAATCTGATGTATGCGGTATTGGAGAGCTATGGACACAGCAGTGAGCAAGACTGATATGATCTCTGTCTTGAGGAGCCTAGATTCTAGCAAGGATGACAGATCTAAAGCAACCACACATACAGTTTCATAGTTATAATTTTGATAAATGCAATGAAAGAATTACAGGGACCTGTAAGACCTTCTAGCAGGAAGATTTGACATGGTCTGTAAGGCATCAAACCAGTCACAGAATTTGGGAAACATGTGGCTGGGGAACCTCTGCCCAAAGAATCGGTTACGCTCTGCCCTGCCTCCTGTCAGAGCTGGCATGAGAGGAGGTACAATAAAACAGTTGCTCAGCCTCGGCACAACTGGCACTTTGTGCTAGTTAATTCTTTGTTTTGGGGCACTTTCCAATGCTTAGCAACATCCCTGGCCTCGACCCAGTAGCACCCACAGTTGTCTTGACATTGCCAAATGTCCATGGCAAGGGGAAGGATGTGTGACAGTCTGCCCCTCCTCCCCTCCCCAGTTAGGAACCACTTCTCTAGATGAAACTTGGTTTTTTAAAGATGTGTCTTCTAGCAGACATAGTGATGCATGCCTGGAATCCTAGCATTCTGGGAAGCTGAAGCAGGCGGATCCCAAGTTTGAGTCTAGCAGGGACAGTTTAGTGAAAAAGGAGGGGAGGGGTCTGGGGATGTAGCTCAATACAAAGGCCCTGGGTTCAATCCTCCAGACAGAAGGGGTGGGGAGGGAGGGAGGGAAGGAAGGAAAGAAAGGAGAAGGGAAGGAAGGAGGATCTTCTTACATTTTACCTAAAGCAGTAAAGCTATACTAGCCACTTTATTCACTAAACAACTATTGAGTGCCTGGCACTGGAGAACTGAAACATGTGTTTTCCTAAAGCTACATTCCTGTGGGGGGCAATGGATAGTCAATTCTGAAATGTATAATATTTCAGAAGGAAGGTATTGGTTGGTCATAGGTTGGTCATTTGAACGAAGTCTTGAAAGAAGTAAGGGAATGAGCTACACAAGAGGAAAGACCGAGAGCAGGAAGGAAGCATGAGGGTCTGTACTCAACCTCGCCTTCCAGCTGCAGGTCTGACCATACGCCTGTGTGTTTCAGAGGGTCCTGCGAAGAAGGGCAGCTGAGCGAACTCCAGAGCAGCCTTAACACCACAGCCTTTGTGCCCCTCCCCAGCTCCACAGGTGAGTGGTGGGCTCCTTGCAGGGACAGCAGGGAAGGGAGGGAGCAGCCACACACATTCTCTCTTCTAAGAACCCAGTGTCCAGACTCTTAAAGCATCAGCAGGTAGGGGTTTTGGTTCCATTCTTCTTTAAAGTAATGTGCCAGCCTAGGATAGGCATTTTCTGGAACTAGTTTGGGGTGAATGAAACTTCCCCATCGTGAATGCTCTCAGATGTGCAGCATCCAGTGAAAATGCTCTGCATTTGACTGGTATTTCACATTTCTATAGTATTTCCATCCACTGGCTCTCTCACTTAATCCTCACATCAGCCCCTATGAAGTGGATCTTCTCACCTTCCCCACATGAGGAAACTGAGGCTCTGAAATTGAGGGGCTTCTGGGAAGTTGCATGTGGATGCAGGTAGAGTCTATTCTTTGACCTAAGCCGGATCATGCTAATGCCACAGTCTATGGACAGGGTCTGTTGCATACATGTCAGTGAGGCAGCAGTGGGCCAGGGATAATTTTTTATACATCATAATTCATAAAAATATACTAAGTAATCAGATCAGTGATTTGAAAGAAGATCACTGAGTGATTTAGCAATTTAGACCCTGTCTCAAAATAAATAATAATGATTAGTAGTAGTAGTATTTTGAAAAAAAGACTGGAGATGTAGCTGAGTCAGAAGGCCCTCGCTTAATCCCCAGTATTATTAAACAGAAAGAAAGAAGAGAGGGAGGAAGGGAAGGAGCAGAAGAAAGGAAAGGCAAGCAAGCAGCAGGGAGTGTGCTGCAGGGAGTGTGCGGCAGGTAATATTGGGGATAATTTGGGAACTAGGGGCACATAGAATAAAGGCAGGGGAGATGACTGAGCATTTGCTGGATTAGGCTCAAAAGTTGTAAATACTTTATGTGTAATGACTCATTTGTTCACTAAACAGGCATATAATGTAAGAGCTATATTCCCTCTTCTGTGGCTGAAGATCATGAAATGTGTCCAATGACTTACAGCTAGTAAATGCTCAGGCAGTATTTGGCCCCAAGGAGTGGAGCTCAGATCTTTTGGGATTGGAAGGCTTCCTAGAGGAAGAAACAGTGCAGCAGAGACTGGAACATGGACTAGTCAGTTAGGAGAGGGAAGGAAGGAGCAGAAGGAGTTCCAGGAGAGTCATGGTGCTTGTAGAGGCTGGGAGTCAAAATGTCCTGTATTCCTTGAGCGCCCCTTGCTCAGCATGGCTGGGGATGAAGTAACAGGGCTGTTTATGAGCCCTTTGAGAACCTCGCTCATTGTTCTGCCAGCAATAAAGAGCTGTCAAGGAGTTCTGGCAGGGGTGCCAGAAGTGTAGGTAGGAGTTGGCATAATGCACCTTAAATAGTCACACGATCCTGGAAGCCCGGTGGCTTGGCTGTATCATAAGGATAATTATACATGTTTTATAGACTTGTGAGTATTATGTACAGAAGGGCTCTACACCTACACCCAGGTTAGGCAATACTAATATTCTGATAAAAGTATAAAGTTTTAGAGCCCTGAATCAAAGAAATATTTGGTAGGTAATATACTCATTCCCCCGCCCCACCCCCCAAAAAAAGAACCACTAGAATCTGGCAGTGGTTTTTATGTCGCTCTTTTGTGGTGCTAAGGAGAGAACCCAGGACCTTGCCCATGCTAGGCAAGTACTCTGCCACTGAGCTACATCCCCAGCCTTTAGAGCATGGCAATTCTTTTTAAGAGGTAAAATTTCGGGCCGGGGATTTAGCTCAGTGGTTTCTCCGCCTGCTGCGCAAGTGCAAGGACCCAAGTTCGATCCCCGGTACCAAAAAAAAAAAAAAAAAAAAAGAGGTAAAATTTCCTTGGCTCTGTGATGGAAAAGAAGTGAGGGCTGGGAGAATCTTGGGGGAACTTGAAGGAGATACAGCATTTAGAGCCCTTCAATGCTTGAAGTTTGCTTAAGCTGGAGAAGTATACAAGCGTGGAAGCTCCAGAAAGCCCTGACTACTTCATTTGCACATCTAGTTGGTGGATATTGAATTGAACTCTGTGTGCACTCTGGCTGAGGAAGTCAGAAATGTGAAGGGTTGTGGGGGTCATATGTGCAGCATCTTGACCGTAAATGGACGCTTTCTGACTCTTAGTGACATAATTTGAAAGATTTTATCATAATCATACTGAATTCAGCATCAGCATAAAATCATAGAGCAAAGAGAACTTATACTTCTCCCTGGCTTGTAATACTAACTGTTTCCCCCTACTTCCACATTAATGTAACAAGCAAATTATTCTTACCATGTTTATATAGCTTGTTATCACTGCTTTTGTCACCTAAAGACTAGGCCTCTAAATACCTTTAAATTTGTTCTACCTGTGAGTCTAGACATGGTAGCGCATGCCTACAATTCAGCACTCAGAAGGCTGAGGCAGGAGGATTGCCACAAGTTCAAGGCCAGCCTGAACGACAGAATGAGACCCTGTCTCAAAAAGCAAAACAAAAGAAAGACCAGTGGGCATGATATAGCAACCGGCATTCCTGTTCTTCCCAATAAAGGTTGTACCTGCCCACCATGAGCAACTAACTCTGTTACAGTTATTTGTACAACCAGTAACTCCTGGCATGTCAGTGTTTCAACTACAGATCCTGTGTCTTCTGTAGTACAGCTAGATTTGAAACAGTTATTCTAGAAGTTCAGAAGGGTGCCTTAGGAGAGGGAGAGGGCTAGGTTACCAGGAGCAACATTTTTCTTAAAACCCAGAAGGGAGAACAACCCCCATAATAGATCAGGAAGTTTACGTTCTCCTCGGGACTTGGGATCTGTGCCTGTACAGGGATCCATGACCCATCTCCAAAAGATATTTAGTCCCTGTCTTAGCCTGTAAACTCAGTTGGTTAAACATAGTACTAATGAGTCCACGAATGTAGCAAGTGTCTCTTTCCTGGCCCCTTAACCCTTCTATGTGTGGCCACCAAGGCTTTAACATACATGGCTTTATTCCTCAGGCAGTCTGAATAAGGTGGTGGTTTGTCATAATGCATAGTCCTTTCCTAATTACATTCTTTTTTACTGTGAATATTAGACAAAATAGTGAATGTGGAAGCCCCTAGCAGAAAGTGCCCAGAATGCTCCATGAATACTTTCCCTGACTTCTCCACCTTGGGCTGTGTATTCTAAGATTGCTATGGAAGGGAAGGGGTAGAGCCAGTGAATGTGGAAATAGGAGAAGGAAGCTGGAGTGAGGGCCATTGGCTTTCCCTCTTTATAACCATAGTGTTCATTCTTCTTGAGTTCTGAGGTGCTAATAGTGAACTAAAATAGCAGAGAGCAGCAGAGTAGACAACTGACATTTCTCTCATGCTGGTTTGATAATGTCAACTGCCAATATTGTAGGGGTCTGAAGCCACCCAGCTGCCCTACCTCTGCCCCTAGCTTCTGCCTACACCCTTCCCATCCTGGGCGCAGCTTCTTCACGCCTCCTCCTCCCGCCCTGAATCTAGGCTCTCATATTGCTCTGTAGTTGAAGGAGAAAACTGCACAACCTCTTGAAAATCAGTGACGAATTTCATTTACAAGAAGTAAGGAGCAGTGTTCATGGTGAATGTGTGTTTTGGGCCCTGGTGAAACGCGCTGTGGCTTTGTGCTCTGTGGATGAAAGGGCAGCAGCTCATCAGAGTGACTGTCCCTGCCTACATCCCTGTGTCTTTGCAACACCAGGAGTGATACAAAGGAAACCCAGTGGAGCTTAAATCCTGCGGACATCAGAGCCACTTTAATTTTCAAATGAATTACTTGCCTGGCAGCTCTCAATGGAATGCCCTATTTTTATCTTCAGATTCTTATTCTTTTGAGTGCATGGTATATAGCTGGTGAAGCCACTGGGTCTACCAACTCTGCATATGAGAGATTAGAAATAAAAATAAGCAAAGCTCTTGAGGTGCTTGCTGTAGTGTTGTAGGCCCTTTATTGTTCCCAAAAACCTTCTTCTCTTGGCAGGGCCAGGAGAGGAAGAATTTGTGCTGATGACCCAGCCCACTCTTCATGTGCTTTTAGAAAGCAAAAGAGGGACCATGGATTTGATGTTTGGCAGGAAGTGGGGTGGGAGGCTAGCATCTGTGAGAATAATGATCCTCCTTACCTAGTTTTGGATTTTATTTCTTGTCCTTTGGGCCAAGATCAATGTAGTCTGAAGTAGGCATTGTTTTCCACTTTTTCAGGATCTTTGGAAGTTCCCCAAGTTATTTTCACCAGATCCAAACCCTTACCCACACAATCTGGAGCCCTTGCTACAGTTATAGGACAGAGAAAATCAAAGTCGATGAAGTAAGGGCCAATTTAAGGTAATAGTAAGAATAAGAGCACATTTTTATTGTTATCCCTTTCTGACTTTATGCCACAGTAAGAGACTTCGTGTAGCTATCAAGAGAAGTGAGAGTTTGTCAAAATGACAGTGAAGAAGATGAAGATGTAGCTCAGTGGCAGAGCCCATGCTTAGTTTGAGACTCTGTCTTGATCCTCACAACCACCAAATAGACAAAAAAAAAAAAAAAAGACAACGAAGTTGGGATTTAAAGCTTAGAGAGGGCCGGGGATTTAGCTCAGTGGTTTTGCCGCCTGCTGTGCAAGCGCAAGGACCCGAATTTGATCCCAGGTACCAAAAAAAAAAAAGAAAGTTTAAGAGAGGCTGTCCAAAACCGCAGGTCAAAGTTTAGCTCCAAACAGCTTGCTCCTATTTTAGCCTACCAGTAGGTGGTGCTGTGGCAGTAAGAAATTTCTCTACTAGTATTACAGGCTTTTGTTTTAAAATACCAGGTCTGAGACAAATCAAAGAAAGAAATGAAAGCTATAGTAATTGAGTTATCACAGGTAAAGTAAAAGAGAATATATGGGAAAACAAATTTTAAAGATGAAGTTGCAGTAATCTCTAAAGAATTTTTTATTAAAGAAGGATTTTAGATAAGTCATTTGTGAACTGGACTTTTAGTTAATGGGGAGGTGAAGAAAGAACAAAAAAATTTTCTAAGCTTTTGGTGAGGTTTATTTATGATACTTTTTGCTGAGTTATTTAAAATAAACATACTGTAAATTGGCAGCAAAACAATAAACTCATCTTCCACCTATCCAAAACAAAAGCTTATATATTGAAGTAATTGTCAGTCCTGATCTTGTAAGCTGTATCTATGCTTCACTAATGCTGTCCTAAGTATTTTGTTCCCAGCTGTGGCCTTCAAAATTTTCCAGAAAGACTATGATAAATCCTTCCCTCTTTGCACTCTCCTATACACACACACACAAAAATTAATGGCACACCTGCTTCAATAACTTAATATTCTTCTTACCTCTGGGAAATATTTATAAACTTACTTGAGAAGTATTATTCATTAAAATACCCCAGGAGAGCAAAGGGGGGAAGAAAATTATTTACCCACCACAGGGCTCATTTACATTGGATCAGAAAACTCCAAATATCTTTCCCCAGACCATCTAAGCTCTTTCCAGAAAGGAATGAGACAAGAGACAAGAACACCAAATCCATGGCTTGATCATCTACCAAAAGGTACCAGAGAACTGAAAACAACCAGAGTTCTATAGGGACACTTAGCCAGTGGTCCTTTAGTGCTGGTATTGAGCAGCCTGCCCAATAAGGTACAACTCGTTAAATACAGAAAGCTAAATACAGTGAGAAGGTCAGTGTTTACTTCAGGAGATTAGCAGCCAGAAGAATGAATGTGACATCAAGCTCCAAACCAAACTGATGGCCTGCCAAGCAGTGCTCGTGTCCATCCATTTCCAGGACTGTGAGACTTGGACCTGCCACAGTTTTAATATCACTTGCCCTGAACCTCTCTCGTTAGTCTCCCTTACAGTCTACCTTGATCATTACCAAAATAAGCCTTGGGAAAGAGTCTCTCAGCTTGGAAATCTGTCTGTTAAAGTCAGCCCACTGAGCCCACGCTGTGTGTAAGCGGGTTGGCTGAGGCTGGTCTTTGTGATCAACTGAGGCAGGGAGGCAACAGGCCAGGTGTGCATGGACACAGAGTGCATTGTGGGTCAGAGAGGCTTGTAAGCCAGTGTCCATGGTGCAGTGTAACTCAGGGGAAACCCAGAGACATCCTAGCAACCTGGCACAAAGCAGATGGCAGTGGGCCACTGCTCCAGGAGCAGGGAGTTAGGCAGTGTTGCGGCTTGTGTCTAGATGTCCCCCCAAAAGCTTCATGTGGTCATAGATAGGGCTTTTTCAGAGGTGGCTGGATCTAGAATGTGTGATGCTGGGATTAAGGTTATATGATTACTAAATTAGTCCACTGATTGGGTTGGTACCCTAGACAGAATATAAAAGGGGCAGAAAGAAGCTGCTATTGTTGCTTGTGGCTTTGCTTGCTTGCTTTGCTGTCTTCTGCCTGCCATAAACTGTTTCTCCTCTACAATGCCACCCTGCCATGGACCCAGCCAACTGTGAACTGAAACCTCTACAAACTGTGAGCCAAATAAACCTTTCCTTCCTTAACTTGTGGGTATTGGGTATTTTGTCTCAGCAAGGAGAAAAAATAACTGAGACAGGCAGTTTTCACAGTGAGGAAGCAGAGGGTCACGCCCCAGCACCCAGAGACATGCTTTCTTTCTGTTGGGAATGCACAGTCACGTGAGTGTCATCACCAGCCATGCCAGTGCTGAAGCTTTTCATGTAGGGGCTTAGGCACAGTCAGGTTAGATCAGAGGACTCGCAGTGTGTTTATATAGTGTGTCATATGATGCTGGGAAAACATCAGTGGTCCTTATCAAAAAACTCAGCGAGCTGTGCTGAAGGACATTAGGGGACTAATCTCACTAAGACCCTTCCATGCTGCTGCCAGCCAGAGTCAGATTTCACTGCAGACATTGTTCTGTTGGCTTACATTGGATATTGCCCACCTGACTTAAATTCATGAATATCATATTAACTATACAATATAATTACTTATACTAATATAATACATATTATATTGGCTGTATTTCCTTATTTATTTTCTGTAGTCTTGATTCTCTGTCATTTGCGGGTCTTACAGTTTAATAGGGCCAGCTCACTCACTCCTGAAGGTAATAATCACTTGCCCATGAGTGAGGCTTTTATATTCAGACCAGCCAATCCTGAGTCTGTACCCCCAATCTTTCTCTTTCTCTCACTGGCCCACACCAAGCCCCCTGCCCTGATCATTCTAGGGCAGGACAACTAGAGACTACCTCTGGAATTCCAAAATCCCCTAGAATTACTCAAACTCATCAGTCCTGACCTGTTTGCTGGCCTAGAAGCCTTTAAACAGGAAGCCCCAGTGAAGGCTCTGGCCAAAACTTTGCCCTCACCTCCTGCCTTCCGCCTCTTGACTGACACTGATTTCGCTGTGGCCAGTGACTGTGTGGCATGCAGTGTGACTCCCCCTCTCTGGGACCTGTGGATGTAATCAGCTTCTAGATTTCTCCCAAACTCCTCTCTCTTTTGTCTCTGTGGCCACACTGACTTCACCATACTATATCCACCATGTATATTCTTAGAATGAACATCAATAGAAAGAATACCTTTAACTTGCAGTACCAGGGGCAACCAAAAAATATGAATTTGTTTATATCATCCAATTCTAAGCCATTGACAGAGTACTCCATTATGGGCTTTATTGCACAGGGGATGTTTTAACACTATGTATTTTGCTAGCCTCAGTCTGGCTGCAACCAAACAAGAAGGATGTAGATCCCTTTACATGAGAAAATTGCCTGGCTGCCAGCCATCAAAATTTCATGCTTTCCTGTCCCGAGGCCTCTTTCATTTCATTTAGTAGCTGTTTCTACATTCAGAAACAAAAATCAAGCGCAGCTGAACAACCTGGTTGAAAGTCAGGGAGAACCCAGCCTCGCTTTCAATGTAGGTAGAGATGGGAGAGTTCTTCTAAGAACCCATGGAATTAAGGCAAATGGCATTCATTTGCCTTAAAGAAAACCAGGGAAGTCTGTTTCTGAAATGGATTAAGAAATAGGTTACTGGGAAAGATAACATCTGAAAATTGATATTGTCTCTTGCTGAGCTGGCAGAATCCCAAGAGAAGAATGATGATTCTTCAATTGTTAACAATTACTACTTTGTTACAAAGAGACTAGGGAAGTACAGTGGCCTCTTTCTCAAATTACACTTACGTTACAGAAGCACACACACCTCCTGGAAAAAAATACCTGGCACCCTTGGTTGTTAGACTTGTACCCACCACTACACCTTGTAGCAGAGTTGTATGGTCCTATGTCATACCCACTCGCTTTGTGTGGAAGAATATCCAGTCCCTTCTTGTAGCCTTGAATCAGGCAAGCAACCATTAACATTGCCTTAGTCTGTGACTCTTCGGACGTGTTCTCTGAGTTATCAGTCCATCCTCTGGTTATCACCCAGCGAACCCACACGCCCTGCTGCTGGTTTCAGTGGGGGTATTTATCGGAGCCACATAACTCTGCTATACCATCTTTGTATCCTCAGGACATAATTGTTCCTGAAAGCTCTAAAGGAAGAAAATGGTGTGCTGTGCCATGTCTGGTTTTGGAAAAAAGCAAGCTTTGTACATGGAAATATTTACAGCTCTGCTTACATGATCTGTAGAGTTTGAACCAGGCTCCAAGGAGTGTGGGTGTTTAACTGCAGGGCTTGGAGAACGATGACTTGAAGTGTATTGCCCTGTTGACATGATTGGGATTGATATGTAGCCTTTATTCTTTCAATTATATCATAAAGAAAAGACTCAGGTTCCTTTAAGTCCTCAGAGTAAAGAGCCTCACTAGTAAACTAAAACAATAGGCCCTTATACTTCCAGGTCCTCATCTTTCAAACATGTAAGTATTTCCAGTTACACTGCAGACATCGAGGGCTCTCTGCTCTTGAAACCTGAATCAGGTAATCCAGTTATCTGATGCCAGAGAGGACAGCTTGAATGTGTGGAATATCCTTTTAGCTACATCATTAAAACATAATTGGCGTACCCAATGTGAAATTGGGTTATGAGTTGAAAAATCAACCTGATTGTAGGATGACCAAATGAAAACAGTCAGCTAGTTGGAAGTCACCATAGTATTAGTTTTTTTTTAATTAACTAAAAGAATTACTCTTTTTAATCCTTACTGTACTGAAAGGTTTTTTTCCTTCCACTCACTTCTGATTTTCCCCCCATGAAAATTAAGACATGACAAAGCCTGATGAACGCCTATAATAACAACTGTTCAAGAGGCTGAGGCAGGAGGATTGCAAGTTTGAGGCCAGCCTGGGCAACTTAATGAGACCCTGCCCCAAAATAAAGCAAGGGGCTGAAGCTGTAGCTCAGTGGTAGAGGACTTGCCTTGCATGTGTGAGCCCACAGATTCAATCACAAGTACTGCCAAAAAAAGTCTTCATGTCATGAAGATATTTTGAAACTTGATGAGTTTTTTAACTCATTATAGTTGAGCTGCAAATTTTATTAGTGAACTATTTATAGATTCAACCATTTATAGTTTTTAATCAGATATTGAAATTTTCAAAATGTAATTCTAGGCCTTTTGTTTTATATTTACTCACCCTTTTTACTCTTCTATAAACTAAATCACTGTGGTGCGTGTGTACATATACTTACCCTCTTCTTTATATAGAAGGCTTGCGTGGTCCATAATTTAATATCAAAGGGAAAGACACCCTCAATTTACTCTGCTAAGGTAACTTACTGTGTATAAACACAGGGAAAGGAGGTCTCAGAGCCAGACCTCAGGAAGCCTGCCCGCTTACTTGGGGTAATGAGCAGCTCGCTGGCTGGACAGCAGCTCTGGCTCCCTCCCTCTGACCAGGTTAATGGCACTGCCACACTCAGGGCTCTGTGTGACATCGCGTCTCTGTTCTGTGCAGTCAGTCTTCAGAGGAGGACACAGTCAGAGTGCTTCCCATCAGTCATTGGGCCAACAGGTGCCACCGGCGGGCAGAGCTCTGACTTCTAGGCCTCAAGGTGGCCAGTGGCTGCCTTGCAGACAGATGCCAGCCTCATGTGAGTGTCACACGATCACATGATGCAGAGCTGCCAATTTCTGGCAGATTTCTTCAGACGGGTTTGTATCCAAGCAGGTACAATGTAGACTTTTCATCCCTAGCATAAGGTCTTAAAATATAATATGTAATAAAATAGAAAGGAAAACTTGGGGGCAAAAAACAAGATAATTTAAATTTTCCAAATATAAGACCAAATAACTTTACTGTATGTGAGGTGAAATTTCATTCTGAGGCTCCTGACGGCCAGGACAAAGAAAGAAACATGATAAATTGGAGTGTATAGTTCTCATTGTCAAAAAGGAAGACATAGGAGAAAACTAAGATTTTTCCTAGCTCTTATTCTGAAGTTAGTGCTTGACATACAGGATTCAGAGCACACCAAGTGCATTAGTGCCCTCAGCAAGCTAACCCAGCCATGTGCGGCATACGGCTCTTTCTTGGTGAGATACTCATGGCAGTAAAATATCCTAGTGCACATCAAAAAAGACACTTTTGTGAAGGGACAAGACTAATACAGTCTACGTCTCTTTGCAGTCCACATAATGCAAGGGTAAGATAATGGCTGTTTAGAGGGTTGGATGAATTGCAGGTGTCTCAGACAGTCCTAAATATAACTTCTCTCTGTGGATCGCTTGACAAGAATAAGTCATGCTTGTAGGTAAAAGCTCAGATACGTAGTCTTTTATCTTGCTATTGAAGGTACGTCTATGTTTTGGGAACCAGATGGCAGAGGTAATGTCACCTGAAAACTGGAAACTAGGCAGTGTTCTCACCCCATCACGTGGCCTGTTTGTTCTCTGTTCCTTTATTTCCATGTAGTTTCCATACGGTCACAATCTTCCCCCTTTTATCTCTCTCTCCCAAGTATGGCTAATTCCTATCTTTCCTCAGCTCCTCTTCTATCCAGTCTTACCTTGTTCCCACCCTTGATCTGATTTAGATGCTTTTTTGACTCTGCCCCAACAGAACTCTGTGATTGCCTCTGTGATTATCATGGCATTTCTAACACTCTGGGATTTTTATGGGTCACTTGACTTTTCCTTTGACAAGGCTACAATTCCTGGAAGGCAAAGATTGGGTCCAATTTGACTCTGAAACCCTAGCACGGTGCCCACCCCATAGTAGAAGCTTAAGAAGTTCTAACTGAAATGAATGAGTGAATTTTCACATTCCTGCCTTACTTGCTAGCATTTATTATACCTGCCTAGGGCCAGGAATGTAGCTCAGTGGCGCCACGCCTACCTGGCAAGCATAAAGTCCTCAGTTCGATTCCTGGTACCGGAGGTGGGAGTACACACTAGTATAATTCCTACTTACATATGCAAATCCTTCCTATCCCCTAAGGATCCAGTTACATTTTATTTCCTGTGATAATCATTACTAATATAATTAATTATATATACTGTATTTTGCCCTCTGTGTTTTTGTTTTTTGAGACAAGTTCTCACTAGTTCAAGCTGGCCTTGAACTCACAGCAGTCCCTTGCTTCACCCTAACAACGACTTACTATCTTTTAAACCCCTAGATACTTACAATTTATATCACAAAGTTTAACACTTCATTATGTTTTGGGATCTTTTTTGGCATCTTTTATCACAACTTCTTAGGTGAATTGCTTCTCCAGTAAGACAATACATTCTTTTTATACTTTTTTTTTTTTTTCTGGTACTGGGAATTGAACCCAGGTCTTGAGATAAATTGGCTGGCTGGCTGGCTGGCTTTCTTTCTTTCTTTCTTTCTTTCCTCTACATACAGTATAAAATTATGATATACCACATCTATTTATGTTACTACTTGCTCTTGATTATCCTGCAACATAACAATGATTGTATATACTCTTAAGTTATGCAAATTAATGTTGTTACAGACTTAACTTTATTACAATATGAAATCCTATCTTAAGATTTTGCTCATGGTACAGCTGTTTTAAAAATTGAGAGAGGTTACTAATTCTCCCTGTTTCATTTAAAGAAAAGCTTCTTTGTGCTCAGATCTTTACTGAGATTTTCAAAAAAGAACAGCACTGGGGCTTGGTGGTAGCATGGAGAATCCAAAACAGAAGTTTAGTCAGCAGTACTGAGTCAGAATTTTAAACAGGAAGTAAAGCTAATAGTGAATACAGAAGCTACAGTAATCAAGATAGTGTGGTGAGGGATGGGTCAGTAGAGTAGAACTGAGTGTCTATAAATAAACTCATACATCTCTGGCCATTGATTATCAACAAGAATGCCAAGACTGTGCAGTGGAAAGAGAATAGATTCTTTGATAAATAGCACCAGGACAATTGGTTATCCACATGCAGAAGATGAAGTTGGACCCCTCTCTTACATTACACACAGAAATTAACCCAAAATTGACAAAAGACCTAAATGGAAGGGTTGAAACTGTAAGATTTTTAGAAGAATACGCAGGAGTAAATCTTAGTGTCTTTGGAGCAGGCAGCAGTTTCTTAGATATGACACCAAAAATCACATGGGGCCACACAATTAAACAGATTGGACCTCATCAAAATTTTGGCATTGTGTGCTTCAATAGCCCCCATCAAAAAATGTAAAAGCCCATGGAATGAGAGAAAATAATTGCAAATTATATATATGGCAAGGGACTTGTATCCAGGATATATTCAGAACTCCTATAGCTCAATAACAAAAAGACAAATAGTCCAATTTTTTTAATTAACAAATAATTTCAGTAGATGTTTCTCCAAAGAAGATGCACAAGTGGCCAATACACACCTGAAAAGATGTGTCATTAGAGAAACGTAAATCAAAATCACAGTGAGATAGCCCTTCATACCCACTAGGATGGTGTAATAAAGATAGGCAGTAACAAGTATTGGTGAAGATACCAGAAATTTGAATCTTTATATACAGCTAATGGAAATGCTTTGGAAAACAACTTGACAGTTCCTCAGATGGTTAAACATAGAATTTACCATGTGACCAAACAGTTCCACTCTTAAGTATATATTAAAGAAAAATGAAAACATTCATTCATGTAAATGTTTATATATGGATGTGCATAACAGCATTTATAATAGCCAAAATGTGGAAACCGCTTAATGTCTACCAGATAGTGAATGGATAAATGAAAGATATTGTTTACATAGAGTGAAATATTACTCAGCTATAAAAAACAGAATGAAGTACTGATGCATTCATTCTGCAACATGGATGAGCCTTGAAAACATTATGTTAAGTGAGTAAAGCCAGTCACAAGAAGCCACATATTTTATGATGCTATTTATGTGAAATGTCCAGAATAAGTACATCCATAAAGATAGGAAGTAGATTTATAATTGCCCAAGGTTGAGGAAAGGAGACTGGGGAGTGCCTCCAGATGGGAATGGGGTTTCTTCCTGGAATAATGAAAATAGTCTAAAATTAGATTGTGGCAACGGTTACACCACTCTGTGAATTCAGTGAAAACCACTAAACTACACACTTGAAATGGGTGATTTTATTAAGATGTGAAATATATCTCAGTCTGTCTTAAAATGTTAATACTTTAAAAGTCAAAACAGAACAAAAGCTCCCAGGCACTTACAGCTAGTATTTGATCTTTGACAAAGAAGCCAAAAACATATACTGGAGAAAAGATAGCCTCTTTAATAAATACTGCTAGGAAAATTGGATATCTGCATGTAGAAGATTGGGTCTAGACCTGTATATCTCACCAGGTACTAAACTAAAATCAAAATGGATCAAACATCTAAATGTTAAAACATAAACACTTAATCTACTCAAAGATAAAATAGATACAACTGATGGAACACACAGGCATAGGCAAGGACTTTCTGAACAGAACTCCAGTGACACACGAAATAACACTGAGAATCAACAAATGGTCATATCAAGTTAAAAAGCTTCTGTAAGCCATCTATGAAAAACCAACAGCCAATATCATACTAAATGGTCAAAAACTGAAATCCTTCACACTAAAATCAGGAACAAGACAAGGATGTCC
>NW_004624734.1:25745794-25765486 GCF_000247695.1 Heterocephalus glaber | reverse complement strand
TGCATTATGTAAAGTTACAATTCCCAATGAGAAATGTAATTGTGTTGTATACCTACAATGTACCAATAAAAGAATTTAATACAAAAAAAAAAGCTTCTGTATACCAAAGGAAACAACCAAAAGAATGAAGAGACAATTTACAGAACAGCAAAAAAAAAAAAAATTTGCCAGTTATTCCTCAGAGAACTAACATCAAGAATATATTAATGGGGCAGGGATTTAGCTCAGTAGTTCTGGCACCTGCTTCACAAGTGCAGAGTCCCGAGTTCGATCCCTGATACCAAAAAAAAATGTTGTAATAATATATTAAGAACTGAAAAAAAAAATAAGATCTCCCCCAATATAAAAGACCCAATCAAACAATGAGCAGCTGAAATGAACAGACACGTCTCAGAAGTACAAATGGTCAATAAATACATGGAAAAATGCTCATCACCACTGGCTATCAGAAAAATGCAAATTAAAATGACCCTGAGATACCATCTTATCCCAGAAAGAATGGCTGTCATCCAAAAACCTAATAATAACAAATGCGGCTACAGATGTGGGGAAAAAAGAACTCGACTACACTGTTAGTGGGAATGTAAACTGGTACAACCACTATGGAAATCAGTGTGGAGATCCTTCAGAAAACTGAGATAAGAAATTCCATTTGACCCAACTATCCCCCTTCTAGATATCTTCCCCAAAGAGTTAAAGTCATCATATTATAGTGCTGTATGCATACCCATGTTTGTAACAGCACGATTTATAATAGCTAGACCTTGGAAACAGTATATATGTCCATCTACAGATGAATGGATAAGGAAAATGTGCTATTTACAGACAATGGAGTGCTTTGCTGCCATAAAGAAAGATAAACTCAAGGCATTCATGGATAAGTGGATACACCTCAAAAATATAATGTTAAGTGAAATAAGTCAGATCCACAAGCTCACATGTCATGTGGTTTCTCTTATATGAGAAACACAAATAAAGAACAAAATAGGAGATAAATAGGAAATTCTATTGTTTCAAAAATATTTCAATATATATGCTAATTGGTTTCATTTATATCTTCGTTCATTGAAAAGAAAGATTTGTGTTACTGATTTTTTTTGTAAGAATCTTTTTGGTTTAGTTCTTGTACTCTGACTAACTACTTTGAAAATAATAATACAGAATATAATAACTTGTTATTATTTGATTATGAAACTTTATGGGAGTTTTTTCATAAAATTTAAAAAATTAAAGCCTTCAATATAACCAAGTAGTATTTGCTTCTTAGATAGCCACATTCTTTCATGTGTATCCTCTTCACAATCCAGCAAATATTTGGTCTTCTTCATGCTCCATGTGCCCTACATCTTAGGCAGAAAGGCCCGGGGCCCAGGAGTGCCTGGCACAGCACTCCTCAGTGCAGTGGTGTACTGGGGACCTCAGCTGTCCCTGGGCCTGGCCTCACTTGCTTTCTCCCATTTGGAAAGGTGTCAGGCTCCAGGGTATTTCTGTTGCTGCAGTCAGCGCAGAGCCAGGACTGACGATTGTTTCAGAGCCTTAAGCTACACCTCGTGCTCCAAATCCACGCACAAGCAGCTGAGAATGGGCTGGCCGTGCCAGCAATTGCTTCTCTCCCCTTGTTAATCCCCTTCAATCTGCTGCTCCTCAGTGCCCCTCCCTTGACACCATCCTGTGGCCCAGCTGTGATGCAACTGAACAAGCGGCTTGGACTTTGAAAGGTGACTCTTAGTGACACCTCGACTGACCCAGCCCCTGCCTGGCCCGGGTGCGCTTGGCGTTCCTTTCTGAGGAGCACCAGAGGCTATCTCTGGACTAACCCTTTTCAGCAGCCCTGCTTGCTCTGCGACTGAGGGCGACTGCTACTGACCCCGCTGAGAGCCTGGCCCTGCTGCCAGTGCCATTAGGAGCACAGCGTTTCATTGCTAAGCAAAGACTCCCAAGAAACTTCCAGTCCTTTTGTGGTTCTTACATCACAGTTTATGCTCTGACACAAGTTATTAAATCATGGTACAACTAGCTTTGAGATGAATGGGAAAATACACATTTGAGTGTGTGTGTGTGTGTGTGTGTGTGTTTCTGCTTTACTCTTTCATTACCTGGTCAAGATATAGTTTTATTTAAAAATTCATCCATCTCTTTCACAGACCCAGGCTTTTATGGAAAAAAAGAACACCCAAACCATTTTGAGTCACTTTTCAATCTGTGTGGACTTATTCTTTCTGTGTGTGTGTGTGTGTGTGTGTGTGGACTTTTTCATAGAATACTAGAATTAAAGTAAATCTAATTTCTCCCTCTGTCCAGACAGATGAATTTATCAGTATTCTGATTACATTTTCAGGTGACTGTCTCCTAATGGCACATGGACAGAGAATCCAGCTGTGCCCAGAGGTACAGGCAGTGTTAAGCATGGGGCTGCCAGGACTGGCCTGTGCCCCGAAGGGCAGGGAAGCCTCTCTCCTGTCCCCAGCTTGCCCCTTAGTTGCTATATGAAGAGGAATTGCAGGAAATGGAATCTGCTCTGGTCATGGAAGTTTGAAAGAAACAAAGCATGATCTGATAAAGAGCAGATTAATCTTGCTATTTCGTTTCACTTTCAGAAAGAGCGCAGGCAGGATTGTGATATGAAGTGTTTGGTTTCACATCTGTTCCAGGAATTATCCTCGGCATAAATCCATTTTTCTTTTAAGCATTCTAAATTATCCTGGGACCTCCTCCTCCTGTCCCCCACCCCACCCCACTTCATCATGGCCCAGAACAGCTGACAGACTCCGAGAAAGATCATCTTGTCACTGCCACCAACCCAATGGAGGGAAGTCTAAGTCTTAGGAATCAGAATTTCTATGGACCAGTGGTATCAGTGTTGTGCCCTGCTCTCGATGAAGGGTTTAAAATAAAAAGTAAGTAGCAGATGCACAGTGTGATGAAAAGCCCCAACTTAAAATTGGAAAAATTAGCTCCCATCTCAACCTTGCTACTGTGTACGTAATGCTGGGCAAGTCACCAAACATCTTGGGCCTCGGGGTCCTCAGCTATAAAACTAGAGCAATATTTCCCGAAGCATATTTATTATATAAAGTCTTTACTGTGAAATAAGTTTGAGAAATGCTGTTTACCCTATGCCACTTCCTAAAGACTGTAATATTAAATCCAGGTGAATTGCCATATGCCTGTTATCCCAGCACTCAGAAGGCTGAGGCAGGAGAATCTCGAGAGTTTGAGGCCACCCTGGGCTACATAGTGAATTCAAGGCCAGCCTGAAATACATAGCAAAACCTTGTCTCAAAACAACAACAACAACAAAAAGACTGTCATAAACATATTTTTAACTCAGCATTTCTCAAATTTATCTCACCTGGAACCATTTTTCTTAAAATATTGAATGACATCTTGACATTTTGAGAAATGAGGTTCAACTTCAAAACAAAATGCTACAGATCCATAATCTATCACATGCTGTGCTTACCACTCTTAGTTTAAAGTAACTTTCCAACTTTCAAATCTCATCCTTGGGAAAAAGAAAAATAATTTCATATGTGGTAAGGTGACTTCTAATTTTGAAAACTGAACTTAAGTGCTGAAGCTATTATTCAGACCAATACAGTCACAGCTAGAGCTGGGAAAACGTGTTCTGAGACTTCTGTTTTCTCCCTCAGCCTTTCAGATGACCTTTGAGCATGTGGTTCTATTAATTATTCTGTGAATTAATTATGCTCAATGCTATATTCACTGCACAAAAGGAATAACAAAATTAAGAAATCACAAGGTCCCTAACCTATAGTTTAGAAAAAAAATGTATTCAAGAAAAAAATGAAATTTCATATTTTAGAGTAAAGCAAAGAATGATTTGCAAATTCTTATTTTGACAAATGTTAGTATATAATTAAATTAAATACCTACTGGGAAAATGCAGAGAATAAGGAATTCAAAGAACAACTAGATCAGGGACTAATTGGGAGTTACAGAGGGGGAAAATGTGAAAATAGAATCAAGCAAAGAAAGTACTTTTATAGTACCACACAAAAGTAGAATTTTACCTGGTACAAATATTAAGGCAAAAATTAAGTTCTAAGATCACCCTCAGCCTAGCTTCATTAAATCATTAAAATCTTGGTTTCATTAAAAACTATGGCTAATGATAAGCTTTTGAGAAACAAAAATGACTTAATCATTCGGTTTGGAGAATTTAAGTTATTTAAAGAGTTAGCCTTCAAGAGCTGGGTATGATGGTGTCATGCCTGTAATCCCAGCAGGAAGATCACTGTGAGGTCCAGGCCAGGCTGAACTACAGAGCAAGACACCAGAAAGAGGGAAGGGGGTGAATGGAGGGAGGAAGAAAGAACGGAAAGGAGGAAAGATAAAGAAAGAAAAAAAGGAAGAAAGTGTTGGTCTTCGATAACGTCACGATTTGGGTAATGTTGCTTTCTCCTGTGCACCTCTCTGGCTGCGCCTCCTTAGTCTCATAAAGCTCCTCACCCTCTGCTTCCTTGTGCACTTTAATCCTCTGGGGTGCTGTCTTTGGTCCTCTCCCTTACTTCCAGTGGCCTCCATAAAGAACAATTCCACGCCTGGACCTCCAGCTGTGACCGTCACACAGGGCTTCGAAGTTGGTCATGCACCGCAGAGTTTAGGGCACCACACTCCTATGACCTGTGCAGCGGCCCTTCCAGCCCGCACTTCTCTGTGGATCTGTGAGTCCCAGGTGACTCTCCTGTAGGTCGCACAGGCCTCTCAGGTGTAACACAGCCCAAACTGATCTTGTCATCTTCTCAGAGGTGCACTTCTCCTATGATCCTCTCGAGTCACCTCATCAGTGGCTCCTCCCCTCAGCCCACATACTCAGTTGGTATCAATTATTATATTTTTCCCTTTCAGTATCTGTCAGATGCTAAGTTCAGTCTCATTCATATGCAGTCCCATAACTTGGACGCATCGTTTCTGGTCTCAACCATTATTGTGTAGTCCATGCAATCCCCGCAGCCTTAGTCTGACCCCACCACTCTCCTCCTCGCTGCTCTTTGGTGATCTTTTACAGACA
The DNA here is from genome assembly GCF_000247695.1 of Heterocephalus glaber. The sequence goes on along the minus strand of NW_004624734.1, from coordinate 25,760,451 downwards.
ATTGTGATGATGATGTTCCCCACTGAACAGTCTTCTAAACCCCCTTTAAAGTACAGACCCCTGCCCTGGATTACTGATGCCCTGCATGGCCTGCTCTCCACCCTCTCCATTTTCCACCACTCCCCCTACACACACCTTTAAATTCCACTCATTCCAGGCTGTGTGTCCTGCTGTCTCAGACGTCTATGCCATTGCACAAGGTGTTTCCTCTGCCTAGAAACCCCATCCCTAGTACCCTTGGCCTTTCTCTGCAATACAATTTGGTAAAATCTCTTTTTGTTTCATTTCACTTGTTGGATTCTACTACTAGATTATAAATTTCCAAAAGAACTTGGACACAAAAGCATTAAAATGTATTATGTTCATGTACCAACTCACCACAGTAAATGTCATTATGTACAGCATAAAAAATAAAATTATTTTAAAATATTCATTTAAAAAATAATAAATTTCTAAAAAGACTAGGAGTTACGCCATTTACCTCTGTATCACCAGTACTTTTCACAGTGCTGAGCATATAGTAGACATTCAGTGAGTGTGGGATGAAAGATGAATTTCTATTGCCATTATAAGACCTAACATTCACTAAATAAGTCTCTTGATAGTATGAAGGTCATGCCATGTTCAGATCCTGTAAATGAGAGGTATTTTAATGACTGCTTCTACACTTCTTTCTGTCTCTTGAACTTCTAAGAGGACGACAGAAACTCCATTACGCTTTTACAGTCAATATTTTCTTGCTACTAAGGGCTATGCTACTCCCACCAGACCTTTGTGGGAGAAAACCACTCAGTATATGTATAAACTAAAGTTATTCATTCAATCCTCTACTCATTGACTGTTAAAATCATAAGATTTAGGTATAAATCTCCTAGAATTGACTCAGTAACTAGCAAGGATCTATGCACCCATATTTTTGTGTTGACCGTTTTGTAGTTGTAGTTGTTTAAATGTTTTTACTTCTAACTTCAAGGAAGAAAACAAATTATGTGAGATGATACAATAGAGAACCCTTGGACTTGTCTTCTATTGTCATAGTAGCTGTGCAAACCTACACAATCCTAACCTTCCTAGACTTAGCCTTCTCCTTGTAAAATGGAAATACTTTCATATAGAAGTATTTTTAATGCCTGCTATTAGGTGCTTTGCTCACACCAGAATTAAAATAGTTGTCCATCAGGCCGGAGATATAAGGAAATATAACTCAGTGGTAGAATGTTCACCAAGTGTGCCTGGGTTCAATCCTCAGCACCACAAGGAGAAAAAAACACAAAAGTTTCCCGGACATAGTGGCATACACCTGTAATCTCAGCTACTTGGCAGCCTGAGGCAGCAGGATTGCAAATTCAAGGCCAGCCCAGACAATTTAGCAACTCCCTATCTCAGAATTAAAAAGAGCCAAGCATGATGGTGCACACCTGTAATCTGAGTACTCTAGGAGGCTGAGGAAGGAGGATCACAAACAATTTGAGTCCAGCCAGGACAGCTTATCAATTTAGCAACACTTGGGGCCGGGGATTTAGCTCAGTGGTTCCAGCGCTTGCCGCGCAAGCGCAAGGTCCTGAGTTCCATCCCCGGTACCAAAAAATAAACAACTAAATAAATAAAATTTGGCAACACTGTGCCTCAAAATTTTTAAAAAGCCCAGGGATGTAGCTCAGTACAGTAGACCTGGGTTCAATCCCCAGTACTGCTAGCTCGCTAAATAGGTAAATTTATTAAATAAGTAAACAGGCAAATAAATAAAAAGCTGGTGGTGCACACCTGTAATCCCAGCACAGGAGGGGCTGAGGCAGGAAGATCATGAGTTCAAGGCCATCCTAGGCTACACAATGAGTTCAAGGCCAGTGTGGACCACATAGCAAAACTTTGTCTCAATAAGAAAAAATTTTAATTAAAATTTAAAAGGCCTGCAGATACCACTCAGTGGTAGAGCGCCCCTGTGTTCAATCTCCAGTATAGCAAAAATAAATAAAGAAAAAAAAAAATAGTTCTGTGTCTTCATGGAGTTGCTAGACGAGATATTGCATGTGAAAATGGAGTTGCTGGCCTTTTTTTTACTAGCAAGTGACACCTAGAATGGTGTAAGTCTTCAGTCATCAAGACTCAATTACTTTTAACAGAAAAGTATAGTGATTCATTTATAGCAAGGTGTAAAACAAAGAAATAGTTGGCCCTGCCCCCAGTTAACAAAAAAGTTCAAGTAGCCACACTGTTCTTTTTGCAACCATTCCAGTTAATGTAGGTTTTTCTTTGTCATTGGGTGAGGTTATTGGTTGTACCGGTTCTCTAGTGCTGCATAACAAATTTCGCCCCCAAACTCATGGCTTTACCAACACATATTAGTGCAGGCTTTCTGTAGGTCAAGATTTCTAGCTCCACTGGCTGTCTCTGTTCAAGGTTTCCCCTCAGGTTACAGGGAGCAGGCAGCTGGGACCCATGATCCCATCTGAAGGGTGAACCCCAGCTCAGCTGCTTCCAGCTCACTGGGTAGTTGTTAGCCTCTTTCCACTTGGGCTTCCTATAGGCTCCTTTTATCAACTCCATTGCACCCTCCTGAAATTCCTATGTTGACACCCCAGCCCCCAGAACTTCAAATCGTGACTGTATGTAGAGATACACCTTTAAGGAGGCAATTAAGTTAAAATGAGGCTGTTAAACTGGGCTCCAGCCTGACCTCTTATAAAAAGAAATTCGGACACAGAGAGACATGGGGGAAGTGTGCACCCAGAGCCATGACCTGGGAGGACACAGTGAGGAAGTCAAGGAGAGCCCAAACCTGCCAGCCCCTTGATCTTGGACTTCTAGCCTCTAGAGCTGTAAGAAAATGAATTTATGGGTTTCTTTTTTGTTTTGTTTTGTTTTGTTTTGTTTTGTTTGAGACAGGGTCTTATGTAGGCCAGACTGGCCTTGAACTCACTGCAATCCTACTGCCTTAGCCTCCCAAATGCTGGGATTATAAGCCGGCGCCATCAAACCCAGCTGAATTTATGTTATTTAAGCAGCTCAGGATGTGGTATTTTGTTATGGCAGCTAGAGCAAACTAATACATCTGTCTTGTGACATGACAAGCAATCCATGAGACAGTGAGAGAGTACTCAAGCCAGCGCCCATGATCTTTTTGTAATTTAACCCTGCGAGCAACACAATCTTTATCTGTATTCTCTTTAAAGTCATTAAGTGCAGGCCACCTTTAATGATAAGGGCGGGGATCACCAAAGCCCATTTCACAGTGTGGCCCTAGTTTTATTTTGATTTTTTTTAAATTTTTCTTGGAAATACTTTAAAAAGCATTAAGAAATGAGCCAGGCATGGTAGTGTGTGCCTGTAATCCCAGCACTTTGGGGGGCCAAGACAGGAGGAACGCAAGTTGGAGCCTACCTGGGCAACTTAGCGAGACCCTGTCTCAAAGCAAAAAATTTAGGAAGAAAAAAAAGTCTGGGGATATAACTAAGAGCAAAGGCCCTGGATTCAATCCCTAGTACAAAAAAACAAGACAGCTTAGGCTAATACCTGGACACCCTGACTGACGATCTCTAGGCCGTATTACCTTTCTGTGAAACTGACTGTTAACCATCTAGAGGAGATGAAATTTTGACATTTAGGATAAGGTTCTCTAAAGGTAAAGAAGAATATTTTATAGATAGAATTGAAGAGAATCGGTCCAAAGACTCCTTGAGTCAGGTCTAAGGCAGTGATCCTCAGCCAGGAGTGCACACTGCAGGGAGTATGGGAGAAGGGGGGGGGGGCGGCAGCATAGGTTAAGAAAGCACAGTCAGACCACTGTCATTTTATGTGTAGAAAGTGAAAAGAAATTTATAGCTTTCATAAAACAAACAACAGAAAGGAAAACTGAACAGAATCTCCTCGTCTGATGGGGCACAGGTCTGAAAGGTGGAGAAACTGGTTTAATCAATGCTCCTGTTGTTCGAGGACTTAAAAAGGCAGATAAGTGAGAGAGATGTCCATGGGCATGCAGGGCACTGGCGTCCCCAGAGCGAGGAGATGGCTGGGAATCCAGGGAGAGTGATACAGATGATTCAGGGGCTGTATGGATTCATTTGGGTGATAAGTAGAAAACAGCAGACGTATCCAGGAGCCTTGAGAGAACTTATAGGAAGAACTTTACACAAGGAGGATTGTGATTGTTGAGCCCACACTTTAGTTCAAAGGTCCCAGAGGACATCTGCTCTGTGGTGAGAGCGGCTGCCATCTGGTTCCCCTCACTAAGCCTCGGTTCGAAGTAGCTGTAGCTTCTAAAATTAGTGGCGCTGTGGGCTTGATTGTCTCATGCTCCTCTAACCATCAGTCTGTATGGTAGAGCTGTCCTTACTCCCAACCTCAGTCACACTTTTCTTCACCAACAGGCCTCTTTCTGGTTTCTTACGTGATGCTAACATGAGAGGAAATTCCCTCTCCCTTTCAGAGCTCTCTGAGAAATAACACACCCAAATACATTACGTTCCAATAATTCAGCTCCTGCTTCATTGGAGCTCTCTTCTGGGTGGGCCTTTTGTGTAAGAGAGGAAGAAGCTGTTTCCTGTTATCTCCTGGTTGCACGATAACAAGGTGACAGACTGATCCTAGGCTCCGTTTTTTGTTTTCCTTATAAAAAGCTATGGAACCAGAGCTAGACAATGGGAGAGTCTTACCAGATCCACAAGGATTAGCTGGACAGTTCTCTTGAAGAGAACATGTTTTTCTGTAGATAAGGAACAGTTTTGGAGATAATATGGTCCCAGTGCTTTGCTCCTATTTTATCCACAGTAGAGGAAGAATGTCCATCCCTATGTGCACAGACTGTCCTGAGAAAGGCATGCACCCATAGGCTACATATGCATACCAGGGCTGGCAGCTGCCCTCCTGAGCTGGAGACCCTTTGGTACTGTTGATTTCTTTAAAAGTTTATGCATGGGTTACTTTTTGTTGTTGTTGTTTTGTTTTGTTTTTATTTTTTGAGGCAGGATCTCCCTTTGTAGTTCAGCCTAGCCCTGAAGTCACTGTGTAGCCCAGGCTGGCCTCAAACTCACAGGGATCCTCCTGCCTCAGCCTCCCGAGTGCTGGGATTACAGACAAGTGCCACCATACACAGCAGGTTCTCTTTTAAAAAATAGAGAGTTCCAAAATTAATTTTTGACTAATGCCAACTAGCAATTTGCTCCAGCACAGATTAGAGTGACTCTTTTCCTGAGGAGTACATTGGGCCACTTCTGCCTCTGGGTTTTGTTCCTCTTTGAATTTTCTTTCTCTGGGCTTATTTTAACATTTTATTCACTTCCAGAACTTCACCTTTTATCTTCACTCTCCAGGTCTTGATATTTGGGTCTCCATTGATGGGGTCCAGAATATATTTGGTTGCAAGTAATTGACCCCCACTCAAACCCTTAGAAAAAGAGGGGACTTACTGACTCACAATAGAGATGACAGAGATGGATCCAAGAACTAAGTGTGGTCAGACTTTTCCTCTCCATCACCCTCTGCCTCCTGCTCTTTCTCCTCATCCTTCTTCCCTTTTCATGTCTTATCACAGCTTTACTGACCTCCCTATTTCCTGCTTTACATGGTTCCTTCAGTGTGGTAAGACCAGATGGAGGTGTGTTGTTTGAGCAGCTCCAGCCTTATTCCTGCCTCATTCTTTTTTTTTTTTTTTTTTGAGACAGGGTCTCACTATGCAGTTCACGCTGGCCTCGAACTCACTATGTAGCCTAGGCTGGCCTTGAACTTGCAGCAGTACTCCTGTCTCAACCTCCCGAGTGCTGGGCCTACAGGTATGCACCACCACACCCAGCTTCCAGCCTTATTCCTGCCAGGTTAGCAACCAACAGTAAAGAGAGGTTTTCTTCTTCTGCTTTAGTAGAAAGAGTCTCCCAAGGAAGGACTGTGATTGGTTTGCATGTTGAGACTACCTCTTGAAACAGTTGCTGGGACTGGATAAAGAAAATGTGGGTTTTTTAATAAAATGGAGTACTACTCAGCCATAAAGAATGAAAAACGAGAGTCATTTACAGCTAAATGGATGCGTATCGAGGCCATACTCTTAAGTGAAATAAATAGGACACACATGTGTAAATACCGAATAGTTTCACTAGTGTGAGAAACTGAGAGTGTAAACAAGGGTTAAAATGAATAATTGATAATTTGAAATAGGAAAAAAGGTCCAAAGACGAAGGAGTGAAGGGAGGGGAAGGGGAAAGGAAAAGAGGGAAAGGAAAAACTATGAGAAAAGAAAAAAAAATGGAAATGAAATCTATGTAAATAGGGAAGGGTGGAGGGGGTGAAGGGTGCACAGGAAAGGGGGCAAAAAAAAATAAAAGAACCAAGATACATCATGTACAGGTACAAACACCCAATGATAAATGTAAATGAATTGTATACCTAAAATGTACCAATAAAAGAACTAAAAAAAAAAAAAAAAGAAAGAAAGAAAAGAAACAGTTGCTGAGGTCAAGGGAATCCAGACTTCAGCCAGATCTAGATCGCCTGCCAACCTTCATGATCACGGGGAGATGGAACTAATATTTGTGGTCTGGCCATTGTTCCCTGGTTGGAATAGAGGAAGGGGAGGGGGTGATTTCCCAAAGGAAATGAAAGGGGTGAAACCATAAGCAGATAGGGTCACTAAGTGGACAAAAAGTAAATTTCCCCTACTAATAAGGGGTTACATACGATAGCGCCTGCAATAAACACTTGGTGTAATGCCTGGAGTAGAATAAATGATAACTCAATATCTAATTATTGAATGTCTGTTTTTTAATTATAGTAAAAAATATATATAGCACAAAATTTGCTGTTTTAGCTATTTTTAAGTGTACAGCTCAGTGGAGTTCAGCACATTCATATTGTTAGCAGCCATCACCACCACCCATCTCCAGAACTTGTGCATCTTACAAAACCACAGCTCTGTACCCATTAAACAATAACTCCCTATTCCCACTTGCCCTGGTCTACCATTCAACTTCCTCTATGAATTTGACTACACTACGTACCTCAAATAAGCAGAGTCATACAGTATTTTTCCTTTTGTGACTGGCTTATTCACTTAGCATAATGTTCTCAAGGTTCTGTGTTGTAATGTATTGGAATTTTCTTCCTTTTAAAGGTTGAATAATATTCCATTGTATATGTATGCTGTCTTCAGGTTCTGGCCCTTTCCAGGTTCTTGTCCTAATCAAAGAATTAGGCAAGAAAATGCACAAAAGGTAGCAAGGTTTTACATTTATCAAAGGTATTAAAGGTAGGAAAAGAAGTGCTCTGCAGAGTGAGTGTGGGCCAATTAAAGTAGGAAAAGAAGTAGACTCTGCAGAGAACCTGCAGTGGCCATGAAATGAATGGTGAGTTGTTTGTATCTTCTCCTCCCCCCACTTTTTTTTGGTACTGGGGATCGAGCTCAGGACATTGTGCTTGTGAGGCAGGCACTGTGCCACTGAGTTAAATCCCCAGCCCTGTATCCCCCATTTTGATGTCAGATCCAGGCCACCCTCTCAAAAACCTGCTTGACCTGTACTAGAAGAATTGAAGATAGCATTTTCCAACTGGTACCAGATACAGGGCTTGGGCACATGTGTCCTGGATCTCTATGATTGACAAGTCATGCCCACTTTCCCAGCCAGCTAGCCACATCCTAATCTCAGTGCCACATGGGTAGCTTCTACTTTTTAACTATTGTTAAATAATGTGTTTAATAATGCTGTTATAAATGTGTTTATACAAATGTTCAGGTCTCTGCTTTCATTCCTTTTGGCTATATGCCCAGAAATAGAATTGCTGGATCATATTATAATTCTACATTTTTATTTTTTGAGGATCTGTTGCACTATCTCCCATAGTAACAGCACCATTTTACATTCCTAGCAACAATGCACATAGGTCCTGTTTCTCTGCATCTTCACCAACACTTGCTACTTCTTGTTTTTTTATAGTAGCAATGCTAACGTGTGACATAGTTTTAACACATTCCCACCAGCTTGAACCACCAGTGGTATATGCATGACTGTCCCATCACAGATCTAATCACTTTTATCAGGTTTTTAAACTAACAATTAATAAAAAGCTGCCCAGTGGGACAGTCATGCGTGTATCACCAGTAGTTTTTCAATTACACCTGGTAGCAGATAACATTAGTGCCCCTGACAGCATTAGCCTTGTAGATGAGTGGAACAGACAATACTGTTAATATTTTCAAAGTTAAATTTGGTTGATAGCTGAATGGTAAACTCAGAAGTCTTCCCAAAAGCCAGGGCGATGTCAGAGCTTAGTGTATAGTTTAGGCACATCCTTAGAAAGATACCTGTTAAAACTGCAAGTAGATAAATTCTCCCAGGAAAGTGTGAGGAAGGACTGAGGAGGAGGAAGAGCCATGGGGGAGCCCAGGAGGTGGCCTCACAGGGACCCACGCAGGGGAAGGACTGCTGAGCTCTGAGGCTGAGACAGATGGGGGTTTTTTTAATTGCCTGAGAATAAAATTTTGTGAAATCATTTTCACCTGAGCAATCCCCTGTGGTGCCCATTAGAACGCTCAGAATGCTTTCATGTGGCTCTCACATCAATCCTTAAAGACCAGACGTCACTTTCCATATTACAGAGAAAGAACCTGAAGCCTAGAGAGGCTGTGGGTTCCCTGAGTTCACTGCTGGCCCTCAGCATTTCAGGATGGTCTGCTCTGGGGGCTGAGGGCCGAGTGGCCTGGAGCTGCCCACAGCATGTTTCTCCCCTCGGACACCGGGGAGCAAGTCACCCCTGCCTGCTCAGGAGCTCCTGGAAACAGTAGATACAGCCCCTCTCACCTTCCTCTGACCTAGTAAGGAATGTGATGGGCTACATCCTACCACTGGTTTTTAAGCCATGGGTCATGACCTAGTAGTGAGTCACTGAGTCAATTTAGCAGGTCACATCCTGGCTCATGGGAGCCAACGGTGCATGTTCGGTAGCTTCTCGTTGGTTATTTGAACTCTGTTGCAGTGGAAATCAGCCAACAACACAAATTTGGGGCTTGTTTGTTTTAGCGCAGAGAGCTGATTAAACAGTTATCAGCACACCACAGGTCAAAACGTCACCGCCTCCACCTCAGTGGAGTAGAATGGAATAGAAAGAAAAATAACCAGGATCCATGGATAGTAAATAAAGTATGATAAGACTTCTATTTAAGTCATAGAGATATTTATGTGTGTGTTCAGGGGCCACATAAGATGTATTTCTTACTGTACATTATAATTCAGAAAAAGTTTATAAGTCCCTGGTCTGAGTCCCTTCACTTCCTTCTGACCTTTACCAATAACTAAAAATCTACTCAGGTCTTCAGGCAAAAACTGGTATCCAACACCCTCTGACTTACTAATGTTCCATTGACTATAGGACAATGAGGCTGAACTTTTTTCAGGCCAAAAGTTATTTTATAATAGGTAAAATCCTGTCTACATTAGTATGTTCTTTTGAACCCACTAAAGCTGTGTAAAAACCCATTCTTAAACCCCACCAAAGATTTTCTATAATGAGCAGAAAATGATAATCATTAGTATAATTACAGCCCAATGGTGAGAGACTAGTGAGTAGCAGATGTCACATTAAACCACACAGTATTGTTTTACCCTACCACTCTTCATTTTCAGAGTACTTGCTAAAGAAATTAAATCTTTTTAAGAAAATAAAGTTAGCCACGCTGGAACATGCTTGTAATCCCAGCACCAAAGGAGGCTGGGGCAGGAGGATCAGGATTGCAGGTTCGAGTCCTGCCCAGGCAACTTAGCAATTTAGCGAGACTCTACGTCAAAATAAATTGTAAAAGAGCTGCGGGCAGCTCCAGCTGCTCCACCCTCAGTGCATACCTCAGTGGTAGAAAGAGCACTCCCGGGTTTGATCGTCAGTACCAAGGGAGGGAGGGAGGGAGGCTTTCAGTAAAATGAGTCCCCTTCCTTATAATGATTGAGTGGTTTCTTAATCTAGATTTTATATGTAGACAGAAATATATCAAATATACTTACTTGGATTATGCTTTAAAACCAGCATGGTAGTCAGATCATAGAATTAGATCCCATGAACTTTGATTTTGATCAGCCTTGCAGTTTTTAATTTTTATAAAAGGGTAGTTATTAATCCTCGTAGCTGGGCATGATGGCACAAGCCTGTAATCCCAGCACTTGGGAGGCAGAGGCAGGAGGATTGCTGCAAGTTCGAGGCCAGCCTGAACTACATAGCAAGACCCTGTCTCAAAAAAAAAAGAAAAAAGAATCCTCATGTAAAAGAGCTGTCAAATATGTTAAATAAATGATCTTCCCTTAAAATATCTATTGTCTAAATGTAGTTACAATAAGAAACACTTTTCACTGAGTGACATTTAAAAGTCATCCAAAGATCTCTCTTTCTCTTTCCCTCTATCTGTGTGTTGCATGATGTAATTGTATCATGCTCATTTATTGGTTTGTTGTAATAAAAAAATGAATCAGAATAAGGGCAACATAGTTTTTTTAACAAGTTTGGAAGAGTTAAATATGTTAATAACGTTTTTCAAAAATGTTACATGCATATTTTTAGAATTAGGTTTATTGTATAAAAATAACAAAACTCCAGAATTTAAAAATTTTTCAACACGCATTTGCAAATAGTCACTCCTCCCCCAACTATGGACCTGTGGGTTCGTGTTGGCATTGACCTTTCTGCCTTGGACCAGGAGCTGGTCACCAGCCACGAGCAAGGGCTTCGGGGAGGACGTGCGAGGAGCACAGGGCTGCTGTGGTCGACAAGTCCTGGCCCCACTGGCTGCATTTCAGAGTGATTCAGGGTGTGCCTTTCCTCTGAACAAACCCCTCGCAGCTGTGCCCGGCGCCTTTGTGTTATCCAGGCAGGGTTTCATGAAATGGATCTGATGCTCTGGTGCCTGTTACTGTCCCTTCCTACAAGTTGGAGCTGTGCCCGGGAGGTGAGGGGGCAGCAGGTTGGCCCTCACTCCCCAGCTGTCTCTTTCTACTACTGTCACTCAGGATATTAATAAATGGACTCATCCACTTCCCTTCTCATCAAATCAGAATATTGCTGTAAGAGACCACCAGGGCCACCCTGACCCAGTGGAAAGGCCTTGGAACAAATCTGAGAGACAGAAGTCTTTGCATTTAGGTAATTTTTTAAATTCCATTTTTAAAATTTTATTTCTTCTATTCACTTCAGACCATAGAGGGATAAAAATAGCTTCAGCTGTGTGTTCATACGGTTTGAGGTTTGGGCCTTCCTATTGGCATGGAAGCCATGGTTAATTCTCTTATCTTTTCTGAGCAGGAAAAGCTGTGAGTCAGATGAACACACTGAAAATTTGCACCCCTTACTGTCAAGACAACTGGGGGTGGGGGCCGGTGCACCGTTCTAAACAGAGTCATCAGAGAAATGGCCTTTAAGACCTGAAGAGCCAGGTGTGGTGGCACATGCTTGTAATCTCAGTACTCAGGAGGTTGAGGCAGGAGGATCGCCACAAGTTTGAGGCCAGCCTGGGCTACACAGTGAATTCAAGGCCAGCCTGAACTAGAAGAATAGAAGATGTGGCTGCTGAGTTTGGGAAATGGAAGCAGGCTAGCAAAGCTCAGGCAGGAGGAGAGCAAATGAGGCAGAGTGACAAGGACCAGATGAAGCAGGGCCCAGTGGACCAACAAAGGGGGCCAGGCAGAGGACCTCACAGGAGCAGAGCTGCCACGACATCAGGCGGGGCAGGGTGCGGTGGGAGAGGTACTGGAACAACCAGCCAGAAATGGACATATTGTCAACCAAGATTTTTAAAACCTACTTTTAAGCTATTAAAAAAAAGCATATCTAGAATGTAAGATATCAGATGAAAGAAAAGGTTCAGAAAAGATGTACCAGGGAAATATCATCCAAAAGAAAGGAAATCCAGCAAAATGGTTTTCAGGTTTAAAAAAAAAAAAAAAGCTTATCAAGGAATAAGGGTTACTACATTTGGCTAAATGTTCACCAGAAAAGTACTCAGTCTTTTGTTTAGCTAGTATATAAAATGATTTGTTAAAGATTAACAGATTTACAAAGATAAATACCTTTATATTGGAATATTGTCGTGAAAATCAATAGTTAATAAATCAAGCAGTCCGAAAATCAGTAATGTTCTAGAGAATGTGAACCACACAGTTGACAGTCCCGACCTAACAGATCCATACAGAGCATCACACTCAATAACTATATGTGCACCTTCTCTGCAAGCACTGAGGGCTGACATCACATTTCAGAGACCATGTTCCCTGACCACTGTAATAACAGAAGAATAACTGGGAAATCCTCATATGTTTGGAAAATAAGAAAGATGTAACTCATCAAAAGCATCAAAATATAATTAGAAAATGTTGTCTCACATTACAAAGCCTGAGGAATATGGCTAAAAGAATACTTAAAAGGAAAATTTATGCTTACAAGGAGGGGAGGGAAGAGGCCCGGACTTAATGTGCTAAGTATCTGACTTAAGAAGTTAAAAAAAGAACAACCCAATAAATCCAAAGAAAGTAAAAAGTAAAGAAAAATAAACAATAATAAAGATAAAAGAGGAAAATCATAGAATAGAAAAATAAACAGTTGAGGAATAGAGACGTTATTATATATGCCACAGAGATTAAACAGATGGTAGGAAAATATTACGAATAGTTTCATGCTGATACATTTTTAAAACTTTGGTAAGATGGATACAGTTTTAGTGTTTAACTTACAAAACTCACTCAAGAAGAAATATAAAATCCAAATATTTGTTTAATTAAGGAAATTGGATCAAGAACAAAAGTCCTACCACAAATACAGTGCCAGGATTTTATGGTTTTACTGATAAATCCTAGAAAGTATCCAAGGGGCAAATATTCCAGCCTACAAATTATTTCAGAGAATAGGAAAAGAAGGAAGACTTCACATCTCTAGGATTATCTTTATATCAAAACCTGACAAGGACAGTTCAAAAATGTTCCAGAATTGCAAGACATTCTTAATCATGGATGTAAATGCAAAACTTCCAAATAAAATATTAGCAGATTGAATCCAGCAATGTTTAAAAAGATAATACTTGTGACCAAGTTTGGTTTACCCAAAAGACTTAACAATTGTTTAATATTTTAAAATTTTCCTAACACTCAAGAGGCCGAGGCAAGAGGATCACCACAAATTCAGTGCCAGCCTAGGCTACATAGTGAGTTCAAGGCCAGCTTGAACTACATAGCCAGACCCTGTCTCAAAAAATCAAAATAATAATAATTGACTAATGTAATTTATCACAGTGACATATTAAAGGGGAAAAATCTATCCTCTTCCCATTAGAAGCAAAATGAACATTTGATAGAATTCAGTATGTTACTTTAACCAAAATAATCCTAAATAGAAGGGAACTTTCATCACCTAATATCTTTGCAAAACCCAAAAGTAGATATCATATTTTAATTGGGGAACTTGAAAGCGTGCATTCCCTTTCAGGTAAGAGGCAAGATAAGGGAGCCCACCATCAAATGGCTATAACCCCAGCACTCTGGGAGGCTGAGGCAGGAGGATCACAAGTTGGGAGTCCAGCTGGAACAACTTAGTGACTTAGCAAGACCCTGTCTCAAATAAAAACAGAGGGAGGGCTGGGGATGTAACTTAGTGTGAAGACTCTGGGTTCAATCTGCAGTACCACAAAAAATAAAATAAAACAAATTACTTTTATGTTATGGTAGCAAATCTTAGTTGGTAAGGTAGAACAAGAAAAGGAAAAGACATGAGGATCAAAGAAGAAGAAAGAAATTAGCATTATTGTCAGACAGTGTATCATGTATTTAATTGGAAACCCCAAAGTATCTTCAGTGAATGATTAGTTTTATAAGAGAGTTTTCCAAAAGTAATTTCATTTCTATGTATCAGCAAGAAATAAAGCATGTGATTATTGAAGAGTTTCCTGTTAGAGGGCATTAAAATATATGATGTATCTAGGAATAAATTTAGCAAAAGATATACAAGACTTGTTATTAAAAGATATTAAAAATCTTACTAAGGTAACTTAAGTTAATGGCAAGGCCCAGATGTTCATGGAGTAGAAGTCATAGTTTGGTAAAGACATCACTATTTTTTTTTTTTGGAAGTTTGGCAAAGTGGTTCTAAAATTTATAACCCAAAGTATAAATGAGAAATATAGAGAATAGATATTAAGATGTGGGAAGAACTTTTCCAAATGGGAAGGATTACAAGAGGTGGAAGAGGGGAAGGGAAGGGAAGGAAAGGGGATTTGACTTTTTTAAATTATGAAATGCTCAGATACTGGAAAGATACTGTGGATTTTTGCCTCTTAAGTCCTCATCCATTAAAGATACATTCTGGGGCCAGGGATTTAGCTCAGTGGTTCCACCGCCTGCCTCGCAAGTGCAAGGTCCCGAGTTCAATCCTTGGTACCCAAAAAAAAAAGATACATTCTGAAGTGTATGAGTGTATGGGTGAAATAATGCAGTATCTTGAGTTTGTTTGCAAAGTGCTCCCGGTAAAAAATGTGAGAGAGAGGCCTAAGATTTAGTTCAGTGATGCCGCCGCCTGCCTCCCAAGTGCAAGGTCCCAAGATTGATCCCAGTACAAAAATAAAATATGTATATATATGTATTATTATATATATATATTATAATATATGTATTATAATATATATATTTCTCTCATATATATATATATATATA
>NW_004624734.1:25686671-25745694 GCF_000247695.1 Heterocephalus glaber | reverse complement strand
TATATATATGAGAGAAATGAGGTAGAAATGCTACCTGGTAGCCAGGTGTGGTGTCTCACACCCGGGATCCCAGCTGCTCCAGAGGCTAGGCAGGAAGATTGCAAGGGTAAGCCTCAGCTGGCCAATATAGCAAGCCCTATCTCAGTAACTACCAAAGCTAGACAATGGGAACAAGAAATTTGTTAAACTACTTCATTTGTGTGTCTGAGTGTGTGTGTGTGTGTGTGTGTGTGTTTGAAATTTCTTATTTACAAAACAGTTTTTTTTTAAGAAATCATCTATTTTTATTGTAATATCCTGGATTTTCTAGAAGTCTTGACATTAAAAAAAAATCATTTTCTGAAAAAGATACCTGTTAAGTATTTATTTAAATGTAGTCTGAGTAGTATTTACCTTTTAAATTAATATATTATAAAGAGATAAGTAACACACTAGGTGAAAATATTTGCAAAACAGAACTAAAACATTAGTTTCCAGAAATTAAGCAAAAAACTATCTAAAATTTAGAAATCAAATTAGATATCAAAATCATGAGCAACAAAAGAAAAAAAACAAACAAACTGTATATCGTCAAAATTTTAAAAGTCTTTGCTTCAAAGGACATTATCAAGAATTGTCATGAGGGCCAGGGATTTAGCTCAGTGGTTCCGCTGCCTGCCTTGAAAAAAGAATTGGCATGGCAGTCCACACCTGTAATCCAAGCATTTGGGAGGCTGAGATAGGAGGATCACTGCAAGTTCAAGGCCAGCCTGGGCTACATAGTGAGTTCAAGGCCAGTCTGAACTACATAGCCAGACCCTGTCTCAAAAAAAGAAACAAAAACAAAGAAAATAAAATAACTCACAAAATGAAAGAAAATATTTACAAATCACATATATGACAAGGGACTTGTACTTGATAGGAGAACTCACATGATGCAATAAGGAAGAACTCAGTTTTTCAGATGGACTGAGGATCATCTGAACAGATAAAAGCAAAGCAGGATAGCATTTCACACCTGCCAGCGTGGCCACAATAACAGGTACTGGTAAGGATGTAGAAAAACTGAAACCTTCACATACTGCTGATGAGGGTGAGAAATGACAAGTCTGGCAGTTCCTCAGAGGGTTAAATAGAGACTTACCATATGACCTATCAATTAATTTCACTCCCAGATCCACACACAAGAGAAGGGAAAAGATGTGAGCAAACAGGAACTAATACATGAGTATTGATAGCAGTATTATTAGTAATAGCCAAGAGGCAGAAACAGCCCCCATGTCCATCAACTGATGACTGGATAAATGTACATACATACATACCTTGGAATATTATTCAGCCATTAAAAGGAATAAAGAATAGAGAACTATTGCATGGTACAATGTGGACAATCCTTACAACATTATGCTACGTGAATGATAACTAGTCACAAAGGACCATATATCATATGATTCCATTTCTATGAACTGTTCAGAATAGGCAAATGCTAGGGTCACAGAGTAGATTAGTGATTGCCTAGGGCTGGGGCATGAAAGATATGGAGGTGATGGCTGAGAGGTAAGGTGTTTCTTTGGAGGGTAATGAAATATAGGGTGAATGGGCACAGTCACCAATAATGGTGGTGTTATTTAGAGAGGCGAGGATGCAGCATCTATGACCCAGCAGGCCCCCTGCCAAATATACACCCAAAGGAGTTGTCCCGAGGTCACATCAAGCACAGTCACAGGGGCACCATAAAACCCCAAGCCCCTACAACTAAACCCTATGTTATTTGGGGTTGTAAATATATGTGGTAAGCAAAACTGTTTTTAAAAAGCAAACAAAGGGATGGTAACCCAGAATCCAGGACAGTGGAAGTGGGAGAGAACCAGCAGGGTCTTACAGACTCGGGAGTGAGGTTTCTTTCCTTAAACAGGGTGGTGGGTGCATGGGGCGGATGCGGACAGGGTGGGGTCGAAGGCACAGAGACCATCTGACAACCCTGCATTGGGGGAAGATGTAGAAAACCTCAAACACACATGGAACTGTTTTGTCATGCAGTTCAAAAATGCTAATGCTAACCCAAGTTTCTAGAAAAGATGGACATATTTACCATCATCTACATATATGAGAGCAAGAAGGATAAATTTTTCTTTCCCTTTTTTTAATCAGAGTTCCTCCTGCCACATCCTCCCAGTAGCTGGGACTATAGGTGTGTGCCACCAGGCCCTGCAAAAAGGAATAAAATGCTTTCATTGTGCCAAGCATAGTGGTATACTTCTGTGGTGTCACCTACTTGCAAGGCTGAGGCAGGAGCATCGTTTTAGCCCATGCATTCAAGATCAGCTTGGGCAACATAGTGAGACTCTATTTCTAAAACCAAGAAAGACATTTAAAAAATTGTTTTTATCCATGAAAAAGAAAACTACCCCCAAAAAGCAGAGCCACGGAACAAAAATGTTTTAAGATGATTTCCAGCCAAAGTGGTGAAAATTAAAAGTTTTGTACTTCAAGGTGAAGTTAATTTATTGGGACCACCACGTGTTCATTCTCCAGTGGCAATAAATAAACCAGAATCGCTGTGAAGCAGTGAAACTCCACATTCTCCTCTCAGTCACTTAGTGGGTTCCTTTCTCTTTTCCAGAGCCCAGGCACACTGACAGATGAGCCACTGCGGAAGGAGAGCCCGCTCCCTGCTGCCTGCCGGGTGTGTGACTGAGGGCGGAGCACTCGCCAGCCTGCAGGGAAGCCATAGTATTTTTTTTTTCCTGCCTCAGACTCCCCAAAGCCTTCAAGCAGAAGTGGCAGTGGACGGTTGCCATCAGCCAAGCCAGACTTTTACTGAGACAACAGGAACACAGAGCCTCTGGCTTTGGAAGGAACTTGGCAGCAGGGACATCCAGCTCGTGCCTCTGTCTCTCCCCTGGCCAAGTGCGTATCTTTACTCCGCCGCCGCCCCCCCCCCCCCCGCGCCGCCCCAACCTTCGTGGGTCTCTCTGTCCCTTTCTGCTGCCACACAGAGATGATATAAAAGAGGCTCTTTGGCTATATGCATTGTGCTTCCTCTTCTTTTCCAGACTGCAGTATTAAGTTTTCTTTGTACAAGCTTAAAAACCCCACCATCACCGTCCACCAAAGTTGTCCTTCCCTTTCAAGGGGCCGGGGGCAGGGGCTCGGGTCACAAGTTCCCAGAGCAGGAGGCCAGGTGTGCGCTGCTGACAGGGGCCAGGGTAATTACTGATTTCTAAGATGAATAAAGTCATTCTATTTTTTTTTCCATTTTTTACTTATTTCCCAGCAATTAGTATTCACAAACAAGCAAGGCTGAAATGGAACCAACTTTTCATTTGATTTCATCCCTGAACAACTTTTCATACTTCATTTTAGAAACTTGAGTTACCAAGAAGTTATGTTGCAGCAGGCAGTGCAGCCAGGCTGTTCCCCGGGGCGGCTCCCGCACCTGGGAAGTCTCCAGTCCTCCTGCAGCAAGGAGGCTCCAGTGCCATCCTCTAGAGCTCTGTGGGCGTCTGTCCAGGTGCAGGTCACCTCCCTCAACAGGTCCTCCAGACCCCACAGCACAGCCCTGATTGTCCCCACCTGACTCTGCTCCTGCTTCCTCACCTCTCCTAGGTCCAAGCTCTGGCTTCTGCAGGAGAAAAAGTTGAAAGCTGGGCCCCAGAGCCCACTAAAGGATTGACTGAGCTACTCTGGGAAGTCGGTGAGGGAGAATCCAGAATCTGGGGCTGCTGCTGTAAGGCCCTATAGACTCAACATTAAAATCCAAAGAGAAAAATGATACCCAACAAAGACAGAGAAGGGGCCTCTATTGCCTTCTCAGTGACTGAAAACAAAGGATCAGGCATGTTGGAGCACCGTTTGCTTCTAACAGATGAGATTGTCTGGGTTGTAGGCAAGAAGGTAGAATAGAGTCCATGTGTTCCTGGGACTTCTAGGTAATCGTCTGAGGACCATCTTAACTGTTTGCCCACTTGGTTATGGGTTGGTTAGGAAACAGTTTAGAAGTCCTCCAAGTCCCCTGCTGACATGTTGTACTGGGAAATAAGGGGCCTGGAAGAACTCAACATATGACTCTTGTGAAAAGGGATGAGATGAACCTAGTAACAACTCAGAGAGCAACTGCAGTGCTTGGAACTGCCCAGGGTAAACAATCAGAACCAAATTCTCAGGCTGATTTCTTATTTCATTCACTGTGTCCCAGCCAGGTACCAGGTACCAGATCTCTCCCTCCAGTGTCCCTCTACCTTTCCACAAAACCAGTGTGTGTATTTTTTGAAGACAGAGAGATGATGATTCAAGTGTCTGTGGGGCCATAGTGATATATACGGACCAGGGAGGCTGGACTCTAAACTGCTGCCCAGATTTTTATCTACTGCTTTTAATGCAGGAGTAGCATGCTCACTTAAAAACATTTGGAACTACCTACCATGTGTTCTGTTTTCTCTGGGGTACCTCAGAGTGATCTTTTAGTGATGTCTTATGAGGTTCAATAAAAAGGAAGATTTAGGGCCAGGGATTTAACTCAGTGGTTTCGCTGCCTGCTGTGCAAGTGCAAGGACCCAAGTTCAATCCCCGGTACCAAAAAATAAAACCCCAAAAATAAAAGAAAAAAGGAAGATTTAGTCTAGAACCAGGAAGATTATTTTCCTCTTCCTTATTGAAGCCTCAAGTAAGGACCAGTAATGTCAGATGTAATATATTGCTTCTCAAAATGAAGTTCTTAGGAAAGCCGGACCCTGCCCTGGTCCAAAAGACAGCTATGGAGCTGTAGTGAATAGACTGTGACACTTGGGATATCAACAGCCATGGCTCACTGTGACCCCCCCCCCAGTGGTTCCTGGGTAAGACAGAGTGTAGCCCCACGGGGTTTTAGGGCAGGGACATGGTCTCCAGAAGGACAGCGGAAATAAATGGGCACCCATGGGATGAAAACAAAGAGAAGCCTTTAGAATTGGCTGGAACATGGACAGAGCAGAGAGCAGGCGAAAATGTCTTGGTGACCAAACTCAGGTTCAATCTTGAAGAACTCCAGAAGGAGCAAGATGCTCATATACTTGATCACACACAGGCATGAGCATCTCCTGCACATCCTCCAAACTGCAAACTGTAGCTTCAGACAGACCTTTTACCAGTGCTAATGTGAGTCACTGAGCCAGGTGGCTTTTGGGAGCTGCTTGATGGTTCCTCACGCCCTGCTCCCTCACTGCAGATGGCCTGCTTCAGGTGGATATGCATACAGAATGCTGCATCATTCTGGGATCTGTGACTTCAGTAGACCATATGGGATTGTGCTTTTCCCAGACCACTAACAAGAGGCCTGGAGTCTTGAAAGGGTTCCTGCTTGGCAAGTTTAGTATTAACCTAGTAACAGAATTAGCCTCATTCTTAGGTCATTTGCCATAGATTCTCTAATGCTCAACTGACTGGAGGCTGAGATGAGATTTCCAAAACTGATGATGTTGGTCATTTAGATCTGGTATGCAAACCACATTTCCAAGGGTTCACATGCCACCGTGATCTGGAGGTCAAATTCGCATGCTCTCTGCAAATCAGCCGCTGCTTCTGTGAGTCTGAGAAAAACACTCTGTGGAAAGGAAAGGCACACAAACAACAGTGCAGTCTCCTTGGGGCAGAAGGCTGCACACTGCCCGTTGGCCTGCACATCACACTAAGCATGTGTTTGATGTTTGGGGGATTCTCTGTCAGAGTCCAGTTGCCTCTCAGTATGTACTGATATGGAATTAAGGGTAATTAAGGATATGTGTACAGTCAGACATACACCTTAGAATAAGGCTTTTACTGTTCTAGAAACAATCTTCCAGAAGATGAAATCATCCATGATTCCCCAAAAATATTTATTTATACAAAGATTTTGAGAGTAATATTCGTACTTGTCTTATACCTCAGTCTACATGCCTGGGGCCAAGTCATCATGGAGCACACGTGCAGTCCCCCCCAGCCCAGTACCTCACGTGTACCACCTGCTTCCAGGAACACCAAATGAACACAGGTTCTTGGGGGGGAGGTGGGAAGGAACCTCTGATGCCCCGAGGCTGCAGGGACCAAAATCCAGATGTGCACACCTTGACTTGGAAGGTGTCTAGCCGGATGTCCAAGGTGAAATGTGATCAGGGAAGAAGGCAACAGGAGGGACCCAGGGGCAAACAGGAGAGGGTTAATTCCCACCCTTGCCTTCTGATTTCTACTCTCCATGAGGCCCAATATAGTTGCTAGCCCAGGAACTACATTACATTTCCTGTAATGACCCATGATGCTGATTGATGTAGAAGGGACAGGTTGCAAAAATAACAGATTTGTCCTTAATCCCAGGTAGTGCAAAATACAATTCTGGGACTTTGTCTTGGTAACTTATCTGAAGAAAAATGCTTGCCTCGTATGATATCATCCCATTCCCTAGGGCAGATGTGGCACAGCAATGCACAAAGCTGACGTCAGATCTGAAGTGTCTTCCAGCCTGGCCCTGACACAGCCATCCTCTGCCCTTCCTCCTCCCCAGGGTACCCCAAGTCCCATTGCCACATGACATGTCCACTAGCCATCCCTCTTCCTCTATCCCCACCACCTCTGTCTGCACCACAGAAAATCTGTGTTCTGAAGAGTTCACCTTCCCCTACCAACCCACACTTTCTTTACCACAGTGATTCTCAGAGCCAGCAAGAAAGGGAAATGTTCCAGAAGGAAGCCTCCATCTCAGCCATGCCGGGAGCCAAGGGTTGTGGGCCCCAGGCCTCTAGATGAGGTCTGTCGCACTGGCTTCCCAAGGAGCTGGCAGTCGGATGGTGGCGGTTCTTCCTCCTCTGTCTCGGGCGGGCCTCAGCTACACTTACATGACTTCACCACCATGTTGGAGAGCTGCTCCACCTTCGGGGTCCTCCCCACATAGTACAGGATGGTCAGGGGCTCCAAGTCCTGGGGCACACAGCAGGGGGAGGCAGACGCTTCCGGATTCAGGGTGTTGTATAGTCCCAGCACCTGGGGCAGGGGGCACAGGATTAGAGGTGGAAGAGCCAAGCTCAGGCCCACAGCCCAGGAGCACTGCAAGTCTGGAGGGTGTCAGAGACTGAATGGGCAGCGGAATGGTGGCCAACTGTGTGCATGCACTACGGCAGGATCCACAACATGTGTGCTTGTCTGAGGGCCATTGGTTTAAACATCTAAACCAACTGAGGGAGTTTCATTTGATGAGGAAACCCTTGGCTGCTAAGAAAACACTCTTGTATTGGGCTTCCTTGTTGTAACTGACCGCTTTGGTGAAAAAATATGCTCACTACTCATTGCCTTGGGCCATTTAGTAAGTGCAGAGTCCCAGAGAGGAGGCAGTAATAAATGTTTTGCACACCACTGCCCTACTTTCCACTCCTCTGGGGAAAGATACACTGTCTTCCCAGAGTTACATATTAGCTTCTCCTATGTGCTGTACGTTGTCTCTCAGAACAACTTTTGTACATTCAAGACGCTGTGGTTCTCAGACTTCCTTAACTAGTGGTAGAAATCCTTCTACCCCAACAGTCCTTGCCTACTAGGTGCACACATCTCTAACATAGCGTGCCATGTGACAGGTAATGAACTTCCATGGTAAAAAAGCTTTAAACAAACCAAATAAAAAGTCTGCTTGAAGGCCAGGGATGTAGCTCAGTGATGCCATGCCTGCCTGCCAAGGGCAGGGACCTGAGTTCGATCCCTGGTACCAGAAAAAAAAAAAGTCTGCTTGAAACTATGATAGGAAATTTTTCTCAGTGCTGAGGATCACACCTAGGATCTCATACATGCTGAGCATGAGTTCTACCCCTACTCTCTGTGCTAGGAACTTTGAAGGACAGGATGTGACCTGGATCTAACCAGGGTGCCAAGGTCAGCATCTTATTATTACAGGGATTTTTACTGAGCCAAGATTACCACTCACTGAACATTCAATCCTTCATTCATTCTGTTTAACAAGTGATCTGGTCAGCCCAACCCTGGTACCCAGATGGCCTGTGCCCCACTCCATACCGTGCTGTGGGTCGTGTCTGCACTTCGGAGGTACGGGCAAGGGCCTGAGCAGAAGTTGGCATAGTACCCCTTAGGTTCGTGGACCCACTTCCAGCCCAGATCCTGTCTGAAGTCAATGTAGAGGGGGCGCACGCAGCAGTTCTCTTCCAAGTTGCTACAACAAAAAGCATTTATAGGAAATTAACCTAAAAAGAAGCCCCCAATAAATGAGACTTCGTAAGTGCCTTCAGATTTTCCCTTGGAGTCCTTCCATGGCATCACAGAAGGTCGACCTCATCAGCAGAAGTGCAGGTTCAGGTGCAGGGGGTTGAAGAGACTATAAGGCATTTTTCTGGGTTAAACGTGAGTATCCCAAGGATATGAAAGATACAAATGCTGCATGGAAGGGAGTGAAGAGATAAAGGGGCCCTGTATCCTTACATAACAAACCAAAACAGAGACATAAAGTGCTCCTCATACAGCCAAACAGTATACCCAGCCAGAAAAAAAAAAAAAGTCCAAACTTAGGAGGTTGCATACAGATGCTTGCTCAGACTAAATCCTGAGGCGATTTAGCCAAAACAAGCATAGCCTTCTATTAGAACCATGATCCTAGGTCACCCAGATTTGGCTCTCAGGCCTCTTTGCTGCCTGCAGAAATCCATTTGGCAATATCATTTGCCACAAGGGCCTCTGCTTCAGTAGGTCTCTGCTGAGACCTGGGAGTTGCTGCTTCCATGAGCAGCTATCACATGGCCCATATCTGGCTTCTTGTGGGTTCCAAGAGTGAACCAAGGCAGGGTCTCTGTAGGTTTTCTACTCAGTAACCATTCCAAGGGTCAGGGGTTTAGCTCAGTGGTGCCACGCCTGCCTGGCAAGTGCAAGGTCCTGAGTTCAATCCCCGGTTCCGGGGGGAAAAAAAGCACAGATACTCAGTAACCATTCCTAATTCCCTTCCCCTTGCCACCTCCCATTACAGAGTCCAAACACCAGATACTCATCTTCTGGCCTCCCTTGCAGACAAGGATGCTCACATAACCTAACCATGATCATTCAGACATAGACAAAGTATGCAAGGGGAAGAGCAAGTTCTAGCAAAGATCTGATTATTCGTAAAAGCAACAGATAGAAGAGGAAGACTGCTGACTCTTCTCCTTTCCTCCTTCTTGTCTTAACTATGGACAAGATACCTGGAGCTGTAGCAATCACCTTGACCATAAGCACTGACCATAGCAATCGACCATAAGCATGAGGACGAAAAGACAACATACCAAGCATGGCAGACTGGAAAGGGGAAAGCCTGTGTCCTCGACAGCATATGTAAGCAGCCAGACTAATCCTGAGCCTGCTGCCACAGGCCTCTCATAAAGTCGCTATTGCTTCCAGCCAAGAGCATTCATTCCTCACAGATAGAGACCCACAAAGCAGATCTCCATGCCAGCTTTCAAACAGTTGGTAGCAACCACACTGCATCTCCCATACCTTCTCTTCTCCAAGCTCGACATCCCTATTAAGTTGTTCTTCCTAGGATGTAGTTTCCAGGTCTAAATTGTTCCCAGTTCATTCCCTACTCCACTTAGGCATCTTCTCCATCCAAGCTGATCCCCTGTTGCTCTTTTCTTTACCCAGAATGTTTCCTCCTCCCAGATCGCTACCTGCCCAAATCTCACCATCCTCAAAGGCTCTGCTCAGAGTCCACCCCTTTCTGAAGCCTTTCTTGTACCCATGATGAACTCCTTGCTCCCAATTCTTAAAGCACATTATCCTATAGACCCTCTCCTGCATCTGATCAGTGTCTACTTTTGCATATTTGCATACTTGCATATTTGATATGCAAACCTTTTCATCCCTCCCTTGTATATAAGCAGTTCAATTCCTCAAAAAGAAAGAAGTTGTATCTTTCCAATCTCTGTATATTTGTTTATTTCTGCATTTGTTTGTTAATTTCTCTATCTCAGATTTCCCCTATAAATGGAAGCTGCCTGATCCCCCTCCCCATTTAGTAGTATCCTGAAGCCTTCATAGGGAACTGAGCACTTCTTCAATGGGAACTCCCACATTAATCTCTTCCCCACACAATACACCCTGCAAGTACTTAAAACATGAATACCATGGGGAGGCTTCAGTCAAGCATCCCCAACCCAAACTGTGACAACATTCTCCTCCTTCTACTTTCCCTCATTTACTCCATCTAGGCCCTTCCTTACAGAGCTGGGCTGCAGAAAAACAGAAAGAAGTTTGTAACAGATTTCCAATCTGCTTTCCTGGAGAAGTTTTTGAACAGTCTCAGGGACCCGAAATTGAGTGCAGCTTAAGTGTGGGGCCTGTGCACAAGAGGCTCAGGATAGATCTTGGGCCCCGAGGGCCCAGGCTCACCGGAAGCAGTAGTTGGTGTCCAGGGCCCGCTTCTTCCTCTGCCCGCCTTGGCCAGGGTTGTCGAGCCGGTGTGGGGGAATCATCATCAAGATTAGGTGAGGGTTGTGGTGATCCTTCTGTTTCTTAAGGCGCCCCAGGTCTCCACGGCCATGGTCATCCTCATTGTCCATCCCTGCAGAAGGGAGGAAAGGCAATAATCTCCTAAGGAAAGTAGAGCTGTAGGAGACTGCTTCCTCACCCCAGACCATTCCAGGAGCAGGGGAACCGCAGTCTGCCAGGAAGGAATGGGGGTGGTTCTAATGTTCCACTGTAGGATGGAGAAGATTGGGTAGAGAACTCAGTATCAACAGAATGCAGTGATCACCATAACCGCCATGATCTTGCCTTGCAAGTTATCTGTGTTCAGGTTCCTTCACAGCTCCTACATAAGAATCTTCCAAAGGGCAGAACACCTTTCCAAAAATGCTTCCTAGGAGTACTCATGGAACCATGGAACATCCCTTTCACTAGGTAGTCACCTAACACACACCTTTGGGGTCTCAGTTCAAATTCTTAGAAGCTTGGGATGTGAGTTTCCTCTTATAATCAGAATTGGTCACCATAGTGATGACCAACTGGTCATTTAAGGCAACACAGTTACAATGGCCTGAGTGGAAGCCAGAGAAACAGGATTCTGAATAACTGTTAACATTTAAATGTTGCTTAAGTTACAGAAAGTATTTTCACTACAAAATTCAGATGAGATAATAAAAGGTGAACAGCAAACAAGGTCTGGGAACTTCATTTCACTCTCGTTCAACTTCATCTGAACCGATTTCATCTGAAAAGATGGAATGCTAACTTAGAGTCTCAGCTAACTGGAGATCTAGTTTGTGAAGGACAGGGGCCAGCTGCTGGTCATCGTGACTGGGGCAGGAACATGAAAAGGAAAATTCACTTAGCTCCAGGGGGCCTTGGATCTGGAAGATAATGGGAGAGGTGATCTCAAGCTCCCTTTCTGGACATCTTTAAGAATCAGGGAAGTGTTTACAATAGCGGGAAGGTTTCACCTTTACCTGGACCAGAGGTGAAGACTCTGAAGTTCTGTGCTAAGGTTTTTTTTTTAAACTTCATTCTTTGTATTAGTACATATTTGCCATACATACTGATCATATTCATCAAAGGAAATGTGCACCTGTGCATACTATATCTTCATTTGTTTTTTCCCATCCCCTCTCCTCCCTTTATCTCTCTTCCCCTCCCCACTTAAAAAACCTTTGTTTCCATTTTTTCCTTCCATCCTCTTTTTCTCTTCCTTCCCTTCCCCCTGCCCCCTCCTTTGTTCCCCTTCCCATCTGAACATGTTCTTCCTGCTTCCCAATATTTGCCCTCCATTATGCTCCTTATTTACCGTTTACCCTTTGGGTTTCTCACACAGAGAAACTATGCAGGGCCAGGGATTTAGCTCAGTGGTGCTGGCGCCTGCCTTGCCAGGGCAAGGACCAGAGTTCAATCCATTTCACTTAAGATTATGGGCTCGAGGTGCATCCATTTTCCTACAAATGACTCAAATTTATCCTTCTTTATGGGAGAATAGTACTCCACTGTATATAAATACCACATTTTCTTTACACATTCATCTTTTGATGGGCATATGGGCTGTTTCCAAGATTTAGCTATTATAAATTGTGCTGCTCTAAATGTGGGTATGCATACATCACTTTTAACTCTTTGCGGAAGATACCTAAAAGGGGAACAGCTTGGTCAAATTGAACCTCTAATTTTAGTATTTTTGAGGAAGCTCCATACTGATTTCCGTAGTGGTTGAATCAATTTACACTCCCACCAGTAATGGAGAAGGGTTCCTTTTTCTCCACAGCTTTGACAGCATTTGTTATTTGATTTCTTGATGACAGCCATCCTTTCTGGAGTGAAATGGAATCTCAGTGTTGCTTTAATTTGCATTTCTCGAATGTGCGCTCAAAGATTTTGTACTTAGGATGTCTTATCCATAGCTTACAACAATAAAAACTGAGACTGAGCCCATGCCAGTAACGAGGACTGCCTAGGCCCAAGAACGAAGGGGAGACCTACACCTTTTCCCAGATAAGCCTCTGCTACTAGTACCTCTCAGTTGCCCAGAATGAAAAAGGAAAAAAAAGCCTCCATGAACCCCAGAGGTGGTCAAGACTGAGATCATACTGGAACGCCAGAAATGACTCTCACTACTTCACCATCTCTACACAGACACCTGCAGTCAAACATCCTGAGCCCCAAAGCAATCATCCAAACCCAGATGATTGATGCCTGGGTGAGGATCGGGGGCCCCAACATCTGGAAAGCCCCATAGTCAGGACACTCCTGTTCAGGGCCATCAAAGTTAGGCTTTTTTAGGGGCAGGGAGGAAAACTCATATATTGAGCATTTCAGGTGCTGTGATCTCACTGACTTTCACCATCCTGTGAAAGAGATACTCCTATCCTCATTTCACTGGGCTCTAAAGAGTTGACCTACATGGTTTCACACTCTTACTAGTATCATGTGGTCTTCTAGGAAAGCAGAGCCGTAGGAGACTGCTTCCTCACCCCAGACCATTCCAGGAGCAGGGGCCAGGTGCTGGCCATCGTGACTGGGGCAGGAACATGATGCTATTGTATTCCCTACGAGATGAAAGTTATACTCATTGTCTTGAGCCAAAGCAGAATTACTCAAGTACAAAATAGCCATCTCTGTGAAGGAGACTGGTTCCTTTTCTAGGGTCTGGTAGGAGGGGCCTTTTGTTCTGCCCTGTCCTACTAAACCCCTCCCAGTCCTACCAACCACATTCATTATTTTTACCTTTGAATTTGATTTCCATCACCTCTTGAATGTTTTCCAGGATATCTCCGTTGGGCTGAAAGGTGTGACATGGACAATGAATGCTGATTTCCAGACCTAAGTTGGACTCTGCAAAATAGAGCAGAGAGTCAATGAGAGGAGCATTTGGTGCGATGGGATAGTATGCCATCACCCTGATCCCCTAGGCACTCATAGCAACTGAGTTATACTGAGGCTCACAGAGGAGAGAAAGTGCTTCCAAAGCCCAGAGGGAAGCTCTAGGCACAAGTGGCCACATTCCACAGATCTCTTTCACGCTGTGAACAAGCAGACGGGGGTGTAAATAGCAGGCATCATGAAGGAAATGGAAATAGTCATCTATTTTCAAAGGATGGTATTAAGAGAAAATTGTAGCTTATCTACTCAGGGACAAAAGGACAAGAAACAGGAAGGGAAAAAAATACCCCAACTGAGCCAGGGATTTAGCTCAGTGGTTCCGCCGCCTGCCTCGCAAGTGCAAGGTCCTGAGTTTGATCCCTGATACAAATAAATAAATAAATAAATAAATAAATAAATAAATAAACCAACTGTTTGTTGGGAGAGGAGATACTTAAGCCAACCTGCTGAAGAAGGATGAGGGCAAGGGAGAGGGACTGGAGGGATGAGGGAAGGGGAGTAACTGAAGAACTTCAGAACAGAGGAAAAGTGATCCAAGGCCACAGATTTAAAGAGCCATACAATGGAAGGCTGAGCAATAGGATTAAAAGTCAGGAATCAATTCTAGAGGCAAAGTCTCCTGCTAATGAGAAGCAGAATCAACCTAAATGGAATGAGCCAGCCTTTCTTCCACGGCTGTGATTGTGGACATAGAAAGAGTGGTTAAGATGAAAATCATGGTTATGTGTGGTCATATTTTCCCTTAGGATCAAGGACATAATGAGGTAAAAGTATTTGGAGGTTTCTTCTTTGAAAACTCTTTGTTCACCACAATGGGGATGTCAGGACTGTGGATGGCTCACCAAGATGAACACCTTGGGAAGACAGCTGTAAAATTAGAGAAGAGGCCAGAGACAATGACAGAGCATGATGGCCAAAGATCTAGATGACATGACCTCAGAGAGAATGAGCATGAGGAGCCCCAGGGGTACTAGGGCTTGGTGACTGACATCCCAGTGCGAGAAGGCCAACTCTAGCCCTTTTTCTGATTAGCTGTGGGATTATGTGTTTTGATAACCAAAATCAAGGAAGCAGGAAAACTGGTAGACAGGCTTGAGTGAAGTGGAAAGAAAAATAAGAAGTAAATGAAAAATTTTCACTGAATCAAGTAGTTTTGTGCAGGGAAAACCAGGCAGGATCAGGCATCGTGTCAGTTCTGGTGAGTGAGACTCATTAGGGCTGCTCTTTTGATCCTGGGGTAGCAGCCAGCTGTGGCCAGATGTAGAAGAGGTCATGGGGGGTGGACACTTCTGCTTCAGTGTTAGCATCTCAGCAAAGTGAATTACAGCTCCCTGTGGCCACCCTAGTTGTGTGTGATCATCTGGCCTTAGGGCCAAACTAGAGTCTTCCTAAAATCTAGTATCATCAGGGAGACTCCCACAGTCCATCCTGGGTCACTCAGCACTCTTCTCAAGGGCAGAATGATACAGGCTCAGTGATTTCAGGCACCGTTAGATATTCCTGGCCATCCCAGTCCTAGCTGGTTAACAGCTAGTTCCCTTCTTCCATAAACTTTACAGCCTAACAAAGTATGTTCTGCTCCATTTCAGACCAGCCTCTGGGACTCACTGATACCTGCTAAGCTTAAAGATCTCTGTTCCAGAAGGTTAGCCCAGTGGGGGGAAGCAGGTCAATATAACAAGGCAGCAGAGCCCCAGCTAGAGAAGAAGAAGAGAAGGAGGGATAAGAAATGTCTTCTTCCTGCCCTAAGGCAGCTGGAAGGAGCCAGAATAACTGACGTGGGCTACCTAACCACACAGTGCACTTCCTCTTCAAGATGAGCCAAGTTGAGGGCCGGGGATTTAGCTCAGTGTTGCCGCACCTGCCGTGCAAGCACAAGGTCCTGAGTTCCATCCCTGGTACCGCACACCAAAAAAAAAAAAAAAACCAGATGAGCCAAGTTGGCCTGGGAGAAGCCAGGAGGGGCAGGTTCTATGAATCTTTGAGTTAGACAGCCAAGGTGCATACAGATGTGCTGGGGAGAGTAAGGCTTGAGGTGCAGGTGGTCAGCCTGAGATAGTGGCTTGGCTTAGTCAACAGGTTCTACCAAGTAGAAGGCTTGCAGATGACGGCAGCAAGGGGCACTACCTGCTGAGCATCACTGCCTATCGAACTCTCTCTAAGGCTTTACAGCATTGACTTATTTCATCTCTACAATAATCCTACAGAGTGAAAGCCATTTTCATCCCCACTGTATAGATGAGGACACTGAGGGAAATTAAATGATTTGCCCAAGATCTCCAACCAGCAGGGAGTAGTCCCAGTACTCAAACCCAGGTGTGGGTCCTGACCAGATCCCGCACTCTGAGACAAGGAGGGACAAAGAGTGGGTAACAAGGAGCACCAAGGAAGGTGCCCACACATTCACCAGCATGCAAAATGGTTGTGCTTTCTTTGTGTCCCATCTGTCCTAAGCCATGGTGTTCAGCAAGTTTCCTGCCCAGCCTGCCTCTGCATACTGGGAAGCTACAGATGTAGAAGTAATAATAACACAAGGGGCTGAGGACCCAAGTCCTCCATCCTAGAGAACGCTCCTTGCAGAATGCAGCCTGGGTACCTGGTTGCACATAGACTCTCAGATGCTTGCTGAATGAATCCAAAATCACAGCTATAACTAAGTTCCTCATTAATCCATACCACCAATGAGAGTCCATTTGTGACCTGATTAGGGAACTCAGTGCACTCCATGAAGAAAGGCCTGTACTTGCTTTGGGGGGGGGGGGGGGCGGAACCTGCCTAAATGGGAACTGAAGGTTCCAATGAAGAACTAACCCCAGAACTGGCAGTAATACAGATGATGGGTGGGGGACCCATAGGTTTTATTACAAAATTATCTTTTTTGATGTCTCAAGAAAGATGGAAATCATTTTCAATGCAAGTTCTCATTGAGTTGCGCAGCTGTGAAAATAAGAACTCCAAGTGCCCAGGGAGTCAAAGAAATCCAGGTGGAGATGATCAAAATCAGACAGGGAAGCAAAGAGATTAATTTCCCCAGCCCCTCCTTCCTGCAGCCATGCAGGCTCTGAGTCAGAGTTCCCAGCGGTGCTGCTGTCGGCAGAGCCACGTGGCTTCACCCAGGCTCTACCTCCCACTTAGTAGGACAGGGGCAGGATCTCTAGCCCACCATCTGCCAACTCAGCTGCCACCTAAAGCCCCTTCGATGGGGCTTGCAAACTCGGATGATGCCTACAGAGCCCATGCAGGGCATGTCAGTGAGCAAATTATGCCACAACAACATTAAATAGGAACAGGCAGCCTTGCCCTTGGGGGATGCCAAGGAACAGCAGGGACTCTGGGCACTGAAGAATGTACACCCCATCTCCAGTGGTGCCCATGACTCATCTCTGATGGATTGTTACAAGGAAGTCTTCCAATGTTTCAAGAAATGTCATAAGTCTATGCTTTATGTGAAATCTTCTAACAACAGCAACAACAAAAAACTGTTGACCACTAGTTAAATTTAAAACACTAGGTAGGCCAAGTGGTTCATGATCTCTGCCTTCAAGCTTTAACCCCTAGTTTCCTTAAACCCCGAGGATACAGAAGGGTCACCTGCCTCAGGGACTCTGGCCACCACTATGTGGATGGATTGTGGTTTTATTTCAGCTGCTGATAGTAGAAAACGCTTCATAAGATGGAGAGAAGGGACAGACGAGACCACCATATGCACCCCCACCCACAGAGCAGTCACACCAAGCAGTACCAGCCAAGCAAAGGTAGAGCATGACATCATGAGACCTCTGATCTCATGTTCCTATCCAGGCCAGATGACCTGGGTCCCTGCATTCACCTAACTGCACCGTGTCAGATATCACCTATGCTTCCTTATCAGCCATGATAAAAACATGTTCACTCTTACAAAACATGTTGCAGGCCATGAAGTTCTCTCAAATATATTTGACCCTTAAAAGAGCTCTGTGAGGTTTTCAAGGGGAGGACAATTCCCTATTTTCCAGATAGGCAGACAAAGTGAATGGGTAAGATACTTGGGCCATATGAATTTTTTTTTTTTTTTTTTTTGCAGTACTGGGGATTGAACCTGGGATGCTATACTACTGAGCTATATCTCCAGCCCTTTTTAATTTTTTTTAAAATTTTGAGATGATCTTGCTAAGTTGTCCAGGCTGGACTAGAATTTATAATCCTCCTGCCTCAGCCTCCCAAGTAGCTGGGATCATAGGCGTGTGCCACCATGCCCGGCCAGGGTGCATGAAGTTTGATACACCTATTGGACAGTTCTAGTTGGATGAGTCCCATACCTTTCCAACTTAATTGGCCAAAATGGAACATGTTATTCTTTTTTTTTTTTTTTTGTGGTACCAGGGATGGAACAGGATCTTGCAGTTATGAGGCAGGTACAGCACCACTGAGCTAAATCCCCACCATATGTTATTTTTTCCATTCTCCCTATTCTACTCTATGATACCACCTGGATGCACAGTTCAAAAATTTGGAAGTCTGCTCTTGTGCTTTATATGCCTCTCCTAATCAAACTGTTCCATGGGCTGTACCTCCAAAATATAGCACAAACCCCTGTAATCACCATGTCCACTGCTACAGCCCTAAGTCTAAGCCCCTACTGTTTGCATCTGCACTGCTGTACTGGTCCCTACCTTGTTTTCCTGCCTCTTCCCTTGACCTCATGGCAACCAGAGGAGTCTTTTAAAGGTGTACACCAAAAATCATCTCACCCACACCCCAGTTCTGCTTATAGCATTCCCTGACTTCTCATCACACTTGGAATAAGCCCTAAAACCTTGCCATGGCCTGACAGGTCCTAAATCATATGGCCCCAGCTTACTTACTATGCTCCAGTACACCAGTCTGTCTGCAGCTTCTGGGACAAATCAAGCTGGTTTCCCCAAGCACCTGGGCTTCGCCATTTGCTTTGCTTAGGATGTCCTTTATTCTGACCTTCGACAGGCTGGCTCCTTCTTATCACTCAGATCTCAGTGCAGGAATTTCTCCCTCATAGAGACCTTCCCTGAGCACCCAACGTTGGACCCACCCAATCATTATCATATTATGCTCTCTTTATTTTTTCATTGCACTTATCATTATCTAAAATCCAACAATATGTTTACTTGTTCATCACTTGTCTCTTCCACCAGAATGAAAGCCCAGAAGAAGATTTGGGGCTTCACCTGTCTTCTTCGCTGCTGAATCTCCACAGCCCGACTTAGAACAAGCATTGAGTATTAGTTGAGTGAATGAATAGAGAAAATACAGAGACTTAGAGCTGTGACTCCCCTAATTCTACCCTCTGCCTTCTCATGAAGGACAAAGGACCCAACTTTCCTTCCAAAATACTCATCCTAACGGTCCACCTACCTCTTCGCAACAGCCACTCACGCACAGTGTCAGTGACATCAAAAGACAGCCACTCGGCAGTGCCCCGGGTGGGCAAATTCTTGCCACCGATATAGCGCTGTTTGGCGATGTGCTCATCTGGCCGGAGAATCTACAAGGCAGCGAATGAAGTAAATATGGAGGTCAGCACAGGTTACAGGATAGCTTGCAAGGCAGAGGAACAGGTAACCAGAGCAGTAGGGAAGAAAGGCTCTGAATGTCATGGCCTTTGCACGGCTTTGGTAATCCTCAATCTTCTTAATGACAGACAGACATGGAAACTAAGGTTCGGAGAAGGCAGGATTCAAACCCAGGTCTGCCAAGCTCCATGCTCAGTGGAGGCCGGGAATGGCCAAGGAGCTGGCTTCCAGTCTGTGTGGGCTCTGTCCTGAAAGGGGTACCTGGAAGAGCTCAATCCTCTGCTCAGTGCGCTTGGAACTGGGGTTGGGCACCCGCAAGACCCGGAATTCTGCCCGGAACAGGTTGGTTCCATTTTTCTCCACTGAGGACACATTGAAGCGGAAGATCTTGGAGGTAATTCCTTTGGGGCAGACAGCCAGCTCATCTAGGGTACAAAAAGTGGGAGAGGCACATCGTGAGTAAGACCCACAGGAACAGATGCTGCCAAGAGACACGTATCAGGTGGCTGTGGTCCCATCTGTGACCTCCCTAGAGGCTTGAGGCCTCAGAACCAAAGGTGGAGACAGAAGGAAGATTCTTGGTGACCCTGGAGTCACACATTGGCTTGAGCAAGAAGCAGAGGGATCTCACAGACCCAGGATGTGGCACTAAAACTGGCCATGCATAATTGCCCCTCCTTCTAAAGTCTTGATATCCCAAATCCGCTAAGCTCTCCAGCCTGCTTTTTCTACTCTTTTAGAAAAATAGATTCTTAAAAGAAAACAGCAATCCCCCTAGTAGTTTAGTTATCTTATAGCTAGTTGATGAACTCATGTGCTTATTGTTTCAGACATTCATTCATTTATTGAACACACATACAGCAAACACTATGTGTAAAGCACAGATAATGCTAACACTGGGAAGCAAAAAATAGATACAGCTGGGCCAGGGATACACTAGCTCAGTGGTTCTGCCTCCCCAAGTTGGATCCCCAGTACCAAAAAAAAAAAAAAACAACAAAAAAAACCGGATACAGCCCCTGATTTCCAGGGGACTAATATCCAAGAGAAGTCATTAATACAGGGATCCCAGTTATAGGGGCAGAGGAAGGGATGCAGAAGATCTGCTGCAGGAAATAAGGGAAGGAGAGCAGGGGGCACTGAGCTGAAGAGGTAACCCATGGATCCAGGCCCAGTAGGAGGACGTGGTGTGAGGATGGGGAGGAAAGAAACTTTATATGCAGACACTGCTGCTGAGGAAATATGAGACAGAAAGAGGGACCCAAGGCTGCACGGGTGCTGCTGAATGAGACAAAGTCAAGGCAGTGGATTGGGACTGCATGTAGGGAGACTCACAGGTCAGAGGGGTTAGATTGGGGGGTGCTAGAGACTGAACCCAGGGGCACTCTAGCACTGAGCTACATCCCCAGACCTTTTTATTTTTTCTTTTGAAACAGGGTCTCACTAAGTTGCTCAGGCTGGCCTTAACATTGCAGTCCTCTTGCCTCAGCCTCCTGAGCAGCTGCGAGTATAGGCGTGTTCCACCATGCCCAACTAGAGAGGGTGGATTTTATCCCATTAGTAATAGAGAGCCATGAGAGGTGTTTGAGCAGCACAGTAACAGAGTCAGCACTGTGGTTTAGACCTGACGAAGTGAGCTTGTATGTCAAATAGCCCATATATTGAGCCCGGCAGAAAAATAGTTGTTTCTTTGAACCTAGTGGGTTGACTGCCCTTGGCTCCTTTCTCTTTAAGGGTCTCTGTCCTTGACAGCATGTGTCCTGCCAGCCTCTGTCACCTGCCAGTGTCTTCCCCCCTGCTCACCAGACAGAAGGCAGCAAATGCTCTGTCCCACCCCTCTGAGCCAGGTAAGGGAGAGGGAAAGACCCCATTTCTCCTCTGTGCACTTTGCAACCTCAAGGTCTCAGCAGCATTAACACCCAGAGAAAACCTTTTCTACACAAATGGTACTGAAGGCCTGAACTTGAAATTCAAGCTCAAGGACCCAGATTCCACACATAATGGACATGGCTGGAATGAGCTCATAATCACCCTGAGGGGTGGTTTAGGAAGTCACGGATGAGGCGGGCGGATCAGAGGCTGGGGACAAGCAAATGTGCTACTGATCTTTAGGAAAGGATGAGTGAGTGTTTTTGGAAACTGCCATCTGGTGGGCCTGACACTGGTTCTTAGAAAATTAATGGAACAGATGTTAGGAAAACAAATGTGTGAATGCCACTAATGAAGCTCTGATTAATAATTGGCCTTCAAAGAAGAAATACTGCCAACTATTCGCTAAGCCATTTTAGACAGAACCAGAGAGAGGAATCATTGATAGCATTTTCTTTTCTTCTTTTGGTGCTGGAGATGGAACACAGGACCTCGGCCATGGGAAGCATGTATTCTACCACTGAGCTATACCCCCAGCCCCAGCGATAGCGGTTTAATGTGCAAGTTGACAAGTTAGTAAATCTGGATCTGGATAAGTTAGTTGGACTTCATAAGGACTGACAGTTGAGTGTGGAAGGAACTATCATCAATCTGGTTTCAATTTTACTAGCTGCCCCAATCACTATCTGTAAGACAGAATGAAGGGTAAGTTAGGGCAAGAGGCACCTTGTTGTAAAAAGAAGAAGAGTGGAAAATGACACCTGCCAATGAGAAGAGTCAGAGGCACTGGGAAGCCAGGAGACAGGGAAAAGGCGGGACGAGTTCTCAGGACCCCCTAATGACCATCCCTCCTTGGTTCCTTACAGCCCATCAATCATATACCTGGATGCACCAAGATGGATTCCTCTTGGTGAGAATTTTAGGGAGATTTTAAGGAGGAGATGGGAAGGGTCTTTTTCTATCTCTTGAATCTACAGATTTCCAATAGAGTTAGAAAGAATATTTAGAGTCATTCTGAGGAAGCCTCTTCAGATGAAGAAACTCATATCCAAAAGGGTCTTGGCCAGTGTCACCCATGAATTACCTGACACAAGCCAATTGGAATAACAAGCAAAGCTTAGATGCAATCATTGCTTATTAAAAAGAACTGTCTGGGGCCGGGGATTTAGCTCAGTGGCACCGCGCCTGGCAAGTGCAAGGTCCTGAGTTCAATCCCTGGTTCCAAAAAAAAAAACAACAACAAGAACTGCCTGGAGAGAAACCAAAAAAATGTAAATACGGTCTCTTTGATAATTAAGCCTGCCAAATAATAATGATATTTTAAATAATTTGTGGAATGAATCAGAGCACAAATGAATAAGCAAAATGTAATAGCACTACCTTACATTTTCTAGAACATTTATTAACTCATCAGACCTTCTAACAATCCTTGAGAATATATAAAATTAATCATTCTACAAATAAAAAGAAAGTGAACATCAGAAATGTTAAATGACTTTTCCAAGGTCAGTCAGCTAGCAGGTGGCAGAAGTGGGATTTGAGCGTAGATCTTCTGGTCAACCCCATTTACTGAAGAAGGGACACTACAAGTTGGAGGAAACCTGGGAGATCATCCAGTAGAGGGATAGTTTCATCAACAAAATGTGGCAGGAATCCTCCAATGGACCTAGAGGTCCAACCTGTGCCTCAGACAAGAGCCAACAGCCAGTCCGTTTAGTGATTCTTAAGCTGTGCTTCTGCAGAGCATGAGCACTGTTAAGAGCTGGACTAAGGGTAATGCCTTTACAAATTAAATTATGACCAGTTCTTTCCATTGCACAGAAACACAGATATTGATAGATGCCATGGTCTCTGTTTTGCTTTAGGGAGCAAGTGAAGAATAAACAAGCAAAATAGATGTATGCAGTATATTTGTGAAAAAACAGGAAATAGCATGTTTGGTTAACTATCTAGACAGCTTTAAAATCAGGTGAAGTCTGGCCCCACTCCCCAGTGATTCTGACTATACTGGGTGGGTCCATGGCATTTTTATAAAAGCTCTCCAGATGATTCTAATGTGCAGCCAGGGTTGAGAACCACAGTTTATAGTTTTCTGCTAAGGATACCATGGTTTTTGGATGTTCTAGAAGTTTGAGAAACCACTGATTTAATGGATTTCAACTTTAAATGGATTCACGTTTAAGTGAGTTAGATGTACTGTTTGGCCCATGCATCATGTTTACAGTTTTTGAACCAGAAGCCCACAAACATTTTAAGCCCATGTTAAGAATTAGGAGATTTTTGGGCTGGGGATGTAGCTCAGTGGTTTCACCGCCTGCTGCGCAAGTGCAAGGACCCAAGTTCAATCCCTAGTACCAAAAAAAAAAAAAAAAAAGAATTAGGAGATTTTACAGAAAGATCCAGATTTTCTGCTTTCCTGGGAAATAGTGAGACCATACACAAGCTGGTCCTATATTTCTACATACAAGAATCACCAGGAGCTGAGTAGTGGCTGCCTCTTTCAACAGGTTACTGGGTCCCAGGTCCTTGCTCTTTTCCTGATACACACACCTACTTTCTCCATGACCCCAGGGGTAAGTGTACTATTCACTTTATCATGATGCCTGGGCCATGGCTTTTCTTCAAGATCATTTGCATCACTGGCCTGGTCTCTGTAGTAACTTGCATTTGCAACTCTTCTAAGAAAAGGCTTTGCCTTTTCAGTGAGTTCAGTGAGTCTTTAAGCTTGTTGAAAACACAAGATTCCCCAGAACCACCCCCCCCACAGAGATTTTGATTCTGTAAGGGTGAGGTGAGATGCAGAAATCCACACTTGGAGAACTGCTGTCCTCCTGTGTGCAAAAGCATTGCCACTTAGGGTACATGAGTTCTTCAACGTGAAATGTCTTTTAGTTGCAAAATCTACAGTAAGCAGTCAGGAAAGAAAGACTAAAATACCAAGTTTTCTCTTTACTCAAGAATTCTGAGGGCCGGGGATTTAGCTCAGTGGTTTTGCCGCCTGCTGTGCAAGCGCAGGGACCCGAGTTCGATCCCCAGTACCAAAAAAAAAAAAAGAACTCTGAGAGTGCTGGTTGTCTTAGCACTGCCTTGGCTAAAAACAAGAGTCTTCCACCAGACACAGATAATTCTAAGCCAGAAGCTAAAAGGACACCTACACTGATGATATCTTGGTAAGATGGATGACCAAGGAAATGAAAAGGCTGTGTCCTCCCACCACATCGGTCAGGCAAAGTCCTACTCACTTCGCATTGCAAAATCCTAGAGAATTATAAAAGGATCACAGAGTCTTGCCTATACACCCTAGCAGAGACTCGGGTCATCTAGATGGAATTATAGAATCCTTCCAAGTCAAAGGGAGTTTAGAGATTGTCTCCAGCATTACAGATGAGGAAACTGAGGCTCAGAAAAGCAACTTTTGCACGGCTGCTTAACTGGCTTAAAACTCTTCATTAAATAAAGAAAACCCTTTCATTGAATTTGGGAGAATATTTGTGGCAGGACGAACCTCCTGGCCAAAAGAAAAAACAAAAACACAAAGTACTAAGAACAAATCTGGTTATCCCTTATGCAATCTGCCACCTGGGCTTCTAAGGCAATAGCTTCTGTCCTCTCCTGCTGGGGCCAACATAGGATTCATTTGTGCCATAAATCAAAGTTCTGTTGGAACCTACAGGTGAAAGATGGACTAAAAACATGTATTTCACATGTGTCACAGTGCTTAACAGCATGCATTCTGCACCATGTCTAGGTTAGAGCCTCTGCTCTCTTTGGACAAATTCTTTAACTGACCCAAATCTCAATCTCATCTATAAAGTAGGGAGATATGAGGATCTACAACAGCTCGGACCAGAGGATGGGCCTTCCTCTCCGTTCTCTTGGTGTGCCCTTTCTCCTATACTACCAGAAATCATTATTTCTCTCACTTTCCATGCTAGGGACCCCTGTTGCTCTGTCCCATCTCTTAGTGTCACTTCTTTCTGAGTGGTTCATCCACTGGGTAGGGAGGTGGCTGGGAGTGATAAAATGTGAAACATTTCATTACCCTGCCCCCCCCAAGCAGAAGCTATGGCACTGAGACGCTGCCGGTGCCACCCAACAGTCCCCAAACCACCCTATCTGCCCCCAGGAGTTAAGAATAGGGTTGGCTACCCCACACTGCCCTGATGATGGCTCTCTCTGGCTCAGCAACTGGTGGGCATTTGCATCCAGGGCCAGCCCAGCACTTGACCAGCAGGCCCAGGTTCACATCTGCTCAACCTCTGTGTCACCTCCAACAGCTGCAGAGAGCCTGGGCCTGTTTCCTGCATGCACCTGTGAGTGTCCGTGGCCTTGCTTTGTCCCACTAGGCACTGGCTGTTCCCTGGCATCCTGAACAGGACCCTGCTCACTGTGCTGAGTTGGCCCAGGGCAGAATCCTGCTCTGTAGCCCCATGGCCACCCCATGTGTGGCAGTCATAAGGTCTTGGTGCTGCACCCCAGGAGCTGCACTGGCATCTATGGAGCCCTACTCTGACTTTTCTCAAAGTCGTCTGCCTTTGTGTCCCGAGTCCTTGCACAAAAACCAATGTTCACACATACGTGAATAGCCTGGCACCCACGTGGCTCATTCATTCTCAGCTGAGGATTCCAGACCCGGTGGGCCCTTGTGACTCACAATCCCTTTTCCCTTGGACTCCTCCTCCTGACCCAGGCCACAAAGGTCCAAGTCTTGCCCTCTTGCCTTAGACTCGGCTTAGACTTCTCCTGCTGGCCTCAGATTTACACTCTCCTTTGACATTTGTGGCCACACCTGTCTTGGTTACCTGCCTTGGTGGGTGACCGGGGAACTGAAGGTTCAGCCATCCAGTTGTTGAGTACCTCTGGAAACTGCAGGCTCCTGGAAGATCTTAAGCCAGCCCCGCCCAGAGGACCCCAGGCAGGGAACTCTGTCTAGCTTAGCCTCAACCTCGAGCCTCCAGCCTCCACCCTCCACAGCAGCCACATCCTAAGCAAGGGCGCTCCAAGCAGCCACAAGAAGCACAGTGGGAACCCTTCGCCAGTAACCACAGGCTGCTCCTTCTGGCGGGGCCAGCTCCAAATGAGGCTTTTTGCACCTTTATCCAGAGCTGTCCACTCATTGGTACCCACTCTTGTTCCTTCTTTCGACCCCTGCTATTCACCCCTCATCCCTGGGCTCCATCCCACCCTCCTACCCCTACTGGCACTGCCCACTGCCCACCTCCCAGGTGGGCCTGGTCAAGGTAGCCAGGGCAGCGAGGACACCTGCTGGTAGGAAAAGCAAACAGAGCTGCGCCCAGAGCCTGGCCCACAAGTGGCTCACATTCCTCTTTCCTAGGCTGTCAGTTTCTCAACATCTGCCAAATTTCTCTCTCTTGTAATGAGGTTTTAAAAATCCCCGTTCGGTAAACACACATGACTTCCACACGTGTACAAACATACACAGACGTCTCACCCAGAAGCTTCCCAGCTCCTCCGCACAGACGGGAGCCTCCTGGGAAGTCTCACTCCCCGCCAGACACACATCCCTGCTGCCCCCGCAGCCACCCCCCCACCCACTCCCCATGACACGGAGACGAGAAGGGCCGCCAGCCCTCCCCTGCACACCCAGAGCCATGACCCTGCTCTCCGGCATCCACCAGCCCAGGAGGCCCCATTTTGTGCCCAGGAATCTGCCTACTGTATAGCACAGGAGCCCACATCACGGTAAAGCCCATGTCCACGTGCACATATGTGCGTATGCTGTCCTCCGGCTCACGTGGGTCACGTGTGTGGGTGAGAGCAAAGCACCAAGAAGCTGCCCCTTGCCTTGCCTTCTGAATGCTTCAGAGATATTAATTTGGGGCAGGTACTCTGCGTCCCAAGGGCTGGAAAAACTGAAATAGGGGACGTGTCACAATGAACTGTGAAAAGCAGAGAGAAGACCACAGTGTCCCGACTCATAAAATCCTAATTCCTGCCGAGAGAGACCTGGCTTGCTCCTTGATGGCATCTATATGCCCACAGTCACTCACACAGTGGCATGTGCCAGTACACATGTTTCCCCAGGCAGCACAATGTAATCCAAATTAAAATCAGTCAAGGATGTGCTGTGAGTTCAGCACAGTGCTTGGCTCCAGAAGTGCCCAGGGAGGCTCTGTCTCCTTTCCCACCCACCTACCCAGGCCCAACTTTGCATCCTCCCTTCCAAGCCAGGCGCTGGTGAGCCCCTGGGAACCCTGCTGTGTGGCCACTGCCAG
This sequence comes from Heterocephalus glaber, assembly GCF_000247695.1. The sequence continues at coordinate 25,718,744 of NW_004624734.1, read as the reverse complement.
GACCTCTCCCAGAGCTCCCTAGTCCAGCCCACCCCCTCCAAAGTAGACACCCTGTGAGCTTTTGGACTTACTGTGCTCTGCCAGCCCCTGGATCATGTCGAACTTATGGATCTCTTTGGCATAGTATTCTGATTCGGTGTTTTCCTGAGTGCAGCCTTCCTCCTTCTCCCCCTGCATCTCTTCCAGCAGCTCCCGGGTGCTGTTATACAGGGCCAAGACTTGATAGGGGACATGGGTCATCACTGATGGCTCAGGGGGGCTGGTGAGCCTGAGCTTGCTCAAGATCTGTCCTCTAATGGCTTCCACCCTCTTCTTCTTGATGTGGCCAAAGTCCAAGGTGGTGCAAGTGGACAGAGAGAGGCTGACCGTGGCAAAGTTCAGCAGGGCCAGGACCACCAGAGCCCTTTGCAAGTGCATCTTCATGTGCAAGCTGGGGAGAGCGGCCAGGGGGGCACTGAGGCCTGACAAGGAGGAGACCCCAGCAGACGAGCAGAAAGAGGGAGAAAAACCAGGCAGCCTCCCCAGATCCCAAAGACTGAGGCTTGGCAACAGGGTGCATGAACTCACTGCACTGCGAGAGCTTCAGGACTTCCAGGAAGCGCTGGCAGCCCTGAGGACGAAGAAGCAGACTGTGTGCCTTGTAGCGCTGGGATTCTCGTCCATGTGTCTAAACAGGTTTTGCTGGGCTCTGACTCCCAGCAGCCCAGGTGGAGGGCAAGCAGAGGGCTGGGAGGGGTGGCCAGGCAGCTGGGAGTGGGAAGGGAGCTGGAGTTTTTCCTTAGGTAAAAATAAATAGAGCAGATATCTGATATTGCCAAACTCCACTTGGTGATCTGGAGAAAGTGGGTATTTTAAAGAAAGCGCAGAAGGACCATGGCTGGGTCCCAAAATCAAAGTCCTTGCCTTGCCCTGAAGGAGAATGAGAGAAGAGAATGGAAGAGAAAAAGGAAAAAAGTGTTTCCAAAAAATCAGATCACCAATGAGTAGGTGGGAAGAGGCAGGTCTGGGCAGCTGCTGGCCTGGCTAAAGGTCGGGGCAGTACAGGACACACTTGTCTCTCGGGCACTCCATTCATGCTTTCCCTTTTGTTTACACTTCCTTGGGGGTTTCTAAATGACTTTGTTCACGCTGCCTCCCGTCTTCATTGGCTGGGATGTGGGTTATGTGCAACTGGAAAGCAGGCAGGCCAGGCCTCTGGAGAAGGGCTCCAATAATCCACTTGAACGCCCACGGTCACCAGCGCCTCAGCTTGTCTTCTCCCTCGGCCATGGCTTCTGTCCCTTGCTTCTCTTTTAAAAAAACAAAAGGAAAAGAAAATAGAAGCCAGTTCACTGCAGCCTGCTCCGGAAAGCGGAAAGCGGTTATTCCTTCGTTCTCATGCGTCTTCTACTAGCTCTTGCCTCTCTCGCTCCTTCCCTTGAACTTGGCTCTGCTTCCCTCCCTTTCTCTCGCTCTCTCCTTCTCTCTCTCCCTCTTGCGGCTCTCCCTCTCTCTCTCTCACACACACACACATATGCACACACACTGCTCTCTCTATTTCCCTGCTGAAATTTTATACCTCCCTCCCATGACGTCTCGGGCCCGGGGTGGGGGAGGGAGGGAGGGACCAGCGCACGCAGCCTCTTTTGCTGCACGATTTTTAATGTTTTAAACAGGCACAGGAAAAGCCGAGCCCGTTTGAAAAAATACTTTGCGAGCCCTCTCGTTCGACGTGGTAACTGAACTTTTTTTCCTCTCTTGGAGTCACTCCGGCTACACGTTGGCTGTTTTTCTGGAAAGTTACTCGGCGAGCCCCCTCCCGCCCGCTCCCCCGGCCCCTCCGCGCTCCCGCAGCTGTCAGTCCGCGCCGTCCCGGCCGGCCGCGCTCTGTCCTCCCCTGCCCGCTTCCCGGGTCACCCCCGCTCAGGCCGGACACCCGGCAGGGCCCACAGGGACCGCAGTGCCATCCTCAGTCCGGGCAACGCCCGGCCTGCGAGAGGGACTGGAGAGTGGGACTCGGCGCCGCAGCGATCCTGGCCGCGGTTCTTCATTGACAAGCCTGCAGTCGGCGGCTGGTTGAAGCCTGGAGCCCCTCCAGGAACTGGGAAAAATGGTGGCGTTTGCCGGAAGATCAAGGGTGCCCTCTGGCGAGGCCTGGCCGCCAGTGAAGGCGGCTCGGCGCGGCCGGGAGTCGGGAGGCGGGAGGACCGGGCTCAGGGCTGCGGGAGGGGAAAGAGTGAGAAAAACCAGCCCCGGCGTCCTGGGGAGTCGCCCGCGCCTCGGTCCCGGTGCGTCAGAGCGGGCACATCTCTCCCTTGCCCGACCGCCGGTGCGGCGGTGTCCCCCAGATGTTCGCCGCCTCCCTCCGAGCCAGCGAGCGCAAAGTCAGCAATTGGCTGGAGCCCATTTCCCAGATGGGTGAGGGGAAGTTTGCGCTCGCCCTCATTGCCCCTCTCAGCCTGTGCTTCTAGGTCTTTTCCCACGAGCAGCTTGGGGAAGCTTTACGACCCCACCCCGCTACAGGACTTGGACGATCACTTTGTGAGAACTAGGGCAGGTCCCCTATCTATCCCCCACCCCGGCCCTCCGGCCTTCCTGAACCCTTCCTGAGAGTCCTGGTTCCTAGGCCACTGTGAAGGAACGTCAATTTGAGGAAACTGAAGCACAGAGAGTCTTTGGGTTGTTTGTTTTTAAGACCACATTGCTTGTGAGTGGTGGAGGTGACAGGAGCGCAGGCTGTCTGGTTTCGAGGCGCATCGTTTTAATTTGCATCACTGAAGAGGAAAGCTAGGTGTAGAAACCTTAAAAGTAACTTGCCCAAGGTCACAAAGCTATTAGGTGTCAATACTAGGATTTGGCCCAGGAAGTCCATTGCCAGAGTCTGTGTGCTACACTACACAGCCTCTGGAAATTGAGAAATAGTTTTGATGTTTTCTAAGTGTGAAGCACTGTTATAGGCTCTGTGGATATGTCAGTGAACAAAACAAACCCATTGCTCTCATGCCACTTATATTTTAGAGGCAGGGGTAGGGCAGTGGGGGAGGCAATACCTGCAAAAATGTGTAAATGATGTAGTATGGTAATAGATATGTGTCATGGAGAAAAATAAAACGGGAAAGGAGGATAGGGAGTGCCCGGGTTGGGGGATGATTAAATTTAAAATATTGTGATCAGGGCCTTTAAGCTAAGGCTTGGTAGATGGGAGGGAAAATTATTAAAGCTCTACCCTTCTGGGGGTATAGAGTCCACCTTGATCAAATCATAATCTCTGGAGATGGGGCCCTGACATCTGGGTTTTTTTAAACACACCTCTCATATAACACAGGTGCTCAGCAAGTCTCCCCAGGGTGAGTGCCATTCACCTTTTATTTTCACGAAGTTGGAAGATGGGAGCATGAGGTTCTGGAAAGTGACTGTGAAGCAGTGGAGGTGTATAGCTGTGAGCTTCCAAGAAATGGAAAAATCTAGCGCTCAAACTCTCCTTTCTCATCTGATGCCAAGGTAAAAGAGAACAAGGGATTCAATAGAGCTTGTGTCTCACCTATCTTAGATTTTTGGCAATGAATGTTTCTTCAGATTAAAATCTTAATGGAATATTCACACTCAGAAGCAGTTAGTAAAGGATCTTAGAGGCAATCTCTGAGATTGTACTTTTGGTACAAGGGAGGACACTGAGGCAGAAGAAGCACTTTGCCTTAGCTACACGGTTACTAGTAGAGCTAGGATATAAAGTCAACTCTTCTAACATCCAGGCCAGTGCTCTTGCTGTCACAAGGTAGGCTAACACTCAGTCCTACTCAGTCAACATCAGAGGACTGATGATTGAACTATGTAGTTTACTGGGTATTTAAGAAATATTTACAATCTAGTTTTAGGGACACTACTTTCACTTCCAAGTCTTCATGTTTACCCTGTGGCCATCCATACCTTCCCCCCAGCATAGTGGGGATATTGTTTACTTTCAGGGCCATTAGGCCATCTTCTGTAGGCCCCAGGATCCAGTGCCAGGGACCTGGCCAGTGGTGACTTGGGAATCTTATATGGAATGAGTCCATGACAACTGAGTTGGCTGCCTTATTAGGCTGGGAATTTGTGGGACATCTCCCTCTGCCGGCCTAGGAGAATGGCTGACACCAGCAGTGAGTGTCAGAGCAAAACATGCAGTAAAATCTGGTGTCAGAAGGACCCCTGGATCTGCCACTTAGCATTCAGGTGATTTTCTTCAAGTCACTTTTTTGTACCTCAATGTCTTCAGTTTTAAATAGAGCTATTATTGCTACTTGCTCTGTGGGGTTGTTGAGGTTAAATATGATATTGAATAAACTTAAGAAAGTCACTACTACTCAGGTATTTGATGTTTTGGTTTAGTTTTCAATAAATTTCTTAAAGACAGATTATGGATATTGCATTTTCTGTAGTTTACTATAAACCATTCATTGCCTCTGATTTCACCTGTCAAATGGAAACAATACAATTTATCTTAGTTCTCATAAAAGTTATTATGCCCCTCTCTTGAACTAATTAAGCCCTTTGAACATTGCAAAGATCTATAAAAATGGGAGAAATAACTATAATTACTATTATTAACACTAATGCTTTGTATTCACAAATGTATTAAAACAGAGCTACAAATGCAGGCAGTTCCAAAGAACTAACATTTTTCACCGTCCCACTGGACAGCCTCAGCGAGTGTTCATATCTGGAGGCTTCTTCTGGAGTCAAGTAAAGCAGGCTTAGGAACAATTTATTTTAAATTGGAGGGATACTCCAATTATATTCTAGGAATAATGCGGCGGATCCTTTAAATGTTGAGCTAGAAGGGCAGAGTCGTCGTCAAGGACGCGACGGAGATGCTTAGTTTCCAGGAAGTGACGTCAGGCGGCCGCGGAGATGGACGATGTGCTGGACCTGGGCGAGGAGCGGCGCCGGGGCTCGGCCACCTCCGTGAGGAGCGATGCGGGGGGCTTGCGGCCCGGGTTCAGCGGGTGGGGAGGAGCGGCCCCGCCGGTCCAGCTCCCCCGACGGCCTCAGCCTGGCGCGTTCCGGGCAGCGGGGCGGGCGGAGCGGCGCCGGGCTGTGATGGGGAGGAGGAGGCCACTTCCGACCCGCCCGCTGGGCGGGCCGCGAGGCGTTCCGCCGCCTCTTTGCTTTCTTGAAAATCCTCAAAAAGTAGAAAACAGACCCTGTCTCCGCCGGCCCCTTGGATGAGGGGAACTTTCTGGGCCTCTCTCCCTTTTCTGGAGCCCCAAAGGCGAACTCCCGCAGAACGGACAGACAGATCTGAGAGAGACTGGAGGGGCCTCCCGGCCAGAGTCGCACTTGGCACCCATCCTAGAGTTTTCCCTTGGGACTTCTCTTTCCAGAAGTTCTTGCAAAAGCTGCTCCGTTTTATGCACGGAAGGGAGGCAGCCAGGGACGGCCTTTCTTTTTCCTAAGCTCTGCAGAGAGATGAACATAAACTCATGTTCACAAGTTGGAAATCAATACTCTGATTTATTACATGGGGTATGATTAGGTGTTCAGGCACTGAGGTCAGATGGAGTATAAAGCTGTTGGTAGGTTAAAAAAAAAAAAAGTTAACTTCTCCGAGCCTCCATTTTTTTAATCCCAAGAATGGAGATGCTGCGTGGGATAATGCATAGGAAGCATTTAACACAGTGCCTGGCATGTGCCAGGTTGTCAGAAGAGGTCGGCTTATGTTGCCTGGAAGGCTGTGGTTTATCCAAGGATGTATAGTTAGTAGATAACATAGCTTGACCCAATATCTAAATTCAGGGTTTTTCTTATGCCATCGCAACTCCCTTCAGGCCTTTCTAACTTTTAAAATTAGTGGAGTTTGTTTGTTTGGTAGCTGGGATCGAACTTAGGTCCTTGCACTTTCAGGGCAGGCGGCAGAACCACTGAGCTAAATCCCAGGCTAAAATTAGTTTAAATTGCAGTCACTAAACACTTGGGCCACAGGGCAATTCTCTTCAGTGTTTTGAAGAGTCATGAGAGCACTGGATGGCTTCCAGGGTACTAGAAAGGAGCGCCTCTCTGAGGGAGGTAGGAAGGACAGAAGCAAACTGGTCTAGAAGGAAGCAAACTGCTTGACTAAAGAGAATGTTAGGTCACCAGGCCTTTCTGATATGAGAACTTTTCTAGTACCTGGCGATATAGTTCATTTATTCTTTTCACAAATGTTTATTGAGCCTTCCTGTGGTGGAGATACTACAGTGACTAAAACAAGTGGCTCATGTCCCAGAAGGGGAAGATGGACATTAAATAGACTATATTTTAAAAACACCTAAAATCAAGTGATAAAGTGGTTTCCTACCCTGTGGATTTATATTAGATCTTCAGAAAATTGAAATACTTGGCAGTTATTAAAGAAATCACCTGTAAGCAGCATTTGTAAACAAGATCATTGAATTGCAATCATTCTATGTAGTATATGGAATTCAGATCCCTGATACTGTGATAAATGCAGGAGGGCAACCATGGGTTAAAGGATGAAATTGTCTGCCTTGAGAAGAAAATGAGCAGCTTGTTATTAGAAAGATTGTTTCTGTCATCCTTGAAACCTAAACGGTTGGCATTACAATTAGAACTGTGAACCCTGTGTGAGAGTTCTTATGCAGCTCCCTGGAAGCCCCTCTCTTTCATCTTAGGACATTTTTTTTTTTTCCGTCTGGTACTGGGGATCAAACTCGGGTCCTTGTGCTTTCGAGGCAGGTGGTAGAACCATTGAGGTAAATCCCCAGCCCAAGGACATCTTAAAAACAAATTTCAGCAGGGCATAGTGAAAAGAAGCCAGGATTTGAAATCAGAAGAAGATTCCCCTTAGATCTATGTTTGCCACTTAATCAGTTTTGTAGGCCTTGTTTCCTCATTTGTAAAATGGTGTGAATCCCAGGCCTTGTCCATGTCATTTTGAGGATCAAACAAAACCATGTTTAATGAGATGTGTATGTGCTTATATTACTGTTGCTATTTTTAAAAAGTAAACAACCAAAAACATGTATTTCAACATCCACTTGCATGCCTCAAAGTTTTGTTTATGTGTTGGAAAGTGTTTGAGACACAGAACCTCCACCTGAGGATGGCCTTGGAAGATATCTGCAAATGGTTTATTTGATGGCTCAGAATTTTGAGGTGTTCCGATTTCCAAAAGTGATGTCTCAACATTCTTGTAATAAATTTCCCTTAGTCTGTTGATGAAATCCAATTAGTGTATTTATCAAAGCAAATTTATTTTTATTTCTCTGTTAGTTGCCATGGAATTTAAGGAATTCTTTCCAAAAGTCTGATAACTATTTTCAGCTATAAACTTAGGCCTTCCTAAAATCCTGCTTAAGAAATAGGAATCTTTTACCACCCTCATCTCTGAGCATGAGGTCTCTGCCCAGTCTAGAAGCATTTCTAACTGCATTTCTTTGAGTAGAAAAGTGATTTGGCTTTTGTAATCCTGATAGCTGTTAAAACCATGAATTTCTTACTGTTCTATCAAGTAGAACTGACTTTAGGTACTTTGCTCTAAGGGTTCAGAACATTTTGTACAAATATATCCAAGTTACTCAAATCATGTTCTCTACCATGTCATCCCAAATCCAATCCTGCTTACCTCATAGTGGCTTGCATATCCACATAGTGGCTTGAATGACATTTGGTCAGCATTGTCCTCCATCTGTCTTTACAGGGGGCCAAGATGGGTCGCCGAGCTCAATTGGAGTCTACTCAGGCCGACAGTCACTTCAGTGGCAAGAGTTCCTCATTGACTCTGGCTGGAGAGGTAAGTGCTAAAAGGAAAAAAGAAAATGTAAAGAAATGGTCTTTAAGAGTTAGTGATTATTTAATAAGCAAGGATTTGGTATTCCATATTCTGTTCAATTCCAGCTCTTACATTGATTTGGGAATTCCCTTCCTTGACATTTGTCCTATTAGCAACAAATGAAAGAAGAATATTTTTTCTTTGAGGACAGACTGGTTTCTGTGCATTTCTTCATATTCTTAGGATAGAACTTTTTATGTTAGCTGAAACAAGGAACCAGAAAGTTTCAAAATGCAGTAGAAATCTGGGTTTTTATTTCTGCCAAACGAATGCCAGGGAAGTATGCTGGTGACATAAGGTAGCATTACAGCACTGGATGTTTGCTCTCAATGGTGACCTGCATTTTCTGCAGGTTTCAGATAGGAAAGGGATCATTTCCTGGCCTTACTTTCCTGGAAATTTTTTCTAAGTGGCCTGGAAATATTGGAAATTATCTAGCTTCTTTGTAGAGGGTGGTTAATCTTGATGAGCAATACTTTTTAATGGTAGGGCACTATTTTTGGCAGTTTACTCAAAGCCACTTTTTATCTTCCCCTGTCCATTAGAGGAAAAACTGCCTTTCATGAGTCAGGCTGAGCAGGGAACCATTGCATGCCATTCTATTAAACATGTACTTCCCCTCCCACCGCGCTTCTCACTAGCTAATAAAAGCAGTATGACTGAGGAGTTTTATTTGAGTCTGTCCACTAGCTGCAGGTCTCCTCTCGATCCCCCCTTTATATCTTCAAAATTGACTCTGTCTCTTTCTTTTTATTCCTTATTGTTCTCCCCAAAAGGTAGCTGAGGGCATGGAAAAGCAACTGTAGAGAATAAGTGAATAAGGATTAAATTAATGAGGAATCAGATTTTCTCTACACCCAAGTGCCTGTATATTGACAACTATCCTCAGAAAATGCTGTCTTGCCTCCTGAGTGCTGGGTTATCAGCATTCCTCCCGTAGCCAGGGGGCATGTGGCCTTACAAGCTTACTTCCCTGTTCCTGAGGCAAGATAACACCTACCTCAAGATTTGTGAGTTCTGAATTACATAAGCCTAGTCCCCAACAGTTGTGGACCTGTAATCCTAGATGTTCAAGAGACTGAAGGAGGAAGATTGCAAATTTGAACTCAGCTTGGGCAATTAGCAAGACCCTGTCTCAAAATTAAAAATACAAAGGACTAGGGAGGTAGCTCATGGTAGAGTGCTTTCCTACCACGTGTTATACTGTGTCCCCTCTGTTGGCTTTCCTCTTAATTTCTGCTTTGGGCTCCTTCTCAGTCCTATGGTACCTGCTGTAGGATAGACCATTATATGCTAACTGACTTTTTACATATCTATCCTGCTCCATAGTGAGTCCCCAGACAGTGGGAAACCTGGCTTCTTGGTTGTGTAGCTCATTGGTACATAATACCCTTAACAATCGATGAGGGGGCCGTACTGAGAAGTTTAATAGGCCAGGCATGTGCATGAGCAAAATGTGCTGGGTACACAGCACAGACACACTGCATTTACATTTCAAATACGTAGGAATATTCTTCACTCTCATAGGAAATAAGTTCACCATTTCCAGAAGCTCTTTGTATGGCCCTGTCAATTATCTTTCATTCTCTCGCTTATTGTAGAAATGTGGGTTTGGAGAATCTTTAAAATGACAACTCTACTAGCAGCCAAAACTGGCACCTGACCATGCCTCATTCCCTGGAAGATGCTAGGGAGTGTGTTAGGTGGAGGTACTGGGAATGCAGGCCACTTGCCTCTTCCAGTACTTAGCCAAAGTTGGGTGATACTATGGGGACTACAGAAGAAGTACTGGCCAGTTGGATATTTCAATAAATGCTAGCAGTCTAAAATGTTAGATGAAACCAACAAAGTTTTAGAAGTTAGCAATTAATTATGAACACTAAGTTGCCACATGGGCAAGTTTGGGCCAGAAAGTTGTCATTGTGTTACTTTGGCCATGGTACTCCTGCCATAGTACTTTTTACATTGTATCCTAATTGTTCACACATCTGCCTCCCTCATAAGATGTGAGCTTCTGGAACGCAAGGTCTGTCACAGTGCCAGACACAGAAACAGATGTGCAATTGTCACTGCCAACAGTGAGATGATGCAGTGCGTGGCATGTGATGTATTACACTGCAAGAGCTGAGGAAGAGTATTACAGGGTGGGTGGGCAGATAGTGCCCATGGTAGGCATAGTTATGGAGGATGGTGGCCTAATGTGGGAAGATGGTGAGAAGATCTAGCAGATCCCACCCTGCATCTCAGGGAACTTGAACTGCAGCAGTATCTGCCTTTAAAGAGAAAATGAGGGAGCAAATGATTAGGTTGGTGGGTGCTTTACACTATTTCACAGAGGTCTAGGAGAACCCATCCCCAAAGTAGAGCCTTCATCCATTTATTCAGCAAATATTCTTCGAAACTCATTGTGTCCCAGGCAACAATTTAGAGTGTTGGTGCATTGCAGTGAACAAAATTCACTTTGCCATAATGGAACTTCCACTTTTGTGGTCCTGGGCAACCAGGAAGACTAATTAAAAGCCTACTTAATTGCAAACAAGGTTGTAAGAACCTGTAATGGTAGTTAGGTGAGACTCTAATGGGCCAAGATGTCCAGGAATGACATGATCAGCCCTTGAAGCCTTAGGTGGCCCTCATGCCAAATCAGCTCTGCTGTCAAGATCAAGGGCACTGTTCACCTACCATCTCCCTCCCTGGCTCCCAGGTGAGGGTCAGGGAAGTGAAAATGTAATTTCCTAGGCACAGAATGGGAAGAACCTTTCAGGTTTCCACCTTGAAGGAAGACCTACCTATTTTTCCAGAGAAAATAAACTTGTTTTTGGTTTTGTTTTTTGTTTTGATTTTTTTTGTTGTTTTTTACTCTGGGCCTCAGCATTTTTCTGGAAGAGCATGATGCAAAGTCATTCTGTTTCTCATGCAGCTGGTGCCTCTGAAAACAAAATCCCCCAGGATTCCAGGATGTCTGCCTTTTTTTCCTGGGTTAATTGGGGTTTAAAGCAGTGAAGACAGCCTCCCACGGGGCCAGATGCTCACTGGGCTGCGTGGGACTTTTTGGCTGTTTCTTTCTAAAATTAGAGCCCAAGACTTGTGTGTATGCCCATTTACATTCCAATTTTGAGTGTATTACTTGATTATATTTATTTTTGTCCTCTCACTGACTTTACACTTGATGAAGATACCCATGAAAACATAAATGTTGGTACCTCAGAGCTGTCAGACAGAATAGAGTTCCTTTAGCATTAAGTAAGAATTAGTTTCAAATAAACAGTTGTTTCAAAGTGGACTGGTGGAGCTTGGACCCCTGATGAAGGAAAGAGAGAGAATGCAGACTTGGCTTCAGGAGACCAGGGCTTGAGACTGGGCTCTGCTAATTGCTTGGGTCTTAAACAACTCCACTAACCTCTTGAATCATTATCTGTCAAATGGTGATAACAATACCACTAGGCTCATGTGGGGATTAAGTGAGGTATGCATTTAAAAGCACTTTAATAAACTGAAGAGCATTAGACAAGCATTCATTCAGTATAGTAGTGAATGAATATTTGGGCAGCGCTTTGCTGTTCTTATTAAAGGGCAGTACAGAAAGAGGTTGTGAGCCAATTAGTTCTCTTTAAGAACTTATTTAGAAGCTTCCTCAATGGTTGCTACTCATTTATCCACAGTTTAGCCAGCAGTGATCCAGAGCTGAGTTTTTATGCTTTCTGGTTGCCGTGGACATAACTTACAAAGAGTGTACTGGAAACCACAGGCCAGGGCTCAAATCCTGGCTGTGCCACAAATTAGCCCTCTGACTCTGAGCAAAAGTTACTTAATCTCTCTAAGCCTTAGTTTCCTCGTTGGCAAAATAGGAGTAATGATATTATAAATTTCATAGGGGGGCTAGAAAGAAAAATGAGATAAGATATGTAAAGCCCGTAACACAGTCTGACAACCCAGTGGTTGCTAACCATTACTATCTCTCTAGAATTTGAGTTTTTTTGTTTGGTTTGTTTTGTTTTATTCTGCATTAATCCTCTCTACTAAGTTGCAAGCTGGTGAGCTTCAGGTTGCAGTTAGCCTACAGTTATCTTGTTTGATTTTTACACTTGATCTTAGCCAAAAGGCTGAGAAGCGATTATCTTGTTTGATTTTTACAAAGTTAAAACTTTTAAAAAATTGACTAATGTTCATAACTTGGTAAATTTCATGCAGAAATCCAGATTTGGGGCTTCTCTTGAAAATCACAAGTTCTGGCATAGTGGGAATGGCAGGCTGCTGATGGTGCTTGGTTACATACCACAGCTCTTCCCAGCTCACCACTGCTTACATTAGTGCACCTGGTCAGATTTACACTGTTGATCTGCCTGACTACTACTCTACTTGAATCTAAGATTCCTACTCTTTTAGGGTGGATCAATTTCAGGTATCTATATCTGTTCCTATTGAATTTGGTTACATGCAACAGAAATTCAATTCCAGTGCTTAAACAGGACTTTTTCTGTTTTCTTTTTCATACGGCAAGGAGTCCAGTGGAGGACAGAGTGGAGTGGATGTAGTTAACGGAGGGTGTCTTGTGTCACCTTAGCCTCCCAGTTTCCTGCTCTGCCATGTGGAGCTTGTAACTTTTGTTCTTATGGTTGAAAGATGGCTGATGATTGTGTGAATCAGATCTGCATTCTAGGAAGGAGAAGGAACAGTTTTAGAGTTTAAGGTACATGCCAGTGAAATGTTCTGCTTTATGTCAGGAAAACAGCTAGAGACATCACTAAGTAGACATCACGTTTTATTTCATTGGTCAGAACTGGGACTACCCTAACTTTTGAGGGAATTTCTAAGTGGGTCAGAATTAGGTCTTATACCCATCACTAAGTTTTAGGGGAATTTTTAACTACCCACATTGCTATTCTATAATGCCCAGGTTTCTCAGTGAGGGAGGAATGCCTGTTGAGTAGCAGTTCAAAACTGATATAACCTTTTTTTTTTTTTTTGGTGCCAGGGATCGAACTTGGGTCCTTAGGCTTTTGAGGCAGGCGGTGGAACCACTGAGTTAAATAAATCCCCAGCCCCTACATAACCTTTTTTAAAAAATAGAACTTACACAAAGGGTTTTTTTAATTTAAAAAATTTTTTAATATAATTGGATAAGAAAGGAAATAATTCTTTTTAGCAGCTTAAAAAATACCAACATTTCTCTGCAGTTTTTAAAAGTAAAGTTGCCTGGAGTTTGGTGAAAATACCTTCTGCCCTGGGTTCCAGGATAGGTGAGTGAATTGCCCATGTGAGCTCTCCTTGCTTTATTTCTTTTTTCCCTTGCACTAATTCAAGTTATTGAGGAGTTTTCTGAAAGATAATTTTGTACATGTCTGTGATATAAAACTTTCTCTGGGGAGAGAAGCTCTGAGAATTAAACGGAATTTCTCTGCCCGAACAAGAGATTCTGTTGATTCAAATGTTGATTCAAGTGCTCTTACTTAGCTCCTTCAAGAAAAGATCCACTTTTCTGCTATAAAGTGACATTACACTGAGTATGGGCAAAAGTAATTTTTTTTTTTTGGTACTGGGGATCGAACTCTGGACCTTGCGCTTTCAAGGCAGGCTCCGGAACCACTGAGCTAAATCCCTGGCCCCAAAAGTAATTTTTGACAAAAACCTCTCCACAGCTGTCTTGTCCTTTGGAGCAGCATTTCTTGCTTGGTTTAGACCTCTTTTTGGCTTAGCTTTTATTTTGTAGATTGTCTTTTTATTGATAATAACCATCCTGCATTGGAACAATTGCTGCCTCTCCATCTCATAAAACATCCTAGTTAAGCTTCATGATAGCTCATGAAGTAGGTACAATTGCCATCTCATTTTACCTGGGAGGATATTGGGAGTTGGAGAGGTTGGGTAACTTGGCTAGAGTCACTCAGCTAATCCGACTCTGGCCAGGTGCCTAATCAGCACCTGACACCTCCTACCTGCTGGACAGGTGGACACACAAACCTCCCCATGGCGAAGAGGTTTTGGAGAAAGTGGAGAGACTTTGGGGGTTATTCTCTTGGAATCTTTTGCAATGGGAGTGAGTTCCCACTTGATCGCCCTTACTCATCCAGTTGTTGAGAGCAGTGCTGGAGTCGCAGCTGTTCCTTCTCTCTCCCGTGCCCTCGGTGTTCCTCCGAGGACGCAGAGCTGAAAGTTAGCCAGATTCTCTCCCAAGAATCTGAGAAATGCTGCTGGACTCATGTTCCCAAATTAGGCCAATTTCCTCATCCCCCAGCAGCCTCACTTAGCTGGAGCTCCCTTGGCACTTTGCATTACGTCTCTCACCCTCTGCCTGTTCCCTGACTGGTCTGGCAGCCGGGCAGTTATTTTCAGCCCTATAGGGTTATCTGCTGACCCTTTTTGGTGACATTTTTCTTCTTTCTCACAAAAGTAACTCTCTTGATTGGTCACATTTTTCAGCCTTTTTTGTAGCCCCTCTCCAATCAGCCCGATTGAATGATGCTTCTGATAATGTGGCCGAAGAGGGATGCAGATAATTTGATATGGAGCTTTTCATAAGGAATGTGTTTTCCACACTTCATATTTATGTCGTGCTTTGCATGCTTCACTTTGGAACTCTCCCTCAGGGTGGGCAGATGTACATCTCTGACCCATCCCTGGGGCAGCCGCTGTGTGGGAGGGAATGTGGTGTCAGATGGAGCCTGCAGTTCTAAGTTAGCATCTCAGGGATCTCCAGTGCTGGCTGTGGCTCTGGCACAGGCTCTGTGATTGCCCGAGGACAGTGCACGTTTGTGCTGGGCTTCTCCCTGTCCCAGGGTGAAAGCTGTGCTCACGGAGCACTTTAAGATTCCCTTCTTCACCTGTGGCAAGTGTTAAATGAGAAATGAGCATTGAGAGCTTAGCTGAGAATGCCAGTAAGGCAGCTATTGTTTCATTATCTGCACACCCTGAAAAGTAGAAAAGGATTATTGTCCTCTCTTTAATCCCCAGCCTGCCAACTAGAAGGTGTATCTCCTGGCAAGTTTCTTAACCACTCTGAGCTTCATTATTGATTGGAATAATAGTAGTACTTATAGAGTTGTTAGAGGATTAAATGAGAGAAGGTATAAACTCTAAGAATAGTGTCCAACACATGCCAGTTATTATTGTCATTATCTGTGTCACAGGAGAATTAGAATCTTATCAATTTATCCTACATTTGCAATTCTGTTCAGGATACATTCATACTTCATAGAACTAACTGGCCTTTGAGACAAAGAAGCATTTGGATGCAGAATCCCTTCACTGAGAATTCTTTGTGCCACGTGAGACCTGTTTTATTTGTCTTCTCTGTCAGTATATCTGCCTATGCCATCAGCCAGTTTTTGCCAGTATATTTCCATCTTCAAAACCCAAACCTCTGAATAGATTGGTAGACTTTCCAGGGAATAATCCTTACTTGCTGACATATCCTTTTGTTGGGCTGGGGACATACGAGTAGAAAATGAGGAGTGACTTTGGTGAGCTCAGTGACCTTAGATAAAAGGTGACATTCATCCATTCACTTATGAATTGATTAAGAGCTTTCTATGTTCCTAGCATTATGTTTGGAAAGGTAACAATTCAGTAATAAATCAGACATGTTCTTTGCCTTCTGGAACCTTGATCTAGGGGTCTACAGAGAAGTAAGTGCTGGGTAGAGAAATAAAGGAATACTCACAGTATGCCTCTTTTACTCCCACACATTCCAGAAAGGTATCCTAGGGAGAAACCATGTTTGCACTTTGAGGCTTAAAGAATAAGTAACCAAGAGAGGAATAGGGAAAGAATATTCGAAGCAAAGGGATAAGTATAAGTCACATTCTAGAGGCGAGGGAGGGAGCATGACAAGTAGAATTTGTTATGGGAGCAGCTGACTCTACTTGTGGTCATCAGTGACTTTGCATTTGAAACCAGCCTCTCTGCCATTACACTTTTCTCTGTGTTTCCTGGTGAAGAAGACCTCTGAGGTATATGCTCATGGATTTCAGTCCTAATGTAGTATTGGAATTTGGTGTGCTTGGCATAGAACCGCACACTGGATGGGTTCTTAGTGAATACTTATTGAAAGAATCCAGTAAATAGTTTATGACGTGTACATTCCTCACAAAATGTGAAAGGCCTTGCTGCCTCTCATTTTCCCTCTTATTGAACTTTAGTTTGGTTTTCTTTCTTCATCCCCTATATCCACCTGCTATCTCAGTACTAGGGATTGAACCCATGGGCTGGGGATATAGCTCAGTGGCATAGTGCCTGCCTGGCAAGCGCAAGGTCCTGAGTTCAATCCCCGGTACCAAAAAAACAAAAGATTGAACCCAGGCAAGGGTCTTTGCACTGAGGTATATCCTCAGCCAACCCCACTCCTTTAAAGTTTTGAGAAATGGTCTAACAAAGTCACTCAGTTTCCAAGATGGGCTTGAATTTGGAATCCTCCTCCCTTAGCCTCCCAGACCCTGTTCTCTTTTTCCTGTATCTCTTTCTTTTTCTCTTAATGATAATGGAGAACTCAGTACTCTTTTTTGTTCATCCACTATATATGTGTGTGTGTGTGTGCGTGTGTGTGTGTGTGTGTGTGTATTTATAAGTAGAATTTTATTCATTCATTCATTCACTTTTCTAACATATTTAACATTTCCCAATATAAAAATGATCAAGGTCACTTCATATTCTAATTGAGGAACCACATATTTAGTCAAAGAATTAGAATACTGAAATGTATCAGAAATGGGAATGTAGATGGAACTACTAACCTTGCCTGGGAGTTAGGAAAGACTTTACAAAGGAAATGACTCTTGGGTTGGGTGGAAATGAAGGAGTAGGAATTTGCTAATGAGAAAGAAAGGCAAAAAGGCAACAGTGGCAGTGGGAAAAGGCTGTCCTAAGGTAGGACCCAGCTGTGAAAAG
Organism: Heterocephalus glaber; assembly: GCF_000247695.1. The sequence goes on along the minus strand of NW_004624734.1, from coordinate 25,702,072 downwards.
GCAGATCCTCCATTTCCATGAGTGAGCCTTAGTTGGGACAGTCATGCAGTTCTCTCTAATGTGTTAGTTACTTTTCCATTGCTGGGACAAAATATCTGATATATGCAGTTTAAAAGAGAAAAGGTTTATTCTGACTTATGGTTTCAGAAGTTTCAGTTCATGGTCTGCTGGCTCCAAGGCAGGAACATCACAGTGGAGGTAGGCTGCTTACCCCTGGTAGCCACAAAAACAAAGCGGGGGGGTCTAGAAAAGGTGGGTGAAGCTGGTGATATGTATGTCCTTCAGAGGCACACCTTCCTGTGACCTACTTCCTCCTACTAGGCCCCCTTCCTAGTAGCCCATTCTGCTATTATTAATCCATAAGATTAACGCCCTCATGATCTAGAAACCTCTCTAGGCCCACCTCTGAACATTGCTGAATTGGGGATCAAGTTATTGATACATGAGCATTTGGGGGACATTTCCTGTTTAAACTATAACATGATGTGAGCAAGCAGGCTTGTGCCAGACACATGATACCCACCCCCCAACAGGAATCAGCCCCGCACTGGATGTGTGTTGTATTTTTCTCTCTTGTTTTCATCTTTTTAATTTCTTTTCTCTTTTCCACTTGCAGCTTTTTCTCTTCCTTCTTACTTTTATTTCCTGTATTTTGCTCTGTTTATCTTTTTACTCCTTTTTCTTGTTTGTTTATTTCTGCAACTGTTTTCTAACACTTTTAACATCCTTTTTACTCCTCCATAGGACCCCCATCTTATTTTCTTTACTCTTTTTCATAGCCCATTAATTACTTAAAAAAATTTTTTTTTCATTCTCTGGTTCCTCATCCCCTCAACTTTGACTAGCATAACTACTAAGCTTCATCATTCTCTAGATAGTTAGTTAGCTTTATGCTATCACTGTTGAATACTATTCTACTGTTAGTAGAGGTAAAGTTTTATTTACTAGATATTATAGGTCAAAAGTAGGTCGATATTTGTCTTAGTATTCATACTATAATTATAGATCTCTTTTCTGTGGTTAAAGATGGTACATTATTGGTCCTTAGAATTTGTCAATATTCAGTTTGCTTTTGGTGCTATACTTGTTGCTGATTTTATTACTATAGCCAGAGTTGCTAGTTAGTTGCTAATAGTTGTTTGCTATTATTGGTCTTGGGATGCCAATATCTGGATTGCCTTGGGGTCATTAACTACATAGTGGCCCATTCCTGGAGAACTGGGTACTGGGGCAAATGTGTTGCAGCCTCCCATCCCTAGTAAATAAAGGTAGTTGGTTCCTGGGACAGAGGCAAAGGCCAGTAGTTAGCCATCCCCAGGAGACATCACTAAAAAGTAGGCATTAACTAAAGAGGTCTTTATACTAATAACAAAGCTTTCGACTATAATCATTCCACAAGCCTCAACAAACAAACAATAGAAACATGAGAAGAGAAGCCTCCAAAATGCCTCCAAAAACCCCACCTGCCCCAAAGCCAATCCGTGGGGCATTGATGGGAAGGAAACCAAAAGCCACACAGCTGTATTACTCTACATGATATCAGAAGAGAGAACAAAAACAGATCAAGAAGGCACTCAGCAAGCTAACAAAAGATATAAGCAAACACATAATGGGCCACAAAAGCAAAATGATCAGCCACTCTACAGAAGACACTAATAAAAAGCTATAGGAGCTAAACAAAGCAATGCAAAGCATGAACAACCAGTATAGAAAAGAATGAGTCCACAGAAAAGCTCCAAATAGAAATTCAAGAAAACTATCAAAAGAATAGGCAACAAAAGTGACCAATGAGTAGCGGGAGTGGTGGTGCACACCTGTAATCCCAGCACTTGGGAGGCTGAGGCAGGAGGATCACCACAAATTCAAAGCCTGCCTAGGCTACATAGTCCAAGGCCAGCCTGAACTGCATAGCAAGATCCAATCTCAAAAAACAAAATAAAACAAAAGAAGTGACCAATGTGGGGAGGAGACAGGGCTATTGTCAGTGACCGATTGATAGCTTAAAAACAAGAGAACTGGTTGGCAAGTGCAAGGTCCTGAATTTGATCCCTGGTACTAAGAAAAAAACAAAAAACAAGTGAAATGGAAAAATGGGTCCAATAGCTCTCAGCTGATTCAAAGAATACTAAGATTAAGTGGAATTAGTGAAATATCAGAAGACAGCTATGACGAAATGGCATTAAATAAACTTGCTTACTGAAATAATAGTAGAAAACTTTCTGAATAATGCAAAAGAATTTAACATACAGATAAGTGAGGCATATAGAACCCCAAATAGCCATGATCAGAAAAGAATCATGACAGATCATAGTCAAAATCCTGGAAATCCAACACGAGGACAGAATCTTAAAAAGTGGCTAGAGAAAAGTGACAAATCACTTATAAAAGTAAACCCAGTAGAATTACAGCAGAATTCTCAACACAAGGGCCAGAAGAGCTTGGAATGAAGTTTCAAGCCCTAAAAGAAAACACAACTTCCAACCCAGGCTGATATATCCTGCAAAACTATCTTTCAAAATTGATAGAGAAATAAGGTATTTCCATGATAAAGACCACCAAAAGAGATTCATGACCACCAAACCAACACTTCAAAAAATTCTCAAGGATATCCTAGAAAGAGACAGTGAAGCCCAAAATGACAAAAGGTCTAATAGAATGAATACACCAGGTAGGATGACCAATTAAGTAGAAGGGAAAGATAGGGAATCAGCAACATCTTTAACCCAAAAAAGAAACTCAGTCCAAAAATGAAAAGATAGAAAACAATATTCTATTCAACGGGAAGTGCCCCTCCCCCCAAAAGCAGGTATAGCTGTTCTATATTCAAAGTTGACTTCAAGCCAAAACTGATCCAAAGTGGCAAAGAAGGTCACTACATATTGGTTATGGGAACAGGAAGAGATAACAGTTATTAACATCTGCACCAGACAACAGCATAGCCAACCGCATAAGTACTAGTGGACATAAAAGACCAGATAAACATAAACAATTATAATACCCCACTAACTGCTCAGTACCCACTAACTCAAACAGATTAACTGGACAAAAACTGAACAAAAATTATCAAGAGTTGAACAAAACATATTCTTCACAGTAGCAGATGGGATTTTTCTCGAAAATAGACCAGATATTAATCAAGCAAGCGTAAGTAAATGTAAAAGAATTGAAATTATACTATGCATATTATCAGATCATAGTGCAATAAAACTAGAAATCAACAACAAACAAAAAATACAAATTATGCAAATATGTGGAAACTAAATAATACTGTCTTAAGTAAACAGTGGATTATAGAAGAAATTAAGGAAGAAATAAGACACTGTCTAGAACTAAACAATAATGCCACATAACAATTTATGGGACACAAAGTAGTCCTAAGAGGGTAGTTTAAACCTGTGAATGCTCACATCACAAAAATACAGCAAGCCCCAGTAAATCCTACCAGTGCACCTCAAGGTCCTAGGAAAACAAGAATAATTGGAACCCAAAGCTAGTATAAGGAAGAAAATTACAAAAATCAGATTAAATTGAGACCAAAAAAATGTGTACAAAGAATCAGTGTATTAAAGAGGTGGTTTTTCAGAAGAATAAAAAAAATAGAAAATGCCTGTAATAGTTAATAGATTGTGTCAACTTGAGTAAGAAACACCCACCTAAATTGGCTTAGCATAGTTCTGGGTGTGGAAGACCTATCCTAGGGAGGTTTGTTACCAGAATGATATAAAAAAGAAGTAAAGAAGCAAGGACTGCTTCTATTTCTTTGGAGAAGTTCCAGTCTTCGCCTTCACCCTGGATGTCATCTCCTGGTTTCTAGCGCAGACTGCTTAGCCTTCTAGAACAGACTCTTCAGCCTCCAGTGCAGACCCTTCAGCCTTCCATCACAGATCCTTCACCCTGCTGTTATGGACTCACACAGGACACTACAGTGAGCTCCAGGCCTTCAGCTGGATCCTTTGGATCCCCAGTGCACAGACCTTTTGCATTCCTCCACACCTAACTCTGTGGGCAGCCATTGTAAGCCAGTCTTGTAAATTCTTATGTATTTGTATATCTTATATTAATTCTGTTTCCCTGGTAAGCACTGACTGATACAGTGCCTTGACCAATCTAACCAAAAAAGGAAAGAAAAAACCCAAGTCAGTGCAGTTTGAAATGATAAAGATGAAATAACAACAGGCACTTGCTGGAAAAAAAAATTATTAACAACTACTCTGTAAACCTGTATGCCAGTAAGTGGAAGAATTCAGAAGATATGGTTAGATTCCTAGATATATATGAATTACCAAAACTGAGCCAGGAAGATTTAAAAGCCCTGAATAACCCAATAACGGGCAGTGTAATTGAAACAGTAATAAAAAACCCTACCAACTAAGAAAAGACCAGGTCTGGATGGACTCACTGCTGAATTCTACAAAAACTTAAGGGAAGTTCTAAGATCAATGCTCCTCAACCTTTTTAATGACATTGAAAAGGAAGGAGTACTCCCAAAGTCATTCCTGGAGCTACCATTACCCTAATTCCAAAGTCAGACAAGGATCTAACCAAAAAAGAGAATTGTAGACTAATCTCTTTAATGAATATAGATGCAAAAATCCTCAACAAGATACTGGCAAGCAATGCAGTGAATAATAAGATCATACATCATGACCAAGTAGGCTTCATCCCAGGGATGCACAGATGGCTCAATATACACAAAATCAATAAGTGCATATATCATAAAGAAAGGATAAAAAATCACATGATCATCTTAATGCAGAAAAAACCTTTGACAAAATTCAACATCCTTTCATGATAAAAGCATTGAAAAAATAGGTATGGGGGACCTTATAAAAACCATTTATGACAAACCTACTCCCAGCATATTAAAGGGGGGAAAACTGAAAGCTTCTCCTGTAAAATGAGGAACAAAACAAAAGTGCCTACTATCTCCACTCCTGTTGAACATAGTACTTGACACATAAGTAAGAGCAATTAGGCAAGAAAAAGAAATAAAAGGGATATGTATAGGAAAGAAGAAGTCAAATTATCATTATTGCAGTTGACGTGATTCTCTATATAGAGGGCCCAAGAAAATCCACTAAAGGACTCTTAGAATTAATAACCAAATTCAGCAGTGTAGCAGGATACAAAATCATACAAAAATCAGGGTACTTGTACAGTAATAATGAGCCCACTGAAAAAGAAATTAGGAAAAAATACCATTCACAATAGCATCAAGAAAAATTATATTCTTAGAAATTAACCTAATAAAGTAAAAAACCTCTACAATGAAAACTATAGTAGTCTGAAAAAGAACATTGAAAAGAATACCAGAAAATGGAAAGATATCCTGTTCATGGATAGGCAGAACAAATATAGTCAAAGTAGCCACACTTCCAAAATTGATATACAGATTTAATGTAATCTCAATTAAAAGAGCAACAGCATTCTTCATAGAACTAGAGAAAATAATCCTAAAATTCATATGGAACTAGAAGAGACCCACCATACCGAAAGCAATCCTGGGTAACAGAGCAAAGTGGAAGGCATGACAGTCTTAAAGTTACATTACAAGGCTACAGTGATAAAAACTATGGTACTGGCGCAAAAGTGGACATGTGGATTGATTGAACAGAATAGAGGAAGTAGAAACAACCTCAAGCACATTCAACTATTTGATCTTTGACAAAGAAGACAAAAACACTTTGGAGGAAAGATAGCCTCTTTAACAAACAAATGGTGTTGGGAAAACTGGCTACTTATATGCAGAAGATAGAATTTAGACTCATGTCCCTATGTGTTAAACTCAAAACAGATCAAAGAACTAAATATTAAAAATAGAACACTCAACCTGATGGAAGATAAAATAGATAAAACTCCTGAAGACATATGCATAAGCAAGGACTTCTTGAACTGAACCCTGGTTGCACAGGAAATAGTACCAAGAATCAACAAATCAAATTTTGGGATCATATCAAATTAAAAAGCTTCTGTACAGCAAAAGAAACAACCAACAGACTGAAAAGACAACCTACAGAATGGGAAAAAAATTTTCCAGCTGTTCTTCAGACAGAGGACTAATATCTAGAATATATAAAGAACTAAAAAAACAATACTGAGATTCCATCTTAAACCAGAAAGAGTGGCCATTGTCAAGAAATCAAATAATAAAAAAAGGAACCCCTCTACATTGTTGGTGGGAAGGTAAACTAGTACAGCTACTAGGAAAATCATTATGGAGAGTCTTCAAAAAACTAAAACTATGAATTGCATTTGACCCATCTATTTGCCTTCTAAGTATCTCCCTGAAAGAGTTAAAGACATCATATTACAGTGATATATGCATATTCATGTTTATAGTAGCACAATTCATAAAAACTAAATCTTGGAAGCAGCCTATCTGACTGACCAACAAATAAATGGGTAATGAAAATGTGGTGTTTACACACAATGGAGTACAACTCTGCTGTAAAGAAAGATTAACGAGTCATTTGTAGGAAAATTGATGTGTGAGACTGTAATGTTAAGTGAAATAAATCAGACACATAAGCTTAAATATCACATAGTTTCTCTTATATGAGAAGTTGAAGTTATAAATAAGAAGCAAAATAAAAGACAGAATATAGGAAGCAGAGAGATAGATCTTTCTCAGTTGGCAAGGGAATCGAGATGCAGAGGGGCAGAAGGGGAAGGAAAGGGGATGAAAAGAGGAATTAAGATATGTTATGTGCATGTACCAACTCCACACCAGGAATGTAAACAACTGCACACATTTAGTAATAAACATTTTTCTTAAAAAAATTAAAAAAATACTTAAACTAGCATCCCTCAGCAGTCCTGAGTACTGACACAGGGAAGGCATATGGTTGGCTTGATCCAGGTTTGGGGAGATTCCAGGGGAAATGTAAAGACAGGAGGATGAGGCATAATGTACTAGACCTTGGGAGTAAGCTAAGGTGATAGGAAAGGAAATGATATCAAGTACTGGTGTCTTAATTACTTTTCTCTTGTTGTTGAGACAAAACACCCAACACCCAAAGTTAAAAGGGAAAGAGTTTATGTAGCTCACAGTTTGTAGAGGTTTCAGTTCATAGTCAGCTAGCTCCAAAGCAAGGTGGCATGGCAGAGGGGCTTCACAGAGGAGAACAGTTCTGGTAGCCACAAGGTAGGAAAAGCAACACGGGAGCCTTAATAGTGCTTTTCTGCCCCTTTTATCCAGACTACCGGTATTAGCGTGGTGCCAAACCAATCAGTGTACTGGTTTAGTAATCACACACCCTTCATCCCAGCATTGCACATTCTGGATTCAGTCAATTCTGAAAAAGCATGAGAGTTTGGGGGAACATCTAAACACAAGCCATAGCAACAAGGGTCTGGTGTTTTTATGTCATGGGGAATAACTTAGAAAATTTGGAGCACAGACCTTCCATTTCAGGTGGAAAAGTTGGGGAATAGTACCAAGAATCAACAAATCAAATTTTGTTTTGTGTGTTGTAGGGAGCCCACAAAAATTTTAAAGCAGTGAATGACATTATTGACTTTGTTTCCTAGGAAGATAATGCTGGCAGCTGTGTTGAATAGTGTAGAATGGGAGAGCTTGATGGCAGGGAGATCCGCAGGAGGCAGTTGGAGCAGTCATCAGAGATAATGTGGCATGAACCAAGGCAGTGTTCCAAACTTCAGGCATTCCCAGACTGTTTTGTGCAGTCTTTGGTATTCAAATACCACTCATATTAGGACTAACTTTAAAAAGATCAACTCTTCTTTTATACTGTAATACATTTATTTTTAAAAAGAAACTTTGTCAGTGATGTTATAGCTTGTGATAGCTATTTCAGAGATGAAGCAGTCCCAAGTTATAACCAGGATTTGAAAAAGTAGCATAGTCATTGGTGTTTAAAGGGTCACTGAAACCACCGGAACCTGTGAGGTTAAACGTGATGAATCATGCTGGGAATTTAGCTCAGTGGTGCCACCCCCTGCCTCTCAAGCACAAGGTTCCAAGTTCGATCCCTGGTACAAAAAAAAAAAGACCATTTCTAAACATGTGATGAATCACTCATGTAAACATTGACTTTGCTTGAAATGATGAGACTAGTTGTGGAGAGAGAACCAAGTGCCCAAAGTCTTGTTCAGTATGTGCTCAGTCAATTGGTAGAGAGAAGGACGTGGAAGAGGATTGGTGTAGCTGAACCTCAGAGAAATGTTCTGTAATAATTTAGAAGAGTGACAGTCTAGAGGAATTGGAGAGAGTAAGGCAGGAGTGTTGTCTTGGGACCCTGATTTCTGGAGTTTTAAAGAATGAGCAGTTTCTACTTGAAAGAGCTGCAAGAGAAATGAAGACCATGGGGGAAAGCCAGGATTTAAGAGGAGAGAGTATGCCGTGAGTGGAGAATATCTAATCTACTTAGGAGCCATAGGATTGTCAATAGAAAGGCTCATTGAACTCATTAGCTAGGCTAGATTTCCTCACATTATGTGCATGCCAGTAATTATTGACAAGAATAGTAAAATATTTTTTGAATATAGGAAAAGGGTGTTAATCAAGGAATGTCATCAGTGATAGACTGAAACATTTCTGGTCCCATATTTTTACCCAATGTAATAGAGAATTATGTCACTGCATTTAGGTGATTGTTTTCATATTCCATTGTAATTCCTCCATTGGTTTTTAGGGTATACCTTTTTATATAATTTTATAGTGATTACTATAGGGATTAGAATATGAATCCTTAACTTATCACTGGTTACTTAGAGTTAATATTGTATTACTTGACATAAAATGCGAGAACCTTGCAGGTATATGAGTCCATTTGTCCCCTCCCATCTTTTGTGCTGTTAATGTCATATATTTTAAAACCACCCACTTTTTATATACCACAATACAACTTGCCATTTCACTTTAAATAGAGAAATTTTGCCATTTCTGTTGTTGTTCCAAGTTTCCATCATGTATCATTTTCTTTAGCCTGAAGAATTTCCCTTAGCATTTTGCATAGTATGTGTTTACCAAGGATAACTTTCTATATAGTTTATCTGAAAATCTTTTCCTTTCATCCTCATTTTTGTACTTGATCTTAGCCAAAAAGCCAAGAAGTTCATCCTCATTTTTGAAGGGTATTTCTTGGATATAGAATTCCAGATTGAAAATTTTTTCTTTCAGAACCTTGAAGAATGCCATTCCTTTATCCTGTGCCCTTTCATTGTATCTGATGATTGTTGTCCTAAATGTAAGTCTTTTTCTTTTCTTCTGGCTGCTTTGAAGATTTCCTATCTTTGGTTTTCAGCAGTTTGACTATGATGTGCCTAGGTATGATTTTCTTTTTATTTATTCTGTTGGGATTTGCTGAGATTTCTTTCTTTCTTTGTTTTTTGTTGTTTTTTAAAAAATTTTTGTTGTTGTTGTTGTTTGAGGTAGGGTCTTGCTATGTAGTTCAGGGTTGTCTTGAACTTTCTATGTAGCCCCAGCTGGCCTAAAACTCACAGCAATCCTTCTGCTTCAGCCTCCCAAGTGCTGGGATTACAGGTGTGCACCACCATGTCTGGCTGGCCATTATTTCTTAAAATAGTTTTTCTGGCCCATATTTTGTCCTTGTTCCTAGGGCTCTAGTCTCATAAATATTAGACTGCTTGATGCTATCCCATAAATTTGTGTCGTGTTTTTTCTCTCTAATCCATTGTTAATTTTGTGTCCTCTTTTATCTTTTTTCCCTTCACATTGGATATTTTCTTTTGATCTGTCTTTAAATACACTGCTTATTTCTTCTGCTATCTTCACACTACTATTAAGCCCTTTAACTGAAAATTTCTTTTTTTTTTAAACTAAAGAACATTTATTTATTTCTAAAACTTTTTCTTGAGGATATAACTTTGCTTCAGGCACCGCTGACTCCAAAGCCACACATGAGCTCAGCCGCAATGCCGCCAACAACAAATCTCCTCCAAAAATTTCATTTCATATAGTATATGCTTAAATTCTAAATTTCCATTTTTTTCCCCTTTTTGATTTGATAGTTTGTTTCTCACCTGGATTTCTCATCTGTTCATTTACTATGCATATCATTTCCTTTAAGTCCTTATTCATATTTCTAATAGCTTCTTTAAAGTCCTTGACTTTTAATTCTAATGTATGGGATACTTTGAAGTCAGCTTTTGTCTGCTTTTTATTTTTACTATGGATCGTACTTATTTTTGCTTCACATGTCTAGTGATTTTTGTTTGTACACAAGACATTGTGGATGATACATTATAGAAACTGGATTATGGATTATTGGATTATGTTACCAAATCTTCCTCCAATAGCTTTTATGTGTATGAGTGGGGATAGTACTGGAGATTGAACCCAGGGCCTTCACACTGAGCTACATCTCTGGCCTTTTTAAAAATTTTGGGACAGGGTCTTGCTGAGGGTCTTGCACTAAGTGGCTGAGGCAGGACTTGAAGTTGCAATCCTCCTTCCTCAGCTTCCCAGGGTGCTGAAATTATAGGCATGTGCCACCATGCTTGGCTAAAAGTGTTGATTTTTGTTTTGACTAGTAAATTATTTGCAGATCATTTGAATTTATGGAGGCTTGATTTTATGCTTTTAGGTCAGGCTTACTTTACTTTTACCTTTAGTCTTAGAGTAAATCTCATATTCCTGGGACATGGTCTTTTCACTCAAAGTCTTTCCCCTGCAGTGAGCAGCAGTTGAGATCTCTTCTCCACTCAGGTTTTGTTATTCATTCAGCAACTTTTCTCTGGATTTCTTGGCGTCTTCTCCGTGCACATGTGGAGGGTTGAATAAGGATTTTAGCGGACTTTTTAATGCTGATTTGTGGCCTCCCTCCTTCCTAGGATTTCTCCCTCTGTGTTTCTAGCCACTATGGCAGCCTCAAACTTTTGTCCTCAAGTCAGTAAAATGGAAGCTTTCTGCTTGAGTTCCAGAAGCCCAGTGGCTGCCCAGACAGAGTGCCCTCGGGGGGACAATCCACTTAAACACAGGTTTTTAGCAGTGTATGTCTTTTCTTTCAAGGATCAAATTCTCTCCAATTTCTGCCTGCTTTTGTTTGTCCTCCAGTGCCTTCATAGATCTTTTATTTATCTTGTCCAGAGTTGTAATTGTTATCCGTGTCAAAGTTGAATACAAACTGGTTTCCCATTTCCTACAAGTTGCTGCTGGATTGTTTCAAAATACACTGGTTTTTTTCAAGTGGTATTAATGAAAAAAGAATGAGTATGTTTGTTGCTGACAGATTGTGTCAGTTATCTCTTGGGATCAATGACAGGGACATTTGGGTGCATCAGTTATTAGATAGAATGTAGTACACTTGGAAGTAATGATCAGAAACACTGTGAAAAAGAGGCCAGAGACCAGGAAAGAATCATTGGAGAATAAGTGCCCATCCCTGTAGGTACTGTGTTAAGCAGTCTGAAAAGTTAATCTAAAAAGTCCTGTAGAGTTAGAAAAATTGGTAATATGCTGTTTTAAGTGCAGGAGGTCTTCTTGTATAGCCACGTGTTAAGAAGGAAAATTTATGACTAAGTGACTATACCTGGGGCATGCCTTTTGTGACAGACCATTGTCCCGTGGAGGTAATAGAGAAGCTGGCCTTCAGCCTTTCTTGTTGGAGAAGGGGTAGAAGGAGAGCCTGAGAAATTAGCCTTGGACTTGGATTGATAGACTGAAAAAGAGATGTAGTTTATTTCAGCACTGGTCTATGAGGAAATTTTTACCAAAATCAGGAAATCAGAAAACATGTAGTCAATTTTTCATAAACTAAATTTATTCAATTTAAAGAACCATTTCTTATCCTGGTTTGTGTACTTTATAATTTGCAAGATTGGAAAGGTACATTCGTTAATGAAATAATGGTGAGATGAAAAAGTGTTTTTTTAGAAAAAGTCCTTAACAAAATTAAAAGTTGTTAATGGCACTCCCCCCCAAATTAAAATTTGTTTTTTGAAATATTGATAGCCCATAAGATCTAGAAGCTTGGGAAACAGTTGAAGAAGTATAAAAAATGTCTTCTTTAAGATCACTATGGCCACTTTTGAAATGGTGTGTAATGGGGACACTGAAATGTATGGAAATTTGCCGGCCATGATCTTGGTCTTTGCTCATGGTGTTTCTTCCCTGGGCTCTCCAACCGAAGCAAAATAAGACTTGCAGTGTGAGACCTGCCATGTCCCGGGTCTCACCACAGTGTGTCACACAATGGAGAATGGAACTGAGCATTCTTCTGTGGTCACATGTGATGGAGGCACTAGCCCATGGGTTAATAGTTCTTTCAAGCAATCCCCACTTCTTTTCCATCATCACCCTGAGGAGTCTTGCAAAAGATCAGGTTTCTTCAAGCATCAAGGTTACAGCATGCTGCTGCTGCTCTCAACTTGCTCCAAGTTATTCCACTGTGGCTTTGGTTGAAGTAGCAAGTCTAGACTGTGCCTATACAAAGGCATGAAGTCACAGGTGCCAGGAGGGATTGCTTCTCAGAGTGTGGGGAATTTACACTCTCAACATTGTGCACATTTCTGGCTACACGCATGCTGGATTAATTTTAACAAATGGAAAGGAGTTAAGAGAATGACAAAAATGCATAGGTTTTGATTTATGATGAAAATTGAAAAGAATGTTTATTTTGGCTGAGTGGCAAAAAGTATGGGGGAACAGGGCATGTCTTTGTAAGTGTCTGGAAGGTATGTAGACCTGAGAAAGAGAAGAAGGGAGAGCTGATTTAGGATGACCCAAGGGAGTTGAGATTGACAGGATGCTCTCCAAGATAAGAAAATCCAGGGTGAATTGTAAGGATGATTTCCAGGATGAACTCTCTTCTCTTTAGTTCATCTCTCCAAAAGCAGCTGGCAGCCCTATCCCATGGGTTACTGGGAGTGGGCAGTTTGATGACTGTATTGAGATAGGCGGTCAAGTGTTTTTATTATAGGGCATGTGCAAATATTTGGGGAAGTGATACCACCAAAGTGTTTGCCAGATACTGTGACTGTCTTGTGCCTCTGAGCAGCAGAGCTATGGTTTCCTTCTCTTGATTTTGGCAACTTTAAAGGATTTCTCTCTCTCTAGGGAAGCTAGAATAGATAAGATTTAGATCTCTGGAATGAGACATGTACAAGGCAGTCCCAAATAAAAGGCTCTACAGTGTTAGACTACCAAAATTTTCCCATTTTCTCATCCCAAAGTGTTACAATAATTTTATTGCTATAATTATTTCTGATGAATAATACAATGGCCACTCTAACCATCATCTGTTAAATGCCTACTCTGTGTCAGTAAATGTCTCCAGGGTTTACAGTAGACCTACAAGGAACCCATTATCATCTTGTTTTACACACAAGGAAAAGGAGACTTAATATAGATGTGACCAGCTCAAGGATACACATCCAGAAAGTGACAGTTCCAGAATTTGAACCCAGAACTCTTTCTCATTCTCTCTCCCTCTTCCTTTCCTCCACATCCCAACACCCTTTAAACTATAGCTTTTCTGCCTTACTTCCTTCTGGTAAATTTACTTCTCCCTCTCAATTCAATTTAGTCCCTCATTCTTCAAAGCTTCTCCACTGTTGGTATGAGATGGCCGACTCGTGGCATGCAATAAAGACCAGCTACTTTCCAAGTACAAAGATTTATGTTGCATTCAGCCTGACACAGTTTGGCACAGTGCTCAAACTGTTTATTTTTGGCATCACTTTCTAATCCTGACTCTTCCCTTAACCCTCCCTGCTGTGTAAGCCTTAATTTGCCTCACCAGCAAGGTAGGGATTAGCCCAACCTACCTTCGGTCCTCCTTTCTTATCTGACTTACTTATACCACAGTAGACACATCTGACTTTGTGCCCAGAAAATAAATGAAGGAGATGGTACTTTTAGTTTGGTTGTCCCAGGCTTCTCTGTAATATCAGGCTAGTGGCATTGACCTGGTCTCTTATTCTCAAGTACTTTGTTCCAGTCCAGATTGATTCTTTCTTTGGCTGCTGTGTCCTTCCAAACCCACTCTAACTGGCACATATCTGGCTTCTGGGAAGTCATGTGTCAGCTGCTTCATTGTGAAGCTCTGTCATCACACTGACCTGGGTTTAAATCCTTGCTCCACTGTTCACAGATGACTTGATTTTAACTGTGTTAACCTTTGAGCCTCAGTTTCCTCATCTGTCAACTTGGTATGTAGTAATACCTACTTTATCAGGTCATGAGGTTCAGCAAAGTAAGTCACCTAAAGCTTTGGTATAAGCTTTAGATGTCTACTGGGTATTACCATCAACGTTATTATTAGCTATGAATTAGTTGATGTAGTCTTTCTCATTTCCTGGTTTGGCTTATTCATCTCTTTGTTTTTATTCCTGTCTCCTTCAGAGCCTCTTAAGTGGATGATAAATGTTTCATGTTTCTCTCTCTCTCTCTCTCTCCCTCCCTCTCAAAGATACTGTAATTCATAGATGTATAGAATGGTCAAATTGTACAACTTGGAGGAATTCCTTCTACCTTGAAGAAAAGCCCATTATCATGAAGCTAGTTAATGATAGAGCCAGGATTAGAAGCCAGGTTACTTGGAGTTCTTTCTACCGCATTTTTTTCCTTACCCAAATTTCACATATACACATGTACACAATTATAATACCATCCATAATAAGTTTTTTTTATCTAAAAACACATTCTTCTGCTGGGGATTTAGATCAGTGGTTCTGATGCCTGCCTTGCAAGCGCAAGGACCCAAGTTCGATCTCCGGTACCAAAAAAAAAAAACCAACATTCTCTCATCACTTCTAGTCATGGAAGGGATCTCAAGACCTGATGTTTTGGTGTAGAATTATTTTCTGGTCCTCAGGCTTTTAGGAATTGCTGCCCATTGAGTAGAAAACATCTCTTCCCCTCTTCAACATAGTTCTTCATGGAGCAGATACACCATGAACAATCCTCATGATGATACTCACCTCCCTGCCAAACCCTCCTTTTTTTTCTTTTGTTGACATAAACATCATGCATCTAGTTTCTTCCTTGTTTGGTTTAACTGTTTTGTTATTTTTTTTCACTGCTCGGGATGAAACTCAGCACCTTGCACATGATAACCAAGTGCTCCACCACCAACTGCATCCCTGGCCCATTTGTTCAGTTTTTTCATTAAAATGAGAAATGTCCAGAAAAATAAAAAAATAGTACAATGAACAACATTGTAGATGCAACTATTACTAACATTTCTCCATGTTTTCTCAAATTATTCTTTATAAAATATTTAGAAATATAATAGTTGCATTTTATATATGATTTTTGCTGATGTATTCTTTTGTTGTGTTTTTTTTTTTTTTTTTTGGTACCAGGGATTGAACTCAGGTCCTTGCCGTTGCGCGGCAGGAAGCGTGACCTCGGAGCTAAATCCCCGGCCCTGCTGATGTATTCTTTAAAAATCGTAGACATCAGGGCCAGAGATTTA